>MU394002.1:0-600000 GCA_022578575.1 Hypoxylon sp. FL0543
AACCAATTTGCCGGTCTTTATTTTAATTTTATTTTTTTTTTTTTTTTTTATAAAAAAATTTATTTTTTTTTTTTTTTTGTTTTTTTACTTTTTTTTTTTTTTTTTTTTTTTTTTTTTTTTTTTTTCATATACGCATCTTATAGGGTGAAACTTCCAGATTCGTCGCAATAGAAATATAAAGACGTTAATCTTTATATCTAGTGTTTTTTTTTTTTAAAGGAAAGAATTTATTAAAATCTAAAGTTTAAATTTACATAAATTTATATATTATTATTATTATTATTATTATTTATTTTACGCCGAGTACTTAATTTCTTGTCTTTAATTATAAGCGAGATGTGCGAAACTATTATAAGGTAATTTTCCCATTATATCTTTTTACCTAATAACATTTCATTTATAATTCGGTAGCGTTCCATTAAATATTAATAGCTATGTTTAAGGTTTATATTTAAACACTTGCTTTTAAGCAGGGAAAAGGCCTTTCGGCCTAAAAAACCCTTTTATAAAGTGCTTAATTATTTTCTTTATCTTTATTTTTACCTTTTTTTACCTTTAAGTATATTTTTCTATACTTTATTATATAGCACTTAAAGCTATTAATTAAAAGGCATTTTAGTTTTAATTTAATAGCAGGTTAGCAATAAAGCATATTTTAATTATGCTTTTATTTTTATCTATAATATTAGTCTTTTTTATTTACTTAGTAGTTTTATTTATATACTAGTTATAAGTTATTTAAGGAAGGATAAATATAAAGTAAAGGTATACCTTTTATATTATTAGCTTAGGTTTTTTAAGATGGATAAGGTTTTTTACCTATTAGCTTTATATAATTAGTTTATTCCTTAGCCTTTTTAGGCCAGCATTAACACCTTTAATAACTTTTTAACTATATAGCTTTAAAATGCTTAGCCTTTATTATAAATCTAAGCCGGTAGCATAATAGTAATGCTCCTTTTTTTATTATTAAATATTAAAGTTTAATTTTGTTAGGAAACAAAATTTATGGTGACTAAGGGATTTAAACCCCCTTCCTGCCGGTGGATAGCCACCACGGCAAAAGCGAACCAGGCGTGAAACCACTACGCTAAGTCACCTAAATTTATATATTATTTATTTATATAAATACTAGTTATATTTAATTTATGAAAGGACTTTTAAATTAAATTAATAAGCTAAAAAGCTTATTAATTTATTTAAAACTTAAACTAAATAATTAATTATAAATATAAAAATAGTGTTATATGCATATATTATTGCTGGTATGTAAGTATAAAACGCTGTTATAAAAGATTTATAAATAGGAGATATTTATAAAGATGGTAAAACACGTGTTAATTATTAATACATTATTAATATAAACTAAAATAAATAAAAGTAGCCATATAATAAAAGTTAAATTAATATAATTAAAGCATTATTTAATAAACTAATAGAAATAGTAAAAAAAAATATAAAAGAAAAGGTAAAAAAGATATAAGAAAAAATAATAAAATAAATTTAATTAAAATAAAGTAGCAATAAACTAAAAAAAAAACGGTAATATATTAAGACCATTATAAATATAAATATTAAATTATTATTTAATATAATAAAAACTAATATCTTAAAAACGCTTAAAAACAAAATATTTATAGTAAACTTAAAGTAAAATAATATTAATTAACTAGTAAAACAAATATAAGTAAATATAGCTGCCATAAACATAAATATAAACTAAGTACCTACCCTAATAGTTTTATTAAAAAGGCTTAAAAAGCTTACAATAAAAAAAAAATAAGTAAACCTTAAACTAGTAACCTATAACATAAAAAAAGTAATAAAAGTAATTAATATAGCTTTTAAAAAAAATAAAGCAATAGTAGCTTAATGGCTATAAAGCAGCAATATAATAATAACATTTTAATAAAATATAACCAAATATAAAATAAACTAAAGATAGGTATAAAAGGCCTTTAACTTTTAAATAGTTAGCTTAAAATACACCTTTATAATAGTAGTAAAGAGTCTTAGGGTAAATAAGCTATAAAATGCTTATATATTATTTAAAAAGCTAAAAAGGAAACTATAAAGGTAAAACATATAAACTATTAATTAAATTAAGCTAATATATTAAAAAAACCTAGAAGTAAAATTTGCTTTAATAATTATAAAAGTTATAAACTTTATAGCAGCCTAATAGCTTTATGCTAATAAGATAATATGGAAAGTAAAAATCTTTTAATGTAAACTTTTTATAAAGGAAATAAAAGTTAAATAATGCTTTAAATGCTATAAATTTAAATATATAGTAAAATATTATAAAGAAAAAGCCAGGTACAATAGGTATATTAGCTTAGTATATAAAGGAAAAAATAAAAGCTATAAAAAATCACTAAAGTATTAAAACTATAAAAGAAAGTATATAGCTTAGGAATTTAAATATAAACATATATAAGAAGTAAAGGAAAAAGCTAAAAAGGTATATGCTTAGTAATTAAAATAATTTAAAAAGTAAAATATTAGTTTAATAAAGTTAAAGAAACTATAAATGTAATATATATTTAAAGGTATATAGCTTAATAAAGTTAATTTGCTAGTAAAATAGGGGTAAAAAGTTAATGCTATATGAATAAAATAAATAAATTTAACTATAAATTTAATAAGAATAATAGGCTAAAAATAACAATAAATATTAAGGAAAAGGAAACCTAAATTAAAATTTAAAGTTAAGATAAGCAATAATTTAAAGAAGATTTAAATATATTTCTTTAGCCTTTTAGCATTAATAATGGGACCCCTTAGGATTAGTTTTAAACTATTAAAACTATAATAATAAATATAGCTAAAACTATTTCTTAATACTTAATAAAGAAACTTAGAATAATATATTAAAATATAGCATAAAAATAATATATTATAAATTAAATGCTTTATAGCTAATATAATAATAATATAATTGTAATATAAAAATTATAATTTTTAAATAATAAACTATTTTATCTTAAAGTAGGTAACTATTAAATAATTTAGAAAAGTTTAAATAAAACAATTATATATATAAATAATAAGATTAAAAAAAAAAGTTAGGAAAAAGAAGCTAGCTATAATTAAACATTAATATAGCTTTAATATGGTAATAAAACACTAATAATATAGTTAATATACATAAAGCCAGCAAGTTAATCCCAATAAAGCTTAATTTTAGAATTACTTTAAAAAAAATATAAGAAAAAAATATAATAATAAAAGACTTTAATATATACCACTTTTTATAGGATAAAAAAAACAAAATTAAGGATAACTTAAAAAAGCCTTAACATTAGTAGTATAGTAATAGCTAACCCTTATTATTAAAAAAGAAACTATAATAAAATAATAATAAGGATAATAAAACTTTACCATAAACTTAATATAAATAAATAAAAAGCTAAAATATAATAAGCTTAAACTATTAGATTAGGGAGGTTTAAACTATATTATATAAAAGATTAAAGTCTTTTTTAACGGGATATTAATAGCAAAAAAATAGCTTTTTATTAAAAAAGTATAGAAAAAACTAAATAAAGATATAATAATAATAAAGGTTAAAAAGTTATAAATCTTAAAAGGTTTTAATACTAAAAAAAACATAGATAAATATATAGAGTATTTAATAATAAAACTTTAATAAATTATTAATATAGTAGCATTAAAGAGAAAAGCTGCTAGTAATTAAGTAACCTAATAATAATATAAGGAAGTTAATAAGGCTAGGAAAAAGATAATAAAATAATAACAAAAATGGAATATATAGTGGATAAAATGTTAGTAAAATGCTTTAAAAAATACTAATAAAAAATACAAAAAAATAGTGGTTATATTAAAAAAAAACTACTAGAGGAAAATATTAGTAAAAGCCTTTAAAAATAATAAGCTATTATAGGACCTAAAAAAATAGGTAAGGCTTAAAAGCTAAGAATTAAAATAAAATACCTAAATATTATATCTTTAAAAAAACCTAGCTAAAAAACCATAAGTAAATATATATTGTAAAAAAAGTAAGCTATTATTGGAATAGTTTTTCCTAAAGCTATAAGCAAATTTAATAAATATATTAATAGGTTAAATATATAATAAACTATATAAAGAATATAGCTTTATTATTTTAAAAAAAATAAAATAAGAGGAGGTAAAAAGCATTATTAAAGAGATAAAATAATAGAAAGCACTTAAAAAAAATTTATTACTAATAAGGTTTTTAAAAGCTTATAAAAAGCTAATATTTCAAGCTATTGTTATTATAATAATTTAAAGCTTTATATTTAAATATTATTTAAAAGCTTTTAAAAAAGTAATAGCTATAGTATTTTTTAAATTAAAGAAATTTATAAAGAAAAAAACACTTCTTAATGTATATAAACTAATAGCTTTATTAAGCATAATAAGTAAAATAATTAAAAAAGTAATTATATAATGCATTATTAATACAGTAAAGGTAAACCACTTACTTTTTAATAAATAGATAAAAAATAAAGCCTATAAGTTAATAAAAATAACAATATATATGGTTACTAAAGGGGTATACTTAGCATAAAAACATAAAACAATAACATTGCTATTATAATTAAATATATTAAAAGCTTTTAACAATATCATCTTAAAGAAAATAATATATATGCTTTATATTAAAGGATATCCATTATAGCTAATTAAATAGATTTAAAGCTTTATAAAGGAAAAGGTAATAAAGTTAGTTTTTAATAAAAATATGTTAGTAAAATAATAACTATTAGCTAATATTTTATAAAGCTTTTCATTATCCTTTATTCTTTTTATTTTATATATTATAACCCTTTATAAAAAGCTAAAAGAAAAAGGAATTTTAATAATTAAATTTATAAATAATATTAACCTACTTATAATATTAAAAGATACAAAAAAGAATTATAAAAAATTAGAAAAAGCATATAAAACTTATAAAAAATAGGTAACTTAATATGGTATAGCCTTTACCTTAAGAAAGAATAAATTAATATACTTTATTAAAGCTTATAAACTTAAAACCAAAATAATTATGCTTAGTAATACTATTATAATATTAGCGGAAAGCATATAATTTCTTAGCGTTTACTTAAATAAAAAGCTTAGGTAAAAAAAACACTTAAAAGTAATAAAAGCAAAGATAAAAAGGTAAAAATATGCACTTTTAAAGCTAGTGGCTTTTATGTAAGGGTATAACGCCTTAAAGGCTAAGGAAATATATATTAAGGTAATTAAAAGCGTTATAGTATATAAAATAATAATATAATATACCCTTAGCTTTAAGGAAAAGGTAAAAGGGATTATTATAAAACTTAAAGCTATGTAGTTAGGATATTTATAAGAAATAAGTAAAATATATAAGGTTATATTAATATTAAAGCTAGAAAGTAAAATAAAATATTTATTAATTAATCTATACCTTAATATAAAGATAGCTAAATTTAAGAATAAGGTAAAGTTTACTAGCTTTGATTAAGTAATAAAAAATGTTGGATATAAAATAATTAGGTGGGTAATTAAAGTAAGGAATAATAGAAGTAAGAAAAGGAAAAGGAGTAATAACTGTGTAAACGAAATGTTACCGAAATGGCATAAATATAATAGTGAAACGTAAAGTAGTTAGTTTAAAGGTTAAATTAAGAATAACAACTTTTAAAACACCATGCTAGAAAAATGGCAAAAAGCCTAAAAAAAAGCAGAATATTAATGTAATATCTTTGTAATAATAAAGCCCTTAAGTGAAATTAATATTAAGAAATAATACTATAAACTTAGGAAATATAAAGCATTAATACTAATGTAAGTATATATTAAAAAGATAAAACTAAAAGTTTTTTTTTTAAAAAGGGAGGTTTTAGGAGTTATAACCCCTAGGTATGGGTATAAAGATAAAAAAACCATTTATTATATTATAATAAAATGTTATTAATATAATATTATATGGATAATATTATACTATTGTTTAGCCTTAAACGCTTTAATAATATGGAGGGATTATATAAAAGTAATAATAAACCTAAATAAAGTTAAGATAATTATAAAATGGTTTTTAAAACAAAAACTATTGCTTATATATAAGGTAATATTAAAGCTAGCATATAAAGAAGCAATATAATAGGTATAATATAAAAGTAATAATATATTAATATATAAATAGTAAAAAATAGGATTAAATAAATATATTACTATAATAATTAAACTATAATAAAAACATTATAAAAGTATTAAAACACTTATAATTTTTCCCTAGAAAAAAAGGGATAGTTAGCTATAAAAATATAGCCTTTCTAAAAGCCTAACTTAATAAATATAATAAGATTAATCTCTATTTAAAAAAACTCCTTAGTATGCTTTTAATAATTAAACCTAATATTTTTAGGCAATAAATAATATACCATTACTTTCTTAAAATAATACCGTCTTAAATTAATTTATACTTATTAATAAAAAGGCAATAAAAAGGTAGTAAAACATTTATATTTAAATATATATCTTTAGGATAAAAGGATAGTAAATATTTTTTTTAACACTAAAGCTACTAAAAGTAATTAGTAAAGAAAATTATAATATTAGCGATAATAAAATAAAAAGAAAACTAATATAAACCCTTAGCAGTAAGAAAATTCAAAAGTAAGTTATTCACCGCTTAAATAACCTTAATTCGAAACTTTTTTTGAAAATAGTAAAGGTTAACTAAAGGTAAATAAGGGTAGTTGTTATTATCCTTGTTAACGGGGAAAATAGCGAAAAAGGGTTCTATTTATTTAAAAAGAGTAAATAAAGTGAAAACATTATTATTTATACTAAAAACAAGCTAAAATAAAACTGTTAACTTAAACTTTAGCGCAAAAACAATAAAGTAATATTAAAACACTTATAAAATTATATAGCTTCTTATAATAAATGTATAAAAAATATACAAAAACCAATAAGCAAAAGAAAACATAATTAAAGCTAAGCTTATTACTAAAAAAAACGTTAAAGTTTTTATAATAATTCCTTAAGTAAATTATATAAAAAAACCTTTAAATAATAGGGATTAACTTATAATAAAAAGGTATAACCTATAGTAAACTAATACATTAACAAACTAATAATAAAATAATAATAAAATAGTTAAAAAGGTTAAGTAAATAAAGATAGAATAATAAAAGCTATATAGCCTAAAAAAAGTAAGGCAATATAAAAGGCCTAAATATAAACACTTAAAAAAAGAAATAAAACGCTTATTAAATAAACATAACATAATATAATATAACTATAAATAAAGTAACATAACACTACTAAAACAATATAACCTTATTTACAGCTTATCACTTAAAAGGAAAAAGAAATTAGCTATAAAAATAATCCTTTCTTAATAACTTAAATAAGCCATAACAGTTCACTTTACTTTCACCTTATAAACAACCTTAATAACTATTTAATAATTAAACCTAATATTATTAGATAAGAAATAATAATATTATGCTTTTATAAAAAACCATTACCCTTTAAAAGTTTATAAAATATTAATAGAAAGCCATTAAAAAATAAACAAAGCACTTATATTAAGATAAATATTTTAAAAATACTAAACCTGTAAGTAATTTCACTGTTGTTACACCTAAGCGGCATAAGCAATAAAGTTTATAACTTTAATAACAAAAAAAAGATAAAAGAAGAAGCAATATTATCCCTTTGTTACTTTAAAGCTATAATATAAACAGTTTATTATGCTAGCTATTTTTACTTTTAATTTCTTTAAGAATTAATAAATATCTATAAAAAGCAGCTTATTATTCGTAAAATTAATATTAATAAAAAGGGATGTGGTCCACTTAATAAAAGTAAATAAGGTAAGAAAGTTATTATATATCTTAAAAGTAACCTAAGGTAAATTAAGTTAATAAAAATAAAAAGGTAATAAAAAGCAGCTAAATTACTTATAGTATAATAAATTATCCTATAACCCTTATAAAGCTTGTAAATAATTACACTAGGTAAGATAAAATAATAAAAAAACTTAATTAAAAGCTTATCCTTTACATTATACTTATTAACAACATATTAAAAATACTTCATATATAAAACATTAATAAAATATAGCTTTTTTTAAGGAGATATAACAGGCTTAATATTAAATATAGCAATAATAATAAGGTTATAAAACGGTTATAAAAAAAAGGTTAAAAAGGTTATAAAGAAAAAATTATTAATTCATTAAGATTTATAGTAACAATAAATAAATACCAATAATAAAAGCCTTAAATAATACTTTAAAAAATATATTTTTAAATATATTATTAATAAACATTTAAGCTAATACTAAGTAAAGGTATTAAAGCCATTACTAAGAATAGTTATTGCTATATTAACAAATAAGAAATAAACTATTATAACATTATAAAAAAAATAATAAGCCTTAAAACTTATAAGGAAAAAAAGCCTATTTACACTAATATATTACATTAATTTTTTTTTTTTTTTTACTTATTTCTATTAAAAAGGTAAGCTTTTATAAATAAAGAGCTATAAATAATACGGTTACATAACGTAAACAAAATACTATTAAAACAGTATAGGTTTTTTTTAAATTATAGTTTTTACTTAAATATTTATTAAGCAGTAGCTTTATACACCCCGCCTTTTAAAATAAGTAATAAGGGTAATCGGTATAAAATTAATAATAATAATAATAATAATATATTACTTATTTATGCCTTAAAATCCGCATTTGCCTTTTCCACTCGCTTCCAAAAGTAGCCTCAGTTTACCCTTATTTTTTCCATGCTTACGCACCTGGTGATTTTGGTGGTGTATCTCCCCTGCACTTCGGGCATTCATGCTAAGTTTCGTTCTAAAGACCTAAAAAAGGGCCAGATTACACAATATATAGTAATTAACGACCGGGCTACACGAGACACATAACGCGAATTCAGCAGACAGATGGCAAAGACCTTAAATAGAATACGAAAAGTGTTGGAATTGGCAACAGTTCGAAGAGGAAACGGTTGACACACGGAGCGAGAGGCCACGGATACCTGACTAAGAGATACGCCGCCCCGTTTTTGTCATGGTGTTTACTTCGGCAGTATGACTTATACCTCCAGGCGTTATAGCGGAGTTAGAAATGGGATGAGTATATATCCACGTATTAGATGAATGCGAAGGTGATTGTATTAGGTACCTAACCTACCTAGGTACCTACCTCTTGCAATAATATGAGGGAGATGTGCCTATATAGTGAGTTAGTTAGGTACAGGTATATATGTGAGTGTAGGCATGTAGGCGTGGATATGACCTGTTCCCTTAGTGATTCATGAGGGAATCACTGCCTTGGAAGGTATCGCCAGTGAGCAAGTACATTTTAATTAAACCATAGAATGATCCATTTACACAGACGCAAATCCAGATTGGTTGTCTATACTGTCCCAATTTATTCTCTATCCTCTATCCCTCTTCTCTAGGTAATTAACTATTACTTGTGACTATTCCTCCTCCAATCCAACCCTTAGTCTACCAAAAGAAGGAGTTACTGAAGGAACATACGAAAGCTCGTTTGTCCTACTAAGGCGTCGGTGGTGGTGTTCGTTTACCGCATTTGGGGCAGTCGTGCCAAAGCTCGTCGTCTGATCCAAGATGCACCCATAGGCGAACCGCGCAGATGGTGCCATTCTGTATAGCTGCGTCGCATTTGCTTATACCCTTATATCGAGCCGGATCCTCCCCCCTTGCCTGGTGGGCCGCTGCACAGGCGTATCGAGCATATATATCATCACACATCTGCGAGTATGGTTAGTTAAACCCTGATGGAGAATGCTAGACTAGGGGAGACTTACCTTTACTGTATGCCCTGGAAAGTTGTGCCAGCAGATGTATCGTGTTAGGTTCGTAAATGGCGATGCTTTTGCAGTGAAAGGTAGTTGTCTTCGTAGAAGGTTACTTGTTCTTTTTCGCTTTCTGGTGCTGTTCTAGCATTCGGGAAAGGGGAAGATACTCTATGGATTTAAATAAAAAGCGAAAATCTTCAGAACTGCGGCAAACAGAAGAGAAGGAGCCTGATACATGTTGTAGTCAGGAATCGAATTCGGAGACCTATTCACGCGTATCGGATGTCATGTCTAGGTGGACTTTCAAGCTGTTATTTTAGGGTATGGTTCACAACGCAACTGTGATAAGTTGCTAGCTAGCCTACAAGTCACTCCTACCCATGCTTTTAAGATGGTGAGTTCTGACTGGACTTTTTGTGAGTATACCTGCCACATAGGCATACCTGGATATGCGAACAGTTCCGAATACAATCAATCATAATTAAGTGTAGTTAGGTAAGGAATGTGTGAAAATGTGAGTGATATGTAGCTAGGAGTGCCATAATTTCATCCTATACAATGGAGCCGTCGAATTTCAGAGTATAACGTCCGGCAGCATACTTACGAAACAGATAGAATGAAAGCTATAGGGGGAGTTACTACCTAGCTTAGTTTCTAAACGTTATGGCCTCACCCATTCGTTCGGTTACTGGTGTCAAGAGTTATCCCTACGGGATATAAGACAGTAGGATAAAGAGCTCAGTACCATATGTACGGAAGAGTCCTCCCCTAGATAGGTTCATAGTTCCTTGCGGAACAACGTTGCTTCTCCCATCTCTCTTGGTCGGCCTCGTGACACACCCTTTATCCTATTATCTCAGCTCCCAGGTCCCTCCAGGTCTCTTCGGCGGATAGCTTCTGACAGATAGGGCTACATGAGTATCATAACACGATTTTCCGACTTCGCAAGCTTTCCCATAAGTGGTAAGGCGAATTATCCTGAAATCTGGATAGGCACATCCAAGACCAAACAATCGGCAAACTAAGACGGGAATATTAGATTTGGATCGTACCATAACGTCTACTATCAACCCAAACGACGAGAATTCTCAGCTCATGTTAGTCAGAGATACCGGACTTACTGGATCGAGTATGTACGTACCGACCAATCAGCTTATACTATTTGCTTCGACGAGGATCCGGTTACTATTACCCAGATCTAGCGGGCACAGTCCCTCCGAACTCAATCTGAACCGCAGGAGCTGAGTCTATGAGGTATTTCGCGTAGCTCACGAACAATACGAATAATCTCCCATTGGCTAGCATTCGTGGACGGGCTTTAGTATAGCATTTCGACGATTCAGGGGTATAGGTATACTCTTCGGCATATGATATTGTCATCGAGAAACAATATTGCGATTCCTATAAATTCCTCGTCAGATTCTTGAAAACTCTTAGATGTCGTCCTTGTCAGCCAGTGAAATAACTTAATAGAAGTTGGAAACGTGTCTCATATACAATATGCTCTTCACAGTACCAGTTTCGTTTCTTACCTTGGCCGTTGGCGTAACCTCCGCCGCCATCAAGGCTGAAAACCCAAACGCCGCCCAATTCCAAATGTGGAACTGGGACTGTGGCGCGCAAGATGCCCATACGTGGGGAACTGTAATTCCCACGCGCGAGCACACCAATCTCTGCCTCCCCCTTGCGGAGGATACCAGGGCCTTAGACGTGCAAGTGATTGACGAGGGATGTCGAAGTAAGTCCAGAGGACCTAACCTCCGGGATCCCATAACTGGATGCTGATCAAGTGGAATTTGCAGTCACGGCCTACATGGACCCCTTGTGCGACGACTATCCGGAGAATGGCTCGTACATCGAGAAGACTGGCTGTCTCTGGACTCATAGGACTTACAAGTCGTACAAACTGACTTGCCAGTAATTATCATACGTTGATAGCGTCCATATTTTCAGAACGGACACAAGCGGTATACTCTGGTGGTTTACTTTCTTTTCTGTATGTGTAACATAAAGAACAACACCACGCTCTTTTCAGTAGCTTCATAGTAGAAATAGTTCGTACCCCATCAGTTTTGTTTCTTCTTATTCGACCGATGAGTACACCGGAGGAGGAGAGGGCGCCAGCTTCTCACTCCAGCTCGACGTTATGCAGCATTGTCGTCCCCAGGGCCCCCTTTTGCGGTAGTCTTCGCACCAATTAACCAATCGAGTCGATTAATATATCATATTGACCCTAAGAATCCATATCGCCTTTCCGCTCCCCTGAGACGAGTAGAAGAGATAACAAACGACCGCTAGTATATTCGTTCCTTAAATGAGGTTCTAACCGCGTAGCGGTTAGTCTCCTTTGCCTTTGCCAACGATATCCTTAAGGATGTAGGTGGCAAAGCTCTCGATTAGGAGAATGGAGGAAGCTTGAACGCACCACATGGAACTTCCAGACATTGATACCGCAATTGTACTTTGCCTACATCCATGCCAGTCTAAATCTCCCTTGCTGGCCAGCGTGTCGAAACCACAGCAGCTCTCGGTCATGATCTCCGCTGCCCCTAGGTAGGTTAGTGATGTTTCTGGTCCCTCAAAGTTACTCAACGCCATCTCGTATCGTCAAGTCCGTTGACCTGTTAAATATTATATCACATCGTCGCTGCGGCTATGAATTTTATAGTCGATGTTATTACATCAACATCAACCACGAACATCCACAGTAATGGGGACTCGAATATGGCGGGGTCATCTCTGATGGTAGGTAGTTCAGACGAAAACAAGATTATATCTTTTAAACTTAATCGTTAGTCTAACATCCCGCCTCTGAACTCAGGGGCATGCTATCCCAAACAAAGATTCTCGATTTTCGACTAAGTCTTATAATTGCTTATGCACATACACAGACCGACAGATTATGTAGACGAAAATGGATCCCTAGATGCGAATTATAGCGGCTTACAATCCGAGATCATCGGGGCTCCTTCCTATTGGCGAAGGTAGGCAATTAACGAAACTGAAATTACGGTTGGCAACCCGACATTTCGGGCTACAAGGGTAACAGGGACTAACCGCATGCTTGCAATTCCCAGGGGATTTAAAG
The DNA here is from genome assembly GCA_022578575.1 of Hypoxylon sp. FL0543. Lineage (NCBI taxonomy): Eukaryota > Fungi > Ascomycota > Sordariomycetes > Xylariales > Hypoxylaceae > Hypoxylon > Hypoxylon sp. FL0543. The sequence goes on from MU394002.1 coordinate 12,907, forward strand.
TTTAGGGGTCCAGCAAAGCCCACAATAAAAAAAATCAAAGTTGGCATGCATCAAAGCAAAAGTCAAACCACTCACTCCGCGAAACTCCAAATTCATATTCGGCCCTTTCGAAGCTTCAATAAAGGCATTCGGAACGAAACGAAAACGCAACCATGCTTCGCTGGTACGTAGGATGGATGTCACCTCGGCAATATTAAATGCGTTCATCTCGATGGCATTTATACATCATTGTATCATAGGGCGGGAAGCTAATTAGAAGCTCGCAGGTACCAACGAAAGCTCGCCTCCCGGCCGCTCTTGACGCAGAGCGTCACCACCGCCGTGCTATTCGCCGTCGGCGACATCACCGCGCAGCAGGCCGTCGAGAAGAAGGGCATTGAGAAGCACGAGTTCGCCCGCACCGGCCGCATGTTCCTCTACGGTGGCGGTACGTCCTGTTTGCCTGTTATTCGTGCCCGAGAGATACCATTTTTCAGGGCTCACAACAATTTTCTCTCATCCTCACCGTTCTCACCTCACCTCACTTTGGCCTGTTGTACCCCCACACTAATAATGGGGTCACGATGAATTCCCTCAGCTACCCCTATTTTACCCCATAGGTTACATATATGTCCACTTACCCCCTATGTCTTTCTTATCGCCCACCCCACATAGCAATTTTTCGCACAGATAAACGCCGATAAAAAAGGAATTTAACAAGGCTAACACGCGCATCGCCACAGCCGTCTTCGGCCCCGCAGCCACGACGTGGTACGGGATCCTGCAGCGGACGATCCAGCTGCGCAACAAGAAGGCGGAGATGGTGGCGCGCGTGGCGGCCGACCAGCTGCTGTTCGCGCCCACCTTCATCGGCATCTTCCTGTCCAGCATGGCCGTCATGGAGGGCGGCTCGCCCAAGGAGAAGCTGGCCAAGAGCTACGCGCCCGCGCTGCAGACCAACTACCTCATCTGGCCCTTCGTCCAGATGGCCAACTTCACCCTCGTCCCCCTAGAGCACCGCGTGCTCGTCGTCAACCTCGTCAGCATCGGCTGGAACTGCTACCTCAGCATGATCAACAGCCAGAAATGAGGCCCTAGCCTATCTACCTAACCTAACTTAGTCTTACCTGCATAAAGCAGTTTCTGCGTCGAGTTAGCTAGGGAGTTGAGAAAAACTAGGTATTTTCTAAGGTAGAGGGTTAGAATAGAGGTGAAATCACGGCATTAGAAGCAGCACCACAACCTCCGGGCTGAGGGCTCGTAATATGTACTCTAGGATTAAACGGGGAGCGGAGGTGACCAAGGCGATAGACAAGGCGTTAACGACGGAAGTGTCCTTTGCAGCCGATTGTCGCTCGGTTCGGTGTCTTTGGTCAGTCAGCAGCCTCCGGCACAGTTCTCTCCGATTATTTGGTTCGGGGTAGGGTCATAGCATAGACAGATTGGGTTCGGCCTAGAGCAAAAGGTTTATTCCCACTACGTAAGCAAAATTTACAAGAAACAGGTTCACCTATTCAGATTGGATACCCGCTTCTGAGGTTCAAAGATACACATAGATTTTCGAATATGTACTACGAATGAAATCGTTAAAAACCGCTACCCAGGGCTACACAATAATCCAAGCCTATCGCAGCCACCCAACTGTTCTTCAGGGTATCCAAGCGATCGTTTGTTCATACAAGATTAGCATTACTCGTAACGTGCGTCGAGATCGTACGATGTCTTCTACTGGGCATATGGCCTGCCCAGTCGCAGGACATAAGTCAGGAGAAGAGGAATTCCTTCAGGACAGGGGATCCAGAAAATTCCGGGTTTAGCAATATACAGCTACCACCGCGTTAATATACTCGCCGCCCAAGCAATACTGGCTAACAGGTAGATAATAGGGATGACCTACTTCAAGAAATATTGCAGGCCGGCTCGGCGCTTCTCCAGGAACTTGGGCCTAAACTTGGATACAATGCTCTTGGGCGGCAGCTCAGGCACGGCGGCTTCGAAATTGGGAAACGTGCGTATGAGCCGCCATCGAAAATCGTCGAATTCCGAGTATCGCTTTCGTATGTTCATATAGCTGCCCTGTTCTCACTCTCGTCAGCCTCCGCTCCCGTCGTTCCCCTCCAGAACAAAGGGTACTCAGTTCTCAAGACTCACGCTGAGCGTCTCAACTCTTATATTCCATACCACAAAGGCCCCTATGTTGGTCGTGCTGCCGTTGACTGTGACGTAGTCCGTGATCTCGACGCTCTTAGCCCAACACGCGTTCCCTCTGTCGTCGAGCTCGCTGTTTTCGTTGTCGCGCAGGATAATGCCGCCTGTTGGTAGGGATTCGGCGGACGCGGTCGATATCGCTCTATTGTGGTTCGAATGGCTGGCTATCCAGTACGGTGGCGATGTGACGGGTGAAGTAACGGGCGACGAGTCGCGTGTACCACTTTCCGACGTCTCCTCTTCTCCTACTCGGCGCTCCGATGACGGTGACGCAATGTCTGCTCCTGTATCTAACCGTGGCTGAGGCGTCTTCGGAGAGTCTGAGTCTGTCTCGGCATCTGTCTCAGTGGCGGGCGGTGATGGAGGGGGCTGCGGACGCAGTGTGGCTTGCGACAGGTTCTTGCGCACGCTTCCGTCCACGACGCTGCCTCCTACATTAGGAGGAGAAATTGGGGATTGGATCTCTACTGCGGACGCCATTCATGTCATGCGCGCGCAGGGCAGATATTGCTACGGGCTGGGCGACAAATCGGAGGGAGTTGTCGGGGTATGCGATGCGCAAGGTGGCACACGAGCTGGGACACGACCTTGAATCAATGATGTATGTATGCAGTCGGATGCGCGAGACTTCTTCCGGGGTATGTTATAATTTTCAGTAGAGACGCAATTGGACACCGGTGGAGAGTCGGATGCGACTGATGAGTAAATAGATTATGATTAGGTAGTCTTAAGATACTCAGGTCTTTGTAGGTTCTAAACTCGCGCCAGGTTGACAGAGACGTCGAAAATTGGACTTGAGTGTTCGCGGTTACCATGCTGCCACAGCGGATATGTAGCCCCCTGTAACTTGCTTCTAGCGCAGGAGTCTAATTGGTGGAACAGGGATAATTTGACGTGGGGGAGAAAGGAACAGCCCACGTCAACCTTCGGCGCTCGGCAGTCAAGTTCAGATGTTTGTCAAAGGGCCTGTAATGTATGCGAAGTACACTAGGTACTTTGTAATATATGTGACTGCCTTCAATATCTATTAACATGAGTTCGTATCGCAACTTCCTTATTTCACCCGTACGTAACACCATTCAAAAGATTGATGCTGCTCGTCTTTTTCTTCTTCTGTGTCCTTCGATTGCCCCACAGGCTCATGTTAAACCAGTACAGTAATTTAATGCAGGTCCAAAGGTGATTTAGATGGATCTTTTTGTTGTAACGATGGCGATACCTGGGTAGCTAGGCTAGAATGTGTTCAGTATACGGGTTGTACTATAGAACTAAGTCATCGTTGTGATATTCTACTGGTGATCTGTAGAGTCGTGTACCTAGACGAATACAGCAGAGGACGTTCCATAGGTCCATCATTATATGTCTTTATGCTTAGGAGACGTAACTCATCTGCAGGGCTAAGTTATCGTTCCTAGCAGAAATCTCGTGGATAATTGAAGCTACTCATACCTGGTTTGCACGACGGTGCTGGATACATCACCTTAGAACTGCCGACACCGTAGACATATAGGCATACTCGCACACAGACACGTCATTCACAGGCCACCAGATCCAACTTATACTAATACCTAGGTACTTCTAAGAAGCCATCCACCTCGAACTTAGCATATCAGTTTTGGTATATGAACTAGCTGAGGTTTAATTGTCGACTATGCCACCTTGGAGAATATTTCCAGTTATGATTCTTCCAATCTGTAAGTCAACTTGTCCCCATAGTGAAGTTATAAGCCGAGTCAGATTTCGCAATAATTAAAGAAAGCTTTCGAGGGATGATATTCTTCTGTTGAAGACCGGTCGACTTTATGTATATGTATAACTTCATGGAGTGGCATCCATGGAATTCAAGTCTGATAAAAGCTTGGAGGAATGGGACGCAGTTGGAAGGTTAACTGTTATTAGTAATGGTTACGGTCCCCCTCTACCTACAGTACATACATAGAGTCTTGGAGTTGCATCGATAAGCTTCTGAAACGCTGTGGCGGAGCAAATGCAACCGGACGCGCTAAGAGAGGAATAGTAGAAGCGATAACCACTAGGTTCGTGGAATAAGAAAATTGACCCATGGGATTGTCTAATGTCGATCCATCTAGCGGAGGCTACATTGCATTAGTCCCAAGCCACTCAGGTGAAAGTCGGGTTTCCTCTAAACAACCATCGTGAGAATGATGGCGGTCTAGCGGTGTCCGGTGTATTGATTACAGATAGACGAGGATATGATGCCTTTGACAGAACGGAGGCACCGAGATCCTGCAGTCAAGGACCGGGATGCCGGTTGCGGACGAGGTTGTAAGTTCCGCTGCAGCTTCGGCGTAGCGCCCGCACTGATATCCGTGTATTTACCTATTCACCAGTGTTCATCTTGCTTTGCAAATGGAGGCAATAAGCTCTGCCCATCCATCACGGCCCATGCCTTGGGATAAATTTAGATGTGGAGCTTACAATCTGATGATCTTGAAAGTGCCGTCTGAGGATATCGTAAGGAAAAGAGTACGTATAGGTACAGTCATGGTTGATCTGTTGAGGGGCTGGCGCACTGTCTACCTACCTTACATGTATCTTTGAAATTTAGCAATGGGATACCATACATTATGCACCTATCTAACTTAGGATATGATAGAATCTAAGCGTGGAGCTCGGAAATCGTAAGAGGTTGGTGATTACCATACATCGTTGCCCATTATCAAGCGGGTACTGCGGGGATTCGCTTGGAAACCCACGGTAGACCATGATGGAGGCATGGAGAGGCACGATGTGTTATAGCAAGCAGATCGTTCGTTCGTCCGTTGCGGGGTTGCAACGCCGGCATGCCTTTAGCTAGGTACGTATGGTGCCATGATAGGCGTTGGAATTCGGCAAGCCTCTGGTGGGAAGACATGATGGCGGCAAGCGGCTTTATTTAGCAACATTTGCACACCATCTGAATCCCAAGGCAACATCCGCCAGAACGGAGAATTACTTCACTCCTCAAAGAGCCCGCATGAGAAAATCGCCGTCCCCTCCGCACCATTGCCCGCAAGCGAAGGTGAATTCGTAATAGGTCGCATGCATTATCACGCTTCGGATTCTGCAGTCCAACCTTACTACCTGCAATACGAGGATTGAACGCCTCATGCTAGCAGAGCCGGCAAGACGAGAGCCATGGGCAGTATGCCGCTTTCCCCAAATGGCATCTGATCCCCCCGTCGCCCAATGGGAATGCTTACAAAACGCCGAGCCAAAAAAAATTCCCCCCATCAAGACCCTACATCCATGGATGTTAGTACCCTAGGTTCTAACTTACATATATGGATTTTCGCGGCGATTAATAGAGTTATGTCTACAAGGAGGCCCAGGTTTGGACATTGGATGACAGTTCAACTTAACGTATATCGGACGATGAATGCAGATGATCAACAGCACTGTAGTATGTGGAGTTGCCGTAAGCTATGTAGACTAGATCCGTAGCTCATTTGCCGCGAGCAAGAAAACATCGCAAACACATCCATGGGAATTTTGGTCTGAGGCTCTGAAACGAGACTGGGGGCTCGCCGGTGTAACCTCTCCGGACTTGCATGGGGGGCGTTGGAGGCGCATTGAATAGATTGAACGACCACACTCAGATCGGCCGCTCCAGGCTCGAGCTTGGAATTACACGAAGCTAAGGTGCTAGTCATCCTACTATGTTCACGCGGACTCTCTCGAGCAGAGAGGCCGTCGTCGAATCTAGGCTAAGGTTTCGCACGATTTCTAGGTTTTAACGGGAATGCCTCGTGTGCGTAAACGAAATCAATGACAGCATGACGGGAACCTTGGCCTGTTAGGATAGATACAGCGATTCCTCTTCCTCCTACCCGCATGCCTGTGGCCTGCGGACTGTGGTGCAACTCGGTCTCTCACACGGACAGTACAAATAGGTAGGTCGATAGCTCCCAGCGATCCCTGTCGACCAGATAAAAATCAGCCACTCACACGCCGAGCTGAGAGACCTGGAGTCTTGGAGACGGCGCTGAGGCCACCACGAGACAGGGAATACCTCCTTTAAATTTCGAATTACCCGTTATGTACCCCATACAGTACAATATGTAGCTCAATCCCGGCCTCCTCATCTTGGAGCTCTTTCAGATCTTCTCTTTTCTCAACATTCCACTCGTTCCCCCTTCGTATCCTGGGGCCCTTCCTCTCGTTTTTAAGCTCGGCCGGTCGGTCAGTCGTTGCTGTGTTTAATATTCGCCTGCACTTGATTCTTTCTGCTGTATATTCACTTTAATAATACTACCTACGCGGCCATTCTAATAAACAAAATCATAATTACCGACTTCGACCACGCATTAGTCCTAATACCTTACAACACAATGCCTTCGATACGGAATATCCTGGCCGCGGCCGTCGTTTTCGTCTCATCCGTCCGAGCTGACTATGTTATTGACCCCAACAGCGTGTCTTTGGCTGACAGAAGTATGTCTTTCCACAGTTCCTACATGATTTCCTGACTTGACGATCCTAACGCGATATCCAGCCAACTGGTGCCAATCTGAAAAGAGCACGTGCCCCTTGATCTGCCAACAGTCGACTCCCGGAACCACTTTGGTCAACGACTGCGATCCCGTAAGTTGTCTAGAGTTGTAGCGCGCCTGGAAATGATCCGGAGCTGACATTTCGCTTTCGCAGAAAACCCTGACCTACGGTTGCGTATGCGGAGACAACAAGCAACCTAATGTGTCCGAGTACTCGCTGACCCTCCCGTACTTCGTCTGCCAGGAATGGGGTAACCAGTGCGTGCAAGGGTGTGGACAGGACAACTCTTGTGCCGCCTCCTGTCGAGACGACCACCCGTGCGGTGCCCAGAATCCTACGAGAGTCAACACTACAACCTCCTCTTCTGCGTCGGCTACGTCGAGTGGAGCTCAGGCAACCGACTCGAACGCTATCTACACTGGTCTGGCTGGCAGCGATGATGGCTCAGGTTCAGGTTCGGGTGACGGTAACGCTGCGTTCCGTGTTGGCGAGGATGGCCTGTTTGGATTCGTTATCCTAGCAGCTAGCGTTTCCCTAGGTGTCTTCATGCTGTAAAGGTGCAAAGATCAACCAATCTTTCAACCTTTCAGACAGTAGTACTATCTTGGGATTCCTCACAAGCGATACCCGAAGAATCTATCAAAGATCTCTGCCGATCTACCGACTGCTCACGCAGTATCAAACGAGCTCATGCACGGAGGCAACGACGCTCACCACAACAGTACAGGTTGCACTATAGGCACCGCGTGCTGGTATAATATTATTGGGAGTTCGAGGTTTGAAGCCCGGGAAACCTTGCAAATTTGGATATTGGGAGCGTCAGATGGGTGTTCCGGTACATAATCTTGCTATACAGCGAAACTACTTGACATGACGATGTCCAACGAGGGACGCTCGAGTATCGTGCTCAAAACTAATAATTGAAATTGAATGAGGTCTTGGTCTCGACCAGGACCCGATTTACACTTTACTTGCACGTTTATTAATAGACCAGAGTGACGCCACAATCCTGGATCATCGTACGCGGTGAGTAGAGAACTTAAACTTTAAATTCTGAGGAGCTTCAGCACCATCTGACTTTCGTCACATGTCAGCTCCATCAGCTCAGTATACATAGAGTTTACTAGACCCAGTAACGGTTCCCATTTCTCGTTTCATGGGCTTTGTTCCTGACGATTGGTTGAGGTTGGCAGGCCATAAATGGAACCTGCCCAGAGGGAAAATAGGGGGCATCGCCAAATTATGTAATTTGATTCGTCGCCTAGAATTCCACGTTCTTGGATTCTGCACCCTATTTGCATGTGGGACCCAGAGAAGATGAAAATCTCGGCCCCACTATCTACTCGATTCTCCCTCCCACCGGTGCACCTCTGCCACTTACACTACACCGACTTGCCGACTTTCCATCTACACAACCTTTATGACACATTTGTGCTACTGTCTACATACAAATCGTTTTGAGAGCCAAACAAGACGTGTCCATCCCATCCCATGGAGTTGACTAGAAGCTAGCTACTGTGGGAATCGATTTCCTCTACACTACATTAACAAGCTCCTCCAAGAAAATCGGCCCCTCCTGAACCGAGTTCCATGGTAGCCTGCCTATATTGACACTACGTTACAACCGCGCCGGTTTTCACCGAGGCCTTGCCAACTCCTGGCTTGTTAGTATTCGAGTCGATCGCGGACCAAAGTACGATTAGCGACTAAGCGGATGTAGCTAAGCTGTCACGATGGCTCCGAACAATAGCAGTACGTATAATTTTGGGCGCTTGCATTATCCACTTCTAACCGAATACCGGTCTGCAGAGAAAGCCGCTGCCGAGTGCATCTCGGACGACGCCCTCATCCACCTTAAATCATACAAATACTCGGCCGTCGACAAGTCGCCCATATCAAACTATATCCTCCGCCCCTACGTACGTTCTGAACCTCCATCTTCGTCGTGACGGTGCCTAGTGCTAAGAGTCGACCTAGTGGAATGCCTTCGTCGAGCTCCTGCCGTTATGGCTGGCGCCGAACATGGTAACCCTGATCGGGTTTTGCTTCATTCTAGTCAATATCGCTTTGCTGGTTATAGTCATGCCGGATCTAGTAGGACCGGTAAGGCGCCCCGTTCAACGTCTTGAATTTGTTCACCGAGCTTTGACTGACAACTAATGAACTTCAGGGCCCGTCATGGTTATATCTTAGCTTCGCCTTCGGCCTCTTCATGTACCAGACTATGGACAACGTAGACGGAAAACAAGCGAGACGGACGGGCACATCGAGCGGTCTAGGCGAACTGTTCGACCACGGCATCGACTCCTTAAACTGCACGCTGGGAAGCTTGCTAGAGACGGCCGCGATGGCCCTCGGAACTTCGAAGTCAGGCGTCTTCACCGCGCTGTGCCCTTGCCTACCCATGTTCTTCTCAACCTGGGAAACGTACCACACGCACACGCTCTACCTAGGCTACGTTAACGGTCCCACCGAAGGCCTCCTTATTGCTTGCAGTCTCATGGCGATATCCGGCATCTACGGGCCCGGCATCTGGACAGAGCGCATCGTCGACCTCGTCGGGAAGAAATATCTTTTCGGGTATGATCACCTTGTCGGCGACCACTCGATCCGCGACATCTGGATCCTCATCATCGTGTGCTCCCTACTTTTCGGCCACATGCCGTTCTGCGTCCTCAACGTCGTCAAAGCGCGACGGAGGAACAAACTCCCAGTCCTTCCGGTCTTCCTCGAATGGATCCCCATGGCCGTGTACACCTTCTCGATTGGCGCGTGGCTGTACTCGCCGTACTCGACGCTTATGCGCGAGAACCATCTAGTGCTCTTCTGTCTGACAATGTCCCTCGTATTCGGTCGCATGACCACCAAGATGATCCTCGCGCACCTGACCCGCCAACCCTTCCCCTACTGGACCGTTATGCTGGTGCCGCTCGTAGGCGGTGCCATTATAGGCAACCTACCGCGATTCGGATTACCGGCTATTTCGGCTCAGCTCGAACATTACTACCTCTGGGGATACTTCGTATTCGCTTTCATCGTATACTCCCGCTGGGCATACCTCGTTACGACGAGCATATGCAACTTCCTAGGTATCAACTGTCTCACAATCCCACACGAGAAGCAGCTCGAGAATAAGAGGAAGCTAGAGCTCGTAGCGAATGGCGGCGCAAACGGGAAGAAGTCACAGTGAGTGAAACGAGTCTTCACTGGTGGAAACGGGTACCTAGGTATGATTCTTGAGAGACGAGCCTCTTGTTATGGGAAAATGGCGAATACGGTAGCCTAGCCCCATTTACACTGTTGTAATATGCTTAAAAATGAGACGAAGGATAGCCAGGCATTATAGGTACTTTGTGCATTGGCTACAGTAGCTACGCGGGTAGAGAGCTACGCAAGGCAGGGGAATGGGACTAATTAGAAGAAGAGGGAGCACGCGAGGCCTCGGAGCTTTCGACGATCCCAGTGTATTAGCATTTGGAGCTGTTAGGTATAGAGGGCGCGGCACTGCTGCCCATTGCATTGCATTGCGATAGCGGAGACATCTGAATGAAGAAAGAATTGAACTAGACCCCCGAGCCAGGGAAGAACTTCATTTTCTTACTGGTATTTCAATTTGAATCGTTGAGTGAGCCGAATGTTTGGTGTTGATTTCTACGAAGGCAACATTAGTGATTACATGGCTTGAGTAAAAGGGGGTGTAATGGAGTCAGGTTGCTTGAGCTTCAACTCCACCCCTCCCCTTTCCAAATCTGATACAAACCGCACTCATGCTCAGAGCTATTTCAAGCGATTGAGTATAAGAATAAGGCGAAAAGGCGAGTACTTACCTCAATTTATAATAGAAAGGTAGATAGGTCAGTGTTAGAAGCCGAAAAGACACCTGGTTTAGAAGAGCAGAAAGGATAACGTGCTCGAGTCTTCTGTTGTACATTTGTCTTCATTATAATTTTATCTACACATGACTACCTAGCCTTCTTCCTAGTCGGAACTATCAAGTACCAGTTGTCCTGAATACCCCGAGCTCACACCGTTCATCATAGACTGCAAAACCGGCAAGTTACCTAGCAGGATCCCTCGCAATTCATCAAGGCGAAACGCAAATCATCCTCAGACCACGAGGTAAGCGTGACTTACTTAACAATTGGTTCTCTTCATCTCTCCCCGGCCAATCGCCGGCTCTGCACCTCGCCTAGAGCCTTGGTGCCGCTGAGGAAGGCGGCGGTGCCGACGACGCCGATGACGGGCAGGGTCTGGAACAAGTTCCAGCTCGAGTAGTACATGAAGAAGACGCCCTCCATGGCGACGATGGACCCGAAGAAGAGGCCGTGCGCGACGGGAGCGGCGCCCAGCGCCTTGGGGAGGTGGGAGAGGTTCGCGCCGAGGGCGAGCCACTGTGCGAGATTGTTAGTTGGAATAGTTCTTGATTTCTACGTACAAGCTCTCCTCCTCTCCTCTTCTTTCTTCTTTCACCGGCGCAAGAGGCGAAAGCTTCGCCCGTTGTGACGTATAGCTATGTCGCTAGCTACACGGAAGATATGCAATGGGGCACTGGTGCGGGGTGAGGGAGTAACGTACGCTGAGGAAGAGCACGGGCAGGGTGGCCAGCACGGCGAGCACGAAGACGAGCGAGACGATCTTGGGCGGGCTCTTGGGGTCGCCGCGGAAGATGTGGTGGATCTCCTTCTGCTTGCCGTAGCGCAGCGGCTTCTCGTAGGCGATGGGCGCCGAGGTCGGGTCGCGCTTGATCTCGACGTCAAACAGGTCCTTCTTGAAGCCCTCGGCGGAGCCAAACGAGGCGAGGACTAGAGAGGCCTTGAGGGGGGAGGTAGCGATGGCGAGTTGCACGGGGAGGTCGCTGTGTTTCTGTCATGTATTAATCAGAATAGACGCTCGGTATCGAGAGGCCGGGTTTTACGTACGATCTCGACGGTAGCCTTTCCGTTGTCCTTAACAGTCAGAGGGAAGGGAGCCTCGAGGCCGGAGGTCGGTTCGCGGAGGACGAGGAAAGCCTGGTGCGGGCGCTTGCCCTTGCCATTCTCCTTGGCGGTTAGCAGCAGCTTGAGGCTGTCGGAGCTCTCAAAGACAACGGGCGTAGCAAGAGTCGTCTTGTCGTTGAACCTAGAAGCCCAACTATTAGTCCCCAGAAACAAAAACAACACAACCTTCGCGATTTCGCCAACAAAATTCCGTAAAATAAAACATACTGTCGGACATCCTTCTCCTTGGCGCCGGCGGCGGCTTTCTTCGCGCTCACGGTGAGCTTCGCGTCGTCGAAACCCCAGGACGAAGCCGCCTGAGCCGCACCAGCAGCCAGGAGCAGGAGGGGTGCCACGAAGGAGCGTAGGAATCGCATGGTCGGCTGTCTCTGCTTGTGTGCGGTGCAAATGGCAGCTTGTAATCGTTCGAGATGTTCGGTACGTAACTGCCGCGCGCGAGCTTTACAGTAGCTTTCGTCAATTGAACAGAACACCCGTTCCACTTTTTTTTTAGCTGCCGTTCGTTGTGGCTGACGTGGTTCTTGGTTATCGATAAGAGCAGGTACTTGAGCAGCTGCAATGGTTACACAGTGCGACGATTGTCATACTTCGCACGAAGTTCTTTCAACAACAAATATACCTTTGTGATTACTCCTTGCGCACTACCTCTCTATCTAAGGTATTCTTTATCTTGAGGGATTTAGACGGGCAGCTAGACAGAGACGCATCACTTTTCTTGAAAGGTCACTATTAAGGAGGTGGATATGGTCAGCTTAGCATGTAAGGGGTTCGAACAGCGCTGGAATACTACCACTTCTAAAGGAAACTAATTGAGGGTGTTCTGAGATACTATTATTCATTTTTCTATGTAGTTGCATGATTTTCTCGATGTCATAAGCAGAACTGCTCTTAGAGCTCCGTCCTGCTTCTGATTGCATCCCGCTTCTCCTTCGAGGGTGGCTGGCTCATGAACATATCCAGTTCCATCCACTCGGCCGCAAAGGCTGTGACAATTTTGGCCCAATCATCCACAGTTGGTAGATCCAAGTGCTCTCCGTCGTCTTCCATATGATGCCACGTATCCGGGAATGGCGAAGGAATTATATGGAGTACCTCAACTCCTCGCATCATGAAAGGCACGTGATCATCCTGAATGTATGCTCTGTTGAATTGCGATGTCTGCTTTCCGGAGTCCGGGAGGAACGGCTTTCGGGGTTTCGACCGGAGCAGTCCTAGTTTCCGCATCCTTTCTTCTATCTTGGCCATACTTTGGTAGGCCCAATGCGTCGGCAGGAAATATGAAGGGACATGTGGATCGGCTGCTCCGAGGAGGTCCAAGAGCAGAAAGAGACTAATCGAGTCCAAAGGGGTCCGGTATGCCGAAAGAGCCGGGTGCAACTCAGAGTCCCATTTCTCAGCAAGAGCTCTTGAACCGTAGAGGGAGTCCGTAGCAGTCCAGCTAACCCAGGCTTCTTCTCCATCCAGGAGCAGAATCTGAACACCTTTCTCGTCATCCAAGCCTAGGCCTGCATCGCCTGATTCTTCCATAGCCTCCCATTTCTTCGTCAAGGCCTCGTCAATGCTGCGCGCTACGTGCATTAGCATGGCGCAGGGAGCAGCACTGTCCGTAGCTCCAATGAACCCCTCTGGGCGGTAGAGGCTATCGTAGTGCGCGACCAGCGTCAACCGACCGACATCGCCGACCTGGGCCCACGGCGGATCGCGCGTAATAATTAGATTTTTGAACGGTATATCTGTATCACCCGTTGCCGGGGTCTTGGCGGTCGAGTTATGCCAATCGAGCTTCCATTTCGGCAACTGTTGTGAGAAGAAGTCGACAAAATGATGCTGCACAGCGACTGATCCTGGCGTGCCTGGCACTCTCGGGATCAATATCGGCGACAAGAGCGAACCGCTCTTGATATCGAAGTCTTCGGCGCCGCTAGGAATGTTGCGAAGCGCGTCATCAGACAGTTCCTCATACGCGTAGACGTGGACAGAGAAAATGAACACGAGAAGAGCGATAGACCCGATGCGAGCCCATTGTAAGGATGCCCTCAGAAACCCCATTGGAGTTTGTAGCGGGACATGTGGCAGTGCCGTATCGACACCAAGACGCCGAAGTTAAAAAGGAGCGATTGGAATCGTGTACCTGGTTGTCACGCGATGCGGAAAATGGACACTGTGTCACATTGGATTGGCCATCGTCCAGGTTTCTGCAACCGCGGTTAAATTCTCCTAGCGACGGATCGGTGACTAGTAGACGCGGTAGCCGCGACCTGCAGGGTTCAACCTGAAGAGCTGTGGGGGCCAGAATCCTTGACAGCAGCCCATTGGGGGCAGCCTATCATTTAAACCACATCCATAGCCATTGTACCGCTTCGATCTTCACAAAACAAGGGAGATAAAGCTATAACATCCAGAGACTCCCCCATGACACGCCAACAAAAATAATAGAGGGTCTCGCAGGCTTGGGGAGGAAGACATATGCTATGAAATTTCAGCGGTTTAATGGATCTCTTTGGTAGGGCGGGGGGGAGCGGGTTTCTATGTCTTCCCATCGTTAGATTGCACGATATCAAGCCGCCTGGTGTCGAATAATGACTAACGAGCCCTGAAACCCCTCATCGAGGTCTTAATCAAAAGAAACTCGAAATAGTATAGAAGCTAGAGATTATGACTTAAAACCGCATGGATAGACACTAAAGAGGTAGGCATCAATGCGCGAGGAGCCCAATACCATCCTGTGACCCGGACCTACTAGAACTATAGTTAATCGCGTATGTTAACAGTAGAAATATCCGGATAATGCCAACAATGCAGGAATAAAAGGGGGAAGGACACCAAGAGGGTCTATATTAGCTTCGTACGGACGCAAATTGCTGCGCGGTAGCCCCCAGTCCTCTCATACAGTCCTAGTGTAGAATTCATATGTCGGAACACCGAACTGCGTGATAAGTTCGCGAGAGGGGGCATGGGGCTACACTTGGTCCCGGCAGAGCGAGCTCTGTTCCCTCGTCGATGACAGCGGATTCCGGAGTATTAAGCTATGCTGATCGTCTGGGCGAGTCTGAGTCTTAGAGTTCCTTGCTCGGTCCAACCCCGCCGAGAGAGTTTTGGAGGGCAGCTCGAACCCCGGACGAACGACCCTCACTTACTGAGATGAAGACATGTCGTGGCGGTTATCTGTGCTCACATGGAGTTGGTTGAGCTGAAATTTGATTGAGCAGCTAGTGCCCACAGAGCGCTCTGGATTTTGTCGAGAGCTCTGCTGTTTGCTGCTCACGGTGCTTTGGCGTAGTGAAGCTCTAGTCCCTTAGCAAAACTCTATCAAGCCTTGTTCACATTCGGTTCACTGGAAATAGAGTTGAGTTTAGGTACAGGCCAGAAAGTTCAAGCGGGCATACCTTTTCAAAAACATATTAATACAGGCTCAACAGCCATCTGATCTTCTCTTCTTTCTCCACCTCTATATTTCTGTCAGCAGGCTAACTTATTTGCATTGATTTGGCATCGACATCCTATCGATCACCATACTCGTTTTCACCTTGAAATCTATAACGAGTCAGAGTATCCCGTGGGAGCTACTACCATAATGAGTGACGATTTAGAGAAGATGAAGAGCTCGTGCTGGAGCGATTTCGGGTACCCTTTCAAAGATCAGGGTTCCCAGGGCTGGTCCGGAAACCAGCCATGCGTCCACGGGCCTAATGAGGGATGCTCTCGCCACAACCCGAAGGGACTGCCCATCGCATGGAACGACCGCGTCCCCTCCGACAAGAAGAAGCCGGGATTCTTCGAGCGACTCCGTGGCAGAATCGAAAGATCTGATTACAATATAGTCCAGCAAAGCACCCGTATCTGGACCACGCTGCATCTGGACCACTCCACCGCTGATCCACTCGATTCCATTCACAAGTCGATCCACTATTCTCTGGCGTATTACCACCTCGATTGGGTCCGAAAAGCAGCATCACCAGAGTTGCAGCGGGCGCGAGCAAACATCATCTCGTGCCATGGAGTTGTCGCCGCAGATTCCAGTAAGGATCGACCAGACTTTCATTACTGGATCACTCCTTACTGGCATAAGGATTCCTTCCTTGTCCGACAAGTTGTGCAGTTCACCATCGAACCTACGAAGCGTAGCCCCATGTTCGGACGTGAATGTGTCTATATGGGATGGCCCAAAGACGACTGGGTATTCCGGCCTTGCCCACACTTGCGACACCGCTTCCAAGAGTACCAGTTCACGGAGACGCGAGGACTCATGAAGGCTGCCGTGTCACTCGTCACGAAGAGGCGAAACTGCCTAGGAGACTGGTTCAGAGATCACACAAAGTGGCACAGCATATACGGACCAGACTGCACGGCTTGGAATTGCCAATACTGCTGCACCGACAACCGGGTGCATATCGACATGGTCGAGGACAAGATCGTGGTCAACATCTACACGTACAAAGACCTTGGATTGGCGAAGGATGCGTACGACTTGAAGTGGCTCGCGGCCCTCCGACCTAATGGTCCCAGATTCAAGCGCTCCCGGGCTGAGCTTAACAAAAGTACGGTGCGAAACGCCGTCCTAGAGGCGGTCGATGCAGAAAAGGAGGCCCAGCAGCTCTAAGCAAGGTGAATTTGACGGAGATGAGTTTCAGTGTATGTTGGTGGCTGATCGACGGGGCTAATTACGCTCTTGGTAACAGGTGATGAGAGTTTGGAAATGTTTGGTTTGGTGACAGCTGGGTATGAACTCTATGAAGTTAGAGTTTAGGTGGCAGAGGGATTTTGATTAGCATCCATGGCTTCAAATGAAGAATTGATGTGTTAATGCCACTAGATTAGTTGACAACTGACACCATCCAGAGCGACATTGTATCCTTGCCTTCTTGACACTAAGGAGTGACGCGTCCGTAGTAACTTAACTACTGCCCTGAAATGAGCCATTATAGGGTTAATGAAACCATACCACCTGATCAAGGGCTTAGCAACAACACATATGTTCGCCAGGCTTCATGATCGATTTCATATGTGCCGAGTACGTAATTAGACACACTCCGCCACGCCACCGGGCACTTACAGCATCATAATCTTGGCATAAGATAAGCTTGAATCAGCATCGTAGCTCCAAAATTGAGCATTGGCAATCGTCGCTATGAGGCCAAATGAGGAGGAAATAGTATAGTCTAGCCATCTGATAGTATATTAGGTAGGAATATTTAACGCCTGGACTTCCCAATTCGCAATATCTCGTCGTAGTCATGGGCGAAGGAATATTGCCCAAAGCCAAGGAGACGCTTCGGACACATGGAGGTAGATGGATTTTGAGGGTGGGGGCTCCATCGGAGACGGTACGAGCAGAAAAGTCGGGGTCCGTAGCACCTGGAGAGTCAGATCGGAGACTCTTGTCATATATGTGAAGCAACCAAATTGACTGAGGTCGACCTCGGCCGTAAAAAGGCGTCAACGCATATGACATGACACCATTCAGCGGGCGACGTCCATGTGGCATTAAGCGTTGTAACGAGTATTGCGGCTCTATTATAACATCTCCTCATGATCCCGTGGTGAAGGTGAGGGTGGTATAAGGTTGACCGAATCGTTGAGGTGTCTAGTGAAACTGACACGTATGAAATATTGGCAATTTATAGATGTGTGAGATTCCCATCTGAGCTTAAACGTCTCGACGAGGATAAACTTCTGTCTAGCCTAGATAAGTTAATGAAAAGGCGCATACGCGGATACCTACAGTAGCCTCAGATGGGAAGGAGATACGGACCTCGTACGTACCTGCGATTCGGGTATGGACGTCTACATACGTGTACAGAGTGGTTGGTATGTTCTGTAGTGGGACGGTGGGTACGTTCCGAGTACCTTCAATAGCATGCCGACACCTGGCCAATGGAGAGGCCTCGCAATCGCCGCTCCTCTGGACCTGTGACCCCTGCGATCCCTGCAATCCCTGCAGTGCTTAGCGTCTGATTCGTCGCTTCTCAATTTTCTCTTTCTTTTTCTCTCACTTCTGCCCTTAGGTACCGTAGTACCTGGGTTAACACCCCTGTGGGAAGGCCACCAGTCCCAATTGGGACCCGAGCATCGCGCAAAGCCCTTCAACTCTTCCCTTCCCTCGTAATCTTCACCTGCCTGCGTTGACATTGAGCCAATCCCCTGCAAATCCTGGAATATCCAACTCCCGTTCTCGGTCCGCAGCCCAGCTTCTTTCTCTCAGGCTTACCTGGAACCTTGCCTACTTGCAGGAATCCTCTTCTGCTACCTCACTCATTCTCTGATAATTCACAAATCCAGACTGCAGGATTATTCACGCTCCCTCAGCCCTCAACCTTTGCGGCGTAAGGTCTTCTTCGGAGCACAGTTCCCCTCGTTCTTCCCACTCGTTCGAAGCCATCCTCTTACATCCCGAACCCCTCAGCCTAGAACTGATTAGTTTTCCCTCTAAATATCCCGAGGGACAAAACCTAGAAGGCCAAGGTTCTACTTGCCGCTATCGAAATTCACTCCAATTAGTCTAGCTGTTGGTGTCAGTCTCGTCGGGGACATCCCAACCTCTTGGGCATCGTCCATTGTCTTCCATCCAATTCTATTCGAGGACAGTCTCCGACTTTTCCTGCCGAAACACAACAGCTTCGAAGAAACGAGTCCAACTAATTTCGACTCCCACCACGCCAAAACATCCGAGGCCGTTCTCGCCAAGATGAAGGGCCGCCCGGTTGATCAACTCGTTTACGAGTGCATGTTTCCTAAACCCCGACCAAACGATCCGCAGAATTTTCACACTCTGCTTCACCGAAACCTTATTCCAGAAGTCCGCCAGGAAGTGCATTCCTTCTATGGTCACCTTGACACTCAAGAAGCGAAGTACCCGGGCCTGGACTACACGCACCGCATCCACCGCATACGGCTCAGCCGCTGGCCGTGGCATCGCCGTCTGTTTCGGGCGTTTGATGCTCTACGTCTGACCAACTCCGAAATTTCCAATCTGACTAAATGGGAGGGCACGAAGTGGGCGAAGGAGCGATTCGAGCGAGACTCCGGAATCGTCATCCGAGACACTGCTTTCGATGACATTTCAGAATGGGTCGAGCCCGAAGACAGACCACAAACGGCTCGTGCGACACAAACCGAGCAATTGGAAGACGATTCGGCAACACCAGATGAGGATATGGAAGGCGAGGAGGAAGAGGACAGCGATGGCGAGTTGACTAGTGTCGGAGTCGCCCTTAATGAACGTCTCCGTGAACGAGCTGCGCGTCACGAGGCTGGCGACACATCATTGCCTCTGGATGAAGAATGGGAGCAATGGCTGAAGAATGCCATTGAGTCCGGTGAGCTCCCCTTCCTTACGGAGCAAATCGTACGGGGGTCGAATAATATCGCTCTCATTCCGCAAGCACTGTTCCCGCCGCGAATGCTCAGTGCGGCACGAGCTGGTCAGTGGAATGAGATTCCGGACTTCCTCCACGGTGTGCTGCGATACGCCTTGGAAAATGAGGCTCCGAGTAGAACGTCTGAGACACCGGCACCAGAAGAACGATCATCCGGGCGTTCCTTGCAGAGCTATCTCCAAAATAACAATGCTCGGAGGAATTTGCGTCGCGACTATTCAGATCTACGGCTCCCGGCTACCGACACCAGTACTGTTCCTACCTCGCAAGTTCGTCTCCAGCGGACAGCCCAGTCTGGCACCCAGACTTATATCTCTCTTCCGTAGAAAATCGATATTTTAGCTTCTAGCGCCAGTCTTGCGGACTAATGTCACCAAGATTGACGTAAAATTACACGATACCCCATTAGGACCGAATATGCTTCAGATTTGTCCTTAGTGCTTGGTCATTAAGCTCCTCTGAAGTTTCTTCCGTTGGCTTCTTGCTGGCTTAGATGGCCATTTCTCTATTCTCGAAGGCGAGTTAATAGGCTGCATACTGAGGAGTGGATATTTTTCAGAGCATATTGATGAGATTTGGAATATTTTATGGCTTCAGATGGCTGAACCAAGGCTTATGAGTGCGGTCGTAGACTCTGGAGTTATTCACCGTTGTGGCAATGGCAATGGCAACAGTGGCTCTGGATAACGAGGCCTTCAGTGTGGAATACGGACCGATACTGCGAAAACAGATTCAACAAATTCCAGGTTCCGTTGTCCGAATGACATTCAACAAGCACAGGCGACGAAACACGAATCCCGAGTGTCCGAGTTCGCCATTGCAGTAGCATGTCCTTGCCGATAGAACTCTAGTGTCAACCACACGGCGTCCCCTGAGTGTTAGCTTGTAGTCGACGGCATCCCACGGGTCAAGGGATATCAGCCTCCTGAAAAGGGAGACGAGGGGGAAAAGCGAGGGCATCAAGTTTCTATACGAGGAGTTGTGGGTTGCATTCGTGGATTACCTACTAGCAGATTTGATTCTAAGCAGGGGGGGGCGTTTACAATGAAATCCGAAATCCGAATTTGCTTGCCATGAGTTTTTCAGCTACGCAGATGAATACGGTCAGTTAGTCCGGTTCTGTAGATATTTACCTACGGTCAAAGAAAACGAGTTCATGTTCATTGATGGGGACTATTATTGTGCCATTGTGATCAACGGATTCGAATGCGTCCCTGAAATACACGTGGCAGAGTTCTACGAAAGAAGAGGCAGTGTAGAAGCAATGTGTTGTAAAAATCAAACGCATTCTCGTTCGTGATCGTAGGTATCTTACAATCTCGCCAAAGTTCAAGGCATGCCCAAGTAGAGGGGCGCCAAACTGCAATTCAAGCAAATTATCGTCAACTCCTGACTCGTGCGAAGGATCCATGAAAAACAAACGATATGCCCTACCATGGCAACTGATTCCGCGACGCCAAATGGCACCTCATTACCTGTTAAAAACTCGCCCGTCCTAAACTCCTCTGTGGTGTGCATCATACCAAATGATCCCTCTCCTCCCATCAATTTTCGTCCTCCTCCTCTTCTTCCTGCTGCGCCCCCCTTGACAGCCTCAGCCGCTGGCGGGCTGGGATCGGTTCAGGGGATTCAGACTTGCGGGCCTCGTCATCTGAAGAGTCCTCTCCGAGATCAACGACCACGGGAGGAGGTCGAGGCTTTCGTGCTGACCGTGCGGGTTCTGAAACGTTCAGTCCACTGAAAGAGGACAAAACAGCACTGGGGCTCGGGGCAGGGTTGGAAGGCGAGGGTTGCTGGTTCTTCGGTTTAGGCGCTCGGCGTGGAGTGAAAGGCCGAGCCGTTCTCGATGACTGAAATGCGGAGTCGCCGGGATAGATAATTCGGTGCATCGAAAGACCAAGGATGGCTTCGTTCTTCGCTCGACGAACTGGGCGGCCTCCCAAGCTTGAGGTTTCAACCTCTCCCTCTACGGTACCGGTATTGATTTCACCCTCTCCCTCTACAGTACCGGCATTGGTTTCTCCCTCTCCCTCTACGGTACTGGCATTGGTTTCTCCCTCTCCCTCTACGGTACCGGCATTGGTTTCACCCTCTCCTTCTACGGTACCGGCATTGGTTTCTCCCTCTCCCTCTACGGTACTGGCATTGGTTTCTTCTTCTCCCTCTACGGTACCGGCGTTCTGCGGCTCATCCCGGAATGGTCGTACCCCGTTACTAGACTAGGGCTCAAGGTGGGACCATTCCGGGATGGCCTTGATTTGTGCCCACATGAACTTCTCCAGCTTGTTGGCGGACTTCGCGTAGGGAGTAGATTCATTGTTGTATTTGCGACAGTTGTCAAATATGAGCTTGGCATCCTTGATGAATTCCTCCGGCGTGGCGTATTGGTCCGCCTCGAGCTTCGTCTCCATGGTGCTGAGGTCCATTGGTTCCTTAATCACATCGTAGTAATCAGCCACATCATCCTTGTTGACCGGGTTTAGGAAT
The DNA here is from genome assembly GCA_022578575.1 of Hypoxylon sp. FL0543. Classification (NCBI taxonomy): domain Eukaryota; kingdom Fungi; phylum Ascomycota; class Sordariomycetes; order Xylariales; family Hypoxylaceae; genus Hypoxylon; species Hypoxylon sp. FL0543. Next base: position 34,448 of record MU394002.1, read on the forward strand.
GGCCACGCCGACTGGTGATTCTGCAGGTCATTGAGCAGATGAAGTAATTGGTTGTAATTCGGACCATGTCGCGGCTGTCGTGCTAGCTCGTCCATATCGGGTGACCAGCCCGAAGCTCGAATTGCTTCTATGGAGAGAGGGTCGATGGGGGTGACCCCATTCTTCCACTGCTTCGGCGGCTGGTGGATAACGTGAGACTTGGAGAAGGCGCGAATCTTAGCCTGTACGCATTCCTTCTGCTTAAGAAGCATGCGGCCCATCTCAAGATATCGGACGCGCGGGAGCATGGAACATTGCATTATAGTGCCACCTTCGTAGTCCTTTATGTAACCCATCCATACGGATCGCGGCAAGGTGATCTCCTTAGTGAATCCCTGCTTCTTGAAATATCCGATGGCGTAGTTGTCTGCGTAGGTGAGAAAGTGCATAACGTTGCTGGTAGCTTTGACATAGTCCTTCAGATGGGACATGAGATGAGCACCGTATCCCTTAACCTGCTGATCACTGCTGATAGCGCAGAATACAATCTCAGCAAACTGACGTCCCTTAAACGGTCGGTAAGTGATGCCACCAACGACTTCGAGAGGTTTCTTGACGATGGCGATGGAGAGATGTGTTCGGTCGTAAACGAGTCGCGCGATGTAGTCCTTCGGCATCTTGGGTAGTTGCTTCTGGAAGATGCACTTCAGGCCGGTCAGGATGATTAGAGACTCGCGCTCATTGTCGTTGTTCACCACACGAAACTCGATCTCGCCATTTCGCTCCTCGATGACGGCAGGCTGAGACATTGTATTAGCATTTCTGGGTGCGTGTATGGGTATGATTGCGTTACTGTGTTTTGTGTAGCGGGGATGGGAGTGACAGTGGAGGGATATGATTTCCAGTGGTGGTTGTGGCAGAAAGGTATGTGTATGTGTTGTTGGTGTTGATGGTAGATGATCCGCGGTCAGAAGGGGCAAGTTTGGGAGTTGATACCTTCTCAGGGAAAGGAATCGGCTTGATAACTGATTTCTTATCCTGCTCTGCGGGCTCATCGTGTTTGGCTCTCTTGGCGGCGGCAGGCGACGTTGGCTCGTCGCTGGCCTTACGCTTTCCATCTATCAAGAATGACATAATTAGAAACATGGAAACAATTGATAAAGGCAGGGAACTTACTCTCGTCCTTAACCATCGTGGTCGCTGAGACGCCCTAGAGCAGAACGTCGGCGAGTGAGGATATGCGAACCCGTCACATGCGCTCACGTCGCGGGTTGGAAGTTGATGGGCGCATGGGAAATTCGGCGATCTGACGTTGAGGCGTTGTTGAAGTGGACGTGGAGGTGGAAACCGAGGTGGGAATCGGAATTTAACGATATGGATGTGGGGAAGGGGACCCGAGATTCCAATTGGACAGTGCACAATCACTTAAGCAACATGTAACTCTGGAAAGAGCAAGCTACCCAGGTACTTGCATGCATATCAGCACCACCCTAGTACAGATTCGTAAAGACCACTGGGGCCATTTAGCCAGAATGTGCCAAGATAGGATTAGTGCGCATTCAATATGTACAGCGCCGTGCAGGTACGGTGAGCGGCCAATAAGGCTGGTAGTAGAGGAGACAGGCCACCTGTTTGTAAATTGTGGTGCAAGAGCAGCACCCAATAGACAACAGAAGGAACGCGACATCGACCTTTCGTAGCTTCCTATACTGTACAATAAACATCACATTCTCCATCACCGTCGCCTTCATCGAAAATCACACTTCCTAGGCATCGTTCAAGGAATGACGCCGTGAGAGCCAGGTTATTTCTTTCGCCAAGTTCTCCCTAGACAAACGATTCCGCATCGTCCGACAAATCTGTCAGAGCAGTCGCTTGTCACTCTTCATGGATTCTTCACTGCTTGAGATTTGGCAAACTGCACCGGGCAGTCCATTTCTTCCCACAGTAGGAAAGGGTAGCCAGTTCCTAGTCGGATTCATTCTCCTTCTTCTCGGTCTCTCTCTGACCGGCGCATTCGCACTGAGTCAGTACTTGCCTTGCTCAATTAAACCTTGGTACCTAGTTTACTGATTCCCGCCTTCAGACCGGTCGTTCTTCAATCTTCCCCTCTACGGAGTCCCAGCTTCGCTCGCCATCGCGTATGTCCCCTCTTCTCGTACCGACTGTCCCGCAAACCTAACACGGTAGCAGATTCGGCACGGTTTACATGTTCTGTGCGGTTGGAGTTTACGTTTAGAAGATACCCCGAGAAAGTTGCCACGCGAGCCCAAGAGAGCATCGGTGTGTATCATAGATGAATTGAGGTTTACGAGAGTATCTATTTAGCTCGTCAACGCATCTACATGAACGTGATCGGAGACCATTGCTGCTAGCAGAGCTTCGCCTATCCCTGAGACCGTATTCACATTCGAAGAAACCATTTAACTACGGGGGAACGTACATATTTACCTACAATGGCCGAAGCTGCTGAGTCCGTTCCTCCACAAGAGTCACTGTTTCGAGCAGTAGCAAGCTCCACAAGGCAGATTTATCAATTATTGAAGTGTATCAGCTTCACGCCAAAGGTCCATGTTCAAATCACTCCAGATGGCATTCGGTTTTCCGCTGACCACTCGCGCGTGATGCAAGGTAGGCTTCTCTTATTGTTGGTATCATGACTGAGCCGTCTAACGGTCTCATCAGGCGTGGCTTTTCTAGATAAAGCTCTTTTTACATCCTATACCCTGAATATGCCAGAAGAGGCCGATCCACCACAGTTCCAGATGAATCTAGCCGCTCTGTTGGAAGCATTGCAGATTTTCGGAGCTACAGATGTCGCTGCTCGAGCTGCCAAGGCCGAGTCGGACACTTATCACAGCAATCTACGCAATTACCGCCCAGATGCCTTCAGCCACAAGAGTCTAGGCATGCCGGGAACTTGTTGTATTATGTACGAGGAAGATGGGGCTCCACTAAGCATCATCTTAGAGGAATCTGGAGTAAAGACCCAGTGCAACATGGTCACATATACCCCTGAAGCACCAGACGACATACCCTTCGACCGCCAGGATCTCTCTTTTAAGATCATCATGCAGGCTCGATGGCTCCTCGATGCTCTTTCTGAATTGGCCCCTATGGCCCCAATCCGCATCGCCATCGCTGCGTCGCCGAGTGCCCCGTATCTCAGTTTATCAAGTGGCGGAGGCCTCGGGAGTGCTACCGTGGACTTTTCAAGCGGCCGTGATCTCCTCGATACTTTTTCGGTGCGTGAACGCTGGGTCCAGAGTTTCAAGTTCGACTTCATCAAATCAGCTACTGAGGCGATGCGAATAGCGAACAAAGTCAGCTTCCGCGGAGATGGCCAGGGCGTCCTCAGCTTGCAGTTTATGGTAGAAGTCGAAGGCGGTACCGTGAGCTTTCTTGATTTTCGATTTGTACCGTATGTCACCCAGGAAGATGAAGAAACGGAGTCGGAAGAGGAAGACAATTGATTCACTGCGTTCATTGACGAGATTCTCACAAGGACTGTACGGATCGTGTAATTGTACCACCCAATTTTATCTATGCCTAGAGCCGGTCTAAGCTAGTTCTTTTCATCAGCTCGTCCGATATGTTATTTCAAGCTGAAAGACCGTCGGTACTATTTCCCCCCTAATTTTGCCAGAATGTGTCGTATGAACGAATCCCGTATCAGTAATCCACAGGCCACTCTGTTTAGCCAACTTGCGGCTGAATCTCAGCCCAACCCGATTACGGGTTTCACTGCGAGTCGCGTGATTGTGAGCCGAGTGACGAACCCAAGGGAAGCACAGACCTAAGGATATCATGGGCAATGTCATTCGCGCAACCTTGGATCGTGCTAAAAACTAATAGAGGGTGCGAATCCCGATTTCCAGTCTAAAATATGACATACAAGCTGGCAATCTGGTTACCGTCACCACTGTCTAGGAGCAGATCTCCCATAGCGCAGCCGTCTAATAGCGCCCCTTAGCGCCACCATCAGCAGCTAAGCTCGGTGGTCTCAGTCCTAAGACATTAGGTATTAATGACGGCAGATGAAATCAGTCGTCAGATGATCCACTGGGTTCTTAACTGTAAATAGATGCTTGGGCTTGCTCGGGTCGCTCAATATCCCAAGGTGAGAAATAAGGTCGGCGTGCCTGAGTGAACGGACGGCCCTTCCTGAGCTGCAATACTATCTACCGTGATCTTGGTTCCAAAAAAGCGGTAGGCCCGGGGAGTCCGTGCAGCTAGAAGCGGTCCAGCCTAGTACGGCCTTGTGGGAGAGACTGCTGTCAAACCACTAAGCGATGGTGTGAAGCTTTCTCTCCCTATCAGATTGGAGGTCGGCGATGATCAGAGCAGCCTCGAGGTAGAGGATATGTTCCATGACATGCCCTTGCTGCTCATTGGCGCACAGCTCTGTGAAGTCTCAGCTCAGGGAGTCACGGAATTGAAAAGTCTTATCACACAGGACTAGGTTGACCGAATGGTATATACAGTCTGTGCCCAGTTGCTCATCAAGTTTAGTAGATCATCGTGTCGTCAGTCCCTGTGCGGCCGCGGATATCCGAGCGGATGAAGCTCCTCTAACTTGGCAAGGGATATGGGATGTTTCTTCTAGTATTTCATCTCCTGCGAAATTCGCCGGTGTATTCCAATCTCTAGGCCCGTTTCATTGCCATTTAGAATCCGTGAAGCATTTCTTAAGTTGAGCCTTACAGGCATCATTGTATCCTTAACGCTCACAAGGACTAGCTGGTTTTCCGACGCGGCGACTTCAAGTTTCGATTCAGCCTCTGAAAATCCTCAATCTCGTAACACTTACATACGTCCTTGGTACAGTATACTATCACTACCTAATATTCCGACTCTCCTATTCTGAACGTACCAACAGACGGCAGCCACCGTTCATTGGCAAGGCCCTGCAATTTCACTCAATCCTTCAAAGTACAATCGCGACTTGAGGTACTGAGAGGAACTACTCTATTACACAGGGACACACGGAGAAGCGTTCTAGAACAGGCAAATATTTCCACGTTTATATGCACCGTCATCACGATGGACAAAACCACCGATCGCAACAGCCAACGTACGACTGGCTTCCTGAGCCGTGTCTTCCACTCAAGCATCGGTCGCTTCTTCTCTTCTCCTAAGCCGAGTCAGGAGACCGACGAACCCGTAGAACAGAAAGCCGCTGGCGCCACCACCCCAACGCGGTCTTCATCTCCGACCCCGTACGTGCCTCAACACGCTAAAGACTCGTTCCTCAAGACCGCCACGTCCCGCCAGATGAAGAAAGCGAACGAGATTCTCTAAGGCCCCGTCCGCAGCATTTTCCCGTCGTCGCACACGTCCTGCGTGCGTGCCTATGTACTCGCTAGTAATTTCCACCATCATCTGAGGCTGCAGCTGGACTTTAGCCGAACTTGCTTACGTGGGACGGGGGCGAGGCTCTTATTACCTTACACTACCACAGGGGCGCTCTGTGATACCCAGCGTCTCACCAATCTCAACCCGAGCTTCTCCTCTGGTTGGCAACATAAGCGCCGCGGCTCACCAAGCTGTTGCTTACGTACCACCACCGTACGCGTCTAGGCGAGAGCCGCAGGTCCTCTGGGCCCTTTTCACTTTTATTTCCGCTTTTTCATTTAGAGGCCATGCGCTGAGGCGGCACGAACTCGGACCGAGCTATGATTTGGGGCTGGCGTGATTGATTTCGCTTCTAGGTAATTTCCGCATCGTGTGGTTTGCGGGTCTTCTTTTTTCGTTTGTGGGCTTTCCTGAATCTTGAGATCTCGCGTGGCCCTCGCGTGGCCTGCCCTGTCTTCCTAGCTAGCTTGTTCTTGGTGAACTTCGATTTTGGATACGGCGGATTAGATAAGAGGCAGTAGTTACTATAAGGGAAGGAGGTTTCAGATGCATATTTCTCGGTAGGGCGGAGTGTTGCGGCCAATGCTACCTTACCCGATCCCGCCGACGCCGAGTCCAAATGGTTACATCTCTTTCAGGAGACCATTCTCCCACGATTTCCGCCTCCCGCCATTTTTATTGGTCGTTCTCGTCTGGTCTCAGGTTGAGTACCTAGCATTCTGGCGCAGACAGGGATTCGTGCAACCCAGACAAATCTTGGAGGATTCGCTGCAGGGGCAAGGACATTGTAGGCGTGGTCTAGATTATCCAAGATAAAACGGGCAACTCAAGTCTGATATAACTCTATTCAAACGTGGGCAAATTGGCTGCTGCGCGGTTCGATTAGGCAAGTGCGCGCGCGTATGCATGTGTATTGGAGACGTGCGTGATCCTTTAACCACGACCGGGACGAAACCTAGCCATCGAGCTTCCGCGGACACGCCAATCAAGCTCTGTTGAAACAATGTTGGCTTTCGGCGGCAATGTTCAGCGTGGCTTTCCTTGCCGCTTCCAGGCGCACGGCTTGGTACGCTGGTAGCGAAGCGGCAACGCCTGTCTCATATCCTCGTGGTTTCATACCTCATGAGGCTGATTGTGTGAGAGTGTCTTCGCGAATCCCTTGGCTTGTACAACTCAAGAACGCCTCCGCAACTTTGGACGAGCTTTTACGTATAGCTGCGATAAGGACAATGTGGAGAGGCAGGATGATGATCGCATGGGATGCGAGACCCTGATTTTATCGATACGGCATAGAGCAGACCTCGGTATAAGCTGGATCAAGTCGATCTACTGCAAGTAATCATCGGCATGCCTGCTTATATGGCCGTATGGGTATAATGTTTATTACTCCTGAGCAGTTATGAATCATTGGGCACGAGGATCCTTCTTCGACCCTGCCGACAAGGGGCTTGCTCGAGGTACAGAGCCAACTGCCAAACGCCGCAATCGAGTCTCCGATGTCAGACGTAGAAGGATCAGAACCCAGATCTGCCTCGAGCCCAAGACCTACGGAGGATTGCCTTGGTACATCCAAGGTCTTAGTTCAGATCTTCGGAATAAACACTACGTACTGGGGCTGTCATGAACTCCCCGTTGGATATCGGCTTCACATGTTGACTGCTTGGTGAAGACGTCGTGGCGACTGGGATCAATCCGAAGCTCTAAGATACTAGATCCCGAAAAAAAGAGATGCACGGCGGATACGGGGTTCACTTCACGTGGTACAACCCAATGGAGAGGCCGGTGCGGCTTACCGTACGGGGTAGCGAGACTGCCACACGGGTCACCCCAGATCATCGATTCATGTAGGGGGCCAGGGGTTAGAACGCCTACGAAGTCCGGAGCAGCCTCTCAGAGCTCATAGCTGCAGGTGAATTGTTTCGTTTCAGGTGTCTGGATTGGTGAGGGTTGGGGGTTGAAATGTAACCTCCCCGACGCGGTACAGTAAGATCCCGAAAGAGGCGTTGAAGCAAAGACCGATACCAGACGCCTGGATGAATATGTCGGCCCCTTGCAGCTAACGACCCTCACCGAGAGGAAAGCTCTGTCGAGAAGTTGGCGTCAGCCTGCATTAGGTAGTTGCTGAAGCTAAGATTTTACAGTTCCAGGTAGAGAGAGAGCCATAGTCGAATCATTTGCTTTACAGCAGAGATCGGCCTTCCAGTTCCCAAAAGCTATTTTGTGTGACGTCAATCTGTAAGTGACTTACAAGATAACGAGACGATCCGGCCAGATAGGGTCGTGGCTTACATGTGCGCTTGGGTGTGTTGGCTATGAGGATCTATAAATAGTTGCAAGACCGGAAAGCTGGATTTCAGCTGATAGGCTTACTTGATAATGATGTCAGGGAACACACCGGTCTCTTTCAACGCCCGTTTAACCTTGAAGAATCACTTTTTATAACTCCGTATAGCCAACATAGCCGGTATGCTTATGTTACTCTATACAGCTTGCTGATGCTCTTGCAGTGTCTACAGGCTTTCCAACAGCTCAAGCACTTGCCAATAGAGAATCTAGTTGCCATGACAATTAGGTACTCTATGAAATCTCGCCAAGTTCAAGCACCAGAGCGAATTTGGGTATTCATCGCGATGATGATACTATTCGAGTCTCCTCGAAGCTTCTTTGCCACCGCCGTGTCTAGCAAGGCAACTTCCTAGCCATAGGAAATAATTCAGAGACATTGGGTTCTCCGTGAACTTCAGAAGTTACGGTGAGATGTCGACTTGGTACGAAGTAGGTACCTCACAACTTCCACGTCGGTCCGTATTTTGCAACAAATTTCGAGGGCCTCGTTGGCATTCATACATCACTCAATTCGAAACCCTAGGTCCTATTCATTTACTATCAACTCTGCGTTGGGTATATACCTAGCGATACGCTAAGAATTATCGAGCCAAATTCTCGGTGTGGAACAGGACAATGGCAATTCGGAATTGCCCTCATGGCCGAGGACGAATTGGCTCAGGACGACAAGTGTCTGAATCGTTTGCGGTAGTTTCGCCCTGTCCAGCAAATGCGCTACGGGACGAACCACGATCGCATTCGGAGGTATTGCGGTTGAGCAATGTGGAAATATACCTATGTTATGCATTTCTGTTCTGAGAGGTCATGGGACTCCCTCTAATGTATAGCAGGATAGTCAATATCGTGAGATGGGTGCGCCAGTATCCTCTACCGCCTAGTTGCGAGCGCGCAACGATTCCGCGATGCGATTTCTCGGATCAGGTTGCGTGCTCGGATCAGGCCGTGGTGTTGTTGGAATTAGGTAGGCTAAAAGGTCTAGAATTGTATAGTGTAGCCTGATAATTCGGCAATGCTACATCGCTAAACTAGGCTCTACTCTTCCTTTAGGAGCTATAAAAGCGATCGACTTCTTTGCGTAGTGAAATTCGACGGCAATGGGGAGGTCGGTCACCTTAGCGCAATCCGAAAATAGAGGCGGTGACATAGGTATCCCTGGGGGGCTGCAGTGTTGTTCACCTAGGTATATAGCCTAGCAGCTTCAATGTTCGTTGCGGCCGTAATGCAGCTATGTACGAATCTCAACACACTTATCTATTTGTATACTAGTAATTGGAGAAAAAACGTGTGGCTGGTGGTATTTTTATACCCATATCCACACATGTACCCACAGCAATGGTACGCAGATCCATGTTATATCAGAGACCCCATAACGGGTTGATCACAAGCCGGACAGTTCAATCTGTAGTTCACGATTGCTCCGAGTTCCAACAGATGGATCGCGGGCACTGCATCGCATCCGGCGCCGGTGCAATATGTGTCCGTCCCAGTTCGGAGCTATTGGGAGCTTGATTCGAAATCGAATGCCTGGCAATTTAGTCGCGACGGTAAAGAATACACATGACCCCAGGTAATTTAATGAGTCAACATGTCAGAAACCGGCCTGGACGGATACAAATGATGGAAAAAGTAAGAATTGTCACGAGCTACGTGTACGTCAGTCCTCGTAAAATGAAGGCGTAGAAACTCGGAATAGGTGACATAAGATGGACTTTTTTTACCCAGTCGCCATACTTCGCCTATCGGCCGAATCTAGCGGCGGGAGTTGGAGGCGGTGTTAAGCACAAATAGGTAAGCTGACGAACAAATATTAGTGAGATGTATGGATCAACATAGAAAATCTTACCATTTGCTAATACTATTATCCAACATTCGGATCCTTCTACATGACATTTGAGAAATGGAGAAAAGATTTGAGATGGTATTTCGAAAAAGAGATGTCATTACGCGTCCAGCAGGATCAACTATTAGGAATAATGGCAATCGTAGGAATTCCCTGATTGGCGCTCATTTGACAATGTCGTCGATTGTGGGGGATGACCTGCGCGAGAAACGGGAAATGGAGTTGTGCGTGGGCCGATCCGGCGAACGGTGCTATGTACCCGTGGCCTACTATGTACATACCTACATAGGCACGTAGTTATGTAATGGGTTAGGTGGCGCTGGCGCGTTTGTTAGGACCAGCTGGACCAGCGTTGCTTTGGGGGCCGACAGATACGATAGCCCTGTCGCTAAAGACCGAATGGCGCTTATTCTGACGAATTCTATTCGACCGCGAAGGCGAACGAGCGAAATAGAACAGGGCTTGACAAGCACGTTTTGCTATAAGCCACATTGACTCTTATCTGCAAGCCCAGTGCCCATTGATTCGAACCTCGACCACTCAGTCGGATGCGCGAGATACCGAAAAAGAAGATGTGCAAATGACGGTGGCTCAGTACCTATCTGCAGCGGGTAATCGCATGGAGAGAATCCTAGGCAACATCCATTGAACTTAAGGCGGCTTTGGGTTTGAACAGTTGAAATTGGAGCAAACAGAGTGACCATGTACAATCCTCCGGGGTATGAAACGTTAAATCGTATACATGGCCCGTTAAACGGATTTGGGCAGTATAATTTGCCACTTATTAGATTATGAGATCTATATTGGTTGAAACAATTTAGGGTAAGGCCACCGATATCTTGAATAAGTATAGCATCCTATAATAATATATGAGAAAATACCTTAAGGAAAAAGGTTATTGCGATTAATCAGTAGGGCTTTTGTACAAATTTAACGTTTCATACCCCGGAGGATTGTACATGCTCGTACCGACTACATATATCCACATATCCACATGGTAGTCCGTGGAAGTACATGACGTCTGTACGAAACAAGTAGGTAATTAGACTTTTATGCTTACTATTTGTGAGCAATGTGGGTAATGTGGACAAGGCTGTTTGCCAAAGGAACCAGGGGATCACGTGCGACTGCCGATTTGCTTGGCGACCTTGGCTTTCTCGATCCGCACTAACTGTAACTGTAAAGCGACAAAGTGCACAGAGCGGAATGGCGTGGTATACCCTAACATGTTAGTGGGGAGTCCTAACCCAAACGAGGTTCGAGGGGTCTCAGGGCTTCCAGCCAGACTCCTCTTTGGCATTTGCTGCTACATGTACCTCTGTCAATGCCACTGTTACCGTCACCCATCCTCCGCCGTAGTGTAGATGCACCTATCCTATTCGGCTTCCTCGAAATTACATCCTCTCGATACGTTACACCTCGTGCTCCCAAACCACATGCACTCGCATTCTCCTCGCCTTGCCTAACCTGAGACATTAACCAAGCTGGTTCGTATTATTACAATAGTTGGCTTGGTATCGATATTGGTCTGGTCTGGCCTGCCCGGACCTAGCTGAGTACCTATCGCGAATCTCATATCCGGCATCCTCGCTCTCGCGGTCCTCGTGGTCAGTCAGATTGTCCGAGTTGTATCTCAATTTGGTATGTTACCTATCTGGGATAATGGCAAGGGACCTCGGTTCCTCTTTATCCCCAATTTTACGTGGGCTACCGTAGGTACCTCGCATCCTTTTCCAGGAATATTTCTTGATCGATATCTCTCAGGGTTCAGTCCCCTGCTCTATTGCATAGTATGTACCTCGAGTCTACTAACACCCCAGCTTACATTACTTCATGGGTGTGTGTTCACTGCCCACTACTTACTATGTACTTACCTACCCCTCAGAAAGCCCGCAAAGGTGTGGGCGGTGCCGCAGCCAAGGGACATCGCGCAATTGGGAGCAACTCTGCAGCTCGGTGGCCTATTGAGCATCTCTCCCGTCTGCACTCGAAATTCGAGTGTCGAGTCGAGTCATTTTCCATCACCGCGGTCCTGGAGAGGAATTCCGCATATCTGACATGCTTGATCTTGTGTACATGGCAGTCATGTCATGATTACTGCGACACACGCGCAATGCGAAGTCCAGATGATGATTGCTGATGGCATAGTACATGGACAAGGAACACTGCATATTGCCCGCTAGCCCAGTTGATCGAAACAGCGAGGCGTAGAGCAATATTTCGAAGTGCGCCCATTCAATTCGTTCTCCAACAATCTCCTAGTCGAATCAAATAGGCATCAGACCAATTCCCCCGTACGAATGTAACCCAGCGATAGCATGGCAGTTAGGCTTGCCTTTCGCTACGCGACTATAGCATCAGGGACAGTCGTGGGCCTCTCAGGCGAAGCACTGTACACGATGTCGTTCTTTGATCCAGATCGACCGACGGGGTACGTATCGTCACCAATCCCCCGGCTGATCCGCATCTAGCAGGGACTCCAGGACCACACAGGACATGACTTGCACAAATAGTAATTCCCGAGGTGACCAATAATCGATAAAAATAACAGGCAGACGGAATCCCTGATGGCATGCCCCCTTGCTCCAAAAACTGGGCTGCCCAGGCTTTTGCCTGTTCTGCAGGACCCCCATTTCTTCCCGCTTCTCAGGGCTCCCTTCACCAGAGCCACGCTCGCGTACGCCGTACCATTGTACTCCAAGATACATGACGGCGGTACTTTTGCGACCAGGTCTACCGCCGCATTCCGTCAATATCTGGCCTTCCTTTCCCATGTACATGTGGTATCGAATGACAAGATGCTCAGTAACAACTGCTATGTACCATGCAGCTGGCCTTTTTGCTTTGGTTGCAGAGCCTTGTGTCACCCACCAACGTAGATCCCACCTCATATATGTCGAGTCCTCCCCCCCAGACCACTAGTTCCCTTCTGTTTGCTGAACCTCCCTTGCGTGTGCCTCCCACCATGATGCTGTCTAGACCGGGTGTTAGTATTCGAAGGTTCATATCACAAAGGCGAAGTCAAGACGGATATGAAGATGGTTTTAACATTGGTCCCGACCGATTGGATCTCAAACCGGGACGGAAGGACGTTGGCGCTCCGAAGAAGCGGCCCTATAGTAGGAAACGGGCGCCGCCGCCGATTATAGTTAGTCGGGAACAAAGCATTCATGATATCCTGGACCCTTTACCACCACTTCCATCATACGAGACGCCACGTTCCTCGGCTAGTTCGTTGAACAGCAGCGAACGCTACAACGAGTACGGCTTGTCGCAATCACTCGACTCAAAGAGGTCAAAGTCGCCTCTTTGTTCGATATCCTCAAAGGAAGACCGTAGTGAAGAATCACTCCAGCTTTCCAGCGCCACGAGCTACGGTGGTGATGATTTCCCACCCATGCCTCCTCCGAAGGGCCAACCAAGGTCATCAGAGTCCCTAAAACGCCAAGCAGAATTACTAGATCCAAACTTCGATCTTATAGAAGCTTTATTACTCCAACCAGAGAACAAAGCGACCCACTCAAAGCAACAAGTGCAGCGGCAACAGTCATCCGCAAGCCTTACTAATAACATCCAACAACTCATAGAAGAGGCGGACGAGGCTTTTAAAGCTATCGGTCTTACAGAAGCACAACTCGCAGAGAGCACATTCAAACAACTACCACGACTTCCTACACCGGATTCATCGCCTATTCTAAAACCCACATCTCTAGACTCTCGGACCCGAATGCCGAGTCCGCAACTTCAAGTCGCCGCTTCCCCGGCCAGCTCGTCTAAACGAAATACATCTGTGCCTGGCGGAATTAAGAGGAAGAAGTCTAAGAAGGCAAAGAAAGCGAGGTCAATGAGGCCGTCTCGGAAGGGGGCCGCAGCCAAGTCGACGACGAAAAGCGGGCCAGGATGGGCATTGTCCGATAATGTGACGGAATTATTCAGCGGGAAATTCTTCCGCAGGATCGAGGTGGATGAGATGCTTACACCGAGTCAATTGGAGGCGTACAGACTCCGTAGAATGTCGATAATGCAGTCAGAGAAGTCGACCGAGACCCTGGATACCGAGTCAAGTGATACGCCGATTGAGCCCTTTCACCTCGACGATCTCCCTTCCCGAATCAAATCAGCAAGTGCAGAACCCGACGTCGAGACGCCAACTGCAGAGAAGCCTACCCAACCAACGTTTGAGTCCGTTGTGCGGCGAGACTTTGCAGTAGAAGGGCGCAACGAGGATAATGATGCGAATAAGATCCCCACTGCAGCGTCCCAAACGGATATTGGCGAAGAGCCGATAGAATACAACGATGTGCATTTTCCTACGCCGCCGCTGAGACACGCGGCACGATTTGCTGGGCGGAGTCAGAAGACAGCATTGCCCAGCATCCCAGAGACTTCAGCTATCTCAGCACCAAAGGATGAGCTCTATGCCAGCCAAAATTTCGGAGGCAGCCGAGACATGGTCGCCGATTCTAATTACGTTTTTCTTCAAGCATCACCATGCTCCATGACCAGCCCTAAATTCCGACACGGTCCAATCCGACTAGCAAAGTGTGATCTCATGGCAGACATGAAACTTGGGGCGGACGATGGACTGGACTGGACAGCATTCCAGATGGCCATCTCCGGAGGTGCCGGTGACTTCTTCTCCGAAAGCGACGACATCATCCGCCGCAGAGAGGCAGAAGAGATTGAGGAGCTCGTCAACTGGTTCGATTCATGGAACTTCAGTCGTCCCGGAGGACTTGTCACGCAGCAATTCGAAATGCCCAGTCCTACAAGCACGACGTCGGGCGAGGACTACTCGGACGTGTCGTATACTGAGATCGAGAGGGACAACCCGTACAGCCCGCACCACCGCTGGCAGCAGGAACTTCGACGCAAGGCGGCGGCTGAGAGCCGCCAGCTGGATCGCGACATGTCCGGTCTCGAAGTGGATGTCTCAAAGATGCTTCCTGATGACCAAGAAAGCAACGGATCCAAGGATTGCGGCTCCCGTGAGAGTTACGCCAGTCTTCCGCAGAGCCCCATGTTAGATCTTCGGGTCATCCGTAACGAAGAGGGCGATGATATGGACGTTGTGCCCATGGGATACAATCTCGGTCACGACTTGGGAGATTTCCTCAAATGGGAAGCAGAGCACGCTTACGCTGGTGACTTTTACTCGACTTAAGGCGTATTTGGGGGATCTGATTTTTTTTTTCTTCCAACATCATGAGCCAGGCGCATGTCGGCCTTAGAATGCTAACACACTGTTCAAGGCTTTTCTTTGTCGGGATGAGATTTACGTTGAATTGACTTATCTCCTCACTATCATTATACCATTTGCTTTTCCTCAGGCGTTGGAGGATATACGCTCCATACAGAAAAGATGATCATTATCTGGGGTTATGCGTAGCGCGGCGCTAGGACGGGATTATAAAGCATCCATTCAATTCATGTTCATGTTCGTATTCATTACGCAGGCAGGAAAGTGTAAATTTACATTGGGCAGCTGCAACGGTCGTCTCAGGAGTTATCGGTGGGAACTTACGCGGGCTTGCGGTTGGGAAGCTTCGATTGTCCGTTGCACAAGTTCAGTTTTTGGGATTTTGTTAAATATCGAGTCATCTTCCGAAAATCATATTTGCTACATTTATCTCGATGTTACACCCGCCGCCGGTGCTGGCGATGCACAAACTAGCATACCTACTGACTTGATCTTATCCTCCACCTTGCGTCGTCAGCTGTCTCCGGGCCACCTTTGACTCCCGGGACAAACTACCTCTGGTCATAACCTTACAGCAGCCGGAAACCCAACAACGTCCACCCATCATCTTACCCCGTTCGCCTTTCGATTCGCCCACCTTCACAAGGAGCACCCAACTTTTAAGCACTTCCCCTTCGTGGAACCTAATCACAGACTACAGACTCGCGGATCGCCACACTGAAACAAGCAGGGTTTGGGACTACGTCACCGGTCGAACGTCTCATCCTCACACCCAACGAACGTAATGATGTATATCTTCCTGAAGGAGGCCCTAACCGGTGCGAGCCGCGCGTTAACGTCGATACTGTCGCTAGGTGGTCCCGCCGCAGCCATGCAATACGATAACTCGACTCTCGCCATCACCTCCGTAGGCACCCCGGACCCGTTCGTGACTGTCTTTAGAGGGCGCTACTACTTAGTATGCCACCCCAATATCCTCACGCCTTACCATATTACCTTCAGTCAAGGAAAAGCTAACACAGTCCACAGACGTTTACTGCCGGAAACAGGGTTGAGATTTGGTCCTCTCGCAGCTTGGCGGATATAGAGAGCGCTGCTGACAGACATGTAATTTGGTATGGTTGGCCTCCGGACTTAGGATCTTAGGTATATCTCCCCAAACCACACGCACGTGCTAACTTGCTGTTCAGGACTCCGCCCCAAGGCACAGACCACTCAGCCGAACTCTGGGCTCCGGAGCTGCACGCTTTTCACGGCCGATGGTACGTCTACTATGCAGCCGCGAACCCGGCCCACGGGAACAAAAGCCATCGGATGTACGTTTTGGGTGGGCCGCCTAGCTCCGAAGACCCGTGCGTAGACCAGTGGGAGTTCCTGGGTCGCATCCACCAGATGCCAGACCACTGGGCCATCGACGGGACAGTCTTCGAGCTCAACGGACACTGGTATCTTGTCTACTCTGGCTGGCCACTGGATAGTCTAGACGACTCGGATCTTATCCAGCAGCTTTTTATTATGAAGCTCGCGGACCCGATAAGCGCGGCTAGCCCCGCGATTGTGATTTCTACGCCTCAGCACAACTGGGAAATCACGCGCGAGGGTAATGGTACAGATCACGGCATCAATGAGGGCCCGCAGTTCTTGAGGTCTCCTGATGGAGGGATCTCCTGGCAGGGCCTCGTGTACAGTTGTGCTGGCAGCTGGACCCACAACTACAAGATGGGCTTGCTCAAGTACATCGGAGGCGACCCGCTGGACCCCGCGTCATGGGAGAAGGGCGAAGAGCCGCTCATACAAACGAAGAGACATGGGATGGGGCCGTTTGGGCCCGGGCACGGCTCTTTCGTCACGGTGGAAGGCCAGGTCGTCGCGATTTACCATGCCACGGATAGTCCGACGGACGGGTGGGACAATAGAAGGGCAAGAGCGCAGAGGGTAGCGTTCACGGAAGAAGGTCCGTACATGGGACGGTCGTTTGGCCTCCAGGTGCAGAAGCCGGAAAGGGGACTCGTCAAGAGGCTCAAGCAAAGGTTGGTAAGGGATAAGGCGGAATTAGCCGGGGAGAAGAGCTTGAGGACGCTGTTGGGGACGAGGGCGGATTATCATTAGCGTGTACCTGAGAAAGAGGGCATGTGATGGATGATGTGATGAGAGACTGGGTGAGCTAAGGAGAGGAAGTGGGAAAGCATGAATAGAGGCTTGGATAGGGGTAATATGAGATAGCTAAGATATCGCCCAAAGGGCGCTGGCGTTACATTCGGGTTCCTGCTACTGAGACGTGAGAGTCTCGTTATGTAGGTAGATTGGATGGAAATGTTCGAGTATCAGACCGTTTCTGCGTGATTAAATATACCTGACATATATATGTACCAGCTTCAATCCTCTCCAGCCATTCCATATATTCCGTCACCATACAAGAGTGCTCTAGTCCCGGACAGCATAAGTCTCAGCTCGAAGAGTGTGTTCTTGTATTGCTGTATCCCGGCTGGCCTATCTATTCTCGTCTTTTAGTCTGCTATGTTGAGTAAGAAGAGACGAATGTTTCCTTGGAAGATGCTCTTCGTAGTATAGCCTTGCGGGAGAGTGTGGCTGTGGCTCTCTTTGGTCTAGAAGCGGGTATCGCATTTCTTGCTTATACAAGATATCGTATTCGTCAACTCGGCTGGAAGTATATTGTGCTTGTATCGTATCTAATGTGGGCTTATAATACCAGCGACAATATGAGTGGACTGTTGCAGCTGATGGTGTATATTAGCTGGAGCCTGGAGATAGATAAAGGGGAAAAGTAGAGTGTAGTAATGTCTTTTGGCCTACTATGGTGTTGTTCCTATTTTAGAGGTAAAGGGGCTCTTGGGGAGGTCAGTGGCGGGACTTGAGAAGGCAGCTTGGATCCATATACCTATCTCTGGAACGAAACTCAGAAGTTATATGTAAAGATGATGAGCCAGGTCTTGCTAAGGGGCTCCCGATTCGTTCAGATTGTAGTGTGTATGCCATGTCTCCAATATAGCAGAAGCGGCTTCTAGGTATCCAATGCTAGTATGGCCGCAGACAAGGTATCGAGAGAAGACTCGAGGGATCGTGAACAACCATACCTAAAAAAGACTGAAAGTCATCTACCGTACGCAGGTACCTAGGTAGTTACCCTATTGAGCAGACGGTACCGTGATTCACTAAGAAGGAAACCACGCCTCCGCGTCGACGGGAAACCCCCAAACGCGACGCGACGCGACTCCCTCAAGCGCGCATGCCCCTTTCATCCAATCCGCACCACGCCCGACCCAGGGTTATAATAGACAACAGACGCGTCTCTAGCACGAAGCACCCATAGAGCAGAAGTTAGCTCATTCCTTTCACAGCAATGGCGCAGTGGTTCACGGGAAAGACCTGGGTGCAAATCCCAGTGGGTGCAATCGATTTCTTTTTCGGGCGCGAGGTTTCGCGTTCGAGACGAACTGATGGCAGGTTTCTTTTTTTCCTTCATCCTTCATTGTTTTCTTTAATGTCCTTGGATATTTCTTCTTTTCACGTTTTGTCTCTTCTGCGGAGGGAATATGGCTTCTTTTCTGTCCGGCAGTCTCATCAACCCACATCACATCACCAAGTCGTTCTCAATCCACTGTCTTCCGTAAACCAGTAAATTCACCAGTGGCACTTGTCAACGAGTGAGTGTACGTCGACACCCTCTACGTGATGGAAGTCGTCAATTGCGGTATCCCTTAGACATGGTAGCTAGCCCCTTTTAGAATAATACCGGGAAAGGGGCTCTAACGCCCAGCGTTTACGGTATCGTTCACAATGAATACGAACATCTTGGAGGCCATACCTACGATCAAGCCGATCGTGTTGGACCGGATATGCTCTAGAAGAGTTAGAATTGTATTTTGGTTATTCGAGAAATCATCTGCCATTGCACAAGCGAGGGGGAAAAAAATCCGAAGCGATTCACAAGGAACATAAAAGTGCCAGGCGACAGGTCAAGACAATATTAAACATTATCTACAGTGCACACCGTCAAGAGGAGACATGAAAATAATCAAGAACGCCTTTCTGTTTCTCTCTCTTGCAAAGCCCATCTCGTATATCATCATCCCCGGAAAAGCACTGGCAGATCTCGTTTCATCACTATAAGTACAAGAATGCGCGATTGTTCCATTGCTCGGAAGAATGCAAGAGGGCCAGTCCCTCTCCTAGCCTGAGATGTGTTTGTGTATGGAAGCTCTTCTGGCTACCCCTGATACGCGCGTTCGTCACCTGTCCAGTCGTCCGTACAATTATCTCTTCCATTCCATCGTGTGCTTCAATACCCGTGGGAACAAAATATGTGTGCCTGTGCCAAGAAACAGACCACGTTTCCAAATCAGTTCTCAACTTTTCTCGCCTCTTTTCGTATTAGACATTAATAATGAGTTCGAGTAGGGGCCATGTAAATTGCCTAGGCTGTCATCTCGGGTGCTCTGCCTCGATGCTCGCCGTTCAGGCCGCCATCGGAATCCAGCACGGAGTGGGCTTGCTCGTCCTCCTCCACTTCTTCGTCCTCATACTCGTGATTCTTGTGCTCGCCAGCGGCGACCCACGAATCACGGTCGTTGAGGGGCTGGTCTTGGGCGGACAGATCTAGGCCTTCGGATCGGGCCTTGATGTTGTTGCGACGTCGCATGGAGAGGGTGCGGGCTCGTGTAGATAGCTTGGGCTTCACGGCTGCGTTCGATGACACCCAGTTAGTCAGCGCATCTTCACAGTCCTGAATGATAGCCTTGCTAGCTTCGTAGCCGTCGTAAGCAGCACGGGTCTCGCCGGGAGTGACGGGTGTGTCGTCAATCAGCTCAAGAAGATGCTTGCCATAGCCAGCGATGATTGCGACCTTCTCACAATGCTCTTGCAGGGCGTCGAATTGGTACGCGTAGGCGGCCTTGAGCTTCTCACGGGTGATGTTGGATAGTTGAGCTTCAGCAACAAGCGACTCGGCTTCGGCACGGACGAGTTCCTGCTCGAGGACGACGATCTTGGGAGAGTTGGGCTCCTTGTACTTGAGCTGAGCAATCTGGTCTGCAATCTTCTGCTTGCCTACTCTAGAGTCAGTACTTGGATGTATCTAGTAGTTATTTACTTAGCAGTACTTACGGTCTCGGCTAGGCTGCACAGACGCCTCGATGTTGCGAATGCTCTTCATGGTGACACGATACTGGTCGTAGCGATCGACGTACTGATCCTCGAGCTCGCCGATTTCGTAGATGAGTACACCAAGCTTGTCGGTGACGTCAGACACATCTTCATCGGCATGCTCGCCCCAAAGCGACAATTGTTGCTAGATAGATGCGTCAGCAAGCCGCGTACAGTTTGAATGGAGGAGCGCCACATACAGCGACCTCCATGCGCTCCTTTGCGACAAGCTCGAGGCTGCGCATCACATTCTTCTCCATCTTCACGAGCTGCGTGAGCTTCTTAGCCAGGTCGGGCCCGAAGGCGCCAGCTGCATTGCGGCGAAGCGCGTGTCCTAGCTTGGTGGTTAGCTGCTTGGGTTCCAAGGATAATAATGCTGGACAGAGGAATCGGGGAGATAATCGTAAGTTGAAGACATTCTGAAAAGCCTACCAAGTCCACCCTTTCCGAATAGTCGGCCAGACTTCGTGGACGATGGCGGGGGAGGTGGGTTCTGTGCGCAACGAGGTCAGCCGTGTTGTCACAGGGCGCATTGTATAAAGCAGATAGGCTTACTTGGATCTGCGAGGCAGTAGGCGCCCGAGTCTGGCGCATAGAGTACGTACGATGCATCGTGGGAGGTGGATTGACGAAGGGTGATGCGAGGATTTGCGATGGTGTTCAGCTCAGATGTTATTGTGTTACGAAGCGACGTCAAAGAGCCTCAAGCGGATTTGGGCTGTGAAGAAGCTGTTGCTTGGCTGGGACGTTCGCTCTAGACAGACGGCGGGACAAGGTGGCGGGATGTGGGATGTGGGATCTGGGGATGTGATACTCAAAAGGACTGCAAGAGAGATGTGGGAAAGGTGGATGGGGTTTAGTCGGCGATCTTGGTCGTTAAAAAGGTGGACGGATTTGGACGATCGCATACGTAAGGTACAACACCTTTCTATTTATGAATGGAAGACGGGGACGGTGATGGGTCCATAGGGGTGGGAGCTGGGTGAGATGCGCTGGATGTGGGTTACGGCGGCTTGGGCTGCGGGCTTGTTAGAAGCTCAGACAATCAAAAGTGGGTACCTAACAAAAGGGCTGGTCCCCTTACTGCTACGTCATCGCTGCCGAACTGCGTTCCAATTGGAGGCACTAAGCCTAAAATGTCAATCAATTGAATGGGTACGTAGGTACATACGTGTATGTACCTCACTGTATTCAATGTTCCGTATGCCGCAGCAGCTACATGTATGATGTATGTATACTGGCACCAGGTACCTGACCTTTTATGCAAGTCTTCGACTACGCCGTCTTCGAACATGAGCACCTATTACGGATGTTGCGCATACGAGTTAACTAGCCCCTGACTAAGCGATGAGGTTAGGTAGTTACCTAGGTAGTGTATATAGAAGCAATCCTTCAACCGTATATTTGACTATGTAGCTCTTGACTTGATGATGAGCTACATGTATGTAGTGTATTGACATGCCTGCACCCTCTAATACAAAAATCGGTGTGGAGATAGTGGAGTGTGCACTAGCCACAAGTACATGCATAGCAGCCACCCTCCTTTTCCGACGATTAGATAAGGAAACCCATAAACTCATCTCGGGTCGTGTCGCCTCATCTCGTCGACGCGTTAGTGAAAGTTAAAACTCACCTCAGCTAATACAACTCCAGAAACTGCTTCGTGATTTGTCCCTTGCCTACATTACCTACCCTCACTCACTAACTGTTAAATACTATTGGTCGGTCTTCCTTTAGCTTTGTAAAGTTATCATACTAATTGTTCTATCACAGCTCTTATACGGCTAATCATAAGGGGGCCGGCCATCAAGTTTGTTTAGATGTGTTGCTATTTCTGGTGTGCTAAGCGTACCTTTTTTTATCATCTCTTCTAATTTCCACTCAAAGGTGGTTTGATATATGATCAACACTCTGCTTTGAACTTTGGAAGCGGCCGCCCCCCGGCCGCAGCCACAGCGGCACTATGACTAGAGAACACATTGACCTTACTATGGTCGTGTCCGACTCTGAAGATTCTAGTGCCTTGGATGGTACGTCTCAGGAGCGTAGGCAATCACAACCTGAACCACAATCACAACCACAACCGCAACCGCAACCAGGGTCACGCACTCGCAAGTTTGGAAGCCCACCGGCAGCATCTGTGCAGGAAGACTCTACGTCTATCCATGCTGCGACGCCTACTCGATCCGCTAAGGGTTCTGCATCGAAGACGCCCAGCCAGGATGCAAAGATGGCTTCGTTGCCGGTTAGATCGACTAGTAGCAGTAGGAACGTCCCAGATGTGACACCTCCATCAGCTCATCATCATCCGCCGGGAAGCCACCGAACACCCAAACACCATACTCCGAAGAAGCACGAGTGGACCACTGATGAGCTCGAAGAAAAAATACGGAGCTACTCTGATGAGATCGGTACCGATGGGGCTAACCTTACAGCCCGCCTAATATACACGGCCTGGAAGAAGGAAGCACCTGTGCAGCAATTTACGAGCAAGAAGGACTGGTTTGCCGATATGAGGCGCACCCCGGTCGAGACTGGCGGGAAGTCATCAGATACAATGAAAATTAGGACTAAGGTTGGCCCCCAAGACTCCTTTAAACAGGTTATTCACGCTCCTAATCTGGTAACCCCGACTGGAAGAGGAGCGGCAGGCTAACCAACGCATAGCAAGTAGGCCAGGGCAGATCCGGAAAGCAAGAAAAGCGTGAATTTTATCAAGTCATCTGCATCAAGACCAACGTCGATACCGTTCCTTCCTACAGCTTTCATCATGTTGAGATTAGGAAGAACATTCTCTCTCCAAATACCATGCTCACCTATGTCCCCCATCTGCGAGATCTTGCGGACAATGAAGAGGGCATCTACCGTCGATGGCTTGAGAACTTGGAGAACATGGACAAGACTTCTGGTTTTGCCACCCTTAGCAGGCATCAGAAGGTGACTAAGACCATTAAAAAGGAGCGCGCGACTACGCTACTACTATACCTCGATTCTTGGCTGGATAGGCTCGCCATTGAGAAATGCACCAAGACTGCACTTATCCGCTATATGGTGAGCCAGGGTGATAATGTCACTCCCCAGCAGAAGTCGAGCATATTGAACTCACAGAGCGACGATCCTGGATCTCCGGGTTCGGCCAAATCTGTGAGAATGTTCACAGAAGCGTTCAATCGGGTATTCAACTCACCGGCCTTACGTGAGCGTGCCGTCCCTCTTCACGACGTCCTCTTGCTGGATAAGTCTGTTGATACTATCGTCGATCCTAGGAAATCGATGAAGGAGACTCCTAGCCAGTCTAAGGTTGCAGAAGAACAAACCACGGTTGAATCTTTCCTAGAAACCTATGCGTTACTGGGCTGCCTTGTCTGTAGCAGCCATTCTTGTGAGCATGGTGAATATGGTGTCGACAATGAACGGAAACGGTTTTCTATTGAGGTAGTGGGAGGTTTGTCGCCTATGATTCGTCAACAGCTTATTCCAAAACCAAAGGAGAGGAGCGAAGATGGGCCTTCGCCTCGTAAGACAAAGAAGCCTTGTGGCGAGGACTGCTATTTGAATGGACGGCCGGGAACACGAGCTCGCGCATGGAGCGAGACGGAGGTAATGCTCCTCAAGTCATTCTATTCAACATTGAGCAATACCAGTATCCCGGTACAGTGCGCTACCGCCGTGGCTACTGGAAGGCCATGCTGGGACGTGAACCGTCAGCTCGATAAGCTCGATCTGCCCATCTACAGCGCATCTTCAACGCCGCCGGTCCAGGTCAAGCCACTGCCCTGGTATGATAGGAAGAAGAAAATGCTCATTGGAGACTGGCAAGAGCATACAAATACTCACGAGCATCAGAGGAAGGATTTCTTCGATCCCTGCAATCACGAAGGACCCTGCACGTCGAAGAATTGCGGGTGTGTTCAGAACCATATTATGTGCGAACGCTTCTGTCGATGCACAGCAGCGATATGCGCCAGCAAGTTTACCGGCTGCGCCTGTCACTCACACGGGAAAACATGCATCTCCAAGCAAAAAGACCGACCTTGTATCTGTGTACAACTCAACCGCGAATGCGATCCCGCCCTATGCGGAAGCTGTGGTGCCTTCGAAAGGGCCAACCCGGCAAATGCAGACAACGATGCCTTACATGCCACTGGATGCCAGAATTGCGCGCTCCAGCGAGGTAAGTCGAAGTCGGTTATGCTTGGAAAATCTAGGATTGCCGGCTATGGGCTCTTCGCGACCGAAGACATTGCTCAAGATGAATTTGTCATCGAGTACGTTGGAGAGCTCATCAGCCAGGATGAAGGAGTCCGTCGCGAGGCACGTCGCGGCGACGTATTCGATGAGTCGTCCAATTCGTCGTACCTCTTTACTCTGCTAGAGCAGGAGGGCATATGGGTTGACGCCGCCATATACGGTAACCTCAGTCGCTATATCAACCATCAGGAGACGAACTGCAACGTCACTCCTCGGATTCTCTATGTTAATGGAGAGTATCGGATCAAGTTCACTTCTCTACGGGATATAAAAGCAGGAGAGGAATTGTTTTTTCATTATGGCGAGAATTTCCCTAATCTTACGAAGAAGCTTTTACAAGAAGAGAAGGCGGAGAAGAAACGACGCAAAGCTAAAGAGCAGGCGCGCAAAAAGGAACAGGGTAATGGAGAGAAGGTGAGGAAGAAGCCGGGCCGTAAACCGGGTAGAAAGCCAGGACGTAAACCAGGTCGCAAACCCAAGAAGAAGACTTTCGCCAAGGTTGAGTCAGAACCAGAAGACTACGACGACGTTTTCAATGAGCCGTCAGAAGAACCCTTTCCTGATATCGATATCACTAAGACACGCAAGCGTAAGCGTGCGACCGTTGACGACGACGATTCCGACGAGGGTGAGTACCACCCCGGCACCGATACCCAGGATGATGTGATGGTTAACATTGGCGAAGCGTCGCCCAGTCGGAAGCCGTCGCGCTTTAGAAAACGACTAGGAGCAGCACCGAAGGCAAGGAAGGGGTTTCCGGCTACGAGTAAGCGTAGAAAAGCGGATGATAATGAGAACGAAGACGAGGATGAGCCCGAGGTATCCCCAAAACGTCAACGTAAGAAGCCTCGACGACTCCTCGAAGATGCTACTCTGGACGAGATTGACGAAGCCCTGGTAACAGACAGTAAACCCGTGACAACGCCGAAGCGTCGAGGCAGAAAGCCAAATTATCTCAAGGAATTGGAGGCCAAGCAACGACAAGGTGATACAATGGTTATAGGAGGTGCAGAGAATCAAACTACCAACGCAGACAGCGCTCCAGGTAGTGCCCAAAATAACAACAGCCGCTTCAGGCACACCGCAGCTAGGCTAGAGCTCAACTCAGACTCAGACTCCGCTGCCGTCGAAAATACACCGTCCCGTGTCCGAACTCGCCGCCAAGTTAAGGAAGTGGTGGAGTCTAGTCCGCTCTCGACACCCGATTCAGGCATGCAATATCCCGGTTTGGACTTCTCCGACTCGGAAATGCGACCGATCTCCCGGAGAGGACGGGCGAGGAAAGGCGCGAGCGGCGACGATGAGTATAATGGGAGTAGCTGGCATGATAGTGATGGCGTCAGACACCAGGGCGCCGGAAGCGAGGATAGTGATGAGGACGATTTGCCCATTGACCGTGCGCGAACCAGGCGCAAACCCGCTAGGTACGATGACTAGGCCTCTGTGCTTTTGCGGGAAGCCTTTTTTGGTAGTGCTGAGCTACCTTCGCGCGATGGATTCAGGGGCGGTGCGTTGGAGGGCGGAAACGCCCACACTTGAGTTTCGCCTGCATTACTTCAAGTCGATCCGACTCATGACGAAATCCGAAATATGGTGATCCCCATATAGCAAGCTTCTCCGTTGACTTCCGGGTAGCCGTAGTATACCACCATGATTCGTAAGCATGGCGTTAGGGGGTACTTGCGAGATAGCCGAAGGTGACCTAACTGCCGTTTGCAAGGTCATAAGAGCTTTAATTCAAAAGACATCACATTTTTCTATTCCTCGTTCAAAACTGATTTGTGATGCCGTAGACTACTATCTCATCTAATAAGGGTGGGTTAAATCCAAGTTCGTAGGATGAGACAACCTACAGCTAGCTAACTCGAGATTGCTTGCTACAATATCTCCATGCTGTAAACCAGCACGATGGAATAGGAGTATGGTCGTCGAGGCCCAACGGTCTTAGCTGTCTGTACCTATGTAGTTGTCAATCGTCTATACTTACCCAGGTTATGTTCGACAAGGAACTCGCCATATGGTAAGTATCAAGGCGTAATAACTTCTCAGTAAGAGCTTAACCGCTCACTCACCGAACCGCTACTGATGCGAACGGACCGAGCCAACCAGCCATCGACTGCAACACATAATAAGGAGGGAAGAGTTATGGATTATTATAGGAAAGGCCACATCTATTAATTTCCGTATATACCCCCCGAAATACCCCATAACGTAATACATACTCCCAAAGCCAACTTCATATCTCGTCGAATCCTCGGCGATCGAAATTCCCAAATAGTAAATCCATCACAAAATCATACATGCTCGGCGATTCTGCATTTCACACAATCATTCACCCCAGAATATGACAAAAACCGCCCGATTTTCGTCAGTTCAGCTAACTAGCTTCACCTAACTAATATGGATTCTTACACAGACAAAGGTGTATGTGTGTGCTAGGCTTCCTCGCAGACTCCGGCATACGCATTCATGATAATTACTGCAGCAAGTGAAAAAAGCCTGATGATGTACACGATAATATCGAGACTGTGATGCGCCCTTTTCCCTTCCGTTCCCTTTCCTTCCTTCCTTTTCGATGGCACACTGGAGGATTCTCTCTGGCCTCTGCTACGACCCCAAGGTGCCTGTAATAGGGCTCTGGTTCGTTCCGTTTCGACAGTTGTTATAATTGGTATCGAGGACCGTTTCTGGTCTGCTCTTATGCTCGTTCTCGTTCTTGTCTGGTGAGGATTGCTACACCCTCGCCTCCTTTTCCGTGGCACCCTTTGCCTCGAGGTGGATTAGCCAGGCAAAGTGTGACATTCGAGTCGTCAGAACTTGCCGCTATACTCCGACCCTGCTCTCGCGTATCGTGGTTCTTGGCTCTTCTGCTAGCAGCATTCCTGTTTAGAGCAAGAGGAAGCCCCTAGCATAAGGATGCATTTCTGGTCCATATTCTGGCATGTTGGGATTGTCAATTCGTTCCTACATGAAATGAATTGGTTCATATAACTGTTGTTGAAATAAGGGCTTCTTTTCCGCGGCCCATGGTAGAAGGGTCTATACACTTTGGGGATACACGCTGGCGGGCTAATGAATGCGGTGTTAGCTAGAACATTAGGCTCGGGGAAGGAATGGTTACGTACCGGGCTATTCAGCATGTTATTCCGTTTGTTCCTCCCTTTCTTGATATGGCTCTTAAGCGCAGAAGAGTCTAGTGGCTTCAGGAGTTCAAAGCTGCACAAGAGCTCCGAAGAGACAGACATGACAGCCCCCCAATTGTCGAATTCGCCGCAATACTAATAAATGGATAGTCAGCACGTAAATCGTGGAGGTACATAGGCGAAATCTCTTACGTTCGGCGCGCTGAAGACGGTGACTAGAACCCTATCGTTAAAGAATTCGTAGCCATCTTCGACTACCATGTGTGCCCGGCATACGAGATCAAAATCGTGGGCCGCCAGGAAATCCGTAATGACCTTCTTGCCAAAGCAGTAACTAACACCTCTTTCATTGGCTTCCCAGTCTGCTTCCATATCGGCAGGGTCGGACCATAGCAAATCGTTGAGAAGGCCGTAATCGGGAACATCCGTGGGGCGAGCGATGTTGCGAATATCGTCCATATGACTAAGCGCTGGAGATAATCCACCGTGAACACAAAAGATCTTCCCTGCGACAATAGCGGCAATCGGAAGGGTGTTGAAAGTGTCGATGAACGTCTTCCAGATTTTCACGTTACACCTTCGCTTGCATTCGTCGTAGAATCCGTAGACACGTGTCACGTTGGCGCACTCGTGGTTCCCCCGTAAGAGGAAGAAATTCTCGGGATACTTCAGCTTGTAACACAGCAGGAGTAATATGGTTTCCAGTGACTGCTTGCCCCTGTCGACATAGTCGCCCAGGAAGAGGTAGTTCGCGCTCGGTGGAAACCCGCACATTTCGAACATGCGAATCAAGTCGGTGTATTGACCGTGAACGTCACCAACAATTTTGACCGGCGGATCGAGCTCTAAAAGTGCGGGTTGGGATAAAAAGCATTCGCGTGCCCTCTGGCAGATGGCGACTATCTCGGCGTTCTTTAGACAGACACTCTTCGTTACCTTCCCGGCGTATGCAGCGTCTAAGAGTCTCTTAATGAAATCGTCAAGGTCGATGTCCTTGATTTCGCCCATAGCAACTCCACCGTTAGGAGAGTCTTCCTTTGAGGGAGTCCCCGGCACCGATATGATGGGATTGATGGTGTTCTCCTTCTTGACTAGGATGGGTGCCCCAGGCTGCTGCTGTATGTGTGGGTTCGAATTGAGAACACCAGTTGGCGGCTGATCCGAGACGTGGTCGACCTCACCAGAGGCCTGGGCGGCGTTGAGATCACCATGGCCAGCTCTGATGGAGGCGGATTGGACAGGAGAAGGCGGTGGCTGCGAGTCGTCAAGCCGCGAGCTCGTCATTTCCGGTGATGTCGGGGTTGATGGGGTAGCAAGTGAGTCAGCACGGCTTGCCCTGGACCTGCTACTACGCGCGGATCTCACCGACGCCGCATCTGACTTGTCAGGGGCATCTCCATTAGACATGATTGTCGAGCCCCGCGGGCTGTCGGTCTTCCCACTCCCGGGTATCTTGGATCGGAGATTTTTGAATGAACGGGCAGACTCCTTGGTATCCGACTTTCCGAATGATGGGTACGATCGCAGGTCTTCTGCGCGATCTCCGCCGGATGCGCCAGGACCTTTGGAGCTTCCGCCCTCCTTCGACGCTTGGTTTCCCATGGTCTCGTCAGGTGTTGGCAATTCCCAAAGAGGATATGTGGTCTAGATTCGCGGTTCGAAGATTGATTTCTGATCCACCTAGAAAATATTAGGCAAAGTCGCCTGCTACTCTTCGTTCAAGACCCCAGTGATGTGTTGTTCGACTATGTCTAGCCCGGTGCTAGGGAGGATGGAATAGCCGGTCGAGGACGGAGAGGAGGAGGTCGGCGGAGGAAGAGGTGAGTGCCGTTTTGTTCTCCGTCTTTGTAGCTAGATCCAAGAGTGAGCGCCAGACTTTGGAGAATATCGGGGAGTTGCGGGAGAGGATGGGGAAAATGTTGAAGATGGGCTGGATGGGGTAGAGTGCTGTCGCAGTGGGAAACGGAGGTACTGGAGCGAAGGTAGGACTGACAGTATTGCGTAAGAGGCTATGCTGGCGAGGTTGAGGCTGGAGGCGATGCAATTAATCTAAAGTGTAGGTCGGAAGAATCAGCTACGGGGCCATGCGTATTCAAGTCGTACATGTATAAGGGCGTCGGCAGTTGTCCCTTCAATTGAGCGGCGGGGGATGGAAGCTGGAGAACTGGTTGCAACGAGCAGGATGACCGGGGAGTTGCGGAGGAGAGGATGAGGTAAGAGATGTGCAAAGGGAGGGAGGTCGATAATGATGACGACGATCACGAAGGTTGGGACCGTCTCTTTTTTTCCTGTCTAACTTGCGTCGGTCTCCTCTCTTTTTGGGGGTAAGACAAGCAAATGCGAAGGGAAATGCGGGGATAGGCTTCTTCGTCTGCTTCCTTCTTAGATGCGGCGAACCTGATGAGTAAGGTAGAGGGAAGATAAGGTATGGGGATAGGATATACCAAGGGGGCCTTGGCTAAGACAGAAGGTCAGAAGAACGTGCAGAACGTGCTAGACTCTGGTGGAGCTTTTGGTTGCGGCGCCAAGGAACGAGGGTTGCCGTCTCACCGTATTGTACATACAGGTCAGTACAGTACCAGATAAGTACCTAATTGCAGAAACTACACGAGAAAGCGTAGCCTGACCCGAAGCGTGTGTGGTGTTATACTCGGCAGCGAGGATGTGCCCAAAGTCCTTCTTATTATGTGTATATGCGCGCGCGTGTCGTGTATAACCGTGTATGACGAGGGGAACTGACCCGTTGCAGTTCAAGGTCGGTGGTTGTCTGTGGTGACGACCAGACGACCAGGCGTTGGGCTAGATTGGCCTGACTGTTACAATGCACGGTTTTTGCAAATAAGAAATGAGTCGCTTTATTTAGGATGGGCTCCGCGGTTGTGTATTTCTTTGAGTAGCCCGAGTTGGAATCAGGTAGGACAATGAATGCAGCACGTTGGAATTTTGTGCTTCGTGATAAGTTGGTTTGTTGGTTGAGGGAGAGAAGGTGTGCGTTGAGGCCGACCCCTACCTACCTACATATTCCCAAGTAAAATAATAGTGGAGTATGTAGGTATTGAGCTGGTACGATGCTGGATATGTATGTACATGTATGTATGTAGGCATACACTGTATATACAATAAGTCTGATAATTAAGCTAGCTAGGCACATAAGTGCATGCACATTAGACTTGTGGGTTGCGTATGTATGTACCTGTCCTTCCAGTGTTGAGCGTTGTCGCGGCTTCCACTTTCCAATGATCCGTGACGCCGTCCGACTGGCGCAGGCATGGGCTGGCATGGGCTGGCATGGGGCGTTCTTGCTGCAGGTCTAGCGGAAGTACCAGACCGCTAATGTGACTATGAATGTGACTTTTTGGCGGGGCTCTGTCATTCCGGCTCGAGTCGAAGTTCGTCTAAAGTTACCCATCTCCATCTTTTCGTAGTCGACGCTGTCGTTGTTCCCGATAACAAAAGAAATCTCGGGGATGGCTCCAAGTGTCTTACACGCGGCTCAATTAAAAATTATAAATTGATCGTGTGGGGTTAGAGGGTAGACCTCGATAATAATACGTCTTCGTTGACCACCCAGCCTGCCAGGTACGGTAGGAGGTCAGGCACCCCCTCCCACTTCCTTGTGCCTAACACTCTATCAGGTCTACGATATTTCGGGCGGGCATAGTCGAACAGACGACCAAACGGGCATTTCAAGTAGATCAAGGTGACATGCAGGCGGGAGCAATCTACCAGAGCTAGTCAGCTTCCAATGAGATAGAGTGAACCGCGTCGATCAAGGAAGCCGATGCCACCTACTGCAAAGATCTCAACTACGAGCCCGGCTTTTGTTCGTCGCTTTGATTTGTATTGCCTAATATGGACAGTGGCAGTTGATTCCTGCTGTCCGATAGGTACAGTCACCTAAATATCCATGTCTCGTTTCATGTCGCTGACTGCTTTGCATTTTGCATATAAACATTGGTATATCCCAACATCCTAAACGTAGTGTGTGCAATTTGATATCACGTTGCTTGGCGGTGGCGATTACAAGCGCTTCGTAGCACCACTGGCACGCATCGTAGAGTTTCTCGACCGTCTTGGCTTTTGGCTTGTCAGGTCTGCTTACTTGGCGCTTGTCGTTGTAACTTGGATTTTCACTGCTATTGGAGTTCGATAAAAGCTTGACACTGCAATCAATACCGGTATCGTGGCAGCTGCATACACGACAGCCTCTAGCAAGTCTAGATTAATTAGCCAAGAACACGTTGTATACAAGCAGAAGCTGACAGGCATATTTTAGCGTTGATAAAGGAGAGGCCAAACAAACCCCGATACGTCAAGTCATTCCGCGTGCTACCAAAATATCTCCTGCCTATATTATTGGTAGCATAGTTGGCGGGATGTATACTCCCTCCGTCGCCTAGTCTTGCTATATCTTGGGTTAATTTTGGCTTGAGAGTATGTGTTGATGCGTCATCAGAACGCATGATGCAACTCAATGAGAGGGAAACAGTCACGTCTATCATGTCCAGACGGCATATACTCTAGCAATGGAAAAAAGGGCCTTGACGGTTGGTAGTACATGACCTGGTACCATGTCCAACATCAGGAGCATACACTAATACTCAAAAGCCAAGACTACCTTTGTGGTATGTTTGCGTCAATAGTCGTTGAATCGTTGTGATATGTAGAGACAAGTCACCTTAGGTACAACGCTAATTGGATCTTCAGGTGGGACAGCTTACTGGAATCTTACTTTCGCAACAGTCCTATCGGAGAGAAGCAGGTCCCTTAATGGAGAAGCTCATTTACCTGCCTACCTGCCTGGTAGCTAATCTAATGATAGCCAGTTGAGGGAGGCATAACGTAGCCTCGGCCGGTACCATCACCCGCACATGGCTCCGAAGTGACCCGGTTCGTCGGTGCGTTCCGGATCCGGCAATGGTCTAGAATGTAAGGACCTCCCACTTTCCCTGCATATCGGGTAGGGCTGGAGGGTTGGCCTTCCGATTCATGCCCCTCTTCCGGACCCGGCAGCCGGCAGCATGGGAATGGTTGCTTATTTTGCAGGGTTAGTCAACTCGGACAACGTGATTACTCAACCTTAGGTATGGATCCTCTGAATCTTGAGAAGCCTTTCCGGGGCTTTTCCGTTGTGCATCGTCAGCCACAGCCATTGGACTGGAATATTCCTATTTTTAGGTCCCCTCAGTGAAAGATCTGCCCCGCGGCCTACCTGAGTGGGCCTAGCATGAACCCCGCCAAGGTCCACTATGTGGTGCTGAACCCAGCTACCCAGGCACAACTATCAAGCTGGGCTGTATCAGTTTTGCAGTTTGGTATCTTGGCTGATCAACTGATGAGAAGTCTCATACCACACGGAGTTTCATTGTCTGGGCTTGCCGGATCCCCCTCGCAATCCTTCTTGTTTCCGTCTTCAACATGCACCCCTCATTGCAGGCTATCATGAGATCAAACTAGAGGACCCTAGGTCTTTTATACCTTCATTGCCAAATATCTCATCGCAGAATACCACCTCAATGAAGCTCTTTCCGGAAGTTCGGCAAGATCGTGAATCTTGGCCGGACACGGGGCTGAAGAAGTTTAAATATAAAAATAAGAAACAGAAAATAGGACGCGTCAATGTGTTGCCTCCGCAAACTTTTAGGTGGTGCTGACGCCACAATGCCCACGCAGACGGCCACGCGAGGATACACGCAAGAACAACGCCCAATCTGAAGAGAATGACCAAATCGAAAAATGTCCCGGCGTTGCTTAGCCACGCAGATCCGCATTTCCTATTGTCGTTTTCTTGCGACTCGACGCGGCCTTGTCCACTTTATTGTCTTTCGCACCCTCATTTTTCTATTCGCATTTTCGACTCGTGTAACCCTACCGAGCCGCGTCTGATTGCTACAGCACATGAAACAAACGTCCTGCAGACTGCCAGTTTTGTCGGTTTGTTTCTGCTCGTCGCAAATCGTCATTGTCAGGCTGCCGAGACTAAATACTGCGTATCTGCAGAAGTTTGATGGCCCGCTGGGATCTAGGACCCTTGTGTGGGTGTCAATCGCCT
The DNA here is from genome assembly GCA_022578575.1 of Hypoxylon sp. FL0543. NCBI lineage: Eukaryota > Fungi > Ascomycota > Sordariomycetes > Xylariales > Hypoxylaceae > Hypoxylon > Hypoxylon sp. FL0543. The sequence goes on from MU394002.1 coordinate 67,777, forward strand.
AGGCCCGAAATTGTGATGTGCCCATTGGCCTTTTGTGATGAAATGTCAGCAACGGCATTCCTCTGAATTCTCAGCTGCTGCACCCTATGCTTTTTGTCGTGAAACTGCGATTTACTGCACTTCTGGTGCTTCTAGAGTTTTAGCAGCTAAAAATTATTCAAGGAAGTACCTACATGTAGGCATCTCGTGATTTTGCTACATGTCTCGCCTTCATCAGCCGTATCGAATTAAATAGGACCGGGACTTCGTCGGGTACCGAGTCAGGCTGTGGTGGCAGGGGTGGTTCGGTCGCTGAGTGATGCCTTTTTAGTGGGGTAGCATCCCGTCTCATTGGTGGGTTTACAAGGGGGGCTGAGCATCGCCTAAACAAGCCCATCGGCCGGGTGAGCTGACGTCGACTTGGAAGGGTCCCCCGCCCTCTTTCATGCTGTGTTGGCAGGGTTCGTTGTAGCGAAAACTGCGCCACGCTTGCTTTCAGTCCCAACTGATCGTCCCTTCACTGCGTAATAAATACAACCGTCTTACGCCTTTTGGTCCCTGCTACCTTGATTCTGAGTTCCGTTCATCCTCGTAACTACATCTTTTATTTATTTACGATCGCCGTTGTCAGGTCGGACCTTGTTTCCCACCTTTGACACCCATAGTAACAAGCGTCTTTCTCTACCTTCGTTTATTAGACTGACGGCCTGCACTCGCTACAACTAATCAACTACACAACCACATTACAACTCCTCGCGTCGCGCAAAGACTGATAAAATCATGGGTGTCGGAAGATACTTTTGCGTGGCTCTGCCATTTATATTGACGGTGGGCAGCATCATCTGTATGCTGATTGCTGGTCTCACGGGCGTCGCCAACAACAGCCTCTTCATTTTCCAAGTCGACACCAGGAATGTTAGCATCGACGCTGGCACGCTTCAGAACCTCATCAGTAATATCACCAAAGGCGAAAACATCACCAATAGCATTCAGAATGCTATTAACAACCGAGATGCGATCGAGTTGGGCTCTCGCTCGCCTGCGCTACAAGATGTCTCGAGCATCATCGGTACTCTAACTGGCGGCGACAATGGCAATATTACTGCGCACGAACTCGGAATCGATAAGCTCTACGACGTCACACTATGGAACTACTGCAGTATCCCGGCGAACGGAACCGACAAGAATTGCACCCAGGCCAAGTTCAACTGGGCTGAGCAGGACTTCAACACCGACTTCGTGGACCAATTCGGCAGCGATCTTGGCGCCAATGTTACTGTTCCTCAGGAGGTCAAGGATGCCCTGAATACTTTCAAGCCTCTGATTAAATGGACCGAAGTTGTCTACATCATCGCTATGGTTGCGCTGGGTCTTGAGCTCATCGTCGGTCTCTTCACCGCATGCTCTCGCCTGGTCTCGTGCTTGACTTGGGTCATTTCCGGTATCGCCACTCTCGCCGTCATCGCCGCTGCCGCAATGATGACCGCACTAGCTATCGTCGTGGTTGGCGCAGTTAAGGGGGCTATTGGAAAGTACGGCGGGGATGCCAGCTGGAACGGCAACTTCTTGGCCTGCATCTGGATTGGTGTCGCTTTCGCTCTCGGCGCCAGCTTGTTCTGGCTCTTCTCCATCTGCTGCTGCTCACCTGAGAAGCGCCCGCACAACAGACGGTCACGCGGTGGTCCCGAGAGCGAGAAGTTCATCCCCAGTGGTTCTTACGCCCCTCTTGGCGAGAACCGCACCTCTGGCTACAACTACGGTGTGCCGCAGCGAGGTGGAGCCCGCTCGGACCTTGCGTACGAACCCTACTCTCATGCTCGTTAAATGCGGGGGACTTCAAGATGGGCGGAAAGGTCAGTGTGCGATGGGGCCAATTAGACCTGGGGTTATATGATTTGCATTATGCCGGCGTTCGGACTTGGGAATGACAAGACTGGGTGAAAACGCGGTGCTTTCGACAATACTTGAAACTAGGTGATGAGGATCTCCTGAGACGAACGGGATACCCGGATTATTATGGAGTGTTCAACTGCGAATATAATGAAATGAATTGATACAACTTGCAAGATGAGATCCTTTCTACGTAATATGCAGTGAAATTCCAATTACTACCTAAGGGAATGATTATAGGTCTGAAAATGAACCAATCACGTGGCTCGTAACTAGTAGATTTTTTTCGAGAAACCCTACAAACCTGAGTAGGCGCGAATGACATACAACTTGGTTGAATCTTAAACAAGAGACCGGGGTTTAACTTTAAATGATCACAGATTGTGCAGACACATGGCAATAACCCCGGGTTCCCTCCCCTGATGTCTCGCGAGGTAAGTTACAATGCAGATTGCTATCCATAGATGGTAAAAAGTCTAAGCGCCCCGCCCAGCACTCAACTTACACAAATAAATACCTCGATGCTATTCTCTATATTCACCTCTAGATACTGACCTCGATGCTATTCTCTATATTCACCTCTAGATACTGACCTCTATGCAGCCGGCTGTTCTTGGCCGCCTGCGGAGGGAATTCGTCCTGAATCCCATCACGGCGCTAGCCTTCTACACGTCGTCGACAGACGGCCAGCTGTATCTCCTAGCCGGTGAAGACACCAACATCAAGGTCTACCGTGTCCAGACCTCACACTTTTGCGGCCAGTTGCCTGTGTTGCGGGCTCAGTCTATCCATGGTATCGCTGTGCCGCCGGTAGAGGCGACCCATCAGTCTAATCTAATCCTTGTCTGGGGAGGACACTCCATCAAGATCTTATCTACAGATATCATCGAGGGGCTTATCTCAGGCCATGACAGCGAAAAAGGTCTGACAAGAGGCCCCGTTGAGGTCAGAGCGCCTGATTGGATTTTTGATGGGAGGATTTCGCCCTTTGGTGACGGCCGCATCGTTTTGCTTACTGCCCATAACGAAGTAATCCAGGCTCACGTGGACCTCGATCAGTATTCGCTCGTCTTCGATAATGTACAGTCACCTTCGAGGCCGATCCTGTACTCCGGTAACTTCTTCTGGGTATCAAAAGATTGCGTCCTCGTGGCCGCCGGCACGGTTTTCGGTGAGATCCTAGTCTGGAAATGTTACCTTGGAGTACGGGAAGAGAAGCGGAACTGCGAAGTTCTCTTCGTTTTCACCGGCCACGAAGGTTCGATCTTCGGAGTCCATATCTCTCCTGAGATTCAAAGCTCCACGGGAGAAACGTTGAGACTGCTGGCGAGTTGCAGCGACGACAGGACCATTCGTGTCTGGGATATCACTGAAAGATCCGAGTCCGGACATCAGAGTCAGGACGGGTTTGAGAGTCGTATCTTAGATGCGCGAGAGACGGGCTTTGGTAACAATGCAGAGACCACGGCTCACGATAGCTCTTCCTCGAGATGCCTAGCCACGGTCATGGGCCATTCGTCAAGGATATGGCAAGTCGAATTTCCGCAGGACCAACCATTGTTCAAAACTTCTAATATCGTAGAACTTTATTCATTCGGTGAAGATGCTACAGCCCAGAAATGGAATCTCTCGCTAGCGCCACAACCCTCCAAGCTTGGTGCCTCTAATACTCCTCCAGGAGAAGCCATCGCGAATCTAACGCACCAATCCACATTCTCGAATCATAGCGGGAAACACATTTGGTCTCACGCCATGGCATCTAAAAACGGCCGTCCTCTGATTGCGACTGGAGGTGCTGATGGAAAGGTCGCACTGATAGGATCTGGCATAGACCATTCTTCACCGAAAGTAGCGGACGAAAGCTTTGGGGTGATACTAGACAAGAAGAAGGCTGTTGCATGGTCTCTTGCAGATGTACTACAGTCTTCCCGACCAATCGATGTAGCGACAGATTCCCATGCCGGGTCGAACGGCCTTGTGGATAGCCTTGCCTTGCCGCTACGGAACACCAAACCTAAGAATGCAAAGGAGGCCTTCAACCGATACACATTCATTTCCGATGCGCAGCTGCTTGCTGCTACGAACTCAGGCCGAATATTCTTTGGCGTTTTTGAGGATGAGCTCAGATGGACAGAGCTGATTCTCCCAGACGAAATTGGCCAGATAGTCTTCTCGCACGCTTTGCTTGGGCCGTCAATAGCGAATCCAATGGCTCTCGTCGGTACAAACAGTGGTGATATTTATTACTATATTGAATCGGGCGCCCAATGCCTTCAGTTGCTTACCAAGATAGACGGGAAGGTCGGAGGCATCTTCTGCCTATCCGGTGCTAACACATCTTCTAAGTGTAGGTACTTACACTTTCTAGTTACTGTCTTGCGTAGTACAAAGGCTGTGATCATTCAAGTTGATCCCGACACTTTAACAACAAAAAGTGCCGAGGCAACCTTGGAACAAGGTTTCATGGTTACCGCTGCTAGCCTCACCCATGGGCATCTCATTCTTGGGTCGAGAAAAGGGCTCATTGCGGTCCTTAAAGCTGGTGAAGACGGTAACTATTTTACCGTCTTTACAATTGAGGTACATAAAGACGAAGCAATCACCTCGATACTCCCTCTTCAGAACCGGGATGACCAATTGCGCAACTACATCTTGAGCACGTGTCGTGATGGCAGATATAGGATCCATCAAATCACAACAACACCTAGCCAGCCTAACGCCGTTCTAATCCATGAGGCCTTACCGCCTTTCGTATCCTCTGTCGAGGGGGCATGGTTCTCCGATAACGGCGATGGTACCAAGGACCTCATGCTATGCGGCTTCCGGAGCAAAAACTTCGTGGTCTGGAACGAGACCCAGCGCCACGAGGTTGCGACAGTGGACTGCGGAGGTTCTTCCCGGAGCTATGCTTGGGCACCCCTGAGATCACAGCCTGACGGGTTCCGATTCGTGTTCACCAAGGCGGGGCAAATGCACGTCTTCTCGCAGATGGTAGCGTGTCACAAGACCCTTAAGGTAGGAGGTCACGGCCGCGAGATTAAGGCGGTGAGCGTCTCGTCCCGGTACGTTGCTACCGCAGCCGAAGATACTGTGATACGGATATGGGAATACAACAACGACCACGACGACCAGTCGAAGGCGCGCTGCGTCGCGGCACTAGAGAAGCACGCTACTGGTATCCAGGCCCTTAAGTGGTACGGTAACGAGTATCTCTTCAGCAGCGGCGGCAACGAGGAATTCTTCGTGTGGAAGCTTAACCAGCTCAAGAGTGATGATTTTCCCGGGCTAGGCGTGGTGTGCGAGGCGGTATTTCCTGACCGCTCCGACGTAGGCGACGCGCGAATCACCGATTTCGACGTAACTTGCGCCGCAAGCGATGATGGCGGTACATCCGAATTCCGTATCTCCATGGTGCTGTCCAATTCGACCCTGCAAACATATGCTTACACCACACAAGCCGGCTTTCGCTTGCTGAGGAGATCGACGTATACGGGCGCGTGCCTCACGCAGGTTCGACGTCTGGATAGAGATTATGTCATGACTGCGGCAACGGATGGGCACCTAGCTGTATACACCAAGACGGAACAGATGCCAGAAGAAGGCGCAGAATGTGAGGATTCTGGCGGCGCTGCTACTCCTATACCTGTTGTTACAAAACTACACCAGAACACCATCAAGTCTCTCGACGTGCGCCAAGTGGCTCCCGCCGTAGACGGATCATCCTCTGAATACCTCGTCGTTACCGGCGGCGATGATAACGCGCTGGGTTTTGTGCATATTTCCCTCCCTTCTACGGCACAGGGGGGCGCAACAGGTGTTACAGTCAAGAGTAAACACATCATCCGCTCCGCCCACGCCGCGGCGATAACGGGCGTAGCGATCGCCCACCTCGGAGAGGATGGCGTGCTTGTCGTCTCCGGGAGCAATGATCAGCGCGTCAAGGTATGGAGGCTGCTCGGCTGGCAGGGACAGAAGCGGCAGTTGAGGGCCCAATTGCTAGATGAGCGCTACAGCTCTGTCGCGGACGCTGGGGGCTTGGAGGTGTTTGAGGATGGAGATGGAGATAGACAAGGGAAAGGCAAAGCCAAGAAGGTGATAGTCGTCGGTGTTGGCGTCGAGATCTGGGAGTTGGAGGTCTGAGGGATAGGTTAGGTAGGTAGGGATTGAAGTGGTGGTGAAAAGGGGTTAGGGGGCTAGGTAGTATCTACCAAATGGATTGCATACCTCTTACGCATATAGCCTTAGATCGAGTTCAGGTTTGGGTTTTCAAGGTGCCGGTTCCCTACAGCCATGGATGGGACTTGAAGCTGCTTCGACAGACGTGGAATCGCGTCATTTTCGGAGTCCTCTGCTCCCACCACAGCTTCGGCACCTGTGCAAACTCATTGGCTAACATCTCATACGAGAAACTCATGCCAGTCATCGGTTCGCCCGTCCTTCCCTTCCCCTATCACCATCCATTCAAGGATATTTATAGTAACCCAAACAGCTCGTCCAAAACCGAACTCGAAGTCAAAGCCTCTTTCTTCTCATGGTCAGATTCTTGATTTAGATTACTAATGTATGCGCGAGCAGGCGGATCCGAGGATGCCTGTCTCCCATATATGTAGGTACATATATCGTTCACTCATATGGCCGTCTCCTCATCTCATCAGCATGGCCATCACGTAACATGAAGCCGCCGTAACCCTCCAACCAGGCTTATCCGCGTACCCTCAGCGAAAAACTAGCGCGCTAGAGCCGCAGCATTAAATATCACCTAACCCAACCCCTGAAAACCAAAAAAACGGTATCGTGATCCGCGCGCCGTATGCCCAGTCCTCGTGTATATGTACTGTGAGTGTTCGTTCATCCTCTTTCTCCCTCTCAGATTGCTCCAGGTTTCGCCCGTGAACTCCCCTTGTAAGTCAAGGCAAGGCAAAATGTCTATGTAATATAAAATCTCATGTCCCAAGCCGTTCGAACAGACTGGCTACGTCGCGAGCAAACGTAGATGATGTAATGTGATGTGATGAAAATAAGAAAACTACCACCACACCCCAAAGCTTTTCTTTGAATGATCTGTCCTGTCCTATCCTGTTACGGCCGCAAAAAGACTTCCATCCAAACACCTAAATGGGAGCCAAACGCCTTGCATGATGAAACGTAAAGCGCGAATTGAGAGCCAGTTGTGGTTTACGAGTGCTCATACTCGGACTCTCTGATATTTTCAGTTCTTGGTATGCCGTACTGTTTGTATAGTAGATCTACTATCTATGCTGCTGTAGCCTCCGCGTACGGCGTGTGGATCGCGACAAGCTGTTCTATTCTGGGTATGAGCTCGGGCATACGGAACGGTTTAGAAATGACGTCGTCCTGATAATACTGTCAGCACCGTTCCTGTCAAAGGTTATATTTACAAACACTTACAACCCCAGCGGCCTTGGCGTTCTCAATTTGCTCAGGCCGTGCATAAGCCGTTACGGCGATGATGGGAATATGACTGACGATCGTTCCGTCTCGTTCGAGCTCCCGGATCTTGCGAGCGCAAGTCATGCCGTCCATTACCGGCATCTCAAGGTCCATCAGTATGACCGAAATATCATCTCCGGATTCCTCCTTCCCGGTCCAATATCGTGACTGCTGCAACACCTCCAGGGCTTCGCCTCCGTGATTCGCCACCTTGGTGCTATTTCCAACATTGCGGAGTGACCTCTGAAGCACCTTCTGGTTAACAAGATTGTCCTCGACGATGAGGACATCGAACAAGCGCCGGCCGTCTTCTGAAAATCGTGGTTTAGAAGCAATGTTCTTCGCAGAACGAGTGAGTGCATCTTGAGAAGCGGTCTTTGGGTGTCGTGTCTCGATAGTCGTTGATGATCCTGGAGCTCGTGTGAGCGGAGGAGCAGCCGGTAGCGCATGCGCATCAGGTGGTGGGCCGCTGGCTTTTCTGCTCTGGATGTAGAAGGAGAATGTGCTACCAATGCCCTTCTGAGAAGTGACACCGATTTGGCCGCCTTGCAATTCGGTCAGAATTCTAGATATGAACAGACCTAGGCCTGATCCACCATACTGGACATGAGTTCGGGGAGTAGCTTGGGAGAAGCGTTGGAACAGCAGCTTCTTCTCATGCTCATCAAGGCCTCTGCCAGTGTCCTGAACGGAGAAGTGAAGATTGATCTTCTCTCCGGTACCCCAATCGGGCTGGTCGGTGAGATCGTCCTTGTCAGCACGATCGCTAGGGAAATATTCGATGCCGGAGTCCGTACTTCCCGATACCTTGCTGGAAGCATCAAGTGTCACTACAATCGATCGATTCGGACGAGCTTGTGTGAACTTGATAGCGTTGGTCATCAGATTGATCAGGACCTGTAGTAGCCGTGAAGGATCAAGCTTAACCCAGTCGATACCCATATCAAGATATCGATTCTTGACTTGGAATTTCATCTCGATGCCGTTGGTGTTTAACTCGCTCTCAAACATCTTTAGAACGCGTTGTACAACAGCTAAAGGCTGCACGTCAACCGGAGTCACAAGCAATAGCTGTGAATCTAACTTGGAAAGAGTGAGGATGTCGTCGACTATTCGCTTTTGGTGACTTGCACAGAGAGTTATGGTGTTTGCCGCTTCCACGCAACTCTCCATCGCAAGCTTCAGATTCTCTCTTTCTTCGCCGGCCTCTGGTGGCTTGATATTCGCTAAGGTCCCAGAAATTTCGTCTGCGCATTGAAGGATCGCGCTGAGTGGGTTTCGCATTTCGTGGCTCGTGATATCGATAAAATTCTCCTGCTGACGCTTGAGCTCGACCGCTTCCTCCCGTCGCTGCATCTGGATCTGTTCAGCCAATTTCTGTTGCGATATGTTCGTCACGCATCCGAAGATTCCCTTAATACCACCATTGGCATCTTTCTCCGGGTACGCGCTCATCAATACCCAAGTATCTATCACGCTTTCTCCTTCATGGCGGGAGCATTTGAATCTGAACTCGTGGGTGACCGCAACCTTCTCGGAAAGTAAGCAATGCCATATCGTCTCCAAAGCGGGCCGATCTTCGTCCCTGACACTGTCCATCCAGGTATCCACGCCTTGTGACCTGTTGTGCCTTGATATGTCCCACCACATGTCATTGCAATAGGTAATGTGGCCTAGGTGATCAGCGATGAACATCCCCACAGGAGCAAATTCAGCCATTCTCGTAAACTTGAGTTCGCTTTCTTCAACTTCCTGCGTTCTCAAATGTAGCTGCTTTGTTAATTCCTGACGGTCTGCAGCGGCCATCTGGGCCGCCTTCTGGCCACGACGTATCTCTTCTTCGAACAAAACCACAGACGCTAGCGAAGTCGCAAGTTGTCGAGATAGGAGGTTGATGAAGAGCTGGTAGTCATCATCGTACGGTCGTCTTGCATTAACGCCCATCACGATAAAGCCCACTACGCTTTCGCTGCCGGTAGTCGGGTGAACAGGGAATATAACGATAGATTTGCATGCGACACCCGGTCCTCTCCAAGCTAAACCGTCCATGAGACCTTCGGGCAGCGTCCCGTCTTCTGCAGACAGGACAACAGGTTGCCCGGACTTCGACATGGATTCCCGCATGTACGGGGCAAAGCCTTCGTTACTCGTTCTTAGGTTAAGGGATTCGACGAGCAAATGGTGCCCTTGAGGTACTCCCAGAGAAGCCTCGAGCATTAACAGAGGGGGGTTTACCCAGCTTCCTGAGTGCATGGATGAAACGTCGCTCTCTGAGTCTTCAGTGACCGAGTAAACGAGATTAAATGGCACATCGTCTTCGTTAAACTCAAGTCCCTTATTGACTTGGCTCCAAAAACTCTTGACGTCGCGGGCTAGGGCTGTCTTCTCTCCCACTTCGCGCAGAGTGAGCATTCTCCTCTCAGCGACCTTCCGCCGAGTATTCTCAAAGGCAGGATTAAATAGGCCAACAACGGAACCGTCGCTACCGACAAGTGGCACGATCGACCAGGAAAAGAAGGTTTCCTCATCAAAACCGTTGCGTCGCAGAATGAGGCGGTCGTCGTTCTTCATCGTGGCTTGGCCGGATTTCCACGCACTTTCTAGGACGGGTTGTAGCTCCGGCCAAATCTCGCCCCAAGCCTCCTTATAGCTCTGACCCATGAGCTTAGGATGTTTTGCACCTGCTAAGGCAACATACGCTTCGTTATATATTGTAGTGAATTCCGAACCCCAATACAATGCTACAGGATTAGGACTACCCATAACAAGATTAGCCATTTGTCTAAGTTCTGGTGACCAGAGTTCAATCGGGCCAAGTGGCGTCGAAGCCCAGTCTATCGAGCGAGCGAATCGTATGTGCTCTGGGAGATCCTGAGTAAAAGGTAATCGAGTCCAGTCGAAGGAAGGTTGTAACGCAGGCGGGGAAATGAAAGCCTCCGGCGTATGACCACCATCGTGCTGTAATGGTACGTTAGTTCCCCCATCGCTGCTCATATCTTGATGAACGTGATCCTCATGATTAACAGGATCAGCAATGTCAAAGTAATCTCGATCGGGTATTACGATGTCGCTGGGGGTTTTAACCTGAGCATTCGGTGTGAGGTCCCGGGCGCGCGAATCCATACTGTCTTCCCTTTCCAACAGAGGCTCAGGAGAAGTCCGCGCAATCGAAGCGACGCTAGTGTTCGCACTAACAAACCTGTAGCGATTCCGAATTGTCGAGCAGGTCCAGTTATACCCCCCATAATGAAATGAGGGCAGGAAGATATCGAGCCCGTCACTATCACCACCACCCGATCTTACCCACGCCTTGAAGTTGAGATACTCGTCCCGCGCTTCCACGCTATCCCGAAACTCTGCAGACAGCAAATGTCGAATAGCATCCGAGACCTGAAGAGCCGGATTCACATAAAGGAAAGCGAAGGGTTCAGGAGTGACGGTGATCGGGCTTAAGCTGTCAACGATAAAAGTTGGCCTGTCGTCGCGCTCTAATAATTCGAGAATGCCGATATTTTGTAATGCTTGCAGTCCCGGAGTAGAGGCTATTGATTCGGGACTGCGCGCACGGTTACCGGCTTCGATCGAAGACCAACTACCTGGCGTACTGGAGGATCTCGCCGGACTTGCAGAGCTCACCGTGCCGCGGGCCAGCTTTAAAGTCGTCACCTCCGCACCATCGCGCATACTCCTCAACATGGTTGCTGCCTCGGATCCGGAAAAGCTTGGGGGTCTATGAATAGGTGGACGTTGCTTGTGCGAGAAGAACAGCGGCGACGTGAGACCGTCGGGAATCCTTGGAGGAAACGTCGGATTGGTGAAATTGCTGAGGTCTATTTTACGGGGTGGCGTAAGTCGGGCACACGGCCGCTTCAGCGCACGCCGACAAGGCTCTCGGTCGTCAAGCTCGTTATCCGACGACCTCTTCCCTATCCCCTGTGTCGACGTGGTGCAGTGCGACTGTTGCACCGCAGTGTTATTTGCCCTATTTGTCCAGTTTATCCTCGACCTCGTGCTTGTATCGTGGGGTGACGGCACCGCTGAATCCCCAACAATCGGCTGCTGATGAGGGGTCGCCGCAGGGGTCAAACCATAATGCCCAATTTCCGTCGAATACTCCTCTAGTATACGATTTACAGGACCAGCAGCGGCGTCATTAGCGAGCGTATAGTGCCGTTGCCGCGCCGCTCGTGCGAAGGGACGAGAGGCACGAGTGGTGGACGAGATTGAATCGGAGCAGGTGTCTTCTTCAAGGACGAATGTCGGATGGTTACCGGGGATGGTTGGGAGACTAGGCTGGTCTGAATTACTTTGTAGAGTCATGAAGGAATATTTCCTCTCAAGAACGAGGTGCCGGCGCCAACGTGAAGTCCCTCACCCGAGAATGGTCCCGAATTACCTACTAGCAACAATTGGGAAGTGGAGCACCGTCGGGCTATGGCCATGGATGGCGTAGGCCCGAAGACGAAGGAGGACGAGGCGGGTGGCGAAGACGTGAATATGGGATGTGGGTACGAATAATCGAGCCGGAGGTCCTCATACAACATTGAGGATCCTCCGAGCTTTCAAAACCAGGTGTTCTAGACCGTGAGGGTGGTTTATAGTCAATACGAAGTGCTCCCCAGTTTCCGAGCTCCTATTCCCTCTCTACCTTGGAATGTCCCCTCTCCACAAGTCTAGTTGCAGTCAAGGTAGATGAAGCAGGAAGAAGAGAGCAGGAAGGCGGGACAGCAAAGAGGCAGTAAAGATAGAGAACAGCGTTTCAGCGAGTATAAGCCCAGCCCAACTTGCAGGAAGAGCCAAGCTGCGGTAGGACTGGTGCAGTGCGTAGTTAGGTAGCTGGCCGCCTAAGGAGCCTATGCTATGCCAGTACATGCACTGATGCTGATAGAGATGGATCTATCGACAGGGTTGAGTGGCGTGAGTGGGATGATTCTTGCTTAGGTTGCTTAGCTAAGAAGGAGATCATTCGTGAGCCGAAGCTACATGTAATGAGATTATACAAGTGGACGGGTACGAACAGGTATACATAGAGGTGAGTAGGTATGTAGTATTAGGTGTAGTATTAGGAGGGTAGCAGTGTGTGTGGACGGTGGATTGATTTTTTTTTCTCCCCTTGCCTTTCGCTGGATGGATGAGAGTGGTTTAGGTTTTTTTTTCCTTTCCTTGTTGTGTCTGGTAGAACGCAAGACTCAGTTGCAAGGTTTGAGGTAAAACATTCGCGTGGGAGAAGTACCGTCGAATCCAGATCCGAAAGAAATTGGGATTACAAGGGTCTAATTGATTTTCACGTTCCAGACCCTCTAGTCGAATTCAGAACTCCAGCAGTTCGGATAACGATTTGGGGAAAGTATCACTGGCGATCTCCATAGTGGGCAGGGGGGTTGGAGCTTGTTGATCACTTAAACCCAACTCGGCCTCCACTGAGAATTCCGTGCAGCGCAGCGCACTTGGATCGTACTGTAGCAGGCTCCCCCATAGTCCTGTAATGTGCTATTTCGTACATGTATTATTTCAGGACATGATCACCAAAGACGACATAGGCGCACAACCGCACATTCGCTTCTTTGTCATTTCAATGTTTGAAGTTATTGTGTATGTAGGTAGGTACCTACCTAGTTAGCATGTAAGCATGTAACAAAGAAGAAAAGAAAAGGAAAGGAGTAAGTTTAGGTTTTGCACATGTCAATAGCTTAATGAATCTAGGTTAGGGCGTATTCAGCGAAAAGCTAAATCTGTAAGCCAGTCGGTGTACTTGCTGAAGTAGTACTTGTCTGGTACCGATCAGTCCATCTATAAAACCGGGCACATCACTCTAAAGGACAACGTCACATAACAGAGCCGAACCGAGGCCAGAACCTCGAGGATCTCGACTGCTACATGATGCGTTACACAAATATCCTATTGCTTGCAATTTCAACCTTAACTAATCAAACCGACCAAACCTATCAAATGCGTATGAAGGTAGCAGTTCCAGCCTGAGACAGTCTAGAAAGCAGATTAATGAATGAATATGTTCGGGTTGTTACCCCGTCACGAGCATTCAAGGTGAGCAAACTAAATGACAACACATTTCAACACATACATACATACATGTAGGTAGGCTATATGGAATATCAAGTCCTACATGTATGGGTCCAGTCATGGTTAGTCGACAAAGGAAAATCAAATAGCCTGGTATAATACAATTTGTACTCTAGATTTTCGACTGTACAATAAACAAGGAAGCACTAGGTTGTAAATCATATCGGGGTTTTGACGAGCCTTCTCACTACGCTAAGTTAGATGGTGCCTTAGTCGGTAGATTGCGGCTATGAACATTCAAGTCCAAGGGCCAAGGGAACAATACTAAGACTCCCTTACTAATAATGACCTAAGTCTAGTGTTTAATGCTGCTGTTATGAAAGTCTTATAACCTTGGAAGCTATCTCGAAACCCGCCGTGGCTGCTTGTCGCTTAGACCGAGAGTCAGTATACGGGCTGTAACTGCATGTGTAACTAGCACACTTTAGGTACCTAGGTTAGGTAGTCTTAGTCAGTCCCATACTACCGCAGCGGGCATTCAAATGCCATTGTGTTAGAGTGACATCCTCTCACCATTATCTTACCTAGAATATGACGGATTCGTCTTTTAGTTTTCCTCTTTTGATTCAACCTTCGTATGATCTAATCCTTCCAGCTCACTTATCATGTCGCAAAATACACTACAATGGATGTATCCCATGGATCTTGAGATGGGACATGGATGCACGTGTACTTGCGCGTTAAGTATTACCCATGTAGCTACCCGTGGCTGCCGTGCCTGCTTCGATCTGCTATCCACTTTCCACTACATATTCCACTCACACTTCGCTCGACTCAAGATGGATCCAATGGAGGGGGATGGACTTGCCCCAGAGCCCCATGGGTTTGCTTACATTAGCAACCTTATTACATATGTAGCAACGTGATGAGCCGAAGGACCAATCTTGTTCCTTTAGCTCCCCTTTCGAAACCCGTCCATCCATCCTCCGACGAAGGTGTGGATATTTCATTAAACACCGTACCCCCGTTTTTCCCTTGCCCACATGCATATAGGCCCCTGTTAACCCCAGTGCTGATCCCTTCGCTTTTTGAGATCGACTTGCATCAGCATGCTTGACACCAACGTGTTCTATTGATTTAGATCGTTAATCATTTCGATACCTCTCCAAGGGGGGATTTTTGGTGAGAAAGTGGAATGATCTTGCTCATATCTGACAAGAAGGTTCTACCCTGATGATGCTGAAGACCGATCCAGCTTATGTTATGGGCGTGTGAAGCGAGTGCGCATTGGGGGTCGGCGTCGATCTCGGAGTCTAGACCAGCCTGATTCACAAAAAAGGCGCGAGTCCGGCGACCCGTTGGTGTGTCTGTTACGCAAGTCACGAGCTCGGAAAGCCACCATTCATCCCCCGAGCTTACGGCTGACCGACAGCGATCGTCGATCCTCGACCATGTCGGCTTATTGTCGGGCGAGGCTTGGTTGAATTGTGATATGAATGTGGGCATCCCAAACAGGGCCTTGACCATTCGAGCTATCAACGCCATCAACGCCTTCAGCCAGCCAACCCAGCTATTGTCTGTGGATCTCCTCGGGCAAACAAAATGAAGAACCTAACATAAGCAGCAAGGCTATCACCCATCCTGCAACAGCCTTCGTTTTAAATTCAGCTTTGCGGAATTTCTTTTCGATCCAACCTTTTGGCTTTCTCTGCCTTTCCTTTTGTGCTATTGGCCATCCATACGGCTCAACCAGAGACCAAATGGTAAGCATGGACAAGTGCGAGAATTACGCTCGGGCTTCGTCGTCCTCATAAGCCTCGAGTTGCTTGGTCTCCCACCAGAAGTCCCAACCTCATTCGGATTCCGTACCTATCGCAATTCAATAATATGTAAGGCTGTCTTTGAAGCTGATAGTTGTGCAACTTCACCTGCTACGAAAGTAGAAAAGCCGGAGAAGTCGACCTACACAGAGGTATTTTTATCATTCTCATTGTTCTATACCTCCTACCTATGGCTTGTCAGAGACGCCCGTTCTATTCGCATTGTAGCATATGTCGTGCGATGCTTTGCCCCTTTCTCATTGGAGATGTCAATTTATTTGCGTCGCACAGCCGACTTCGAGTGCATGACTACTCGTATCATTTACGGCGTAGTTGATGCTTCACAACGTCTGTCCTGCAGGCGCATCGTCGCAATTGTAGATAATTGACCATTTCAGAGCACCATGGACAAACCATCAACGTTGTGTTCTATAGAGATAGGTAATCATTGTATGGGGGCCGCAGCCAAAACGGCAGCACGATTCGACGGACGAGCCCCTTTCTGGCTGTTGGGGGCGGTAATGGAACTTCATTAACACGCAACGGCAATCGGTCACCAAGATCCGGGAGGGATGTCTAGGGGCTCAAGCCAATGAGGATCCAGGATGCTGGATGCATATCCCGGGCAGCGCCTGGCGCAGTCATTGGCTAGTCTAGTCTGCGTTTGGTTGTGCGGCCGGCCAATCTCGCAGCGGCATACGGTTTTCGCCCAGAGATGGAAGAGATGGATCGGGGCGTAGCGCCCACTGACGTACCACAACCCGGCGCTTACAACTGCTCAGCGATGCTGTCGCACTCTCTCATTGGCCTTTATTGGCCGTACCGACTTATCACAATGCAACCCTGTGATTGACATGCAGCCATCCTCCCGCACCATCTGCTTGTTGGCGCCCGCTCCAGGGCTTCCATTCAAAAATGACCGACCGACCACCAACTCCTCTCATCTTTGACTCCTTCACGAGTTTCGACGTAAATGCTCTCGTCAATTCCGGTCGAGACTTCGGTTCAATTACTAGGACGACAACCGCCATCGTAGGCATTCCGATGTGAAGTGCTGGATGGTTTGCTGGGTCCCAGCAACGTGAAATCAGCCACTCTGGGGAAATACGCGCATTTAGCCGACTTCAGTGGACTAGGCGTCTTCATCGGTCGCCAGAAAAGCTAGACGCTCCCAGAAACACAGTTGAAAGATCATTCGTGGCTTAGACTGTTCCACCATGGCCTATAAACTTTTACATCGAAAATGGAGGTCGACAAGAGCTATGTATTATACGATGATAGCGGAACTGGGCGGGACCGTGGCGGTGTTGGTTATGTTCGGCATTGCTCAACCGGATCTATACAGGACGAAATTATGGCGGGCAGGCAGTGAGCTCGGCTTCAACTCGAGCCCGAACGTCATCCTCTGGGCATACGCCAACTACGAGCCGCAGCCGACCCTGCCGTTTGTATGGTCGCAAACGTGCGTGACAGTGAGGCTCTGTTAGCAGTCTGAGCAGAAGACTAATTCCGTGCATATAGATTAACCAATTTCAACGTCGCCATATCCGTCCTCAGTCTGTTCCTCCTTCTCACGAAGCTCATCGCCTTCATCATGCACGTCTGGTTCCCGATTATTGCATTAATCATCAACTTCTCACTCACAGCACTATACGTGGCGAGTATAGTCGGCCAAGCGGGTCCAGATCATCTCGATCCAGCGCATCCGAGCTCAGTCGCTTGGTATATCGCTAAGCCCTGCACCGTGGCGGCAAACCAGAGCGTGCAGAGCTCCTGCCGCCTAGCAAAAGGCGCTTTCGCAGCAGCGTGTATTATGCTGTAAGTAGCAACTGATATTCTCAGCACCGCAGGCGGCTGACGGTTGGGACAGTGGCATTTATTGTGTTAATATGGGTCTGACGATATGGGCCCTACTACCAAACCCGGCGAACGATAAAGTTGACGATGAGGACGAGGACGACACTTCCTCGCCGGCAGCTCTTAAACAGGGCAGCCAATGGGAGATGCACGGTATTCCGCAGACACCGAGGACCGGCACTCTGCCATACACCCCGCGTACGATGGCTTTCAACACGCTCGAAAGGAAACTTCCTCTGCGAAACCAGTACGCATGAGAAGATGTATTATATACCCCAGGACGGGAAATGCACTGGTGAGCGCGGCATAACTCCACCGCGCTTCGTATGAATGGTGGGATTAGTATCTGGCTCTGGAAAGCGGATATCATTTGACATATCATACTACGACGTCCACGATAGAGAGGGAGGGGTCGTGCGGCTCTTTCGTTCTAGTGACGGTAATTGGGGGACAAGGGTCGGAGAGGCGAATTGCAAGTCAGGGGTCAAGAGCACCTACCTACTAGAATCTTACTACCTACGAAACGGATTGATACCATCTAAGGGACTAAATAAGGGGTTGGGATACGCCTTTATAGTCACAGTGTACACTAGGGGATCTCGCGAGATCTTTCTCATGTTGATGTAAAGGGTTTTTTCTATTCCGAAAATTCAATCACCATCGTCAACTCGCGCGTCTCCAGAGCCCTGCGTGACATAGCACACTCAGAAAGACGGCTTTGGGTATCCCGGTTGCAGTGCAGCGCCTGCCTGCCTGTCTTGCCTGTCTTGCCTCCGGATGTTACATTCCCGGATCCCCGGTGGGAGGCGATAAGTACCTACCTCTCCAGTGAACGCAGATATGCAGCCCCTACGTATGTGGCGTCAGCGCGCGATATTGCTGCTTGTAAGTACCTACGCGTATTGCTCACCGGGTTACCTCCTATGAGGTAGATGAGGCCGGGGGAGGCTGGCGCCCAGCTGCGAAGTCGAAAAGTCGTCACGAATCCTTCAGACCCGCATTATCACTCACTCTATTGTACATCATATAACAGGAGGCAGCGTATGCATTGTGCGAAGCGAACCATCATAATTAACTCCATCTCGGTAGTAGGTAACAGTCTGCCTGTCGCGTGTCCCTCCTCTCAACTCCCCTGCTGCGGCGCGAAGTCCAAAATCACGGCCTCGGAGTCGGGCACGGGGATGTCGAGCTTGCCGTCGACCACCTGCACGGTCTCGCCCGTGGTCACGTTGTCCAGCTTGACGGGCCTGCCGTAGTGGAGCTCGTAGTTGTAGCTGTAGCCGTCCCAGGTGATGCCGGTGACGGCGTCGCTGCCGTTGGCGTGCAGCCGCCGCAGCGTCGCCTGCGTGGTCTCGGCGTGCACGCCCGCGAACGTGTACCCGCGCACCGGCCGCGGCGCCGGGTTCAGCGCGTGGCCGCCCCTGCCGTTGAGCGTGTAGTTGTACGCGTGCATGTTCAGCGCCAGGATCCGCGACAGCTTGCCGTCCGCGTCGAAGGACGCGTACGCCACGTCCACCTCCGGGTCCACCTCGGGCCCCGCCAGCGGCACCCGCGCGATGCGCGTCCCGGCGTGCCCGAGGAACGCCGCCGCGGCGATGTTCCCGTAGTACGGCGCCTTCGTGCCGATGCTGGTTTTCTTCGTGGCGACCGGCTGCCACGACGCGTACCGGTAGTCCGTGCCCATGTGGAAGTGCACGCGGCCGATGCCCACCGCGGCGCAGTAGAGGGCGAAATCGACGGCCCATAGGGCAGCGCCGAAGGTATTGGAGAGCCCCGGCCGGCCTTGGTGGTACAGCGAGTTGGTCTCGCCCAGGATGTATGGGATCCCGGCGCCCAGGTTCAGGGACGCGTTCTCGGCGACGTGGGCGTCGACGCTGCGGGCTATGTTGGTGTGATTCATTAGCGTGCCTTGCAGCGTTACGCCGGGGGTTTCGGCGCCGGATATGTAGCTATCTGGCTGTTAAATTTGGTGACGGAGTATGTGAGGGTATGGGATGGACGTACTTGTGCGAAGAAAATAATTTGATATCATTGTCATCGTTCATACCGGAACTCCAAGTCCGGGAAGCCTTGAGATGGTTGCTGGTGCCGGCGAATGAAGGAGCCAGCCATCCGACCGTATCATTACTAGAATCCGGACAGCTGTGGTTGAAGATGCTGTAAACATTTCTCGTTCCGTTTAACCACTCGGCCACATAGTCGGATTCAGTCCAATCAGATGGCCTGACCGCCCCGGAGAAGAGATCGGGTTCGTTTCCGTACTCCCAGAAGTACAGATTGTCCTTATCAAGGGCCTGGCAGGCTAGGGCGGCGGTTTTTAAGAGCGTGTCCCACTGTCTGTCGTCGTGATTCCCGCCCATGTTGAAGCCATGGGAGAACTTGACATTGGGCAAGGTGTTATACGATTCAAAGTACGAAGGCCCGATCTCAATGGTCGTCGGGTAATCAGCAGACCGAGAGAGGTTATAAGTACCGTTTATGGCAATTTTTAGACTGGCATTGTAGATGGCGAAGTCTTGTGTGTTGCCTCCAACCCGGATGTACGGCTTGGTCCCAGCGACAGCACCGATATTCTCCAGCAAGTTATCTGAGAACTGATTGGGGACAGACTTGTTTCCTGGTTCGTACCTATGTTAGAGATACGTTATGGGACACGTCCTGTTGGTTTGAGGTCTTACCAGCGAAATCCGGAAAGGATGAAAACTCGATAGAGTAGCTAATGAATCCGTCTAAAGGCATGAAAGCGACTAGGCCATCGTCTATCCTGCCAACGATAGCCTCCATGGTACTTGCCATGACAAGGCTAGCCTGTGCCAGCAGCATAATGAGACGACGCATGACGGTATCTGCTTTGGTGTTGACTTCCGCAGTAAGGAGAACCACAAGTTGGAGCAAACCCAGGAAGGCCTTTCACGCCTGACACGAACGAGGCTTTATGTGTTCCATGGACGATGCTCGCCTAGGTAGATCGCGAGAAGTTTTTTTCACGGACCGAATACCTCGAGTTCTCTCCTCAGCTTGAGCTTCGGCCTCGCCCGCAGTGAGATTTGTTCTTATTACAAGGAAGGAATGGTAACATTACACCTGAAACTCACTATCCACAACTACAAATAGAGAGCCGAGCTGTCGCCATGATCGGTGAGGCTAAGAACGGATTCGTAGTCAATGGCGCAAAGCGGTCTTCTTAAATTGAAGACTGGTGGAATGTCTCTGCCGGTCCTATTAGTGATCGGCATACGTCCAGTCAATGAGCTACCTTATTTGGAGGCCAAAAACTTGACCTGGGAAATCATGGCTGACTGGGTGGCATCATCAAGAATATTGCGGGGGAGGCGTGGGTTACATTCCGAGGCCTACATATATAGTACCTGGGTTACCGTGCATGAGACAGAAGTTGGGAACGCGTTCCTCCAGGCTGGTCCGGAAAGCTGCTAGTCCGGTTAGCTAGGTACCGAAGGAAATATCTTGGTGGTATATATCCTGTCGGGACGGGAAGCACAACACGTCACAGTAGTATCGGAATGCATGCTGAAGTCAGAGAGTGGCAGTTTTAGACGAAACCACCCTTTCCAAAGTGTCAACCGACACTTCGTTTAAAGAGACAGCGTTACTTAACTGTGAGAGATAGTTTATGTAACTCCTACACTGGAAAGACAGAATTTGAGCGCCGTCACTCCGAATTCCGCAGGAGAGTAAGGTCATGTTGGCGATGAGAATTCGAGAAACCGTGCTAGACAGCTCGAGATGTGGGAAATATCAGGATGGACCTGCTTGATTCGGATAGCTCTCTTTGGTAGGCTAACTGCTAACCTTAGGAGGTCAAGGTGCCTGCCGTTGATGGCCGTAGGAGCCCCACAGCGAGCTTCCCCAGAGCTTAGCGTCCCTTTAATGCCCCTCTACGGTGACCGATGTCGTCAGTCTTATCAAGCCGACGTCACTTGGGCGTATCGAATTTGGAGAACGATTTCAAGCCGTTTCATCTATTCAACTTCGTATGTATCACGACAATTGGGTCCGTACGGTGTTCTAGCGAGCCGATCGACCGTTACCGGGGTTCGTCTACCTAATTGACCTAACCGTATTATATCAATTCAAGTCCTAATCGATACCTACACTTTATCCTCCGAGTCTTTTACCATGAGTCTTCTGAGGAATTTACAGAGGAGCGTAACCTCTTCGTCGCGACTTGCTATTAGGTCCAACTTTCAAAGAACCAGCCTCCCACTCGTCATGACGCGATTGGCATCTAGTAAGGCACCTAAAGTAAGCTCATAAAGAGAACCTTGTTCACTTGGTTATGATATCCCATGCTCACTTTGCGACTTCTGTCATAGCTCAACGACCCCTCCCTCTTCAAAACCGATGTCGCCTACGTGAACGGAGAATGGGTCAAGGCAGCTTCGGGAAAGACATTTGAGGTGTACGATCCCGCTACAGGCAGTCTTGTAGGGACCTCTCCCGAATTCACTGGCAAGGACACCGAAAATGCCATCGCCGCAGCCGCCGCCGCGTTTCCTCTCTGGAGGACCAAGACCGGTCGCGAGAAGGCCAGATTCCTCCGCAAGTGGTACGACCTGATGGTAGAAAACGCGGAGGATCTTGCTAAATTGATTACGTGGGAGAACGGGAAGCCCCTGGCGGATGCGAAGGGAGAGGTGGCCTACGCCGCGAGTTTCTTCGAGTGGTTTAGCGAAGAAGCGCCAAGGATATACGGAGACTCAATACCGGCTTCGGTGCCCGGGAACAGAGTCATAACTATCAAGCAGCCCGTCGGCGTTTGCGGTTTAATTACGCCTTGGAACTTCCCTGCGGCGATGGTTACGCGCAAGCTAGGCCCTGCTCTGGCTGCTGGTTGCACGGTGGTCGTCAAGACGCCTGGAGAGACGCCCTTTACGGCCCTGGCCCTAGCCGAATTGGCGCACCGAGCTGGGATACCGAAAGGCGTGGTCAACTTTATCACGACCCTACAAAATACACCTGAGGTCGGAGAGACGCTGGCGACTCATCCCACCGTACGAAAGATTTCGTTTACCGGGTCGACGCAGGTCGGCAGACTCCTTATGAAGCAGGCGTCTCCAACCCTGAAGATCCTGTCCATGGAGCTCGGAGGCAACGCGCCATTCATTGTCTTCGATGATGCTGACGTCGACGCAGCGGTTGCAGGTGCTATCGCCTCTAAATTCCGCTCATCTGGGCAGACCTGCGTATGCGCCAACAGGATATACGTCCAAAAAGGCATCTATGACGAGTTTGCAAAGAAATTTGCTGAGAAGGTCAAGACTTTCAAAGTCGGCAACGGATTCGACGAAGGCATCACTCACGGACCTCTAATCCACGACCGGGCTATCAAGAAGGTAGCCGCCCACATCAAGGACGCCGAGGAAAAGGGTGCCAAGGTTGTCCTTGGCGGGCAGCAGATGCCGGATCTGGGCTCCAACTTCTACCAGCCCACTGTCATCACCGGCATGACGAAGGACATGGCTATTTCGGCCGAGGAGACTTTTGGACCCGTGGCTGCTCTATTCCCGTTCTCCACAGAACAGGAAGTCGTGGATCTAGCAAACGCTGCCGAGGTTGGTCTGGCAGGGTATTTCTTCTCTCGAGACCTAGAACGGATCACAAGAGTAGCCGAGGCGCTGGAAGTGGGCATGGTAGGTGTTAACACGGGCCTGATCTCTGATACTGCTTCGCCATTTGGTGGTGTGAAGCAATCTGGATTTGGTAGGGAAGGATCTAAATATGGCATCGAGGAATACTTGAACATCAAGACGATAACGTGGGGAGGCATGAACAAGCCATTGCAGAGCTGAAATCCTCCTTGTGTTGTGATCTAAATGACGGCGTTAATCACCAGCAAAAAAACACAATTCTCTAAGAAATTCGATGATTGTAAGAGTTGAAGAGTCTAGAGCAATTTCAAATAAAGTAAACAACATAAAGACATTAATATTGGTCTCTCAGCTTGAATTACTCGTCTAAAATGCTTGATCGTGATGGGAGGAAGCGAAGGTGGGTAATGCTGCATATAGACATATCCATTGAATATTTTCGCATAAATGGATATTCAACAAACGCAACACTCGCCCGCCGCCAAAGCTTCGGGGAATTCGATCCCTATCAAAATCTCGAAAATTTCACGGGACCCGACCCAATTCACGTCAACGCCCACCACCACACGCAGCAATTGGGCCCTAATGATTCGACATCCGCTACATTCGGCCGTCGGCCGCGCGAGGCCAGACCTCTGCCGGGTCACAGACGGCATCGCGGCCTCGCTGCGGCAATTCTCCGTCTCCGCACGACGAAGCAACCCCGACGAGAACGGCGACGGCGACAGGAAACCTACCAATCGCCAGCGTAGCGCCGCTGCCGTCAACGAGATCATCTCGATGATGGAAGATAACAAGTCGCCGTCAACGAAGACGTTCACTACGGGTTCGGGGGCGAGACCCGAGGCTGGATCGTATGCGCCTCCGGCTCGGGCGCAGAGACCCAATATCATCACGTTGAACAACCTGCGGAGTGGAGGGCTCAATCGTAACAGCTCCGGTCCGGGCGCTTCAGGGCCGAGGATTATCAGAGGCGGTTTCCGCGGGCGCGGACGAGGGGGCGGTTCTTCGTTCAACACAGGCGGTGCGATGCGACGGGGTGGAGGAGGTGGTGCTAGTGCCAACCGCGACGACCGGCCTCGCCGTTCTCGACCACGCGCTGGTGGCCGAGGTGGATCTAGACGTCGACGGGAAGATAAGGAGGGTGAAGAGGACGACGAATGGGACCTAAATGAGGGTATGGACCCCGCCGTCAAGGCATACCTCGAAGAGAAGGAGATGGGCACGACCATGACCTTTAACCCGACCCTCACGCTCGAATCGCTCACGGGTTGGGGCCCTGCTGTGGCTACTTCCGGGACACCCTTCGGGCAGGGCGAGGTCGTGATGCGGCAGGCCAGAATCCTAGGCGGCGGCCACGCATTCCACCCTCAGCACCTCCTGCTCCCCGACGATATCCGCGCCGCGTACCGTGACGGGACGGGCGTCTTCGTGCCGCCGTCCGAAGAAGCGAAGCAGTGGACGAGACAGGTGCTCAAAGACAAGCCCATCACGGCCCCGCCCGAGGTCAAGACGGCGATCCTGGAGGACGCGCTGCTGGGTAAGTACGACGGCCCCAAGTACGCGGACCCGGAGGATACGACTGGAACGGTACGGAGCTACGTCAAGAGGGACGGCACGTGGAATGTGCACGCTGAGAGGAACATCGAGGCGAAAGTTCAGACTTTGCTATCGAGGAGCCAGCCTGCTGGAGCGGCTGGAAAGGGTGGTGCTCAGGAAGCAAGACCTAAGGCTTGATATCGACATAGGTCATTGAGAAGTGAAATGCATATATAGAGGTTGAGAGGGACTCTGAATTCTGGCTCTAGACCCTTTCTGTACCATCACGAGACGAGGCGCTTGTAATACCACCTAGTCTAGTGTACATCTATATTCTCCACAGGCGTGAACATCTCTGCTAGCCGCCCGCCTTATGCTAGACCCTCTAAGTTCGTCTGCTCTGCATGGGCTTTGTGCACGTTTCAGTTGCCAGTCCCCTGGAGCCAAGTATTCTCGCCTAGCCTGAGAAGCTTTCGCGCGTCTGCTTCTCGAGCTGGTCGATATCCGCGATCTTGGCCTTGATGATCTTCTCGAGGTCCCTGTCCGCCATCGTCTTGAGATCCGGGCCGATGGAGCCCTCTTTCCTCCACTTGACGTGCAGCTTGTCGCGCTTCTGCCTGACGCTGCGCACCCTCTCGCGCCAGTCGTGGCACAGGGCCTTGGCCCTCTTGAGCGTGTCCTCCTTGGTCTCGGGCTCGATCTTGAGGATGAGCTCGAGCTCGTTGTCGGGGTCCCGCTGCGGCTGCTGGTTGAAGTCGGCGCTGGCCTGGACGGCGCTCATGATGGGCTTGACGTAGGCCTCCTCGTGGACGATGATGGAGACGGCGCGGCCGCCGCGCGGCACGACCTGCGCCACCTCCCTGAGCGGGTACGTGGTGCCGCTCTTGCGGTCGGGCTGCACGCGCAGCGCCCCGACGACGTCCGGGTTGAAGCGCCCGCCCGCCTTGAGCTTCTTGAGCGCCTCCTGGAAGAAGTCGCTCGCCCGCTGGATGCGCGACTTCACGTCCGCGAAGTCGAGCGGCTCGCCGGGGTCCGGGGTCGGGTGGCTGGGCCCGCCGGGCTCGCCGTCGTCGCCGCCGGGGTGCGACGCGGCCGCCTCTTCCTCGCGCTTCTTGCGGTTCTCGCGGACCTTGCCCTTCGGGTCCTTCCGCCCGGGCTCTCGTGACTTACCCTTGTACGTCGGCGTGCTGGTGTGGAGGGCTCGGGGTGTGCTCAGGGCCGGGCATGGTCGAAGATGGAGACTTCGGGGTCGCGAGGGGCTCGCTACGAAGCACGGTCGGACTACATCTTGGCTGCTGTGAAGAGTGTCAGACTAGGGACCTACATAGTGCTAGTTGTGTCAATTGGAGGAACTGACACTCTCCCCAGCTCAGTCCGAGCGAGGCTCTGCCGTAGAAGCGCTCTGGCGGCTGTATTCCGCATGATTTCTTTTTCAATGGACCTGTGACATTTCGTGAGCTAAATTTTTAGGTTAGTGCAGGCCTGTTATCACACAGACACCCCTATCGCTGCTCCGGCTGCTGCTTATCGATAGGCAGCGATCTGCTCTTGTTCCTTCCTCCCCCGCAACATGCCCTTGAGTACGGCGACATGACGGAGGGAAAGAGCGAGCTGGTATTCCGGGGTAGATACCTAGGTACCTAGATATATGGTAATAATAAGCTCAACCACCGGGCCGGCCTTATAAGAGCCGCAGTTCTCTCGGGCAAGCCTGGAATTTTGCCCAAGCATATCAGGTTGAGTAGGTAGGTACATCCAATAGTTCGGGTTTCCGCATACCCGCAGATCTAATTATCTAATGTACTGTCGACTGCATAGAGAACACTCCTAGCTAGCTATTCAACAAGCTCGGAGGCATGAAAACGCATTTCTGTAGGATAAGGAGCTATGCTATTCAGCGAGTCACACTACTGCAGTTGCTCAATTTAAGCAAGCTACTGGTCAAGTCCTTGGACTACACATCGTGCGCTAAACAAACCCATCACCCAGCCCTTGGCATAGCCGCCCCACAAAGGACACAGCACAATAGAATGATTCGTCCATTCCAAGGCCGAGCAGTCTTAAGCTATCTACCATATAAGGTGCAAGAACGCCCCAAAATCTCATCTCAGACCGCCTGATTCGTTGGGGCAGGTCAGAGGCCGCCTGGAACTAAGTCTAGGCCCTAAATCGGTCGACTGGCGTAGTGGTTATCGCGTCTGTCTTACATCTACGCTGTATAGTGTATTGTAAGGACACAGAAGGTCGCAGGTTCGATCCCTGCGTCGATCAGCTTTTTGCGGTCTTCCACGTTGTAACTCTGACAATTTCAAAAAATGAGGCGTCTTGTTTTTCTGTTTCCTCCTTTTAATTCTTTTTTGGTTTAAAAAAAGGGCCATACACGCTTATATTGTATATTGGGGCCATCATTTAGGACATTTAGCAATGGCTACTATGCCTCGCTGTGGATTTTAACCGAGCTAATCACCTTCATGCTTCGTCCAAGTCGTCGGCGAAAAATCAAGCAGATGTATATGTAGCTCCCTCAGTCTTGTACTACCCATACTATGGCGCAGCTACAGGCAGCGAGACGCCTCTTCGGCGGCTATGGCAATGGAAAGGCTTGCACAGCCTCGTCGCTTCTTGAACAATCTCGAGTTCGCTGTACTCATAGCAACTTCCAGATAAGAGGTAGTTGTGAAAACACTTCTAAGAACGAGGGCCATCGTCGCCGCCTCAATAATACCACGCGCCCACATTCAACTATAGTTCCGATAAAGTCCGAGAAATGATGGAGCCTTACAGCTACCGGCGGTTAGGTCCAAGAGAGATCCGAGTTCTCGTCCTCAGACCTGGACAAGCGGACGAGCCGCTCCAGTGTCAAATTCGGCGCAAAACGTTTAATCCACCAGCTAATATCCCCGAATTCGAAGCGCTGTCTTATGCCTGGGGCGAGCAGTTGAACGCCGAGAGGATCTCTGTTATTAACAACAAACGTGCTCGAAGCCTAGGCTCTATTTCAATAGGACAGAATCTTGCTACGGCGTTGCATCACCTTCGACTCAAAGACAAGCCTCGGACGCTCTGGTGTGATTCTATATGCATCAACCAGAGCGATCCAGCCGAGAGGGCAGAACAACTTCTCCTCATGGGCGATATATACAAACATGCCTCCCCCGTTCTCATTTGGCTCGGCCCCGAGGCCGATGACAGCTCGCTTGCCTTGCAAACGTTGTCACATTTAGGGACGCAAGTCAAGGTTGATTTCGAGAATGCTATCATTTATCCAACTGCCAACTACATAATGAAACCACCATTTTCACTACAAGAACTGGAGGCAATCAGTGCCCTCATTTCACGGAAGTGGTATGAGAGACTTTGGGTCTGGCAAGAAATTGCACTTGCCAGCTCTCATGCATTGATCATTTGTGGCGCTGTACAAGTTAAATGGCGCGACGTTGCTCATGGGTTCTCCTTTTTTTGGGCCATGGTGGAATACCTAGCAAATTGGGATAAGAATGCTCGTGCCAACGCCCAAAGATTATGGAGCCTCGTCCAGCTTCGAGAAAAGAGGCATAAGCTATCTCTCCATAAACTCATAAGCTATACCATAGGTTGCGACTGCTCTGAACCACATGATAGAATCTACGCTCTCCTAGGACTTCTACACGAAACTCACAAACTCGCCGTCAAGCCAGACTACACACAGAGCCCTAAAGACCTATACAGGAGCGTTGTAGCATTGCATGTGGAGAACTACGATAATCTCGATATGTTGGAGTTCTGCGAAGTTGACGAAAGTCCGAGCTGGGTACCTGATATTGGACAATTGAAATACCGCCCCACTAGATTCTCCGCCGCGATGGCATCTTCCACGGCGTCCGCTTATTTCAAGATTACTGGAAATAAGCTGGAAGTGCGAGGGATACTCTGCGGTTCAGTCCCAAGTTCTCCGGCGTATGAGCCAGTGGCCAGCGACGCACTCAACGTTAAACAGGTCGTGCGAGAACTGTCAAGTGACTTCCTTGGACAGACACCTGATGATTGGGACATTCAATCGGCTCGCGCTCTTTGCGAAACACTGCTTGGTTTTAAGTTTGCCGCCACAGGGTGTGGTGCCTTTACTTTTGATAAGGCATTGCAGGTTATCAAGCAATGGGGCATTGGATATGATACGGGTGCCATTTCATACCCGCCGGAAGCTGAGGAAAACATATTATTGAAACGCACGGGTCATGTGTTTCAGGGTAGATCCTGTCGTAAAATTGACGGCAGCGCCTTCTTGCTTTCCTCACACTGCTGCCAACCTGGCGATCTTATCTACACCATACTTGGGTGCAGCGTGCCGCTGATTCTGAGAACTAATGGCGAATCTCAATACTCTGTAGTTGGCCCATGTTGGCACTCAGGATACATGTCCGGAGAAGCTCTTCTAGGAGAACTTCCAGCAGGTTGGAGTTGTGAAGTACGCAGTGGCTCGTTGCCTACATTCACAAACGGAAATAGTAATACCTCCCAGAGACTTGACCCCCGCCTAAGTGGCATTGAGCTGCCTCATGGTTGGCATGAAGATGGCATCAAAGATGGCGAGACTTGGTGGTATAACTCGGAAAAGAATGTGAGAACTTGGAGGGACCCAAGAGTAGAGATGGAAGCCTTGCAAGACCGAGGCGTGCATTTTGAGACACTTACACTAATATAGAGTGTCGTTATCTGCCAAGGTTATTTCTCCCAGCCTCCCAGCAGCAACCCCTACCGCCTTCCCCCCAACGCACGCCTGACAGTTAATGAAGGCTTTGAAACTTCAGACCCGGCGATATGGCGATCCGAGACTTGACACAGCAGGGAGAGCATTGGAGGATAAATATGCTCGCTTGGGTTATACGAGGCTAGAAGTATTGTGACGAGGATGAAATAAATAGGTCAGGACACGAGCTCACCCGGACGAGCCAACGGAGACGGCTAGAACAGCAGCAACACCGGTGTCGATAGTTACCCCCCCCCCCCCCCCCCCCATTTTTTTTTTTTTTTTTTTTTTTTGAAAGGGGGGGGGGGGGTTGGTTTTTGCCGGGTACGAATATTCCTTTCCATAGAAGTCCCGCAGCAGGACGAACTTCGACTTTCGTTACTTCCATCTCGACAAACCACCGTTCGACTCGGAGAGTCGTTTAGAAACACAGCTACTAAGTAACAATAACTTTCAACTTCATAATGCACTGAGGTCCCGTAGTCCTATTTTCGAAATCACTAGCACGGGAACTATGTAACCTACAACTTTTTACATATTCCTGGCACGCCTCGTAGCTCCCAGCCTTCCTCATCCGTCGCAAGGCCTGAGCCTTAAAGCGGAGCATTTCTATACACTATCACACTAAGCAGGATGCCGACGATGCTACGTAGAAGCCTTAGCCCTCTTCCCCCTTTTAGCCCCTTTACCCCTTTGCTTGCCCGTAGTCTTCCGAACGCCGTTCTCCTTATTCTTATCCAGTCCGTTTCCATTCCTATCCTCGGCGCCATCGGCGTAATCATCATCGTCGTCATCGTCATCAATCGTAATCGTACTCCCAGCCTTCCTCTTCCGCCGTTGCGGCGCCGGCGCAAGGCTCTCGTCCTCCACCTCCGCTTCCGCTTCCGGAGCAGCGGAGATACCGTCCACCACTGCCTTCGCGCGCAGCTTGTTGACAGCCTCCGCCATACGCTTGCTACCCTGGACTCTCTGGCGCGGGGCAAACGCCTCCTTGGCGCCTACACCGACGCTACCCTCGAAGAATCTTGTAATATTGCTCTGGGTGCCTTCAGCTTCGCGACGATTCATATCTCTAATTACCGGGACGAGAACCTCATCTGTGCGGTCCTCGCTCCATCCAATCGTGTTCATCAGGAACTGTCTGAGACCAGCCACGTCGGGCACGCCCCACTGGAACTGTTCCGGATTACTGTCGACTTCCGGGTGCAGGTACGCATCATATACGGCCGGGTTCGGGAAGCCAGGGGGTAAGAACAATTTCGTGGCCTGGGCCTTGCGGAATTTCCTCCTGAAGGCCGAGTCCTGGTCTGCTTCCTTGGGCCGGTTGTGGATCTGGACATCCTGCCACCATTCGCGAAACTTCACGAGCCCGTCTCTACCGGGGAACTCGGAGAGGATCTCGACCGCGGTCACGGGTCCGACTCCTGGGAGACCTTCCGTGTAATCGGAGCCCAGCAACTGGGCTAGTGATATGAGCTGTTCGCGAGAGAGCGAGAGTTCCCTCTCGATATCGGAACCAAGATAACATTCGACGAACTTATTACCGTTGAACATGTTCTTGTACACGCGCGTGCCGCCAAATAGGAAGGTATCCGAATCGTCCGTTACTATACCGTCGACCAGGCCAAGCCTTACGAGCTCGGCACATTGAGCTTCAGCTTCCATGGGCGCGGTTATGTAAGGGATACCGAAAAATCGCAAAAGAGCTTGGCATTCGGTGATCATGATCTGCGTGACCTCGTCTGCATCTCTGCGGTCCTTCTTCTGTTGCGATCGGAGTGCTTTCAGCTCTCGCTCATACGCTTCCTGATTCTCCCTTTCAGACTTGTGGTTTAGCTGACTGGCAAAGCGCGCATGCTCTTCGGCTTCTTCCGCCATTTGAGCGAGTAGCTCCTCCTCCTCAGGGTCGCTGAATTCGTTATCGTCAAACTCAGCATCGCCAAATATTTCGTCGTTACCAGCTTCAGTTTCAACTACTGGTTCTAAGGTGGCGCCGCGAACTTCCGCTGCAGGTACATCAACATCTTCGAAAATCGGCTCTGGAGACTCTGGTCGAGGAGAAACGTCATCTCTGGTTAGCTCTTCTGGGGGTTGCATGACTTCCACTTCCTCGAACTCCGGCTCTGGCGAGGGTGAATCAGAAGGTGATTTTGGACCAAGCGCAGTGTCACTCGTTGCCTCTACTTGAGAAGTTGTTTGCGCCTGTACAGCATCCGCATGCCGCGTATCCTCCATCTGATCTTCCTCGTCGGCAACTGGTGGATGAACTCTTGTTAATGTAGCGGGAGACAGCCGCGGTGTACCTCGATTCTCTTCCACATGCGTAGGGCTTTTCTGGCGTGGTAACGGAGGTACCTCGATGATTTGAACATCGCTTTCATCATCGGAAGATTCAATCTCGATGATTGCATCCTTGCGCCGCCGCCTCTCCTCTTCTGCAGCGGCTTCCCTATCTTCCTCATTGATTTCATTCTCGATTGCTTGCTGGGCTTTCAGAGCTTCGCGGATGTCCGTCTCATCTTGTATCCATGGCGGTAGCGGACGTGCCTTTTCGTTTTCTTGCGTTTCTATCTCTTGCCCCTTGCTCTCTTCCTGCTCCCGAACGAAGCCACCGGCAAGCTCATCGTCGGAATCGGTTTCCATATTGACTTCCCTTTCGGGGACTTTCTCAGGCACCTGTTCCTTTTTCTTCGCAAAGATACTAGATCTCCAGTCCAGCTTCTCGAATGGCAAAGGTCCATCGAACGGATTCTTCACATTGGGAACCGTAGGTGCAGGTTGTTGCTTCAAAGCTGGTGCCTTCTTCTTCTTTCTTGACAGCGCTGCCCGCAGATCAACATCGCTGTCGCTACTTGCGTTGCTGTCTCGTCTTTGCGGTGCAGGTTTCGCCGTAGGCTTTGGCATAGCTGCGTTGGCCCTGTTATTCACAATATGTGCGATCATGCCACCGCTTGTAGAGGTAATTGGTTTCGACTGCTCTACGGCTTTTTGGGTCCATTCTGGAGCAGGGACATCTTCGAACTCTTCCTCTTCTTCCTCCTCCTCTTCTTCCTCCTCCTCTTCTTCCTCCTCCTCTTCTTCCTCCTCCTGCTTCTCTAGTGACTTTACTCCATGCTGGTTTTTGAGTGATAGCGCGATGGCTCGGTTAAGATCTTCTTCTTCATCGTCGATGAGATTATTCTCCTCTCCATTCTGAGATTCGAAGAGATGATCAAGGCCACTCGTATCATTTCCTCCTACAAAAAGCGAATCTTCGTCTTCGTCTTCGTCAATGAAATCTTCTTCTTGATCACCATTTATTATGGCATTATATAACTGGCGCTTCTGTGCTGCAACGTCACGAGCAGCTCGAGGTCCTGTTTGGACTTTTGGTAGCCGGTTCAAACCCTCAATAGGAACGTCCTCGAAATCATCTTCGTCTTCCCACTCTTCATCCTCCTCCTTAGTCTGGTATTGAAAATCGAGAGCATCCACGTCAATGGGCTTATGCATCTCGCCACGGTCTTTCTCTCTGCTGACAACACCGAGGGCCCATCCACCCTCCGCTCCCTCGTTCTTGACAAGAATGTATTCACGGTCCTTCTCGCCAGCTATACGCGCGTTCTTCGCCAAAGTGAGATCGGTTCCAGTCATGCCAGCTTCTTGCATGAGTCTTTGGGTCAGATGATTCCTTTCTCGCACCCTCTCGATCTGGAAGCGCGAGAAGGCCATCCTGTCGGGGAACATGCCGTCTAATTGTTCTTTGCTCAAACCCATCCTCAGTCGACTCCGTAATCTGGCCGCATTGAGAATGTTATATCGATCGACAGGCGGTAAGCTCTTGAAGAACTCGCCTTCGAAGTCGATCTTGCTGAAGTCGTAGACATTTATGTCTTCACCTTGGTTGAACTGTCTTGCGTATTCCTCCAGCTCCTCGACACTCATGATACGAGGATCCTCCGGTTGGCCCATTCCAGAGATCCCGCCGTCTAGCTCCGGGAGATGATAGGCGTCCTGCTTGTAGAACTTTCTGTTCCTCTGGCGTTCGGCCTGGCTCATCCCCAGCTCATCCACATATACCAGCTTATCAACGTCGGGGAGCTCCTCAACAGGATCCTCCCTCTCGGGTCTTTCCTGCTCTTCACGCTCCTTCCTCCTCCGTTGCCTCTCGGCCTCCTCTTCCGCCTTGCGCTGCATCTGCACGGCCAACAGCTTCCCCGCCGTGCGCACGGCGTCCTCCCTCCTGCCCTCGCGCCTGCGCTTGCGGGTCGTGATGGTCTGGCGCTTGAGGGCGGGCGCGCCGCCGTCGAAGACGAAGACCGGGCGGATGCCGAACCACAGCAGCTTGCATATGCGGCGGAAGAAGCCGACGACGTGGGAGTTGCGCAGCGCGTTGCCCTCCTTGTCGCGCACGGCCTTGAGGAACTGGTAGATCCAGATGGACGCGTCGACGGCCAGGCGCTTGCGGTTCAGGGTCGCGAGGTTCGTCGGCCGCGCGCAGGGCTGCACGACTGTCCAGAGCCCGTTTACACCCATGTTGCCACGGGGCTTCGGGGGTTAGGGGCGTGACGCAATGCAATTAATCGAGTCCTTTGGAAGGGAGATAGAAGATCTATGTACAATAGAAGTATCGCCGCATCGCCGCATCGTTGGCGGTACCGAATTCGGGCGCTCAAGTTCGGAGCTGCATTGGAGAAGGAGCTCTTGTACGGTTGTTGCCTGAAGATGTGACTCTTCGGCGCCGCACCGCGACGGTAACCGCGTCTGGTCTCGACCCCGGCAGCCCGGCAGGGTTAGCCTTGGCAGTACTTAATTAAAGTGGCGGCAAAGCTTGCATCATCTTATCGATAAGCACTGCGATTCATGCTGCCCCTCTATACGCAACACCAAATTGTCCACTTACGATTGGGAATATCAAATGAGAGAACCAGCCATCCTCCAATCTCATTACACCTAAAGCCTCTCGGGACGGCTTCCCCTGGGAGCCAGGGCTACCGAACCAGCATGGAGAAGGAGGAGGCCGAGACCTTCCTCAAGTCGCTCCTCAACAAGAACCTGCGCATCGAGACAACGGATGGACGCCTTTTCATCGGGACGTTTAAGTGCACCGATACGGTTTGTACCCCTTACAACCCTCTGTCGGCCAGCCGGCTACAAAACCAACGCTGAGACAAGAAATTCACAGCACAGTAACGTCGTCCTATCCCTCACCTACGAGTACCGGCAGCCATCCCAGCAAAAGCTCGCCGAAGCCGCGGCCGCTGCTGCGAGCGCCGGTTCCGCCAAGGTCGCTGCGGACATGACGTCCCGCTATCTGGGCCTAGTAGTCATTCCCGGGGAGCACATTGTCAAGATGGAGGTCGAGGAGTTTGCCAGCCAAGTCAAGAGCCGGTCAATATTCGAGAGGAAAGACCTTTATGGCGGCCGATGATGCGCGAATGCCAGGTTAGCTATAACCAGCTACGTTATCGTGCACACGGATTGGGCAATGAGGTGTCTAGCTCATTTCTTCCTGAGATACGCAACAGAACGGTCTGGAGGTGCCGATATCCGCAGTCCACAGATACAAGAGTACAGACCCAGATACCCTTAAAACTTCCATATACTCGATCACACCGACATATTTCTCTGAATGGCTCTGGAACTTGTGAAGCTACAGGTCTTGTAAAGTCGAGTATGAACACCTGAGACAATGATATCGTTGTTTACCCAGTACATTGGGGGCGGGATTCCACCCAAAGTAGGCTGCGAAGTTGAGAGCTGTCATCTTGTATCGTGAAAATCTAGGTACTTGGCGAAATTTATTGATGTCTGCCCTTGTCCGTAACGGGGCAGCGACTTGAAGTTACTAGCACTGGCTGATGGCACTCTCGTACCTACGGACGGCACTGCGCTTTAATTAGTAAAACAGACGAGACTAACGAATCCTTCCGGACGATACCCGATGCACCTTATTTTGATGTGATCTCTACCTCAGCCAGTTAGTATATAATTATAGTAAGGATTGCATTGTAAGATGCGGCTCAGTAGAGAGAAATCGGTTCTGAGATTGCCGCAATATTCTACCGAGCCAATGCTTGCATCTTCAGATTTGCTATTAGGCGGTATAAGGTGAGGAATACCAATGGACACCAGTATTGTACCCAGCGGGTCTGGACAACTAGTGTCATTGATAATCTCAAGAATATACAGGACGATCTAGGTTTTCTAAGCGGTATACGGCGGTCAACTAGGAGTATTATATGGCCGAGTGGATTTTTTTCTGGAGCGGAAGCAGGTGTAGAAGACTTAACACCGCCTAAAAATGGAGTCATGTCAATATTTCATCTGTCGAGCTAAGGTTCGATCCCAATCATTAGTTGTGTTTACATCGTACCTAGCCCTAGCAGTGCATAACTCGTCTAAAATCCACCGACAATTGGTGTAGATCTTCGAAGAGCAGGAAAGCAGCCTTTTAATAAAGACCGGTGACACAGACCACATGAAATACATTGTCTCGTGCCGTGAGGTGGTCAATTATAGATGAGAACTAACGGTTTGCACAGCATATTTACAATGATGTAAGGACTAGTAAGATGGAAGCATATTTATTTAAATCGATACTCGAACCGAATGCGATATAGATGCAACTGGTTACAGGAGGGCGGAAGTGGAACTACAAAGTCTTGACCGTCCTTTCTACTGCCTACTCTATTAGCAGTGGAGCTCAGCTTATGTTAAAAGTCGCGTAAGCTTCAGCAAACGCTGTCAATCAGTCAAAATAACAGATATTCCATAACATTGGGCCCGTAAAGAAGACGCGCAAGCCGTGATTATAGAAGTATTGTTAAAAATGACCAAATGCTGTCCCCAGCAAGATGGAGGCCTCGGCTTGATTTAAGTCTTCATTTCCCGGTTGAAGATACCGGAGACATGGTCTCGGCGGACGTTTCGACTAAAGGCGGGGCCACTTAGAAGTCGCTCGGGATTACCCAGGCATGTTACTGGGGTATACAGGAATATGAGGGGCATGAACGTAACGTCAAGTGGGAGTGCCGCGTGTGTGGGATCGTTATCTGACCTGTATATAGACAAGTTAACATGGTTCTCCTAGCTGCGTACAAATATAAAGTTTCGGTTGTGTTTGCGATCCACAGCTTTGCCGGCTCCGTGAGATCACATGGATTTTGGTGTGATATTGGAACCAACCTTCTGCTTCGATAGCATATAGACGGAAAGGAGCTTCAGTCAAAAGGTCGGGCCAGCACCGCCTACAACTTCGGCCGATTAGTAATTCGAGTCTCCGCGGCCATGTCAACTTACACGGTGCCGTTTGTTATCAATGGCGAGGAACGCCGGGTCGAAAAGACGTTCGATGTGACCTCGCCTGCCACTGGCAAGGTCCTGCACAAATGTGGCATCGCCACAGAGGAAGACGTCGTCGCAGCGATTGCAGCAGCAGAAATTGCTGGAGAGAAATGGCGAGATTCACCCGCAGCCGAACGTCGAGATATTATTCTCAAGGCAGCGGAGATTATGGACATGAGGCGAGACGAATTGGCCGGGTATATGATGGACGAAGTTGGCGCACCACGCGGTTGGGCTGACTTCAATATCAACCTTGTCATCGATATGTATAAGGACGTGGCCGGGCGTGTGGGTGCTATTGAAGGCACTGTTCCTCCATGTCAACCGGGTCTCACATCAATCGTTGTGAAGGAGCCCTATGGTGTTGTGTTAGCAATTGCTCCTTGGTAAATACACCCGCAATCCCAGTCAGGTGAGGGTCTGTGCTGATTACTTCGAAGGAATGCGTCTTATATCCTAGGCACCCGTTCCGTGCTCTTCCCCCTTGCGGCTGGTTGTACAGTCGTTTTCAAGGGCTCCGAGACAGCGCCTCGAACTCATCGTGCTATTGTCTCTGTCCTTGCTGAAGCCGGACTTCCCAGAGGAGTACTGAACTACATAGTCACTGACCCGGCCCACGCATCAACAGTTACTGAAGCCCTCATCGCCAACATGAGTGTAAAGAAGATCAACTTTACAGGCAGCACGGCTGTGGGAAGGATCATCGCAAAGTTGGCTGGTCAACATCTGAAGCCCGTCGTCTTAGAGCTTGGAGGAAAGGCACCGGCGATAGTCTGGGAAGACGCAAACTTGGATCTCGCCGCGGAACAAACAGCTCTAGGTGCATTCTTCTTCTCTGGACAGGTTTGTATGAGTACAGAGAGAATCATTGTCCATAAGAAGGTTGGCAAAGCGTTCCAGGAGAAGTTACTTGCAACTCTCGAGAAGATGTACCCATCCAAGGGCGATGCACTAGTACTTATCAACGCCAACGGAGTGGATAAGAACAAGAAGCTCATAAGAGACGCTCTCAATAAGGGTGCTTCGCTTCTCAACGGAGACGTAGATGCCGAAGAGATCTCGAAGACGAGGATGAGACCAATAGTCGTCAGTAAGGTGACGCCTGATATGGACCTGTACAAAACGGAGTCGTTCGGTCCATCGGTGAGCCTGATTGAAGTTGAAAGCGAAGAAGAGGCTCTGCGAGTGGCCAACGACACCGAGTATGGCCTTACGTCAGCCGTCTTCACCGAGGATCTGAGAGTGGGTCTGCGGATAGCAAGGGGTATTGAGAGCGGCGCGGTACACATCAACAATATGACCATCCACGACGAGATGACGTTGCCGCATGGAGGAGTGAAGGCGAGCGGATATGGGCGGTTCAATACCTTGACTGGGGTTGAGGAATGGGTTAGAACGAAAACCATTACCTGGAGGAACTAGGTGAGCAGCTTTGCAAGGAAACGAGAGGTGCTGAGAGCTCGGCAGTGTCCAGATACATATTGACAAACTCGTAGCGTGTAGGATTTATGATCAACTCGAATCCCAAGAATTATGAATTGAGGAGAGAAAGACCAAATGTGCTCAGCCGATGTCCGGGAGAGACATACATGTACCTGAGACTCGAAGGTATGGATTACATAAGATTCAGACCACTATCGTATTAGGCAGCTAGGTTATCAGCTGCAATCCTCGTATGAAGTGGCCCAAGCTCCCAGTCTATTATGACGAATGACATGTAGGTACCTAGGTACATACACAGCTACAGCAAGCATAACGTCATCACCAACTTTTAGATGTGGATCATAATATTTTCTGCCTTCAAGACACGACA
This sequence comes from Hypoxylon sp. FL0543, assembly GCA_022578575.1. Classification (NCBI taxonomy): domain Eukaryota; kingdom Fungi; phylum Ascomycota; class Sordariomycetes; order Xylariales; family Hypoxylaceae; genus Hypoxylon; species Hypoxylon sp. FL0543. The sequence goes on from MU394002.1 coordinate 105,808, forward strand.
AAGGACAGGAGAACACAACATCTACAATGGGAGCAAAAGCGTCAAAACCTGCCCAGACGGCGGCGCGCAAGTTCCCATCGAGGGCTCCTGGCTCTGCCGCCCCGCCACACGCTCGAGCATCACCAGCGGCGCAACGAAATTCGGGGCCACAAGCGTCGTCTGTGAAGGATGACGGTGAGCAGCGAACACTCTCATGCTCGCTCCTCTGCCCTGGCTAACTTTCGACTCAGTTATCAGAGCGGATGGCGCAGATCCTGATCCGAACCCCATGACAAACCCGGCATTTTCGCAACGACTAAAGCAGATGGGAGTCGCGACGCCGAACCCGACCTTATCAAACTCCTCGACCGCTTCTCCCTACCCCGTCTTCCCAGACCAAGGTCCGCAACAGCCCAATTACCCTTCGCCAGCGCAGAATCCTACGTTAAGCGCCTTGGAAGCACGGCAGCGACTCCAGGAGGCGGCGCAGCTCGAGTTCGAGAGACCTGGTCAAGGGAAGGAATTCCTAGATGTCGGCATTCTAAAACAAATCCTTATTATGCAGGCCCGAGGAACTCCGGCTCCGGATATCGAGAAAAGACTACGACTCAAGACTGGCGTGGTGGACATATTAGGGCCGAAAGGAGTCACGCAACCTGTGACGAATGGCTAGTGTGGCAGCGAGGCGATGAGAAACGGAGTAGATAAGGGAGAAACAGTGCAGCTTCACTCAGCAACCAGAAAAGGCGCACATTTTGGTGTATCATATGCATTCGAGGTATGTGTAAGTGCCATCTATCATACTGCCTTGTACTTTTCGTACGGTAATACACTTATCCGCTCCACCGTCCCCAAGCGCAGCGCAGCCAGAGGAGATTCTCATCCATTCATTCGAGAAGGTCGCCCTACATAGCAGATACACATCCTGCCAATCTAGATACCGATGCTATACTCCGCTGAATCTCTATACTTCTTTCCGTATACTCCTCCTGTGCTATACCGCTTACCAAGCGGCATGTCCGCCGTCAATGCGCACGTCAGCACCCGTCATGAAGCGGCTAGCATCGCTAAGAAGGAACACGGCCGCGCCACGGTAGTCCTCGGGCTTGCTCAGCTTGTTCAACATGTTCTGCTTGGGCCACTCGACGGCGCGATCGGGGAACTTTTCGAATAGCTTCTGCACCATCTCCGTGACGATGTAGCCCGGCGAGATCGTGTTCACGCGGATGTTCTTGACGCCCCATTCCATCGCCAGGTTGCGTCCAAGCTGGAGTACGGCGGCCTTGGAGGCGTTGTATACGCTGGGAGTCAAGTTAGCTCTGGTTCGATGAAATTTGCAGGGAAACGACGGAGAAGCCGGGACTTACGGGCAGATCAAGCCGCGGTTTGCGACGGTGCCGCTCATACTGGCGATGAAGACAATGCTGCCGGGAGTGTCGTTCTCGTACATGTACTTGGCCACGGCCTGCGCAGTCATGAGAACGCCGGTAACGTTGATTCCCAACATGCGGTTTGAGTCTTCCGCAGTGTAGTCCAGAGCAGGGGTCTCCTGCTGGATGCCAGCTGCTGCGATTAAACCGTCAATGTGACCCTCCTTCTCGAAGATCGCTTTGGTGATGTCCTTGAGTTTGTCGGCGCCCTCAAGCACGTCGACTTGATGGTAGGTCAACGAGGTGCCTAGCTCGTCCTTGGCTCGACGCACCACCTTCTGGTAAGGGGTTCCAGAACCGGGCTCAGGTTGTCTATCGTAGACGTGCACTATCGTCCGCCATTATTAGCATCTTCTTAAGTCGAGAAGTTCCCGCTTCGCGTACCTTTAGCTCCTGCCTCCAGCAGAGCTTCGGCCTGCACGAGGCCGAGTCCTTGCGCTCCACCCGAGACAACTATGACCTTGTCTTCCAAACTAAACTCAGGCAGCACCTTGGGACTGTTCTGAATAGTACCCTGTTTAGAAGCAGGCGCTGTAGTAGAGTGGAATGTCCGTCGTGTTGGCTCCTCACGGATTGGCAGTTTGCAGGTCGCCGTTCCCGCTGGTCTGGTTGCGAGGCCGCACGCTGGTATTACACGCGGCGTGGCACGGGCAAGCCTGCCCATTGAAGGGGCAGCTCGAGATATCCTCGGCGCAACCGTCGACATTGTGAATTGACGCGGGCCCAACGTATCCGTGTATAGGCTCTAGAAGACTTGGGGGTCTGGTCGAGTCAAGAATGAGGTCCTTAACCCGAAACTTGCAAGCCAGTGTGTGTCTTGCCTTGAGGAGCAACGACCCGATGAGCCAAAAGCCACGAGGAATGGGATAGCGACAAGGGTGTCCGAGAAAGCACGTAAGGAAAGAGGAAAGAATTGTTTCATGCGGATTTGAGTTTGACTCCCACGCAGGTGTCATATATAGCGAACTCTAACCCCCTGTTCGGGGAGCTATCGTGGGCCGAAGTGCCATATCCGCCAAGGTGCTTCACAATACCCAAGTCCAGCCCCTCTTTCCATTGTCCCCTAGAGACAAAGCCCGCGGACGTAACTCCAGAAACTAACGGTGAGGCAAATGAGAAAGAACAGCTAATGGGGGGCTCGCTCCGCTCCCTCTAGGAAAGAGAGGGGCCAGGAGCTCGGGTCTTGGACGAGGGTTCCATGATCTAGAGCTAACAATAGCTTTCTCCACAGGTACAGTAACATAGGTATAGCTCTCCTTAATCAGGGAATTTGGGGTGAGGGGACCGGTGAGATTTCAAAATCCGATATGTGACCAAAGAACCAGCGTATTCTCAAAATTCCCTAGGTATGAATTTGGCTCTCGGTGATACCGCGAGGCTACTTGAATACGCTCAGTTAGGTGTTACGAACCGAGCATCAACCACCCCACGTGCCTTCTCTGTTAAACAAAGGATGTCGTAGATGAATCATCAAACGAGCATCACGGGGGCAGTAGCTTATAGACTTCGGATTACCTATTCGGGCAATCCATCTCGAGTTAACCAGGTGGAGTTAATACGGATCCCGCTAGCAGCGTCAGCTATTCATTCTCCTTATTTAAGAGCATCCATTGCACAAGGTTCGCCGTATCTCGCAATTCTGATGATCACGTTAGACTAAGGGATGCTAGGAGTAGGTAAGTTAAGAGGAGGTTAGGCTGTGCTGGATCCTGTGGTCGACCGGTCGAATCGGCCAGTGGTTGAGGGTATAATATGCCTTGATATGAGCCGACGCCACATGATCGCATCTTTTCGGCTCCTTTCCATGCATCGCTGCCTCATTTATGAACGGATACAACATATGTATACAAGATGCGAGTTCCCCGCATTGCCATGTTTTTCCAATATCCTTCCCCGCGAACTTAGTACGGGGTCGAGGAACGCTGCAGAAGAGACGTGCATATGGGAGGATTTTGGGTTCGTCACGATGGTCCAATAGTGTAACATTCGCGAAGCATCAAGCTATTAGGATTTAGCTGTGAGTACAGTTCCGCGACGTTAGCGTTCTTGTAAGACTGTGAGACAACAGCGCAGCGTCTGGTGAATCCTCCACGAGATCTGGAATTCGCCTGGAACTTTCTTCGCCGTTCGCTACCAATTCTCCCCCTGATTGGACACCTCACATGGGTTCGAGTCTAACACGCCTACCCGTTCCGCTTGAGGCTTATACCGCGCTATCCCGGCTCCCCGTTGTCGACTTGTCAACATCAAAAATGTCAATCAGCAAGATTGCCGGCCCGCTGCCGTCAAGAAATGCGACAGATCAGTTCGGCACTTAGCGTATGTCATCGGAACACGTAAGGATATTCACCAATGATTGGGTAGTTCCGAGTGTGGTCCCCTGCTCCGATGCATATCCAGCAGGACCCCTACTGCAGGATATTGTTGACGTAAAGGCCAGGACTTTCTTCAATTGGGAACCCGCACATATTGTCGGGCTTCGAATCACGCGTCCTCCCTCCTAAAGCAGACGTCACCGCTGGGGACCGATAAAAAGATGATCTGGCACCGGCTGCGTTCAGGGTCTCGTCTATGCTCGGTGCATCTCTTCCTCAGCCCTACACGCCTCGACTGGCTACCTATCACAAAATAGCAGCGGCTACTGCGGATCATGGAATAATTCACATTTAGCTACAAATAACCCAGTAAAGCCTCAACGCCTGGGCCAAGAGGCAAATGTTGCTATTCATATGTGCCCAAACCGTACAGCAACCGGCAGTGGCACCTACACGTCAGGTGAACATCGAGCAGGGGAACAAGCACAGAGAAGCAAAAATATGACAGAAAAGACGATGGGCGAAAGTGCCGAACTGGAAGTACTACGGACAACTCAAAACGCTCCTCCGTCGATAACTTCCTTGCGAAGAGCCGCTATCTTGAATTTGATCTTACAGCCTATTCTTTCCGCCGTCTTGGAACCCAGGGGTTTAATGGACGTAGTTGGTGCCCAATACGACGAGAGAGTCAGATGTCCAAACTACTGGTTGCGAAACTGCGAGCACATTCGTAAAGAATCGACGGCATTCGGGAATTCCGCAGCCTCGAGAATGCTAAAGACCTGCCTATCCTTCCGTGGCGATGAAAACTATGGAAACTTCAACTTTAACGCCTCGGGAAGAGATACAGCGAAGATCAAATGAATTTTCTTCGTATAAGTAACAAAATGAGTAGGTAGGTAGCTAACATAATCGACCTTGACTGGATCTGATAATATAGTGGTCTAGCATCTCTACGTCAGGGGATATGCTCGGCGCCGGTTAGGAATATCGGCAACCACGTAGTCGTCAGAATTCAAACACATCCTTGGTTAGAAATTCCTATCTACTGTTTGCTATCCGTAGAGCTGCTGGCCTTAGTGTTTTGCATGTGACAGCTTTCTGTTGGACCCTGAAAATTGGTCAATGTAAATGCCGTCACAAACCGCAACGGACGGTGAAGCTGAATGCCCAACGCCCAATAGCCATCCGCACGGGCGCCGCAACCCAATGAGAGCCTATACCAAAAGGCCGCAAATATGGGGTTGGCGGCATGCTATGTAAGCTGAGCACCGCTCCTGCGAGCCCAAATTAACTCGTTCCTGTCGTGGAAGCACGTTTCTGATGACGTATACGGACAGATAGCGAATGTTGGCCCAGATAAGAGGTGTCGTAACGTTGCTCGGTGACCAATTCACCCGAATAGATACCAGTATAAGTTATCCTACGGTTAGACGACGAGTTGCTGAATACAGACGAATCAAATGTAATACCTACCGTTACAGCCAACGCATTATACATCTGCAGTGACCCTGATGTTACGATACAAGAAGTTCTATTCGGTCTCGGTGAAAGGGGATGAGTCTCTCACCTAGCGATGGAAGCCGAAGCAGTTCTCGTACTCCGTCTCCTTGTACATACCTACCTATGTAGCGCAGAGGTGTCGAACAGGGGGATCGGGGCTTCGTGTAAGGTGACACTATCACAGCACGTGAGTAATCTCCCGGACGTCGCACTATAGGGGGCTACACAGTATTTCCTATTACTATACTTGAATCCGTGTAGGGTCTTCCGAGGTTGTTCAGTGCTTTTGTCTCCTAACCAATAATTCGATCACACATGGTCTGTACAGTCGAGTGAAGCTTGTCCTGCGGTGATTGCAACGCGTAAGAGATAACGCAACATAGTCGATGCTGGTTTGGAGGACGCAGTTCTTAAGGCTAAATAGGCTGGCACATATGATCACCATGCTATAGACCAGTTCAATGCCGATCGAGCTCCATTGTGCCCTGATTCGACACGAGGAAGGATGTAGACCAGTTCCGGATGGAAAAGGAAAGGAGACAATCGAACTAGGTAGCCTCGCTCTACCCCGACTTACAGCTAGCGCAGATGGCAACCATTCACAGGTCGTATCACACCTATGATATGACTAGGGCTCCTTTTTTAGTATTACCTAAACGTCTCGTCAAATAACCCCCTTCTTAGCCTTGAATCCTTGACCTATAGCTGGCTAGAAAGATCCCAACACCTTCCATCGGTATTATTTCAACATCTTCAATATAGGCCAATATCGACTCGTAGTAGCATGCTTACCTAACTCACTTCAATCTATGCATACAAGACGAGTAAGTTTGGGCTCAGACTGCAAGTTCTCTTGGGCGAGATTCTCATTCTGGTAGGACGGTTACGTAATGTGAAGGCACATCACACCGGAGTCAAGTCTTACCGAAATAACTAAGTAATATCGATAGCAAAGTTATGGAAGACGATGGTCCGATATACCAGTGAATAGGTAGGTACTCGCCGTATTTTATCTCCTGTGACAGCTAATTTCACCCCGTTAGTTTTTCTTGAAGTATTGGCTCTTGCCGTTCTTGCGGACAGATATCGTGCGCCAACTCGTGAAGGGGGCTTTACAGCATGTTCCATTGAACGAAATCGACTCGAAGGAATTCAATATCGTCTTGAAAATGAATTTTCCTAAGCATAGTACGGGCCATTCCAAATGATCCATGCCTACAGGTAGGTACCTATTGTATTCGACGTTATATGTCCAGCAGACAGAGCTAGTTTCTGCTGATACATTACCTAGGTAGGTAGGTAGTACATTCGTCTTCAAACCCCGGCATGTTGTCTTCGTAGATAGCTGTCAATATTCTACTCCAATGTGATCTCTAGACAGCCAATTTATACAGCCAATAACCTGTATTGAATATTGAGTTGTTCAATGTATAATGGGTAACATCGAGGGACTTGGACCTTATTATTGCATAAAACAGATGTTATGAAACATGCATATATGGGAGCAATGGCTCACTGCGGTAAATGCATGCCAAGGAACCCAGCCCCAAGGGACACAGTGCTTAACCGCTTAGCTTACAACGAACGCCTGTCAGCTGCGCCACAGCACGGAAATAGGGATCTCCATTTTCAGCCCGTCTTGCAAGGCTCAACTTTGGTTACCATAAATGTCACCATCTCACAGTCCACTCCTTATTAGAGATATCATAGGTTCATGCTACGTCTTTCATTGAATGGCTTCGACGAGACTGTCTTTATGCAGTCCTAATGGCACGTGATGGGGGCTCGAGGCTGACGGCGGTCTGGTGAGTTGTGGAGGGCTCGGAGCCTTGCATGTGAGTGGACAGGCGCTGACTTACAGCGCAGCTTTCTTGCCTCTTATATCTGGCTGTCTTGTTCTTTGCAGAGACATTCCTTAATAGGTGAGCTCCTTTTATGAAACCTTTTATATGACACGCGTGGAAGCTCACTGCCGTACAGACCAACCGCGGCTGTCTTCGTTCTTACTCCTATTCATCTCAGGCGCGATAGCTTTCGTGGCTAGCCTGTTTTCAAAATGGCTCCCCGGCGCAGATGGAAGATTTGGTAGGTGCGGATCCTTCTCCGGCAGAGAATAGCGTCTGATCTACTGTGACAGATTCAGAGGCCGTCCTCAAGGGGATGCAGTCGTCCCTGCCACATCGACCTCGTCGTTTCTATGTCCCATGTATCATACTTCTTATCGTTTTCCGACTAGAGATCATACATAGAATAATGCGCGAATTCCAATGTGCCACGGAAGGCGTAGAGGTAAAACGAACCCACCTACAGGCAATATGAAGTCAAGCTGCATGAAAGCTAATATCTCGTAGGCGTTTCTTCCTGTACTATTAGCCGCTCACGAGTTTTTCTCACACCGCACGGCTCAGACCGTGTCTGACGACCCGGAAGATATGTGGGGCAGCCCATTAGAAGATTTCAAGAACTGGCTCATAAGCTCTCCGATTACTCTTTTATTCAGTACTATTCTCTTTAGCTATGGCGTTTTCATGGTGGGAGATTTCACGTCGAGGTCCACTTACTTCTGCTCGACCTTGATGAATCAGAGCTCATTCACAGTCTTCATCCAATGGCTTGGGGTCATCACTGATGCGGTCATCTTGATCATGTTATGGCGGGTGCTTTCATGGGCGCGGACTACGAAGAGCCGGCTTCGAACGCTGGGTGGGATTTTGGTATCAGCATCTGTTGGCGTCTCGTTTCTATGGATGGCATCGCGGGTTTCTCAGCATCAGGAGATCATTGGTCACCATCCCTTTAGAGGAATCGGCTCCCTCTACTTTTTCGACGTCTCTAGCACAGCGCTACTTCTTTCTACTCTCATCATATCCACGGCGCTTTGGATCTGCGATTCAACAGTATTAGAGCCTACGGCTGTGGCGACCTTCACCTCTGGCTTGCTAGCGAGCGTCCAAAATGTTCTGTTGATTGGAACATACCAACAAACCTCTGCCGGCCAACCGCTGGTGGTACTCTTTGTCATCTCGGTTGGCTTCATTCTTTTCACGTACGCAAATAACATGAGATGGATCGTCGTCTTCAAGCGAGTATTCCTCATGTTACTGCTAGTTAGTGTGTTCATTACATCGGCAATCTTTGCAGCAGTAAGGAGCAAGCATCTAGATCGCCATCCGGTTGACGATCTCGTCTACAAGAATAGGGTAGAAGCAGATCGGTGGCTGCGGCATGCAACTGTCAGCACCACGCTGAAACTAGCTGTCACAGAGTATAAGGACCGCCATCAGGGACGCGATCCGCCGCCAAACTTTGATAAGTGGTTCGAATATGCGCAACAACGAAAGTCGGTTGTCATCGACAGGTTCGACCAAATCGAAAGGGATATTCTGCCTTTCTGGGGAATGAAGCAGCGGAAGATCCAGGAGGGCCTAGAAATATTAAGAGGATTACCTGATATTGGAATCATTACGATTGCAGATGGGAAAGCATCTCACAATCAGCCAGCGAACCCTGTGCAGAAGGTAATTTTGGACGAGGCTGTGTCGATGATTTCAACTTTCGTTCAGCATCTTCCCGATATGTCGATCGCTATCAATCTAAAAGAGCGACCAAGAGTCTTGGTCCCCTGGGACGATATTCACAGGTTGATTATGGCGGGGAGCAAGTCGCGGCTTCAGCTCTTACCATACCGTTCACGCAGGGGTCAAGAAGATGAGCCTAAGCTAGCAGAAGGCAACCCTATCGACGTTTCTAAAGCCGTCTTGGGATCAGCTGCTCAGCCCTACGTATCTCCAAAGAAGTTTCGACAACTCGAGGCTTTGGCATGTCCGCCTGGGTCCGCTGCTCGAGGCGGTGTGCACTGGGATGTACGGGATTTCTGCTCTTCGTGTGTGAAACCCCATTCGGAAGGGCAGTTTTTGCAGGACTGGGAGATGTTTTTGGACCCGTGTCACCAACCGGACATATTTAACCTGCACGATGTGCATACAACACCCCATCTTCATGACTTGCATCAAGACCTGTTACCACTATTCAGCAGGTCAAAGACGGATAGCTTCAACGACATCCTCATACCGCTCATACAGCCTGTTAACCATGAACAGGATGAGACGGTGTTCAATCAGAAGAAGGATATTGTCTTCTGGCAAGGGGATGCGAAAGATTCGCAAATCGTAACGCCTCAGTCCCTACTTGGTGGGCATAGGCACCGGTTAGTTCACTTGGCGAATAACGCCAGCGCCGTCGACGAGGTGTCCATGCTCCTCGGCATCCGAGTCAACGGGAAGGATAAGTTCCGATACGAAGAGACGCGGGTGAAAGAGGCCAATGGACCTCTACCATTCGAGTTCTCATTCACCAACTCCGAACCCTGCGAGGACGCGAACTGCCAACTCATCCAACAAGAGTTCGGCTTCAAAGAGCCGGGCAGAGCACTCGACAACCGATACATCATGCTGTTAGACACTGTGGACGGGCCACCGCCAGACCTGCTCCCCACACTCCGCTCCCACAGCGTGCCGGTGCTATCGTCCATCTTCCGCGAATGGTACACGGAGCGCCTGATGCCGTGGGTGCACTTCATTCCCATAGACTTGCGGTATCACGCCCTGCACAGCACGATGGCGTACTTCATCGGGCTCAAGAACCGGGGCTCGATCAACGGGCGGCCGCAGCTCACCGAGGGAAGGCAGGAGGACGCGCGCTGGATCGCCGAGCAGGGCCGCAAGTGGGCTGACAGGGCTATCAGGAGGGAGGACATGGAGGTGTACATGTTCCGTTTGCTGCTGGAGTGGGGGCGGGTAATAGACGAGAATAGAGATAATCTGGGCTTTGTATTGTAGGCTAGGTACTTACGGTAGATCTGGGATATTTGGGGAATACCGGTTCGGTACCTTGCAGCGTGAAAAAAAATTTATAGTATCCATACATCTACATCTACTGGGTGCTCAGAGAATTGGTTCTGGGGTTGTTTCGCGGACCCATTTCCGCCTCTTGTATTATTGTGCTACATCAAAATGGTCCGGGGTGACAGCCCTTTTCTTCAATTCGTACGACCTTCTGCCTGGTATGTACATGTATATGTGCAAGATACTTGTATCTTTATATACCTTGGTACATAGGCGTTGACTCATTGCTTCTGACGCCTGCATTCGATTCGTTTCGTGTCTCAACCAGGCATCGGTAACGAAACCACGCGATGTTTATCACGGAGTTGCTAGCTATTGGATGGTTTGTCTATATGTACTGATTAACAGCATTAAGTTTCAAGCTACCTTCCAGTATTTGAGTTCTTCTAGGTAACTTATTGGTATGTTATAGTTCCCAGCCTTTTTTTAGTGTTTGATAATATGGATATCATATGTGAGCTCGTCTGTTAGGTACCCAATGTACCTGGCAACGGTATATGTACTTACGCGTAGTGGCGTTGCCCTAGTATGTAGTGAAAAGGAACGCGTGAACTTGGGAAAACATATGTACCGATAAAATTCACGCTCGGCTACGTAGGTAGAGGATACAAGGTTGAAGCGGAGAAACCTACGCGTATTTAAAACAAGGTGAAGAGCTGTGTTTACCCTCCCTCTATCACCGTCCGTTCTCGACTATACTACTCACCTGTTAAACATAACCATCATTTTCGAGACCTCGAGAGACTCAACGTCGTTAACAATGCAGCGAACCAAGCCTATCAAGCGTCCTATTGCTGTCACTCAATATGGCGACGCAGAGAACAAGCGACTTCGAGTTGACAACGAGGCAGTGACTGCCAGATCTAACGGATCGGTGGCCAGCTCCTCATTCGGTATCCCTGTATTCTCACAACCCGGTATCGAGAGCGGCATCGATGACGAAAATTGGGTACTGACCCAGGCCGGAGGCTCGAAATTCAGCCTAGCTTCCACTCAGTCTCCCCAACACCCCCATATGAAAGGCGAGAGCAATGGTGATAGCGACAGCGACAGCGACACAGCGGTGTTTACTCCCAGTGATTTTGAGGCCAGCCTGCCTGATACGGAGTCTGAGGAGAGTGCGGGACCAAGTTCAACAGTGGATAATGACGACCTGAACATGGTGACCTCTGAGGCCATATACCATGAACTCCTTAGCCAGATTCAACAGAGGATGGGATACTGTTTCCCCGAGGCCATGGTGGCCAAGTTGGAAACCAATCGTCTGAGAGCCTCAAACCAACCCGCATTGCAATCTTCATCGGGAAATGCCCTCTCCCATCGTCGCAAAGCTTACGTTATCATGCACCTGTGGGAAGCAGAATATTCTTCCGGTGAAGGTCGAGTTCGGCAGTACGAGGTCATCGGCATGGCGCTTAGTCGGGAGAAGGCCAACGTCGAGGCTATGGCATACTTCTACCTGAAGGACCCTAGATACCTGTGTCGCTCAGGAGTGGTAACCAGAAAACCACACAACGATTTGGGATCTCTGTTCATGGAGGTCAAGGAGTACAGCCATGCCAGTTGCTTGGAGAAATTCTGTGAGAAATTTGGCACCAAGGATTGTTCCGCTTGGGGTATCGATGGAGCGGGCTGCTTGGGTCTCCTGGCGAATCATGGCCTCTCCGGTTTTGAGACGGTCTATGTGGAGGAGGAGGAACTATTCAATTGAGTATGAGTAGACAATACTGGATATATCTTCTAAGAGTGGCTGCCTCTCGTCTCTTTCATAAGGGCTAGGTAGGCATGAGGAGTTATCACTGTTGGCTGTAGAGAATGTGAGATCTGCGCACATTCAAGATAGATAGAGAGTAAAGGAATACTGGTATCTCTATCGGAATGGATGACTCTTCGTTAAGGGTAACTTTGTGAGCGGTTGACTTTAATACAAATCATCAACTATGAAAGAAATAGTGCATCTTGAGTAGGGGCCTGCATGTAGCGAGTAGTATTAACATGAGTTATTGAGTTACTTGAATTATGTAAGTCGAATCGATTACCGCTTAGCAGGCCAACTCGTGAGGTGCATAAAGCTGACACTGAATTATTGCATGTTGTGACGTCGTCTCTCCGGGGTTTGTAACACCTGACAGGCAGCTTCGAACTTGCTCCCCTCCTGCACCAATCCAATCCCGCATCATCAATCATCAACCTCACACTTTCGGCGGCAAGAACTACCATTACCTCGTGCAGCAGGAAGCGCATTTCGGCGATAATTCATTGCGATACCGTTCCAACTATTCTTCTTGGTCATTCTTAGATCGGACACACTCAATTCTCGGCATTCAGATTGTGGATTAGGCTCCGGCAATAACTGGATCAAGACCCCACCGACGATGGCGGTCATTGACGAAGACACATTTTCCAACATCCATTGGAACAGCAGTAACACTGCGTCCGGGACTGCTGGATCAAGCTCTTCGACACCCACTATAGAAGCAGAGCCACCTAGCGCCGAAGACCAACATCATGGCGACGATCTGCAGCGCCAGGATCCCGGCCTGACCGGCGACATACTCGAGTGTACCGTATCCGAGCCTCGCAAAGAGCAAGATGGCACCAAGGACGCCTTCGTATCATATCTGATCACTACTAATGTACGCTGAACCCAGAGCTATCGAATATTTCTCAATTCAGAGAACCATCCTGCTAAATCACTGCTGCAGTCAACATTCCCCTCCTTCCAGAAACCCACGTTTACCTCCCGCCGCCGCTTCACAGACTTCGTCTTCCTCTACAAGACCCTCTCTAAAGACTATCCCGCATGCGCAGTACCCCCGCTTCCAGACAAGCAGCGCATGGAATACGTACGAGGAGATCGCTTCGGCCCAGATTTTACAAACCGACGAGCCTATTCCCTCCAACGCTTCCTCACGCGCCTTACCTTGCATCCCATCCTCCGCCGAGCTCCCATCCTACATACCTTCCTCGAATCCCCCGAGTGGAACGCAACCATGAAGTCTCGCGCCTCTAGAGCTAGCACGGCCTCAGATCAGGGAAGCGGGGGTGTCTTTGACAACTTCGCCGATACCTTCATCAACGCCTTCACCAAAGTCCATAAGCACGACAAGCGCTTCATCGAGGTCCGCGAGAAAAGCGACAAGTTAGACGAGGATCTAGGACATGTGGAGAAGGTCGTAGCGCGCGTAGCCCGACGAGAAACGGACCTCGAGACCGACCTACGGGATCTGACAGAGCAATTCCAGAAACTAATCACGCTGGAACCCGGCGTAGAGAGCGCCATCCACGGCTTCGCCGCTAGCGTGGAGGATACAGCAACGGGCCTCAAGAAGCTGCGCGAGCACACGGATCAAGACTACCTAGGCAGCCTGCGGGACATGCAAGCCTACAGCCAAGCGCTCAAGAACCTCCTGAAGGCGCGCGAGCAGAAGCAGCTCGACCACGAGCAGCTGACCGAGTACCTCAACAAGTCGACCCTGGACCGAGACGCGCTAGCCAGCGGCTACGGCAACACGGGGGCGCTCGGGGGCGCCGGCGGCTTCATCCGCTCCAAGATCGAGGACGTGCGGGGCGTGGACCACGAGGCGTCGCGGCGCGAGCGCCTGCGCAAGCTCGAGATGCGCATCGACGAGCTGACCACCGAGGCCGAGCGCGCCAAGAAGACGAGCGAAGCCTTCGACGAGGAGGTCGTCAAGGAGGTCGTCGACTTCGAGCGCATCAAGAGGATCGAGCTCAAGCGCCAGTTCGGCGGCTTGGCCGACGCGCACGTCGAGTTCTACGGCGGCGTCATCGACGTCTGGGAGCAGTACGTGCGGGAGATGGAGAAGGAGGGTTTGAGCTCGTCGGCTTATACGGGTTAGTTGTGCCGAGCCTAGGGGTTAATGGTGTAAAGTATAGGGGGAAGGCGAGGGCGATTATTACATCTCGGTCGATGCGGTGGTCTCCTTTACGTGCCATGCCACACCGCATACCAATCACCCTACTTATCAGTGAACATGCGGCCGCCCAAGCAAATCCCGCTAGAAAAGGTCATTGCAAAAGACACGGAGGCTCCAGGAACCTGTTCAGAGCAAAACAACACGACTTTGGAGAAGATGGACGGACGCGCGCAGGCGGACGAGCAAGGGAACGAACGAAGGAACATCACGGAGTTAGGAACCGCGGCGTTTCAAGGACTGCGAATCGGGTTTCGCCCGCCTTTGGAGAAAGAGCTCGCGACGTTGAAGCATTCTGCATTTTTAGGGATTCGATTCCGTTTATTCGCATTCTGTGCTGGTAGTGAGTGGTATCATAGATATTAATGCTACTGCGATTGCTGCTGCTACTGCTGTAAGAATAGCTTCAGACCTTAACGTAGGATGTCGTTTTGGAATGTCTACCTACCTAGGTACCAAGAGAGTTTCTAGCATGCCTGGCTGAGTCACTTAAAAATATTACGGTAAGGATGCGTTCGGTGAATGGTAAAGAACCTAGGTAGTTACCTAAGACATGTCTATTTACTCCCGAACGCCGTATGGATCATGCCATATGCCGATACTATGATAAGTATATTTATATACACGGGACAGCAGTGACGTGGCGTGCCATGATGATTCCAGGTTTGGTGTATTCACATGCGCGCATTTTCGAGAAGGGCACTCCTTTCAGAACTCTCTGTCCCATCTGAGACCCTATCTTCCATCGCTCAGTAATCTGGAGCCTTGCTTCTCGGTAATAACGTGCCCCCTTTCGTCATCATCGTCATCCTCGTCGTCGCTGTCGAGACTGAAATGGTCCCTCTCCGACTCGTTCTCTTGTTCGTCCTCGCTACCACCCGCAAAGGCATCGTACAGCTCGCCACCACGTCGTTTCTGGCCGGTCTTCTCACCGGCTGCTCCTAGACCGTCACCACCGTCATCGGCGTTGAGTGGCTCGAATTCGTAGTCGTCACGCGGGTTGTTGCGGAGCTGCTTGCGGCGGACGAACCAGAACCACGCGCCGAGACCGGCACAGAAGGCAACGATAAGGCCGAGAGAACCATAGATCCAGGCCTGGGTGCTAGAGGAAACACCAAAAGTGGGAAGGAATGAGGGTAGCCAAGAGCTTTCGGCTGTCGTTGTCTCGGCCGCTGCGGATTCGGTGCCTGTTGGGTTGGCAACAGTCTCACCGGAAGTCTTACTAGGTTTGGTGGGTCGTTCGGGGTGGTCTGATGGAACAGCTGTGGGAAGTGCTGTGTTGGTGGCAGCCGGATCAGGGGGTAGGCTTGTTGTGGCAGCAGGTAGAGTAGCAGTGCTGGTCACATCGTGGTCTGCATCGTCATCTTCACTTGGCATAGGCAACAATGTCGCCTTGGAGGCATCGAGACTTTCACCCCACAACTTGAGATGCCAGTCGATAAAGGTACCCTTGTCATCGTTGACCTTGGTATCGCGTACGATAAGGGTCCACTTGCCAATACCGGATTCACCCCTAAAAGAACATCAGCTTCAAAACCCGGAAAACTCAGACCTAGGAGACTTACCAGTGAGCGACGGTCATGAAAGTCCAGTCGTTGTAGCCCTCGCTGCTAGTATCGAGCTTACGCGTGGCTGAGAGGTGACTGACCACGTTGTCAGGGCTGATGAGGTCAACACTCAGATCACCTCTGCGGGTGTGCTCGACGTTCATCGTCACAGTGACATGCTCAAGACGCTCAAGGTTTGCTTCCTTTAGCATGTCCTTCGTGACCTCGAAGCTGACCGATAACCCCTGATCGCCTTGTGGAATATCCTTGTGGACGTGCAACCACGGCGAGTACAACCACGCCTGAGGCTTGACGTTCTTCCAAGTCTTGGCTACCTCTACAAGAGCATAACTATCGATCTTGCCGTAGCCAAAAGTGTGGCTAAACTTCTTGCCAATGGTAGTAGTCTGCCATTCGCCAGTGTCAAGGTCGATGGGCACGGCGCTCTCCAATGCAATGTATTGCATGTCTCTCCAGGTCAAATCGGGACGGACCTCGAGAGCCAAGGCGAAGATGCCAGCTGCCAATGGCGCCGCGGCGGAGGTACCACCGTGTCCATTGTAACATTGATTTTCCCCGACGTCTGTGGTATGAATAGCATCTCCACTGCCGCTGCTGTAGGTGACGACGAGCTGGGCTGAGCATTTCTCCGAGTAGTAAGGATGTATTCCTTGCCTGTCAATGGCGCCAACGGTAATACTGTAGATACTATTTGTATACCCATCGAAGTTGCAGTTGTCCTCACTTGCAGCGCCATTGCCACTAGCAAAGACATAGATGGATCCCTTGTCACCACGTCCTTTCTGCACACCGTTCAACATAGCCTTCTTGATAAGGATTCCCGGGGCGTCCATAGACCTTCCATCGTCAGGCGGGCCCCAAGAGCAAGAGTAAATGTCATTATGTTGGAAGTCGTAGTTCATCGCCTCGGCCTCGTCGGCGTCGCTGATCATCTTGCTCAGAATCCGAATACCAGCGATCTTGGAATCGTATGCGACCCCTACACCGCAGACGTCGTTTCTTGCAGCTCCAACTTCTCCAGCACAACGGGTACCGTGCCTGTCGTCGGAAAGCGTCGGGCGGGGCTCCGGTCTCTGATCGTTAAAGTCGTAACTACCTTCAGCGTAGTAGTTCGGTTTCAAGTCATTGCTGTACATATCCAGTCCATCGTCCACTATAGCTACCGTCGCATTCTTGCCTGTGACCCCCGAGAGCCAGACACCTGTAACATTTACATCGTGACCTAGCTGGACCGTGTTGTACAGATGCCACTGCTCGTGGAAGATCGGATCGGAAATACCAAGCTTCTCCATCACAGACTTTTGATATTCCACTGCCTTCGCATCCGGGCCGTCCGCTCGTTTGGGAGGGTAGTGGCCGGCTGGAGGAGGCGGAATAACTCGCTTCTGCATCGGAGCTCGCAGCTTCTGCTTATGGACAGCCTTTACACCGTCGAGGACGTCTACGCTACCTAGAGAGCGCTTCCGCCGACGCTCTTGTACTGCGCGCCGCACAATATCATCTTCGGCTCTGAATGTGGAGAATATGTGGTGACCTGGGAGTTGGCCTAACTGGCCTTCGTGTCTCAGACCTAATCGGGACGCGATTTGGTCGGGTTGGACGTCGCGTTCAAGATGGAGGACGTAATAATCATTAGAGTCGAAATCTCGGCGTTGTAGGGCCGCGGTGCCTAGTCCAGCCAGGCCACCGACGACAAGGCTGACTAGAGCAGTGAGCTTCATGGTGGAGGATCGAGTCGGCGTTGGTCAAAACGTCCCGCAGACCTCGGGAGGGGGGAGGGTGTTTTGTCGATGCGGCGAGTCGCGAGAATGTTATAAAGATTGACAAAGGTCGGATCAATAAAACATACAAACAATGGGAAGGATAGGTAGGTCGGGAGTCTGGTGATCTTAGGTAAGTCGTGTGTGGGTAGATATGGTAGGCAGTCAGAAATAGAACCGACGAAACAAAACGCCTTTACTCGAGGCAATGCATAAACCCCTTTATGAAACCGTAAGAGAATGCCTTGGCGGATGAAGAAGCGACAGTCTCCCCATCGAGTGACGGGAACAAGATCTGCTAATTGAGTATCCCGACGGCTACTGTATTTTGTGTCATCAAACCGACGATGATGAGTTAGTTGTATAAAAGCGAATAAAGACAGATGGGAAGAGAGGAACACAAATGCTTCTCCCTGTCACTGCGACGTCCCAAGTGGCAGGAGGGCTGTGGCGGCGTTACCTAGTCGAATCCATCCTTTTTCGCCCCTGCCTGGTAGGAAGTACATGTACCTAATGTACTGTCATCTTACTAGCGACCTTACGTAACTGCGGGAAAGCCAGGTGTTCTAAAACAGCAACTAAGCCACGCGCCACGCTAATCCTCAGGGTCTAGATTGACACGCGCGTGGGGATCATCTCAACTTATAATTGGCTCTTTCAAGATCTGAAGACCCCTACTAAACTGAACGGCGCGAACTCTTTTCTTCAGTGAAATTACTCGTTGCTTATGCCTAGGCATCATTGATCCTGCTCGCATTAAGGCCTATACGGAATAAGAGTGAAGCAGCTAAGAAATACATGCAGTTAAATACGTAGATAGACCTGATATACATGTAGGTATTTTTCCCGACCGACATACTAGTGATAGGTATCGATCGGCCTTGGAAAGAACTTGACCGTGCATATACATCTATATTGCATGCACTATTACCTGGCATAAGCGGAACTACCTATGTACCTGTCTCTCTAGGCCTAGCATACATATGTATTTCCTACCGTTGAGAATGAGGCCTTCATATTTGGTGGCTACTGTACTTGCATATGTAATCGGGTATGTATATATCTATATGAAAGCATGCAGCCGTTCCTGCCGGGTTTGTCTACCAGTTGTACACAGCAATAAGGAAAGGCGAGGAAAGGGCCTCATCGAGACCAATGAAGCGAAACGTTTACTGCTACTGCATCTTATGCAGGTACCTGCCTACATGTAGGTGCTGGAAATTCTCACCCAAACATTGAATCTCAAGACACACATGCATTATTTACGTCGAGTCGAAATAGACCATTCATCCAATACAATCCAATTCTCAAGTAGATCCATAGGTAGATAGGTATTACGTTTCTTGCGAGCTAACAGAGGACAACATACACATTTCCGAAATCAGGATGCATTTATCTGGGGCTTTAAATGCAGCGTCTCCTGTTCTAAAAATGACATCACTGTCGACCTAGCCAAGGATCTGCAAATGCGCCGTCGTCGATATCTAATTAAAGATCGGAAAGTTCTGGGGTTCTGCTCCGTTTGCTGCCACGGCTCATCCCGACGTCTGGGCAATGAACTGAGAGTCTGCAACTTGCAACTTGAAGCTGGTCATGTCCTACAAGAAACAAAGACAGAACCCAGACCTCCTACAACTCGATATATGTGCGTCATATGCCATACACTATATCAAATCATGTCTATGTAGGTATATTGGGTAAGTGACTATTGTCGCCCTTGTCGGACACAGGCATCTATTTACCTTCTATCAAGCGCGGTATATTTGAAAAACCAGCCACCTTCATTTTGACTCCCTCGATGTCTCATACATTACGTACACTATAACACACAAGTCCAGCTCCGAGGGCTCGGCACCCAATCTCCCGTCTATGAGGAAAATTCTTATGCCCATCCTATCCAACTAATATAGCTGCATAGGTGGAATCCACTCACGTACCTACCTACCTACCTAGAGGTACGCAAGAAATATGAAATGGGTATGTAGTGAAAACCTCGTCAACCTGTTGACCGCTTCTTTTCCGAGGGGGCATATTTACGACAGACAGAAGCGTCTTCTGCTTGCCCTACGGGACATATCAGTTTGTGGTCTAACCGTACGGAGTCAGCTCTGTTTCTTATCGGGTATGCGGGCTATTCCCGTGTTCCGCACCAGTATTCAAACGAGAAAAACCGGGAGGCTTGCAACCTTGCAAGGCTCTGGAGATCCGAAAAGATCCCAGCTTATTTCTGCTCCCGCCAGCCTTGGTAAGCTGAAGTAGCTCTATACCAGCCAATGTAATTTATTGTTCTTTTTTCTTTTTCATGTTTTTCCTACATGTATTCTTAACACCATGACCTAGATCAATACATCGAAACTTCGCCAACTTCCCCCTATCCGCAACTGCTATTTCGTGATTGATGTTCTTCTTTTCCCCTGCATTAATTACCTCTACTACCCACAGGTACCCGAGTTGCATGTGTCTGCACGGCATTGGTCTATCATGGACACCCGCAGATGAGAGCTAGCTAGCCCGAGACGCCTCCCCCCCAGTGCTAAGATCAGCCTATCTTGCAGCCCAATCACCGCTGTGCCTGATAGTTGTCCATCATGTCCACGCCATATTGGGGCCAATTGCCCCCAGCTAAAGCTCGGCGCATGTCCGGTGACTATGATCAAACTCACCGCAGACAATCTTCGGATCAGTCCACTACTCAGCCTCAGTCGCGATCGAATCGGGCGTCTGTTCAAACCGCTCAAACCGAGTCTACCTTCAGTCCCCTAGAATCTCCTGCCACTTCCAACTTCCAAGATACGGGACTCGCTCCGCGTCCACCGACTCTTCCATACGGACAGAACCGGTACACTCCTGAGCTGCAAGAAAAACGGCGAAGACGAGAAAGCCGAACGCAAGAAGATAGCTCCCACGACGAGACTCCCACGTCACCTCCCCCAGCCGCTCCTGACGTGCCCAGAGCTCCGCCTGTGAGCTACAGGGATCCTTATAGGAATAGCAGTCCGGCTTTTACTCCGACGTATTCCTACAACGCAGACGGCCAGCCCGGGCCGCCGTTGTCGGCTTACAGATTCGGTTCCCCTAGATTCGGCTCTCCTAGGTACGGATCTCCGGCTCAAGCACGAATGGCGGGTATGGAGTCCGAATCGTTCTATAAAGACGCTACTCCGCCAGCCGAGAAACAAAGTAGAGCACCGGTCCTCGATCGAGCGCGAAACAACTTTGACGAAGATGGAGGTAGCAGTGGGCAGTTGAATAAAGATGTTGAAAGATCTGGGTCCATACGTCGACCAACAAACGGGGATCCGCCGGAGAAGGGAATCGAGGATCCGTCCGCACCCATGAGACAAGGGACGTTAAACGCGCCGGTGAAGCGACCAACGTGGGCAGATGATCGGTCGCCGCTGCAGAAACTTGAGCTTACCCTCGATAGCATCACCAAGGAGGAAAAGCGAGCCCGTGTGGAAGCCGCAGAACGGCGCGCAATAGAACGGGCAGCGCGAAGAGAAAATGCTGTGAAACAAGAGAATCTCGCACCTGCACCAGAGCGCTCAAATAGCCAGCAGGTTCGTTTTAGAGATCGGCGTCAATCTGTGAGCACACAAGAACCACGTCCAGTCATTGGTGACCCAATGCAAGTGCAGCCATCGGCAGCCACATTCCATGGACCCTTGTCTCAGAACCCACCAGAGGAAATCAGTCAGTATATATCCAACCAATCTCCAACCTCCAGAATTCCAGTTGCCAAGAACCGACATGTCGCGGCAGTTGAGAAGACAGATTTACCTCAACGTAACTTGAGCTTTCGTGAGAGGGCTGCCAAGAATGACATCGACTTACCAAGAGATACAGGTGATAGCAGCTCGCCAGTGTCCCCGGTCAACACTTCGCCAGGCGGAGGCCTTGCTCTCACTAGGAGTGGAAGTAATAAACTTAAGAAGAACCCACCCGGCGATCCTTGGTACGGCGCGCGAAAGGAGGCCGAGGAGAGATCTGCGGAGTATCAGAAACGCATCTGGCAAGGTGAGGGAATGAATGAGCCGCCTAGGAATACTCAGCCTAAGAACGATACGATCACAAGGGGAGTGCCTATACAGGGTTATAATGATCGACCTCCAGCGAGAGGCAAGCAGTTCGACCAAATAGAATATGAGGAGCCTTCGGCCAGGCAGAAAGGGCTTGCTGCTGCGATTGGGCTCGGCAGAGCCAATTCTATGGGGAACAGTCAACGTTCACCACCTTCACAAAACCCTTATCAAAGCTCACTACGAAATCCAGAAGCTCCCGCTACGGCCAGCAGGAGCGCTACTGTGAAATCGGTCAAATTTCCCGATCGAAAGCACGAGGCTCAAACGTTTGAGGATGACGACTATGACTCAGACTTCAGTGACCACAAGCTCGGTGTTCATGATTACATACATCGAAGCAAGCTCAAGCCTGGCCGAGGGATGTATCAGCCACCTAAATACCTGGATGAGTGGAGAAAGGCTACGGTTGGAACGCTCGCCGGCGCTCTGCTAGACCTTAATGAGGATCCTAACGCGGGAGCTGATAAGAACACACCGTGGTGGGAGAGCAGCAGTAAGCGTAGGAATAGCACAACGACGCGGCCACCGACGGACGCTTTCGATGATACCTACGATACGCGGATTCCGACTAGATTTAAACCGCCAATATATCTCAAATGCGGTCCATTACTGCGTTATTGTGGTATTCGCCACGAAAAGCCTCTGCCGCGAGTGAACCGGGATGATGCGTCTCTCGAACGAGAGATATGGAGAGGAAGCATCATGATCGTCACACAGGACTCGGAGTCTTCATACGACATTCCTCCAATCCTTCGGCTCTTTGTCCAGCCGATTGAGCTCCTGCCACCGCCTCCCACGGAACTACGTGGAGAACAGGTTCTCCCGCCAGAATACGTGGACCCGATTGCGGGTATACCGAAGCTCGGTCGACGAGGAGAAACGCTGTACGTGCGGCCAGTGGAACACCTAGAAATGGGCAAAGATGTTTCGAAATTGGATCCCGACGATGGCCTGTTCGAAATCACGAGGACTGCCCCCGACTTCGATAACGCGCCCGATCCACCTGGGTCCTTTGCTAGTCGCAAAAGGCGCACTCCGGTTGACGGGGAGAAGCTCGGGAAGTACAAGGACGTGCGCGGATTCCGTCTGCACGCAGAACGGGGCCACACGTTTTGGAGATTCAACATCGAAGTTGAGCTGCGAGACAAGCAACAGAGAATTGCCTACCGCATCAACCATGGCCCTGCGACGGCCTTCTGGGTACCAGCCCGGGGCCAGTCGATGAACATTATGTTCCACAGTTGCAATGGGTTTAGCTTGAGTGTGAACCCAGATGATTTCAGCGGACCGGATCCCATGTGGCGTGATGTGCTCAATAATCATCAAACTCGACCGTTCCATGTAATGATCGGAGGCGGAGACCAGGTCTATAACGATGCTATCATGCGGGATACCCATCATTTCCAGAATTGGCTACACATCAAGAACCCTCTGCACAAGAACAACGCTCCTCTCACACCTGAGATGCAGGACGAGATGGAACAATTCTACTTGGAGAGGTACATGATGTGGTTTTCGCAAGGTCTGTTCGGTCTAGCGAACTGCCAGATCCCAATGGTCAACATGTACGATGATCACGATATCATAGATGGTTTCGGCTCCTATCCGGATAATTTCATGAAGTCGCCCGTATTCAGTGGCTTGGGAAATGTGGCTTTCAAGTACTACATGCTCTTCCAGCAGCAAAGCCTGCCAGATGAAACCGAAGAGACGGAACCGAGCTGGATCTTAGGGACGAGACCAGGGCCGTATATCCATGAAAAGAGCCGCAGCATTTTCATGTTTCTCGGAGGCAAGGTCGCGCTCCTCGCCGTCGACTGCCGGACCGAGCGGACAAGAGATGAGGTCGTCACGGAGGATACGTGGAAGAAGCTAGTAGACCGCTGCGAGGATGAGATTTTGGAGAATGATACGAGACATTTACTTGTTCTTTTGGGGGTTCCCATTGCTTATCCTCGACTTGTGTGGTTGGAGAATATGTGAGTCGCACCCTTCGAAACGTCCAATACTACACCTACTAACTTTCCTAGCCTCACTTCGCGGTTGATGGATCCGATCAAAGCCCTCGGAAAAGCGGGGATGTTGGGAAATTTCCTAAACCGCTTCGACGGGGGTGTCGAAGTTCTTGATGACCTCGACGACCACTGGACAGCAAAGAACCACAAGGACGAGCGGAGATTCGTCATCGAGGACCTCCAAGATCTCGCAGCGGACACGTCTGTCCGCGTGACGATTTTGAGCGGTGATGTGCATCTAGCGGCGGTTGGCCAGTTCTACTCCAACCCAAGGCTGAACCTTCCCAAGCACAAGGATTTCCGTTACATGCCTAACATCATCTCTTCTGCCATCGTCAACACGCCGCCTCCTGACATCATGGCTGATATACTCAACAAACGGAACAAGATCCACCACTTCGACAAGGAGACCGACGAGGACATGATTCCCATTTTCACCAACGGCGTCGACGGTAAGCCTCGCAATAACAAGCGCCTCCTCCCCCACAGGAACTGGTGCTCCATCCGCGAATACGTGCCTGGGCAGACGCCACCGCCAACCCCGCCACCCGAGGAGTACGATATCACTCCGGAAGGGACCCCTCCAGGCAGTCGGGGCGGCCTCTTCCGCAGGTTCTCGTTATCTAAGAGCCGCGGCCCCGCCGCTCGGCCAAACACGTCGCACGCCTCCGTGGACCGCTCGCGCCCACCCATCTCCGGCGGAGGTCTATTCCGCTCATTCTCGCGACGAGCTTCGTCAGACGGCGGGTCCCGACCGAACAAGCTACTACGAACTCTCTCGCTGGGCCGAGGCGACTCCTCCCGCCCGCGCGGTAACATGTTCGGCCGAAGTAACAACAGCGCAGACCGGCCCGACGACGGTGGCATCAACGGGGACTGGGGTCCGGACAGCGAGGAAGACGAAGCAGCCTACGAGGCGCCGCCTGCCCGCCGAACAAGAGCGAACTCGACCGCAACTGGCCGACCGGCCGTCTATGCGCCCGCGCCGGACTACGGAGGGAGTTCCGGCGGGGCCCGCATGGGCCAGCTCCGCGGCGGGGCGGGCGACCCCCTTCGCAACGACGAGTACGAGGTCGGCGACGACTCGCAGTTCATGGCCCGCCCGCCGCGCCGCGCGTTCACGCAGCCGGCGGGTAGCAGCCAGAATGAGTACAGCGACTTCTACGACCCGCCTTCGGACGAGGAGGCGTACGCGCCGACGCGCCCCTTCCACCGCACGCCCACGGGGCTCACGGCCAAGCAATTGAAGAAGGGGGCCGAGCGCTTCGAGGTCGACCTCGAGGGCGGGCTGGACGTGTGTCTGAACGTCGAGGTCAACCCTAAGGACCCCGCGGGTATCACCGTGCCGTACCGGTTGTTGGTCCCGCGGCTGTGGTACGAGTACCAGGGCGAGGACCCCGGCTCGGAGGTGCAGCACCAACCGGAGCATGGTCACGAGCGGAAGAAACAGCCACCTCCAGCCACGCCCGAGGACATGGCTGACGAGCACGCGGAAGAACATGACGAGGGAAGGCCTCAGGGAGGCTTACTGAAGCGAATTTTCAGCGGACGCGGACGCAACCCCTCGAGGGGCGCTGGTGGAGGGAGCAAGTACAGGGGTCACCGGACGTCCCCTTGAGCTGCATAGGTAGCGAACAAGGAAAGAGGCGGAGGATCAAGGGCAAGTTGTAAAACGCCTGTAGCAATATTCGGTTCTCAAGGGCCCCTCCCCCCTTTTTTTCTTTCTTTTCTTATCTTTAATTCACCGTTGGTCAGCGGGGCTAGGGAAAAGTTTCATGTTTTGACGACGTCCACACGGATGTAAGGATTTTCGGCTGTCGGGTTGGATTGGAAATGGGAAAGGCGATCGGGAATCGGGTTTTTTACTACGCGGGCGAATTGGCCTGGCTGGACTGGGCCTGGCTGGCTGGCTGGCTGGCTGGCTGGCTTAATTACGATTCTGAGCAGACTGACGAGTTTACGACGTTTGGAATGGGGTGCTTGGAGTGTGCCTAATGTACCTTGTGCGTAGGACTGGCGATTTTTGTGGTGTGGCTAGGTAGAACGTATATGCTTGGATTCGTCAAACCTGAATGAATATTTTGCTGCGGCATTGCTGAATATCTCGAAGTCTGCCCCCTAGGTGTGAGATTCAGGTATCTACCTCCGCATTGGTCGACACTTAAGCTAGAGCTATGTCGAGTCTAAATATGACCCTAGAAGCTCATTACGTTAAGCTGAACCCTGTCCATGAGAGCTTCCTACGGAGCCATTTGATAGCACCGGCGTTTCTTAGACGTCCAAGCTATGTAGATAGAATTAAACGAACGATACCGATCCCAACGATTATGAGGAGGGCCCGGCACCGTCAATAATGGTCTAACCTCGTCTTTTTTTACTTCCAATTCTATGTATCAGCTTGCTCCTTTCATTGGCTCTCACGCCTGAGATGCTTCTCTTCGCCAACTTCAACTGTTACTTTCGAATTTCCGAAACGGCTTCCTCCGGCTCGATTACCTCCTCAGCCGTCGTGTTGACCGTTTTGATGCTTGCATCTCGTCTCATGATAAATGTTCCAATCTGTGAGAACGCATACCGCTCAAATTTGATAGCACTCTCTTGGTGTGGGGGTGTCCAGGCCCTGAAACTCGGTCTGTCTTTTGGGCACATTCTTCCATCAATCTGATAGCATCGTCTATGCGGCCAAGTGATTCCCAGATGAGGGCCATGGTGTTCATTGCGGTCAGTGTGTAGAGATGTTCTCCACCTAATACCCTTTTCGCTACCCCTAACACGCATGCTATTAGTTCTTTGGCTTCTTCCAATCGGCCTTGGTCCCTATATATCAACGCTAAGCCATCCATGCTGAGTAGTGTTTTCGGGTTCTCTGTACCAAGTATCCTCTTGTATGCTTCTAGCTGTTGTACTCGTAGCTCTTCGGCTTCTTCCAATCGGCCTTGATCCCTATATATCAACGCTAAGTCATCCATGCTGAGTAGTGTTTCCGGGCTCTCTGTACCAAATATCCTCTTTGATGCTTCTAAATGTTGTACTTGTAGTTCTTCTGCTTCTTCCAACCGGTCTTGGCGCCAATAGGTCCGCGCTAAAAGGTTCATGCTGGTTAGCGTGTCGGGGTGGTCTGCACCAAATACCCTCTTCCTCGCTCCCAGCCCTTCCGAAAACATTGACTCGGCCTCCTTGTAAAACCCGCATCCCAGATAAACGCAACCCAAAAGCGACATTGCGTTCAAGGTTAAAAAACTTTTCTTGCCATATATTTTCTCGATCGCAGCCAGCGCCTCCTCCGTCAATTTTCTCGCTGTCGCATGCCTACCCTGTTCTGTTGCATAATATCCGCCATTGAACAAAACCAACGCCCAATCTTGTAATGATTCTTCGTCTTCCGGGCGGTGATTCAGAGTGATTTCGGCGTGGGGTAAAAGCTTCCGACGCCTTTCCCGGTTTACACGGTCTGTCCTCGGACAGGCTCGGGCCATTCGACCGAGGTAATTTGCCTTGAATATCTCAGCTTCTCCGTGTGCAGCCAACCACTTCTCCATGGACAGCTGGACTAATGCATGCATCTCGAAAGTATCGCCGGTTGCGTTTATCTTGATCAAGCAGTAGTTTCTAAGCGTTGCTATGTCCTCTTCAAACTGCTCATCGAGGTCACAATGAGAATCTGCAGTCTCACTGCCCGTAGTTTCCACCTCATCGTCTTCGGAGGAGCTTTCGGTATCGTCTCTTATCTCATCGTCCGCGTCTTCTCCATTATCCAGTCTCTCTAAACCCTCGGGGCGGACCAAGTCGTCCGGAATACCCTGGCAATTGAAAAAGCTCATTAGCGAAAGCAGATCAGTCGCGGATCGTCTTTCGGAACGAATATGATCAAATGATATCTGAAATGTTGTAATGATCGAGTTCGATGCGCTTCTATCCCGTCGCAGGTCGCCCGCGTCACGGTTTAGAAGACTACACTTGTTCTTTTCGGTTTTTCTGATCTCCTGGAGATATTCTACCACAGTGATCCGCGGCCACCTTTGCTGTATATAGGCAGCAGCTTGGCTGATGGCTAAGGGTATAAATTCTAGCTCCTTTACAAGCTCGCGCCCTGCATCCATGTCTGAGTCATCTTCGCACCTTCTTACAAGGAGCGTAAGAGCATGACTGGGGTCCATTGGCCCAACGTAGATAATATTCTTATGATCCCCGGTTAGCCTCATAGCCAGCTCCCTGTTCCTTGTAGTAACGAGGATCGACCCGTTTGCACTTTGCGGTAGATATGTCCATATAGGCCTTTTCTCATCACTGGAAGCGGCCGCCTGCCCTGCATTTTTGGTGTCATAGAGCACGTTGATGTCGTCGGCGCTATCCAACACCATGAACCATTTGCCATTATGTTCGTTGGATAGCCACCGCTCGACAAGCCGTATGGTGTCCACGCTGGGTTGATCTCGATCGGCAAGCTTGAGAACGTCCGCAATAGTTTTGAAGCTCTCTTGGACTCGTGCCTTGGTGCTGGCATGCACCCATAACAACCAGATCTCTTGATTGCTCCGAGATATGCGGTCCTTCACCCGATAAACATATTCGATGGCGAGCTGCGATTTGCCTACTCCGCCTAATCCCACGAGTGCAGCCCGCGAGGCTGGCCCGGAGCATGCTTGCTCGATCTGTTGGAGAAGGTCTCCTCGTTCCACGAAATTAACATCTCGGCAGAACGGGACGGTTGATGTTGGCTTCGGTGGTGACTCCGGTCGTTCTTTGTTAGAATCAAGTGGTTAGCTGAGGCTCGAGGCTCGGATGGGAATTTATATGGGCCTTCCGGCATTTCGGGGACGCCTTACCAGCCTGTGAGTAGAAGTTCGTCGTTATAGACCCACTACTTTGGCCCACTTGGACGCCGTAATTGCCGGCTTCGAAAGTATTTCTTGGATGCTCCAGCATTGTAGAAAGCTACACGCAGATGTGGATGCATTTCAAGATGAAGATTGGATGAACTGGGGGATTAGGAAGGCTTCGACGGAGACTCAGCCCCCAAAAGAATGAATGAGGCTTGCGTCCACGTGAGGACAATATGCCTTGGGTCGCAATCAACCACTAAATAGAATGGCTGAAATCCTCGAGCCTCGTTGGTCCAATTTGCCTAAGGGATCCCGCAAAAGAAATATACACGAATCCTATGCTGAAGTTTGATTGGCCATATGCCAACAAATACACATAGAGATGTGGTCACCTACCTAGGTAGGTAGTCGACACATATCGCAAGGCTCTCAAGCAATCTGCCTGTCACTTCCATTCTCTGTATTCATGTCAATTATCATGGCTGACCAATCCAGCATCGTCGCAGGCACCGTCGCTATGCTCGTACCAGCAATACACTGGACACGACTCCTATTTCAGGATCTGCAGAATATTTCCGATGCACCAGCTGCTGCCGAGGCTCTTTAAAGAGATCTTTCCGTGAAAATGACGCCAGAGTCTCTCCAAGGAGTGACAGAGACAGAGCGGGCTGCCCTCGGCCCAAACGTGGTTGAGCAACCAAAGGCAACTATCAATCCCCGTTCAGATTCATGCCCCGAACTTCGAGCCGACCAGAACCGCTAGACGAGACACTGCAACAGTAGGAGGTCATCGTGGAAGGACCGAGCAACCGTAGGATTCTTGAAACAGAAGCGCATTAAATCACGTCAGAGCAGCTTCAAAACCACCAGATCACCCTAAACTTGGTAGTCAGCATTGCGACCTTGTCAGTAGATCGCCAGGTCTAGGGAGCGCGGCTAGGTCTAACGAATGAGTCGGGCACTGCTCTATTCATGACGAACCTGCCTCTCGAGAGGTGAAAGACGCCATCCTGAAGCAAACGGCAGAAATCACCAGCTCTAACGGAACGACAGACAGATAGCTCGCCACAATAAGCAGTCAACTAGACCCCTTAGCCCCCGGGAAGAGCGAATAACGGCGGAGAACCTGGTGAATACGAGGTAATAACCAATGAGAGGACGGTATTCCAATAGTTTCTAAAGTTGTTCAAGACTTAAAGGCAAGGAACGAAGCTGAGACGAAGTGATTTTCTCGAAAGCAGCAGACAAACTTGACACAGTGTCATTCGAAAATAACAACGCTGGCTTCCAGCTAGGTACGAACAGCGGATCCATATCCGGGATCACCGTTGGCAGCCGGAATTGATAAACGGCTCGGAGAGGTGCCTGGATATGAGGTTTTATATTGATGATTTTGGGAACGCGATCTCCTCAGGAATTCCTTTTAGGCGATGTTGTATTCCGTAGAATCAAAGTTTTTGGGTTCTATGTCCGACCATAAACCCCTCCAAGGTACCTACGTTTGCGACGTTTAGACGCTCCACTATTATGGTCTTTTGGCGTTAGGTACCCGGAGAGTTTCTGGCGCTAATTGTCCTAGCGTATCATACCGTACATGAAGTATTTGTACCAAAGTTGCGAAACAACGGAAACTGCTCATGGATACATTCTAGAAAGAACTATACACAATGCCTAATATGTTAGACTTGCCGATTTGTTTCGTCGGAAACCATCGGGTCTAAATGGTATGTACCTATTCCGTAGTCACCCACAGAACAGAAAAGGACACAAAAAGATTAGCAGGTAGGTATACTTTCCCTCGGACCGGAATCGAACCGGTGACTTTTCGGTGACTCTAATCTGCCCGTCGTCCGGGATTCAACCCAGAGGACCGCGTGAACTATTACAGCCGAACGCCATAACCAACTAGACTACCAAGGGTGTTCTTACATAGCGAGTTACTCCAGAGCGGGCTTTGGAGCGAGGGAGGGCTTGATGCGAAGGAGCTTTTCGTTGAGGTCTATGTCTTGGATAGCGGTGCGTCTAAGTGGATGGTTAGAGCTCGGTCGCTTTGAGTGGATAAGGCTAGCAGCGTAAATACAGGGGCGGATATATCTTGCAATGATTCGACGAATTGCTAGTGATAGCTGCTTGCTAGGACACGTCCTTGGGTTATGCTCAGAAGTAATCCTGTCGAGAGATGAATATCGAGTGTGCCCTTGGGCGAGTGGCGGAACAGTACGTGCGCTTCAGTTCAGTTCCAATGGAGATTGACTCGGTTCATAATAGTCCATGATAATACGCACGATGAGAGTACACTCTCTCTGGCTTTGGACTGCGTACTTGCGCCATTAAGGCCCAACACCTGACAAGGTCGTTGCGACCTCAAAGTCGAATCGGTCAATGACACGGTATATAGATGCTGTGCCCTGAGAACCCACGAGGCTTATTCGTTAGGAAGGCGTCCCCGTTCATGCCAACATACGGCAGCTGGATTCCACCACATACGTTAGACAGCCTCTAGATCACGAAAGCCATCAGATATCATAGAGGAAATATCTCCTAGGGTACTGTGATCCTGGCTTGATGGAATCACGTTCGGGGAACATGTGATAATATTGCCACTCGGTCTAGCAACACTGTCAATATCAAATGGCCCCGAAAGGTTGGATTCACACCTATAGTTCTACAACATCAAAATACCTCCATACAGCGCTCGGCATGTACGAGCATCACTTTAAAAGACGTTGAGCTTCTCGTTACACTACTGACGGCGCACGGCTCATAGGCTGGGAGGATGTCCGGACGTGAGAGGTGGTGTCTGGCTCCCTTTAGCTTGCCACCGCCTTGTAGCCCAACAGCTCATGTTCCACGAGCCAAATACACCAGGGCCGGAAATCCAACCCAGCGACGATGCAATTTGAAAGGCCTTACTAAAGAGTCCATGACAGTGTGAGTTGCTTCGTCCAAGACACATGCGGACGGCACATATTGGCTTCAGGGGAACTAAGGGAGCCGATAAAGATAGATGGCTGGGATTCTCTTAGGCGAATTTGAATAGTAATCGTTAGGGCTCCATTGCTGGAGTAACCAGTAATCGCGGAAGGTCGGAAATGCACATCTATCGAATATAGAACGAGCTGCAGTGATTATTATGAAGCTGTGGCTAAAGACCACGTCGAAGTAATGCATCCATTTGAATACTTGAGAAGGTCCGGACCGAACGCACCCTTTCGAAATGGACGATATGATGTGTGGCTTAAGGCTCGGTGTGCCACGATTGCGTATCACACAGGACAAGGCCTAATCTAACCGCTGGGCTACAGTGTCTCGGCACTTTGGAGGTCAGCCTTTGTCTCGGTATGCCGGTCCTGGGAATAGCTGGTCGCATCTTCCCGCACCACTCTATCCGGCTGCAGGTAGTTGTAGTTCATGGGAGGCCGCTGGTGTGTCTGTGACGGTCCAGAACCGCAGGATCAACAAAAGGCTGAGCTGTCGCAGCGGATGAGATCTCGACGGGAGACCCTGAAACAAGGTCAAAATGGGGCATTGATTTTCAGCTTGGTTGACTATGGACACATACGAAGCACCAGCCTTTCAGATGGCGGTCTCACCATAACTTCACTACTCAACGCTGGGGAGACGGTATAAGATTTAGTTGAAGCCGGCTTGGACGGTAGCCGTAGTTTGCCCTTGACGGGCTCTCGACGCACTTGGCAAGGCTGCTGATGCTCGGACGGCATTGGTATCCACCTTGCGATAATTTCCCCGTCACCTGGAAGCACAAAAATGCACGTGGGCACTTGTCTATACTTGAAAGCCCTATTGCGATGCAGGTTTCAGGTGATAGGCTGGGAATTATTGCAGACAGCTCGTATGTACCTAATGTATGTATGTTGTCGGGTTGAATCCGATGCTGCAAGGGAACTGGAGCCGAGAGAGTAGCCGCTTATACTTCGGTAACTGGCGCACGGATCATGTGTTTAAACGCTATGACCTCTATGTAGTGCTAGCTTGTTATTTATTTTAGGTAGCGATGACGGAGTCTCATTTACACTAGGTTTTCGACCGAAGTTATTTGGCAGTTTGGCAGTTTGGCAACAGCGACTTGAGAACGCTTCAATTGATTAAGGCTACAACTCAATTGAAGAGGCCCGAGCTTCAGGGACGTTTCACAAAAGCAAGTGAAAACTCTTCAAAGCCAATTGAGAATTTTCCATAATTTGCGAGGTGAATATAATGGTGTCCCCTTAGCTGTCAGGGATCTTATTTGAAGAAGCAAATTGGGGTAATGGCACCTGACCGTTTGGACCGGGATGACCTTCCCGAAGTAGTATTCCGTAAGCCAAGATGGGTAAGGCGTGACCTCGTTACCCCTCATTTTTACTCGTCGTGCTTGTCTTTGGAAGGCGGCCAAGGAGGGTCCTATGCACTTGCATGCAGTCGACGGCGTGAAATGGAGGCAGCTTCGCACAATGGACAACTCATTCTTTATTACAAGAGTGGTGATTTGCTGTCCAGGTACCTCCTCCCGTTAGGTAGTCTAGGTACCTGACCCTACGTGCATTCCAATTCCTACGCCCTTCGAAAATTTTGAATCCAATCCCCTTGGTCAATTGAGCCTGCCGTTTTTTTTCTTATCCTAGTCTTCCAGGTTGGTTTTTAAGTTCACAGTTTCGGGGTAGTTGCTGGCTCTTATAATTCTCTGACAAAGAGTCAAATCATATCCAACGTCTCTTCTACTGTAAACTGCCCCCCCTTGTTAGTACATACATACCTCGTTCTTAGTTTGGTCCACTTCCCACGCGTTGCCCGCCACCCCGCGTTAGCGGCAAAAGGAAAAAAACAAATTTTCCATTGAGAGAGCCGCCTTCTCCCACCAATTCCAAACTCATATCCTCTTATCGCTATTAGCCCAAGACCCCTCCTCCAATTGTTCAATTCCGTGATCGGTCTCGGACCTCGACGCAGACCACAGCTGAGCAATCTCAGCCTCGGCCGGCATAGCGGCACGGAGCTCTACGGAGGAAGTAATTGCCTCAATCCCACCGCTCGTCACATCTGTCACCTTGGATCCGCTTGATATAATTTGTCAATTGAAGAGTGCATGGATGGTCACACAGTTGTCGGCGCCGTTTCGGCCCCGTCCACGAGCCCAACCAGCCCTGTGAGCGTACACCGTCATGGCTCCATGAAGCGAAAGCGCAGCGAAGGGGGAGTCGGAGTCGATAGCAGTCCAGGAAGCGTTATCGGCGAGGAAGACCACTCTTTGGCCGAGCCCGAAAAGAAGAGACAGCCCGGCGTGAAGCGGTATGTGGTAGCAATATAGCACCTAACTGACTCATACTGCATGCGACTCTTGTTTATCAAAATATATCCAACATCTAGCTAACAGCTTCTCGGCAGCGCGTGCAACGAGTGCAGGCAGCAGAAACTGAGGTGCGATGTTGTCCAAGAACCGTTTCAGAGTTGTTCGAGGTGTAATCGTCTAAAGCTCGAGTGCAAGATCGAGTCCAACTTCAAGCGCATCGGCAAGAGGTCAAAACATGCCGAGATGGAAAAGGAGATCGACCGCTTACGTCGCAAGATAGCACAGGCTAAGGCGCAAGGATTTGTAGTGGACGATGATGAAGACCTGCAGTCTCAATTGCAATCCCCCGTCGCAAATAGTGCGTACTCGCATACCCGAAATCCTTCGCTCATGGGGTCCGATGAGGCTGTCACTTCCCTTCTGACTCTAAAGCGAGGAGGGTCGTATAGCTTGGCCGCAACCCATTATGCCTACGAGCTTGAGACTGTGCGGCTGACCGAGCA
This sequence comes from Hypoxylon sp. FL0543, assembly GCA_022578575.1. Lineage (NCBI taxonomy): Eukaryota > Fungi > Ascomycota > Sordariomycetes > Xylariales > Hypoxylaceae > Hypoxylon > Hypoxylon sp. FL0543. The sequence continues at coordinate 139,915 of MU394002.1, forward strand.
GGATGTCCATGGTTTATTTCAGGAATTCTTCACCTGTTACCACCCATTCCTCCCCTTCCTAAACGAGCATCAGTCGCCCGATCTTTACTATCAGCAACATGCCTTGCTCTTTTGGACCATTATAGCCATAGCCTCGCGGCGTTATCATCCGAAGCCTAGTATCCTGCACGAGCTGTCTAGCGGACCTCTGAATAGATTGCTATGGGGTACTGTAGGCGATGTACCCAATAGCTACTTCGTCGTCAAGGCCCTTTGCCTATTATGTACTTGGCCGTTGCCGACTAGCACGACGACGGCGGATCCGACTCATATACTATGCGGTGTAATGATGAAAGCTGCCACGGGTATCGGTCTACACCGACCAAATCACACTCAGGATTTTTCCCGCGTGTCCGTCGAGCTCAACAAGGATCAACTTCATGATCGAGTAACCACTTGGGCCGTATGCAACATCGTTGCGCAGTCAATCGGGACGGGTTACGGACAGCCCGCTACTACGCTCTATGATTGGACCCTAGCTATCCGCCCTGGGGAAGACGGACCTTTCACGTTATCACCCGAACTCGAGGCCAGGCTGAGAATAGAGAGGTTCTGCGACAAAGTCTCGAAAGAGATGTACAGCAATGCGAGCGATCCTAGGGGAGTGGCCGGAGACGAGCACAGAGCGATGCTGATGCGAGTATACCGTCGAGACTTCCAGGAACTGCAGGCCTCGATCCTTTCCCAGCGGCTATCTCCCATTGTAGAGGTCCATCTAACAGCCGCTAATGTCCACCTGCGTCTCGCGGGATTCTTCGACTCCAGCAGCACTCCTGGTTACATGGACGATCTCATGGGCCTATGGCGAGCCATCACAAGCTTTCTCGATCTCCTATTTCAAGATTCAAATCAGCATATCTTACTTTATGCCACTAATTACATCCAGCAGATGCTCGTTGCTGCCGGCTTCGCTTTGTTGAAGTTGATGAGATCATTCTTTGCGAAAACTATAGAGTTCGAGAGAGGACGGACGCTATTTCATAAGACCATCCAAGCAATACGCTCCACAAGTGTCTTAGATAATGATCTCCAATGGAGGTTAGCGGAGCTCATGGTTCAGATGTGGAACGGCGCGCGAATCGACAATAAGAACAACACCTCGTTTCACGATGATGACAATTCGGTCCTCATTGACGATAGCCTACAACTGAAGGTACGATGTAGGCATAGCATGAGCCTTGTATTTGATTCTATCTGGCGCTGGAGGGAAGAATACCAAGCTCAAGGACGTGGCACACTTGATGGTAAGTCTCATTCCTCCCTCTCCATAGATACCATCCGCGCGTGGTTTCAAGGACTTGCTAATATCAAGCAGCTCTTAAGCATCCAACTAATCCAGACTCAGGTAATGAGTCTTCAGCGTCTTCCACTCACATGGACAGCACACTCTTACCTCATAATAATTTAGCAAACCTGACGTCGATGGCGACGAGTAATGGTGGGATAACACCGACAGCAAACCACGGCTTGAATGCGGGGGCGAATAGTATGATTGGGATAGGCTATGGAAGCGATGCGAATTACGACTTCTTCGATCCTCAACACTGGATGCTCGATGGCTTATTAGATTTCAACTACACATTTGCTCAACCTCTGGAAGGCATGTAGGGTTGCCTGAGATTCCGACGACAAGGAACAACAGGAATGTCTCGATGCGAATAGACCGGTAAAGATAAAACGAGGAACCGGTGGGCGAGACGAGGTTATAAAGCTCGGCAAGCCAGCCAGCTTATGCCGAGCGGTCGTTTTCTTCATATATAATATCGAGAGCACGAGGAAATGAGCACGAGGAAATGAGAACGAGAACAAATGAGTCATGGGAACCATGACTCGAGGGGGTAAGGCGCAAAAGATTGTTCGTTCCAACGGCCACCTGGAGTGGAATTTAATAACGTTCGACACTGGATGTGGCCCTCTAGTATAGATTGGTTTTACGATCAGGGGAAATGTTCAGGACGGCGTGGTCTAATACCCCTCTGCATTGCAAAAGGTATTGCGAAAAGGGGGGATCTTTACCAGGAGCGTCGGGGTTTCAATGGGTGTTGCTCATATTTGATATACATGTATATCTTGGTCGCTGGGTGTTATCGATTCACATGTACTCAGCATTACTTGGAGTAAGGTACGAAATTGAAATTGTTCAACAGGTTTCCGAAGTTCCATCCATCTCTTGGAGCGTGTGGGCCTAAAGCAAATGTGCGTCTACTTCTCTATCGCTGCAAAGCGACTACCCCTTCCGCCGACGGTTGAGGCTAGGTTAGTTCCTGGTCAACGGGTATTTAGCTGTTCATTCGACACGCTGATGCCTTTATCTACCATTCGATCACTTCTTACACGTATGCTACAGGAGCAACGGAGAAACCGCAGGCCCACAATTCTAATAGAAGCTCATTACGATCAAAGGACCAATTTCCTACAGTCTAGCCCTAACGAACCAGGAACTCACTTGTCGGGATGATTCCGGGTCACTGGTCGAGTTAATTTCTGCTCCGGAAGCAAAAGTTACTAAAGTGCCCGTGGATAGCTTGCTTGGAAATCAATATGATGAGGCTGTAGCTGGAAAGCCGAGGCGTTCCGCAGCACGGCCCTTGGCCTAAGCACCACCAGCCATAATACCATGTGGTTTGAATTACGCGCGCGTAAGCCTCGCTACCAGAACCAGGAGAGATCCGAATCCTTTGCAATGAAGTACCGACGCAGTTTGGGAGTCGGGTGATACCGTATTGGCTCCGACCGATGCTCGACAAATGAACCTTGCTGTAATATCAACGGCCTGCTAGAAATAGCAGCAGTTATCGCTCAGCTCGGCACCTTGCACGCCCGTCAACCGACCCAGGACACCAACCATCTTGCGTTCCTACCTTGGCCCGGGGTGCGCGGAATGGAACTTGCCCATGCATTCGGCGACCGGTATGACGACGAGCTGTGTGTGTAGCCTGCCCAAAGCGGAACTTCAGGTATTGAAGGCGCGCTGAGTGTAGGATCGATCCTCAGGTTGATAAACAGACCGACAGACCGTGTTTCAGAACTGCACATGGCTAGCACCCGGTTCCTACCTTACCTACATAGGTACCTACCCACATACGTTTGATGGGAGCATATCTTACGTACGTACGTCGCGTGGCATTCTAGGAACATGCACCACGGCGGCGTCGAGGGCCGCCCCTGCTGGCGCGGAGGTCTGGTTCGCTAACTGTTACCGCGTAGAAACGTCGTAGTATAGAACTTTTCGAATTTCTTTTTTTGGCCCTTGCGAGAAGGGGATTTATTGGGTCTGTTGGTTCGTGGTTTTAGAGATACCGGGAGCTGTTGGATGGCATGGCGTGGTTGGGGATCTGTTGTTCACCGCACGTTCTAAGCGCGGGTGTGCAAAAGTTACAAACTAACAACAACAACATCCGGTCTTTCTCTCTTATCCACTTAATCTCCAGGCCTCGGAACTGACGTGCTGATGTGATACCATGCAATGTGACGTCCTGCGATCTACTGTGCGTAGGGGCGACGCGGTAGAAGGATCGCGGAAGCCACATCGAAGCTGGTTGATCGTCAGCACTTCAAATTTCGCCCCCAACAACGTGGTTTCGGGATACGCTTATGACCAGCAGTAGCCCAGCAGACACCATGCCCGCTACATACGTTAGGATTCTGACACTTTTGGTCGTCCTCAAGGGGGTGGAAGATGTACTAGGGCTAGAAGTGGGGAGCATAGATCTAGGATTGCGTCCCTGGGGTTTAATTTAGGAGATCTGAGTGCTCGTTCCTGACTCGACCCTGGAGATGGACGGGACCTAAGGAAGAAAGAAGTTCTTGCTTATCTGATCACGGCGCGGAGTCGTGGCACGGTATCTGTAAGGCCCTTCTGTCTTACAGCCGGTAGGGATTTGGCCTTAGACTCCGCGGAGATCAGTGCGACAAGTAACACGCCTTCTGGGGATGATTAAGACACGAGGCGAGAGGCGTTCAATTGTCGCCGGAGCGGTAGCATCCGGTTCTACGAATAACTGGAACGGCCTTAATTGAGGAGTTGACGGAGATAACTCATACCTGCTTTAGCTTCGCTTACACACCGGCGGAAAAGAGCGGATATCCACCTGAATGTCTCTGCCTTCGAGCGCTTTGCTGAGCGAGCGCGTGATGACTACCTTTCAATGCTACTGAGAGACATCTGTCCACATTTTGGTGGAATGGATCCTCATCTTTCCCTCACGGTAACGAGGGTATACACGACAGACACCCTCGTCACGGTGAAAGAATACTGTGTATATGATAGATAGATTAGGTACCTAGTTGATATAGCTTTAGATCTTATTTGTCTCAAATAAAAAGAGTAGCATACTATATAGAGTTAAGTTAGGAAAGAGAGTGGCGGCGTCAGCCCTAGCCAGCTTCATAGCAATGTCCTCCATATATCCTTATATATCATCAACTTGTTCTGGTCCTCTAGGCGCTTAACATCTCCTATTCGAGTTGAGATTGTACAAAATTGACGAGACTCTATACCCTGAATCATACAGAGGACCCAATGGGGCCCGAGAGTTCGGTTGTTGGAAATTCCAACGTCAGAGACTTCCTAGTAGCGACAGGGCGTAGGTTGCAGTCGAAGGATCGCCTCGTGCTATGCGTGACATTGCCTTACCTCTTAAGTGACGTCGGAACAGGCATCTGATCTAAGCTAGTCCACATAAACATGCCACAATGAGGGTGTTCGTGCTGGCTGCTTAAAAATAGCCTCGCCTTGAGACCCTCGCGCTTATTATGATCTTTTGAAGAGAGATAAGCGTCGGTGAAGGCACCGAAAAGTCGCGGTGAACCTTGTACCTACTGGCAATTAATCAGCAAGCAGGCAAGCCAGCAGGTTGCGCAAGTCGCAATAATGAGAAGACCAGGCAGGTCTACTCGGTTGTGCTTACTTGGGAAGTGTTGCTGCAGCAGGAGATTGCGCAGTACCATGCTTGGCCATGATAGCGACCTTTTCATTTCTCTGCGAGGCTCTCTCATCTAAGCCGCGACTGGCGATGACTTCATTCCGGTGGCACCGCCCAGCTCATGAGCTTGGCTCCTTCAAGTAGAGAATACGTCAATCGGCGTCGAAAATGTATTAGAATAATAAACTAGAAAAATTGAAGGGGGGCCCCAAAGGCGGCCCATTCGGACTCGGCGATGCAATAGGTAAAAGTCCACCGAAACACCTGATGTTCTGTGCTACAGAAGCTCTCAACCCCAGGCTTCGAACGCGTTTCTTTCCTCCGGACTAGGCCTCGTCTCGGACCAATAGGTTTGCTATTGGTCCATGTGCCAGTCTGGGGCGACCCGGACCTCGCGAGTCGGCCGTGTGGTTAAGTCGAAACGTAGCGGAGAGCGGCCGGCATTAAGGTCGCATGATGAGCGTAGCCCAGGCCACCGCTGATCAGCAGCAAATTGCGGTCGAGAAAGACGACATTCGCTCCACTGCCGAATAAGCGCTGTCTCGAAGCATGGGGGCCGCTGTAGTGGTGCGGCGGTGCTGATGGTCAGGCTGATTTTGCACTTTTGACCTCTTTCTCCATTCGGCGTCGGAAAAGACCTCTCTTCCGGTTGACCCTCTCGAGAGGTAGGTGCCGTTTCGAATCATGTAGGTCGGTGTACGCCTTGTACCGCGAGATACAAACCTGTTGAGGTTAATAATCAAACCTCATTCGAATGAGGAAGAGGTGTTGGTGGCCAACGTTGCATTCTCGTACGCTCTCGGCCAATGTAGTCGAACCCTTGACTGCCCGAGTCCCACCCTTCCCCGGTGTGTAGAGTAGTTACATAGTATCATTTCTCTCCTCAACCCCCATCCTTCCGGACTCGGGTTTCGATCGGCTTTTAGCTTCTCTCAGTTCTAATGTTTCGGCGCCCAGCACTTCCGCGGCACAGACGAGAACAGGAGCTTTGGGGGCTATTATTATAGTAATCCAACCCCATGTTCAATCTGGGCACTACCAAGCCCTAAGCCCTGACGAGCAGCAGCCAACATCCGGATCCTCATCAGATTCGGGCTGAGTACCGTATACTTTCACCTATCTACTTCCGCCCATCCACATCGACTAGTCATAGGGCTGGCCAATAGGCCGGGTGTAGTGTCAGCGAGCGTTACCGAAGGATTGGCGACCAATCCGAATGACGCACATACGGTATATCAAGAGAACTCTGTCCAATACACTCTATATGTCATAAGCAATATTGATATCACGCATAAGGCAGCGAAAATGTGCCGGCTCAGGCAGCGAGCTTCAACGAGTGCAAAGTGTGCGCTTCTCCGTATCCCTAGGCATCTGAGGGGATCCCTGCTATGCCGGGAAGAACAACAACTGCATAGTCTAGGCTTCCTTAGAGCGTACAAAAGATAGAACCGTGTAAGGAGTCATTGAAACATGCTCTTTTCGATACCTTGAGTCAGATGCGATCAAGGGTAAGCGCCAACGGGAATGTGAACCCCGTTCATCAACACATGGCGAGGATGTGGAATACTGCTAGCACACGCCTTGGCCATAGCTACGAGTCTGGGGTTATATTACACATCCTATGGACTCCCTACGGTAGCGTTCTCATCATCTGCCACACCTGATCCCACTTGAACCGAAATTGCCGTTCAATGGAATTATCGGTCCACTCCCCCCCCCCGTATTTTCTTAAGGCAGCCCTGGTTGAAATACTGGCTTAGATCAGGCAAGGAGTCCCATCCATATCGTAAGTTGCGGTACTTACCTGCTCATGATGCTTCGTTTCTCTCCCCTGGAGCGAGAACGGCGAGGATACTATTCCTCCTAGCCCTAGAAGACGGCAAGATGATAGGATTGTGAATAACACGTGGTAAGCGCCAATCCGGTAAGAGAACTTTGACATTCAGCCTCACCGTGCGCCATGCCCTGTTATCAGCGGCTATGAATTTGGAATTTAAGTGTTTATGTTGGTCATCCTACGGTTCTTACCTGCCGGATGGGTCATCTTAATCCATATGAGGGTTCTCAAAGAGATCGCCGGGCGAGTTGTCTCTGCTCGCTCTGTGTCTATTAGATTAAACCTCTACGTACGGGGGGTTGCCCATCGTTTCTTTTTAAATGACAGCAAGGATGTCTGAGCTCGAATTCGTGGGCGGGTGGCAACCCCTGAGTCCTAATTAGCGGGCTTCTGAATGCAGCGCCTGCTGTAAAGGGGCCACCCCTTAAGAATCACCTTCCTGCAAATGAGCCGCCCTGTGTCTATGCGCTTATTTAATTAACCCTGTTCCGTCTAGAGACGATGCGTGTGCCTCTCATACGCTAGAAATGAGGAATAGGAGATGTTGTTGACCCTCTTAGGCTCTAGGCCATGAGAATGTTTGTGCCTAGATTGTGGCAAACCCGTAGGCAGGTACCTCCTTGGTAGGCAACGACCTTATAGCCGCAGTTCCCCGGCCACTACCGAAGTTGTCGGTACGTGTGAGAGCGATGGGTAACAGTAACGTACCACGAGATCGATTGAAACCTTACACGGAATAAAAGTAAGATTTTAAGCTTGTTTCTCAGATGGCATGAGCGATCTACCATTGACGGTCGCGTCGAATCGACGCTCAACCGCGTATCTGAATGCTATGGGCATTAAAAAAGAAACGAACTTGGACTGAATAGGACCAACTGCATCGAAAAACATGGCACAGCGCTTATGTGCATCCATTCGGAACCCATTCGAACCGACATTGGGCATCCTATGCCGAAGGCAGAGGTGGCAATTGACGAATGAGGAGTTTGCTGTCGGGCAGGGCCCTGTGATAGGGGTCTGGGATCAAGAGGCACATACAAGGAATGAGACCCCATGAAGGCAATATCTACGTGGAGCGATATCCAAGGGCTCGGGCTCTGGCTCGTGGGCAGGAGATGCGTACTGTGTCTGGGACCCTGAGCACGTTCAGGGGGTTTCGACGGGATCTGGTGCTCGTTATTTGATACGTGTTGACTTAGAATAGGGACCCCTAGCGCACCGTGTGTCCTTGTCGAGGTACTTACGCTCTTAAAAAACTGGCTTATCGTTTGTTGGCTACAGTTCGGTGGAGCTGCGGCTATTCAGACTTGTTGGTTCGAACAAGTCAAGCCAAGCTCGCTTGCCGGGTGACCTCCAACACATCAAGAGGCTTAGATCGCGACGAAGACTCATCGCTGTCGAACAAGCGCGCGGAAGAAGTTGTGATAGTCGCGATTGCCAGTATCAAGAGGAATAACATGTGTCAAATGAGCTAAGAAACGCATGTCGATTAAGTTCTAACTCGTATAGATCTGCTTGCTTAAGCGACCTCTCATCCCTTGATTGAAAACGAGGTACCCTCAGGCTGATCCAATAGGGGGCCGTAAGTTAGGGTGACTACCTCGTCGTCACTTTGGTAGTATACTAACCAACTCTCGCGGTCCGGTCCGAATATAGAACTCACATGTACTCAGCCCTACCACCAGACACGAAAGGCGTGATACCTTGTGAGGTTACTATTTACAGCAAGTATGTGCCGAAGCAACTCATCCATTTAGAGTGCTGACACCACCAGGTTAACGCCGTTTACCGCTAGTTCGTGGAGGGACTACGGTCCGACGGACGTTGAAAACTCACCTAACCATTTGACAAGGAACGAAGCTTGGCATCGCCTTTTAATATAAGCTACATGCATCGCATCATATATTTTACACTTGCCTGATAATACCTCAGTTCGAAAAGGTGGTTCAAAGTCAGCGTCACACACACCCCCTTTAGGTGATGGAATAGTGGATAGTGGTATAGGCTGCAAAGGGTGCTGGAGGCTGCTTGTATCTTCCCACGACATAGGTGTGGCTAGATATGATTGGTTACCGACGGGACGGAACGCCTAAAATTTAGTGCACGCTAGGTCCTAGATCAGCCAGTCAGAAGGCTTGAACAATGTGGTCAAAGTGCAGTGCCACCTTTCTAGGCGCTAAGCGCCTGCGCTGCAACATGATCCGCTTTTCCCACCCCCGCCCAACCTACCTAACTAGGTATCCATCTCACTCCTCCCTCGCACTGTGTCTGCACAATAAACCCCAAAGGTGCTTTGAACATGTACTCTGACCCTCGTCGGCCCTGTTTCCAAGCTCTAAAGCAGCCCCAGGAGGGTTGAGGTGCATGGGTGGAACCCTTCATCCGTCCCCTCCGGCTTGCCGTCATTTGATCGATGTCCCGTCGGCATGTCGCAATCTCTTAACCCTCTACTGCACCGTCCAGCCATCCGCTTCTCCTTTAGGCTCTTGCGCGACGCTCTTGCAGCGGCCCTCGAGTCAGCGATGGCGAGTGAAGCACCCAGGAAGGATTGCAGCGCAATTATTATCGTAAGCCCGTCCCAGACGGTCGGGACCGACAACGCATCGATTACATAGTAGGTCCTACCACCTCGACGCATAGTCGCAAGAAAAACATCGGCTCAAGCAGCGCCCGGGTGGAAAGAAAAAAAAAGCTCTAGGCTCGTAGCGCGCCGTCCGAGGGGCCATAGGTCGCCGAACGCGGGACGACTATCACTCCCGACTCCAGTCCTGGAGAGCTGTCTCAACCTACGATTTGGGGGCTGAGTTTCATACGTAATTACGACCCGAGACCTGACGTCTGAAAGTTCCCGTACAGATAGACCCCAACCTGACCTGTCTTGTGCTTGATACTCTGCTGATGACTGCCACACCATTATCGTCCGCGAGTCTCTCTAGTCGATATACTGTAGATTATAGAGTATACATGTAAGGCTAGCCCGTACCCATTCTTAACGCTAGTAATCTAGGCCTTATAGCTAGCTTATTTGGCTGAGGGATAGGGATTGGGACTGGAATTGTAATTGTAATTGGGATTGGGATTGTAGTTTATCTGGCGGATCTCTATAGCGGTAACCCAGGGACGATTTCCCCGTTTGTGGACCCGTGGGACATACCATGGCTCTAATGTAGTACACGTAATAAGGCGGGTGTCTAGTGCGTTCGAGCCATCCTTTTTGATTTGACAGAGATGCCCTCTGGTACCTAATGAATTGCGGGAATTGGGCCAGGACTGCCTACATACATGTACCTACCTTCATACATACATACACCACAACTACATACCTGTAAATACCTACATAGTATGTAACATGCCATCCCCTGGTGTATATTTGCTGGAGGTACATATATACTTTAGGTACTGTACGATTTTGCAAGATGCCGCGATTGGCCGGGCTATTATTTACAGGAGGCCGAGGCAATCGACGGGGTCCACTATAGCTGCTAAGTACGTGCATACCTCTGTAGGTATTTAACCCAGTTTGGCCGTGTGGACCAGACTGCGCCCCCCCGTTTCTCACATCAACTCAGCCCATTTTTCAACATCCCCGGTCCCGTCACCCCTTCCCAAGTTGCTGTGCTAATCCACATGCTAACTCAACTCACCCGATTCGAAGGGCAAATCGAACTCGCACTCTCTTCCCGTCCACCCCCTTGCCCATATTCCATCATCAGAGGATGCCGAAGCACCCCCCAAGTCCCCGTTGATCATTAATAAGATTCGGACATGCCTGCTCACCGTCTCGACTGAAGCATGCAGATACGCTGGATCGATGCTCGGCCGAGGCAGGTAACGCCTATTTCCATTGCGGTGCAATTAATCTTGTCACCGAGCTCCACGATAAGCCACAGCTCCGCGACTCAGAACTCCGGGTGTTCAGTAGCCGCAGCCTACCGGGGGTTCCTAGCGCCATGGATTCGCGATGAGCTTCGTGGTCAAGGAACCACAGCACTAGGCCGCCTCTTGGCCGGCCCGGCAGACTCACGCTCTGCCTAATGCTGATGCCACAAACCATCGAAGCATCTTCGGTTTCAAGCGAATTACGGCATAGTTGAACCCTCAATCTGTAAAACGGCGGCCTCCTACGTGCCAACCTGCCTGCAAAGCAGGCAAGCGTTACCACCTACCGTTGAAGACATCCGGTGTGATTCGGCCGTACGGGCCTCCTGCTAATCTTCGCGATGCCTGAAGCATTGACCTATCCGGAGCTTGACATGCTTTTTCCTCTTCACTTCGAATTTCTACGCACCACGGCGCAGTCTAAACCGCCTAGGAACGCCCGAGACTCGTACCCTGTCTACCCCTTCAATTCTTCAACTGTGTTTCTCAACTTCCCCACAGACGCGACGTGCTATGAGCTAGCACGGATAAAGGGGAACGAGAGAGGAAAGCCATCCTTGTAGCAGCCAATCTGCAAGCGTGGATATGGTATGTCGATGTTCGTAAAGGCCTCTTTCATGGCTTCTTTTTCTTCACCTCATCGAAAACACAGTTTAGTTCATGCACTGGCGGCCTGATCAGCACAGAGAACACTTTTTCTATCACATTAGCCACGTTTGTCTAACCCTTTTCTACATTGATCAACGTGTCTCTCTTTTTTATATTATTGTGGCTATTCAGCAAGACGGAATATGACCACAATTATCCCCGCATCTCATGAGCCGAAAGGCACAGTCCTTAAACTTATAGACGTCGTAGATTGAAATTCCTGTGTGACTATTTGGTTGCGCGTCTGGCGTCCTTTTTCGTCATCGCGGTGTTCATTGCCCTACTACGTAGGTAGTTGGAAGGATACACAGGCCAATATTTTGTCACTCCTCAAACGGTTTTGTCAGCATCTCTCTGCGACTCTATCAATTAGGGATAATTCTCTTCCACACACTTTCAAAGCCATATCCTTGGGTCTCCTTACCCTGGTCCCACGTCCGCCAGACCCAATGCAACTCCATGGGTCTCCATGTACCTCGTACCCGATTTACATGAGCTACATCCCTGGTACCCAGGCTGATGTCGACCTACTAGCACTTCATCGACACAGTGCTCGATACGGTCCGATCGTGTCTATCAGTCTGCGGTACCTATCTTCACCCTCGCTCGCTTAATATGCGATTCCCAGTCGAGATTGACGGGGAATATTGTCAGAACCGTTTGCTTTCCTTACCATGCCTGCCCTAAAGCCCCGTATTTCTTTGCTATGCCATAGTGTACATAGTTCCCTATCCGGCTGTTGCCCATCCAAAGCTGCCACATCTACCCACCCCGCTACTTTCCCCAGTCACTCCTAAGCCTTGATGAGCCTTGTCCCATTCCCACAGTTATGGTATGGTGTGTCCCAAGGGTCAGCGTAACCCCTACCTTAGGCGCTTAACAACCTACTCCGGCGATGTGAATCTTGTGGTGAGCCGGCACACAAGGAATCTGCCCATCAGGAAGAGCTCATAGTGGCTCTACACGTTGCGGCGGCTATTCATGCGTCCGGCTAGCTTGTCTCCGCACACTGCACTCGGCTCACTCCCCACCAATGGCTAGGTCCAAGCCCCCCTTATAGCCTGCCCTGTCACTTATACCCTTGTCGCTCTTCGAGGATGTACCTCGAACATAGAGGTGGATAACTCTAGAGTACCTTGTTACATGTTCCTGTACATGACCTGTCAGTGTACATGTGCAGTGGAGCTGTTCCTACGACCTGGGACTCGAGCGTGTAGCTTTCAGGAACGCGGTCGACGACGTACATATGTCCTCCAGTTCCCACCTCAGATTTCACTCCCTGCAAAGGACGAGGCTCTGACTTTTGTCTATAATACCCCTTCATCTCCTTGTTTTGCCTCGTGTTTGGCCAGCATCTAGAAGGCAGATTTTCCTTCTTACCTCAACTTCGACCGCTTCGTGCTGTTCCACCCTCTGAGGACACTTGATTATTCATAAGTCTAAATAAGTTTAAAGGACGGTCCATCCCTCCGCCTGGTCCCAGTTCCATAGCAACTTTACGTCCTCGCATTCAGACTCGACAGCTCGCTGCTCTCAACAGCTATCTACCTATCTATGATTATTGAGATGGACGACAGCACATACGCCCACTCTAGGTCGGACCAAATGCGCCATAGTCTCTCACGAGATTCGAGTATGCCTGAAGACCGGCGATCTGTTCCATCTCCGTCCAGTTCTGCCTATGCGCATGATATCCCTACAACTTACGCTTCAGTATGTCGAGCGTGCTAGCTCAGACTCTTATAACGCCAAAGCAGTAACTTATTAGTTGTATAGGTCCCCACGTTCAGCAACTACCCAGTGCCATATGATTCTTCGCTTCCCACCCCAGTTTCTGTTGCTGGATCCCCTTCGATGAATGAACGGGCTTCAAAGATGATGCATCCATACAACCAGCACCGGGCGAGCTCGCAGCAGCCCACTCCACCAAGTACTTCGCGGCCCTGGTCAAACTACCAGATGAATGCTACTGCCGATCTCTTGGACATGCCTGGCCTAGAGACGTCACAGTCCCCTGGTGACCATGGGCAAATGGTCGCGGAACCGAATTTCCAATGGGGCCACTATACGGTTTCCAGCACTGACGCTCCAGAAGAGATGCCACCGCATATGACACAACCGTCAATGTTTTCAGTAGCGCCCACGGACCTGGTTAGGCCTCCGATCAGTTTACACACTTCTAATATGTCTCTTCCTGCGCCATCGCAGATTCCAATACTACACCACACTCCGGATCCAAGGGACCTCGCACCTTCGGTAACGCCGATTGACAATATGCATCATCACTATCCTAATATCATGCAACCGCAATTAATCATGGAATACACACCTTATAGAAGAAAGATTTCCAAGACAAGGAACGGACGATCAGGCAGACCTACCAAGAGGCCGCGGGGCGGAAGCCGAGCGCTTTCGAAGAACAGCACAGACTACATGGACCCGCAGCTCACATCTAGTGACGGATCTTCGACCACGAAGCCTCCCGGCCGGAGCATCACTTTGAGGCCCGATGCCCCTGAAAAGGACCGGTACATACTAGAACTTAGATGCCAAATGGACAATGACAAGGGAAAGGGCATATGGGAGGAAATCACCAAGAAGTATGAGGAACGGTATGGAAAGAGGAGGCAGGAATCGCTCCAAATGAACCTTACCCGAGCAGTATTAAAGTATGCTGAATGGCCTCCCGAAGAAGTGAGTACAACATGTGGACCATGATTATTGGTTGAACATTACTGACTTGGTGAACAGGACGAAGCTTTAAAACGTGCCGTCGAGGAGCTTGACCGACGACGTTATGCAGATTTAGCCAAGTTAATGAAAGAAAAGTACGGTGGTTGCCAAGCCTGGGACTGGAAGGAGGGTCACATCCTCAAGCGCCTAATGGACTTGGGCATCGAGGAGTTCGATCCTGAAGATGTTACCAAGAAGCCCCGCCGAAAATCCAAGAAGGCCATGAACAAACGGTCGACTGGTAAACAGCCCTGGGTGGCCCCGAATGTAGGCCTTCCGTACGGAGATGAGGGTCGCTCAATATCATCTGAGCAGGAGAATTACATATTGGAAAACTACTGTAAGCCGGACCCCGATTTTGAAGATCCAGATGCCATGAACGGCATCATGGAGCACCCGAACACAATACCCTCCAGGGGAAGCACCGAAAGAGACCCGGGCGAGAGTCGAAGCGAACGAGTCGCCAAACAGGCCTGCGAGCAACTACTCTCGAAAGGGGGTAATCATGTATATGGTCCCCTCCCGGTGGGCGACAACCGCCACTAGATGCCAGCTTTCAAAATGTTCTTGTCACGAATCTCCTTCATCACCGCTATTCAAGTCGTCACTATCATGCGGTTGCTTACATATCACTAGAAGATGCTTCAAATATCAATGTCATAATTTAGCGACCAATTTGGAATTCCCCGGAGTTGGAGACAGGGTTCGTATCACTACTGGAGAGGAACGTCTCGCATGAAAAAGGATGTAATGAGGTAATCCTATTACGCGACACGTTGGGTTTTTAGCGCTCCACTCTCGTCTTGGAGCTTGGGAGGCTTTGTGCTGATGACTTTTTTTCTAAATCACGGCGTTGGGATGCATTGCTCTTTGGATCGGTACATATTGCAAGCTTTACGGCCATACTTTCCTTAAGGCCAGTCTGGTACTAGTTGTTTTATATAAAATTTGATATTTACGCGGTACTTATTCTACATTTGACATCGTCGAGTCTAAGATGACAATGACTACCTACCTGCACAGACAAACTTGGCTTTCTAGAGGAAAATGTGATGGGCCTTTACTTTGACTTATAAAAGGGCATGTGTGAATTGGGAAGGAAGTCACTGAATGTGCCCCAGGAGTATTGCTATGTATCTGGTCCAATGACTATCTCAAGTAACTGCCTTTTCTTGTCTATGATATCTATCCAAGTGCCGCCACTGTCAACGGCGGTACTCACAATACTGATACCGTGGGCTATCGGGCCAGGCTGCCAGTGAGCATGTCTCTTCCAGAGGAGCAAGACTACAGTCATCAAACGGAGCATGGGCCAACATAGTGTAAGATGTTCTGCTTATTCTGTGTCAGGTCCCTCTTGATCCATTTAGTGAAGATCCAAGCAAGGACTCCAGGTACGATGTCTACACTCTTTCTCAATATCCGGTGGCTTAGCAGCTATCTTTGTCTAGAACGATTTTGGCATTGTTACCGTGCCGTCAGATCTCCTCTTCACTTCACTATCTAGTGGGCCTCTATATTACATACCTACCTCCTAGGTATACATGTGAAGTGAGGCGCGGGTCGAAGTGGACGGTTAGCTGCAAGGGAGGGCCGGGATAACAGGCCCAACAACGCGGTCCAGTGGGCAAAAAGAGGAAGGAAAAGAAAGAAAAAATAAGACAAGCACCTGCGCCCGTTTCTAATAATACAAGCTTCTACAACGTGCTCTGTCTTCTTCTGGTCTTCCAATGTTGGGGCTCGAGGCTGAGACATGGCGTGTATATTCGCCTCAAGGCCAAACACGAGGTCCGGAAGTCCACTGGAAGCTCTACCGTCCGTGTAAGCTGGACGTGGGAATTCGGATTCGGACACGTGGGATTCTTCTTGTTGACTGATCGTCGCACCTATCTTGATTACGTTCTAGATCCGGGGGTGGTGCTCCATCGACGTCGGGGAGGATTGGGGCCGAGACAACCAACAGCATGCGTATAGTACTATGTAGACGGCGATATACCACAATGGCGGGCGATGACAGTTGAATTCGAGTCTGCATTACATATATGACTGCATGATACTGGGTTGCGGAGTTTGGGGGCCGCGAAGGAAATGGCCCACGTGCCATGCCGGTCGCATGTGCGTAAGCCCCAGCAATTCGACCCCTGTGCACTTACATACCCCTTGGCCTCTCTCTCAACCCCAGGGATAATTTTCCCTACATGGTAAGATGGCAGTGCATTACGTGTTAACGCTCAACCATGAGCAACGGCATTAATTCTCCACGCCGGCTCGTACGTACGACTCGTTCGGTCTTGTCGCCGCGGAGATAGATAAGTAACGCCGAATAATCGAGACAATGGCCTTGGACTTAAGAGAAAACTGGGTTCGTGCTGACCAAATGGCCCTGCTCCGGTACCTACCAGACTGCATATGGCGGAGCTAGGCATAGTTCCGTCCGGGATAGTGGTGGTTCCCACACGTAGAAGGCCACTCCGCAACCCTGGGTGCAAGTGAGATCATAGAGATTGCGCACGAAACGGGGACGACGGAGACGGTGCAATTGGGAGAGTTTGCGGGCGTCACGTATGGTTAGGTAGGTAGGTATCTGTTAAGGACACCGCCCCTTTCGCGGCGGCGAATACCCAGAAGTGGCAGCCGACAAATGAGAGTGAACAAGTCCGCCCACCGCAATAACGGCACCCATCCAGAACCGGGTTTCCCCCATGGTCGAAGGTGTGATGGCGTTGAGGAAGCGCGCCGCGAACCGCGCCCTTGGGAGATTGCCCCGACTCTCACTGGCCGATAAAAAGGGAGCGCAAACGAGGTTGCTGTTGTACATGCCAGGCGTGCTACCCAAAGCAGATCCCTTTCTGTTCCCCGCCCTTCTCCTCGCATGAAAATTAATTATCATTCATAGATAGATACCTACCTACCTACCTCTACCTAGGAGGTATGTATCAATTTGACTTGAAAAAATTTACCCATTTGAAACCCTACCTAATCTATACAACCGACTACTACCCCAGTACATTAGGTACTCGGGCCCAAAAATGAGAGAAATGACAGAGATATGAGAAGCAGCACATGTGAAAAAAAAAAACACGAACAGAAGATTGGTCCCTCCGGATCTCCGTACAGGCAGGTAGGTAGGTAGAACCCAATTCGGTAGGTAGATGCCCCTTGGAGGACGTTGAGCTCTGGCATCAGTGTAACGTGACTGTCGTACTACGCACGACTTTCTGACTGGCGGGAAACGGGGGGCCACGCCAAGCGGAGCATGGCGAGCAGGGGGAAAAGCGCAGGGCTGCAGTAGTTTTGTCAGGACAGGACCCCAAATGTGATCTTAGCACACATCCATAGCGTATGCTGTATGTATCCACCCATTAAGCTTAAGGAACTTTTTATCGTAGTGTACGCGTGTGTGTACCATCCATAGCTACAATTTCGGCTCTGTGTAAGCAGGTAGCTTGCTCTGGGTTCCCTATCTCCGCTCCCGTTCCCTCCTTTGCCGCTTTTAACCCTAAACATCGCATGAGCAAGTTTAAGAAAGATCGGGAGAGGAGGAAGCAGAAATCTAACTGGAAATGAACACCGAGTACAGAGAACTGCCGATGAAGATTTGTCAGACTTGGTGGTATGTCAGCAACCCGACAGCTTGGAGCCGAGGTCCTGGAGCTTATGCCGCCTGACATGAGAGCGGTCAAGCCGCAAGAACGGAGAGGGGAAACGAATACAAATCATATACAAATCAAATCGAATCAAATCATACCATCGTCAGAGTTTCCATTGGCAACCATGACAGACATATTTGTCAGTGACTTGGCACACATTAGCAATTAGGTAGGGCTACGTATACAAGGATCATCAACGCACGAGGCCGGATGTGTTTTTATGCCAGGGGTTCGTTTTAAGAGCCATGTCAGACCGGTACTGATCCCGCATGAACTGGATACCGCCGCCCTAGTCACGGATCGTTAGGCACGGACGCAAAATTGAATAGCGTCCTTAAATATCCCGGGGGGAGAAGAAACCGGGGGCTAATTATGACAGTATTGAATACTGTACGGCCAGGTTACCCCTGGAATCGATGCCAGCTTCGGTTACCGAGATCCACGCGGGGAGGCCAATGTTTTGAAGAGAGCCAATGTAGGTAGGTAGGTACCTAATGTATTATACTGTGGCATGTGTATTGCGAGAAATTAATCTTAAATGGAAACGCAAAATACATGCTAATTTTCTTTTCCACACAAGTACATGTGTATAGGATACCTACGCATCGTAGGCATCAAATAGACGCGACGTGATGTCTCGATAAGCTCTGAATGTAGATGCCCTCCCAGAGTCAGGGTCAAAATAGGTGGCCCATGTGCAACTAATACTGTATATGCCATGCGGTATCTCCTACCGTGTATGACAGTATTATTCGCACATGGACCACTTATTTTGATCTTACCCTGGGAGCGCATCTGTTCAGGAACTTTTGTCAATGAGATTTCTCGCACGGACGGACAGCATGCTGGCACTCCATACACTAATTCAAGGAATGGCAAGTACCTGCACACCGTTAGCCAGTCTGAGCGGTGGTTCGATGTACTATGGTGTTAGGGGTAAATAAAACTACCTTGTATGTATCTTCCAAATACGGCTTAGGTAAGGTAGGGATATTTACGTGGACAGCTCTGCCAGCTGACACGCCAAATAGTACTTCGTAAGCCCTGTAATGGCCTGTGCGGTAGCCTTGTGGCCCGTGCCAGTACCTGACAGGGTAGTTTTTTCTAGGCCTGTAACCATAGTAAACAAAGTGTCAAATTTGCCCATCTTCCCCGGTACCGAACTTGAGAATATCAAGTAGGGCCCCCCTGCTGGCGGACTCTCATCCGAGATCACAGAGCCGTATCGTAGGCTTCGCGGTACATCGCAATGCAGAACATGGATTCCCAAGATCCGCGCGGTGGACTGTTGCCCGGAATCGTGAAGCTGGAGATGTTCATTTTGAGCTGTTGTTGCCCATATTAGCTCACTCTCTGGGAAGGGGAGTCCTGGCAAGGCATTCATGAAGAGGAGGAGGCTAGTGCTCACTTCACCATGCGACTGAATGGTTTAATATAGAAGTTGACGAAATCAGCCAATCAACGCAACTCCTGGTCTCCGAGGGTCCCTGAATCTCCGATAATCCTTACAGGGGTTGTTTTGATGAGGCTTGAACAGTTACTATGGCTCCAAACCCATGAGGACCACGATAATCACGGCTGTGTATTCCGTTATTTTGAAATAGCTACACCCGAGCCACAGATCCTGGACTGGTCCAGTTGCTCCGGTGGAGTCTTTATCTTGACGACAGAGGTCCACATAGTCTTTGGGGGCCGATATCCAGACGCCGACGCCTTGTGGAGCTTCCATTCCTCTCCGACCAAATGACGATGTCTGGAAGATACGATTTGCTTGACCTGGCGGTATGCCTAGACAGACTCTAGCAGGGTCCTGCATGCAGTTTCGCTGCTCAGGAAGCTCGTAACTCAGCGGGTCTCATCCCCCTGGCAGAATGCTAAGGCAGACTCGCTAAAGGCCATTGGACGGCGAGCAATATCTGAGAAGGTCGGGATCCCACGCCAGCAGAGGTGCGGCTCAGCAAAGCCCGACCGGCGAACAAGACTTGTGTTCGTCCGGCAGCGGGCCCTAAATGATCCCGAGCATGTAATGAGGTGGATATGGACTCTCGGAAATTGACAATTTCGAACTAGGTCGAACAGACAGCGAAGAACGACCCCAATGGTTCAATACAGACTGGAGTTCTGACGTCCCGTGAAGTCGGTAGATCACAATATACAATGCCGTGTTGAGGAATTCTGGTTTGCGGTAGCGCCCCAAGAGCGATCCCTTGCTTCGTCCAGGCTGGGTAGTGGAACGCACCTTATATGAACCGCACAACTCCAGCAGGGCCACCAATCGGTTACGAAGACAAGTTCATGCATATGTAAGGGAAGAGCTACATGCCTCTCCGCGAGTTACACTGCATTCTGTTTCGAAATTTGTGCATGCCGCACACATGTATTATTCGCTTACAGATCCTAGGCTCCTCTGGGTATCATGAAACCAGAATTCCAGAGCTAGGATCAGCAATAGGAAGATTTCTACACGTACCTATTCGCCGTTCTGAGAAGCCTAGCGAGCTTTGTCTCAGCCGCGTCTGCACCTGCGTGGTCTAGACCGACTTCGCTGTCCGTCTAGATTCCGAAACACGTGGAAATTTTGACTATGGCGGCGGCGAAATAAGAGGCCTGAGACAATAATATAATACAGACTTCAAGCCCGTGCATGCTTGGTCTTTGGACAGGGTCACGCCTGGCTCATACCAAAGGTATATGAGATGAACGGCATAGGGTCATGCTGTGGAGAGCGAAAGTAGAAGCCCGAACAATTCAATTGCGCACTGTACCATTTGTAGTGGTACAATCTGCGAGACGAAAAGTGCGAAGTCAATAACAACGGTAGATATTCGTATTGTATAGTAGCACAGCGTCGAAGCTATTCTAGAGATATATGAATGTGTAAGGAGGAGGAGGACGAGTCGGCGTTGTATGAAGTTGTACAACCTTGGAAGACATTCAGGTGGGAGTATCGATTAGGTTTCTCTAATCGATAGCTACCAGGAGCTGCAGGAGTTACCTAAGCAGCCCTGCGAGCCGACACTGGCACGTGTCCTCAGGCTGGTCTAGAACCGGCGAATGGTAGGGAGTACAAAGAAGCTTATCAACTGGCCAGCACGGGATTGGAGGGATTCTGTTAGTATGACGAGTAACTCTGGTTCGTCTAAATTTCCATCTTGAATGACAACATCGCATCGACCGTCTGATGGTCACGCTCCAAGTTTCAATTCGCATTCTTTATTGGCTTCAAGTTGAAACTTGGGAAACGTAGTCCCAGGCTTTACTAGTAACACCTTTTTTTCAGCCTGCTTGCCGTATTTCTCTGCTGGTTCGAGGACGGTGGGAAGTTCGCCAGTTAAATCATCTCTTCACCGTTCGTGTCTTCATACACATGCCTTCTTCTGCATTCTCCTGCCGGTGATGCCCTTGCTAGGCATGGGCAGTTGGACGTTGGCCACCTCCCACAAATCAACATACCATGACGCGTCTACCAGATTGATCGTGCTGTTCGCGCTGTTGGTGCCATGGCTGGGGGTAGTAGAGGCGATGCGCCCCAGTCGCATCGCCGAGCTGAGGCAGGAGACGGTTGACATGTTCTACCACGGTTTCGATAACTATATGAAGATCGCTTTTCCCGAAGACGAGGTACGGCTGAACACGTATAAAACCCGAAACGGCTTGACTGCCAAAGTAGAATTGTGCATTAGCTCATAGTTTACAGTTGCGGCCCGTGTCTTGTACGCCGTTAACTCGAGATCCCCTCAACCCGAGAAACATTGCGCTTAATGACGTCCTCGGGAACTACTCCCTGACCCTTATCGACAGCCTTTCGTCCCTCGCGATCCTTGCCTCCGCGCCGCCTGATAGTAATAATACTGGGCCTAAAGCCTTGAGCGATTTCCAAGATGGCGTTGCCGCGTTGGTCGCACAATACGGTGACGGACGCCCCGGGCCAACTGGACAAGGCGCCCGTGGTCGCGGGTTTGATGTCGATAGCAAGGTACAGGTCTTCGAGACTGTAATAAGGGGCGTTGGTGGACTGCTCAGTGCCCATTTATTCGCGGTTGGAGAGTTGCCAATTTCTGGTTATAACCCGCGCAAGCCGGCTGATGGTGATTTTGACATTGAGCAAAACCCCATTCCTTGGCCGAACGGGTTCAAGTATGACGGGCAGCTGCTACGGCTTGCCCTCGACTTAGCTCAACGCCTGCTTCCGGCTTTCTACACTCAGACCGGGTTACCCTATCCGCGTGTCAATCTCCGTCACGGCATACCTTTCTATGTGAACTCGCCGCTTCACGTTAACACTGGCCTAGATCCAAAACCGTCAGAGGACTCGCCGGAAATCACCGAAACTTGTAGCGCCGGAGCTGGTAGTTTGGTTCTTGAGTTTACCGTGCTGAGCCGCCTCACCGGGGACCCAAGATTTGAGCAAGTAGCTAAGAGGGCTTTCTGGGCCGTCTGGTCAAGAAGAAGCAACATCGGCCTTATTGGAGCTGGTGTCGATGCAGAGGAAGGACACTGGATCGGAGGATTCTCTGGGATCGGTGCAGGCATCGACAGCTTTTTCGAATATGCCCTCAAGACCCATATCCTGTTGTCAGGTCAGGAGCTGCCTAATCGAACAATGCCTCAAGTTCATCATGATGGCAGCTGGCTAGATCCTAATCAGATCTATCATCCACTTTCGGACGAAGACAATTCGCCTGATTCTTTTCTGCGGGCCTGGCATCATGCTCACGCTGCCATCAAACGTCACCTTTACTCCGGATTACATCACCCCCACTACGTGAATGCGCACATGTCCACAGGTTCACCCCAGGCATACTGGATTGACAGTCTAGGCGCATACTATTCTGGCCTTTTGGCGCTGGCTGGAGAGCTTGACGAGGCCATTGAGACCCACCTAGTCTACACAGCTCTCTGGACTCGGTACTCCGCCCTCCCAGAGCGATGGTCTGTCCGCGATGGTAACGTCGAAGGTGGCCTTGGATGGTGGCCCGGTCGGCCTGAGTTCATCGAATCCACTTACCACCTGTACCGTGCTACTCGAGACCCTTGGTATCTCTATGCTGGTGAGATGGTTCTGAAAGACATATATAGACGATGCTGGACAGATTGCGGTTGGTCTGGTTTGCAGGACGTACGTACTGGGGAAAAGAGCGACCGAATGGAGAGTTTCTTCCTCGGAGAGACCGCCAAGTACCTGTATCTCCTCTTTGACCCAGGTCACCCATTAAACAAACTCGATGCTTCGTACGTATTCACTACGGAAGGACATCCATTGATTATCCCTCGAAAGAAAACCAACCGTCCAGTGCGCAAACAGACGTCAGAGACGGCCGTTCAGCACTACTTCGATGCACATTTCACTACTACGTGTCCTCGCCCGCCTGACCTACCTCCGTTGTCTGGCTCTGCCACTGCCGCGAGACCTGATCTTTACAACGCGGCCACTCTAATTCGGCTTCATCAGGTTCCCAACATACACAGCGGCTCGTATGATAGAATCGCGAAGCTTGGCGGATCCGAAGCACAGACGAAGCAATCAGAGAAACCAAGGGAGAATTACACCTATTTCCCGTGGACATTGCCTCGCGCCATGCTCCCGACCGACGGCATTTGCGCCGTGACCAAACAGGCTCAGACCTCGGTAATTGAGTTCCCTTCCAATACTCAACAATCCATGGGCAGTGCTTTCAACCTCATGTTCGGCGGCCATAACCTCGTTCGCATGGGGAGCGAAGGCATTGCGATTAATAGTCTCTCTGGCCTGAAGCTAGCTCTGCTCATGGAAGAGCCCCCGGAAACAACCGAACGAGCCTGGAGGGTCTACAGCATTGGGAACATACCACTAGGCCGCGACGAAAAGGTGTTCATCACTCGTGACGTCCTTGAGGACATGTCTGATCCATTGTTTCACCGTGTTCGCGACTCCGTCCTCGTCGATCTGCTCTTGCAGATTGAGATTCCTCAAGAACCCTTGCAACATAACGCGACAACCAATCCTGAGCCTTCCTCCGAAAGCGGGTCGACCGTCGAACTCGATGTAGAGTCTGCCGTCGGTACCCAAAACTTGTTCAGCTCCTTCATACAACAGATAACGTCCGTCCTCCGGGAGCCAGCTGCTACCTTCGGCCCTGAGCCCGTGCATCCTCCAAAGTATAGGTTCGTTGAACTGCCCGCCGTCACTCCCGTCGGCGTGGGCGTCGCTCCCTTACCGGACGTCCGCGAAGCGCCTAACCCGCATACAAATGCCATCGTCGACCCGTTGTCCTGGCAGCGCATCTTCTTCGCAGGCCAGGCCTGCGAGGGCAAGCTACCCGACGCTGCGCCGCGATCGCATCAAGTGATCGTGATGCGTCGTGGCGGGTGCTCATTCTCTGAGAAGCTTGCGAATATCCCATCGTTCGCGCCGGGCCGGAACGCGCTACAACTCGTGGTCGTGGTGTCGGACGATAAGGACGCCCTGGAGCACGACGGTGAGGAAGAGGAGGAAGACCTGTACGGCTTCAATTTCATCAGGCCCCTACTCGATGAGCCACAGAGGACACCCGCGGGGATACTTAGGCATCGCCCCATCGCCATGTTGATGACGGGAGGAGGCAAGGAGGCGTATGAGTTGTTAAAGGCGACGAAGAGCTTGGGGCTGAGGAGGAGATACCATGTTGAGAGCCAGGGATTGAAAATAAGCAATCTGATCGTGCTGTGAGATACGTGTCTAGTTGGCGAGCAATGGATTTGAGCACATATGCATGAAGTTATGACGAGTGGCTTAGGTCGTTTTAGCGTGTGTTGTTCTAAAGGAGCGATAGTATATATATAGAGTCGGGTGTAGATACTTGCACAAATCCGGAAGAGGTCTGGATAGAACAATTGACGATGGTGCATTCACTTACATATCGCTGTCTGTATTGGCTGCACTACACCGTCCGCCTTTTGGGTAGAACAGCGCTGAGCTACATAGAGTGCAGAGTGAATTGATGCTCGGTCTTTGAGCCGGTCCCTATCAGGTAGGTACCTACTCAACATATTGAAAAATAGCAAGATAAAGCTTTATCTTTCCTCAGTTACCTGATACTAATGGGCATTCTTAAAAAGAATGGTACCCGACGATAGCAAAACTTGCCAAAAAAAAAATTCACCAAAAAGTTGCGGTACCAGAGGAATCTAACCTCTCAGTGCTGGACTCGCGGGGAATCGAACCCCGGACCACTCCCACATTAGACGGGTTCGAAATCGCGGACAGGGCAGCCGTGCTTCGTCACGTGCTAAGGGAGTATTATACCACTAAACCACAAGCCCGTGTTTGTTGTTCGATCTTCCGCGATCGATGTGATTGGATGGGATGTGCGGCTTTTTTGTTGGATTATATGTTACAGTACAGAGTGGTGTGGGATGAGGAGGCGAGTCTGCCCTAATGCGCCGGGTGGAGTTCGCCGACGGGGCTTGTGGGTAGGTAGGTAGGTCTAAGGGATTGTCGTCTGAGCTAGTAGATCTCTGGGCTAGGTATTCCTGAAAGACGCGGATAGACAGTTGATACGATACTCCAAACCGAGGCGTACTCAATTCAAATCAGATAAGCTACGAAAGCCAAGTACGTATGTATGCACGAGACGATACCACAGAGCTACGATAGGCTTGCTCAGACACGATTAGGATGCATTCGTCTGCCCCAATAACTGCTCGGTTTCAACTAGATTCTAATTCTCACCAACTGGACATACGTCGCGAGATGATATCGCAGACTGGAAAGCATGTACATCAAGGGCCATACGCCATACCATCTATCTACTACAAATCATTGTATTCAATTTCGGTATCCGGATTATGAGAAAATTTGCAAGCCGATGCCTTCGGAAACGGGAGTTTCGTCTGAATAGACCTTTGGTACTCAATGCTGCTCGAAGCTTTATCGACAGATAACCCATACCTACCTAGGTAAGCAAGGCCAACACAGTCTCAACGAAAGCAAGGGAGAGCAAGCGGCAAGCGATAAGCCAACGAAGACATCGTGACGCCACGCGAACGAGCTACCTCGACCAAGTATCGAACGACGTGTCGCCGGGTCGTAATAACTCATATCAACAACCTCTCTCGCATCATGTCATAACAACAGCCAGCGTATTCTAAGCGGGTATACGAGTTGAAGAAGCGCTGTGCCGCTTTTATACCTACGCAGTAGTGTAGTAGTCGAGATATGTCAATTGGAGGCTGGGCATGTCCACACGAGCTAGGATAGGCTCGCGATAGCTTGGGATAAACAAGCTTAGAGAGAAGCATCAATAGAGCCGTATCTGACATCCGACCGGACTCGACACCCATGCTAGACCGCCTCGCTAAGATACCTACCTAAAGTAATCTCGCAATTAGTTAGAGTACCCGGGCGAGCCCCATACCGCAAAATCGCCGACAAGGTAGGTAGGTACGAGGAAATTGACAGCGAGAACGTCATAGCAAATGGAAATCCAAGCGCAACCACACGTGGTATTCAGAAAAAGCTCGCTCGTCATAATAGCTATAGCCGGCTGACACTCTGGAGCGTCTAGTCCGCAATGATGGCTCGACTTATATGTCGACGATAGACGACGGCTGCGATTATAAGGCGTGATATAAGCTGTAGCTTGCATTATCAGACAGCCGCATCTGCTGTCAATGCAGATACGAGAAAAAAAACGTCCCGCGCTACGTTCGCCTGGCCTGGTCTCGGCCGAATCGACCGTGGCATCCACCACAAGCTACATCTCATCACTCTAGTCCTTCTACTAAATCTCACAATCTCGTAATCGCTTCATAGCGCCGACAAAAGTCTAGATCAAGGTAAGTTGAATGAGGAAGAAGTCAGCCTCATAGTCGTATTGACAAGCTAACAAAAATATAACCTGACTCAGTAACAATTTTCCAACCTGAATTTGGGGGTAATTCTTCTCGAAAGACGGGTATGTAACGTCGTCTTGGTCGATACCCCCATATCGATGTAACGCCAGATGCTCCGCCGGATGCAATGCATACCTTCCTGCCCTCATCCAATCGGCCAGATGCAAGTCTTGATTGGATACTGATAAAGGTCTTGCCAGATTTTTCGGGCGTAAATGCCCCCACACCGAACGCCAAGTGCCTATGATAATATGCCAGAACCATTATGTTTGTAGGAAAAACGCCGATATCATGCTGTATGTTGTGATCATGACGAGTGTTCTCTGGTGGAGAAGCACCGCTCTCGTGTCATCACCGCTTTGCGTTGTACATGACTGCTGAGCTCTGGTTCTCTTGCGCCCGTGCCATGGCGATAACGACAGTGTTCTTGCAAACCCCGTAACTACAGCACTCCTCGGCCGGCATCGCTCCGCTGAGAATCAAATCCCGTTTAGACTAAGTGCGCGTTAGTACCTATGTAATCGCCAGAGTTGATTCTGTAGATTGAGTAGGTAGACGTACGTCTGGACAGCGGATGGGAGACGCCTGAACCAGAGCGCCTAATACCGAGAAGACTGTAACGATCGGTAATAGCAGATTGAACTGCATCGTTGGTAGTAGTTCCTCTCGGTGCAATCTAAAGAGATCCAAACGAAGGGAGAAGATTTGGACTGCGGCGGGTGGGTTTTATTTAACGATTGAGTGGCAAGGACTAATGTATCTCTTGTTGGTGATACAATCCTTCTAATAAGGGACGTAACGAATAGACATCAACCCGCATGGGTATAAGAGAGCAGGACTGAATAAACCGCTTGGTTACGAGAAACGGGGAGCCGTCTTTATCATATAAGAATCCGACGGATGGGTACCGCTAAGACGAGAGTGGTGTCAGAACTCGGAGGTGCCATACATATGTACGCTGCAGCTCGTTTGCCCTATCCACGCCACAGGCGAGTGCCAACCCTTGTGAGCTGAATGGTCGATTACGTCCTTACCGCACGCAGTGAGTGAAATGCGGCTATTGCAACAAATGATATACTCGGGCGCGATGGGGCTGAGAAACTGGTGATTCAAGGGCTTGAGGCTGTGGTTTCGTTGCTAGTGTAGGTAGGGGACATGACTAAGGACGCGCAAGATGGCAGCCATTTTGGTGGCCAAAGCCTATCAGACAGTTATGATGGCCAATGCTGCTGACAAAATCGTCATTCGCGTGCCAATGGCAGTGTGTAGACAAACAATACGGCGTAAGAAGCGAGTGGCTGTGATTGGCATCTCGTGAAAAATCTAGCCGGTGGCTTCGCCAAGCTTACCAAAAATGCTCCATGTATCTTGGATAGTTAGCGAACAGACAAAGAATCACTCCATATTCCGTAATCTGTAATAAGATACGAGGAGCGCGGCGATTTGTTAGCGACGTGAGGGGAATAGCCTGTCACCGTGGCGGTACTAGACCTCGTAAGAAATAGCAATGGTGTCAACTGGACAGCCATGCTGATGCCCGTACATGTATTCCGTAAGTAGTGCTGGAATGTTTCGAGAAGGAAAAAATAGAAACAAACGGGTTGGGCGACTAACCTCATTCAGCTGAGGCGACCCCCGCCCCATGCAGGTGCCCTCCCGGAGCTTGGTGGGAGCAATAAACGCCAAATAAACCGTTTATTTTCAGTAAACCATTTGCCAACCAATAGGATTTAAGTAAATTTTTTTCAACCTTTCAGATAGCGTTTACTGGTGCTCTAATAGTAATTACTATCTAAACGTTTAGTAGATATTTGCCTCTTTTTAAACGTTGCTATTCTAATTGTATATATGTAACTATACAATCTCTTATTCTCTTAACCTTAGCCAATCAGGGCCCTAGATCAATCAGTCCTATTAACATTCGCGTCGCCAGTGCTGTTGCCAGACCTATTGCCAAACCTACCAGTCGTCTATATAAAGGTAACCTCCCTCCTCCCTAATCTCCTAATCTTTCGAACCTTCTAAGTCTTCAAGTCCTCATCTGCCAACAGGTAAGTCAACAGGTAAGTCAACAGTCTCCTATCCAGTCTCGCAACTAGTAAGTCAACATCTCTTAGTCAGTCAGTCAGTCAGTCAACCAGTCAACCAGTCAACCAGTCAGTCAGTCAACCATTATCTTAGTCATCTAGATCTAGAGGGAGTTCAATCTAAATAATTGCATGACCTGTCCTATAATTATATATGTAATCCTGTAATCCTAAATAGTGGCATACTGCCAGTGGCCTACCTAGATCCACCTACCTACCTACCTGCCCTGCCCTGCCCTAACTTGACATCACCTAATTTCTCCTTCCCGTAGCTTCCTATCGCTTCCCGTGAGCGTTTATACAAAAACATAAACGTTTGAATTCAATTCAAACGTTTGAAAACACCCAAATAGTAAATATTTCCTAGCGCTCGTTCCGCTATGTGGGAATTTTGAAACGTTTAATTTTTTTCAACGGTAAGTTAACTGTCAATTGACGGTTTATTGTATCCAGCAGACTCCCGTAAGGCAGGTGCCCACTGCGACGGGATCGTTCGGCCCGGAAAAGCTTGAAACCGGCCATTACGAGCCCGGAATCCGCCAAGCAATTCCATCCAGATTGGCTTCTGATAGGTACGTACCGGCTTATGTTATCCATCATACGAGCGTCAACGCCAGCATGAGGTCAATGTGCCGACTTGAACCTTGTCTCCTTCGCATCAATTACTACTTATATAGGAGTCGCCAATGACACGTTTCAAGTCATATTATTTACAAAACTCTCTGTTATCGTCTGATATGTAGGTATCTGGACAAGTATTGATACCATTAAACGCCGCGCAGTTGGTGTAATCTTGCTCTCAGGTCTCTCAATTCAATATAACGGAGAGTAACGGTTGGTGAACCATTACGAGCAGCTGCTCATCCCAATCTTCACTAGATTTTTCGGACAAAGAGAAGGTTTTGTTCCCTTACCAACTTTGCCTCGTCTTGGATATCGCTCTATTTCTTCCAGCAATTCGCCAGACCGAGATATTATTAAATCATGCTTATCATCTCATATCATGTTTAACTTGTCGCCAATAGGATCCTAAGCATCATTATCACCAAGGATACCCTCAGTCTGTTCCAAGAGTCAACGATGTCAGACGAGAGGGGCAGTCTACCATCATATCTGTATCCTAAAGCATTTGCACCCGTGGCTTTGGCTCGGCCTCGTCCCAGAGGTCCTGGCCCATTCCTAGGTCTACGCCGGACAAGCAACTCGCCTCCTCCGAGTTAGCGGTCACAACCACACTCTCAACAAAACCAGGTTATGTGAATGACTGGCTTCCATCATTGGATATCAAGCTCCCACACAAACTTGCGAGTTGAGAAGGGCGTGGGCGTCCTTCATAGTCGAGCCGTCATGGCAAAGCCGCGTTAGCCCCCTAAACCTGGTTGATACGGCCCAAGGACACGGTGCTGAGATCATGCGACTTGATTCTCTCAGCCACGTATTCATTCTTTGTTATTGACTATTTCCCATTAGACCAGAGGCCCCGACGACGACTTCCCCTTACCGCTGAGAGACCGTAA
Source organism: Hypoxylon sp. FL0543 (assembly GCA_022578575.1). Lineage (NCBI taxonomy): Eukaryota > Fungi > Ascomycota > Sordariomycetes > Xylariales > Hypoxylaceae > Hypoxylon > Hypoxylon sp. FL0543. The sequence continues at coordinate 170,083 of MU394002.1, forward strand.
GACCTGGGAGCTGCGATCTATCCCAGACAACATACTAGCCCAAATCATTACGGACTGGCCCCACAGCGTAATTATATCCTTTCAACCTGACACTCGGGACGTTGTATCACGCATTTCTCCTTACTTGGTGGCCAAGTGGGGACCGAATATCTGTTAAGCAGAGGCAGATATCATGTGGCAGAATAGGGTGAATACATGGACGTTCTGGTCGATGAGATCAACTCCCGTCAACCCCAAGGGCTCTATTATAACTCCGTGAAAACTAGCGAGTTCGCCTACGCGAACATAAAGCTGAGTCCGAGTAACTTCGTCTTCGACAAGAAGCGCACTGTCTGGGTCGTTGGATGGGTGAGTGGCGGCTTCTACCCAAAGGGGCGCGAGCTTGCCGCGGCTATTTCCTGAGATGCATTCCATCTTGGAGAAAACCGCCCTAGGAAGCATCACACACGACCAATCACCCGAAGACACATTGAGAGCCATTGCTGCATCGATCGAAGACGATCCCTTGGATAAGATGCTGGGTTGTAAGGGCGAGGGTGCCAGTGAAGAAATGTGGACAAATCTCAGTTCAGAGGAGTACGTCTTAATCAAACTGGACTAGTGTTTGCCTTGCTATATCTTCATGGCAGTCGAATTAGACAGCGACTTGCTTGCTCTCCCGTCAGGGATGCCCTTGTTCGAAGCGGATAACCACGCTAACCCAGCGTCTATATACATACTAGGCAGGTATCAGCCAACCAGCTTTGAAGTTATATGGCGGCGTGCGGTAGTGTCGCGCTCACCGGATCGATCCAGTCGTGTCATACGGGAGCGTATGTAGGACCGTCATACATCCCACGAGGATGTTATGCTCCTACCCGCGGTCTTGGAACGTGGTCGAAACACCAGCTTTCCGGATTCCGAGATCGCACGGACACGCTGCTGTGACCAAGTCATAGTTAACCTTAAATGGGTTTCTTACAGCCTCCCGGCCTTCCAGTGACATTGACAGACGTCTACCTTTAATCTCGACGACCGGGCCCGTGGGAAAATGGTGAAGGACCCTAGATTAGGGACCTACCTAGATAGGTGCGCCACCATGACACTATAGGAGACACGGGGCTTGAAGCGGTCGGGAATATGTCTAGGTAGGTAGTGTGAATGCCTCCCAATGCCTCCCTACCCATAGTATCACAAGCACACACCTCGCTCAGCATCCTGTTGTGTTTGCTCCGGTCCGCTATCTCTCGACGCGCGGGTTCCCATACCCCTAATTATTGCCTTACACGAAGTATTCCGCAGCATACCGCAATCTATGTCAAACAGCGGGAATGGACCTCACGCGCGGAACTTCTGCACGTCGATGAGAAGTTGAAATTGATGCTAAGGCCACCATCCGGGCCTTGAATGCCAACTTCCCGAGGTACCTGGCTTAGGTACACAAGGAAATGTGGGGTGCATGTATCTTCAGCTGAGGTGCCAAAGATGGGGAAGGTTCGCCAGTTGATAAGGCAGGCACCTGAAAATAACCTTGCAAGTCTTTCCGTACTGGACGCTAGAGGAGCCAGTTAGAGGTGTATCCCGGGGCGCACTACTGCACACTAAAGCAGCCTGTCTCCTCAAGGCTCCCCAATACCTGGTGGCAGCTGCGCAGTGCTGAGTTTCTTAGTAATCCCTGAGGTACAGGTATCGGGCGACTCCGCCGTTATTTTCTGTCTCCGGAACTGAGCGAGGCTCGCCACCTCAGCTTTCGTCACTTACCTCCCTATTCAAGCAAGAGCTTTTCAATGGCTTAGGTCGCCGACTACAGACTGAGCAACACTAATAACTAAATGTCAAAGAGATTCGATAACGAAAGCCTCAAGACGTGCAATGTCACTTATCGTCCAATCATTTCGCAGTACACGGCATGAGCGGTCAAAATGTCTTTCATTGGTGTGCAGGACAGCTCAGTCCTTATCCCTGGCCGCCAGGATAGGCCATTCTCCAGATGGCCCTCTGTTTACTGACCTCCCAGTTTAGGATGTTGATACTCAACTAGACTCGCCTTTCAGAGTCCCTTGTCCAAGCCTCCTACTACCGCCAGGGCAATATTTGAATCACAGTTTCAGATAGCATTCGCCAAGACATCGAGATCTTCAATCTTCGTCATGACGCCGGTCACACAGGCTACGAGAATACCAGCATCGTATATACCCTGTGGGCATGGGCATGGGCATGGGCATTTGCCTTGCTATGGCAGACGACTGACCCTTTTGTTAGATCGAAAGTCGTTGATTGCTCATTTCCCCTTTCTATAGAGGACGCCATGACCACTATGAGGCACAACCTACTATCAGTGTTTGCTTCTGCTTTGGGGATCGATCAAAGAGATTTTCAGCCTCCACTTTGATCTCACAGTCATCATGTCGTAGGTATCTTCTGTGCGCGTCGCGTCCCTTTGGACGGGCCGGTGAAAAGATTTAATGCAGTGGTACTTTATTGTCACTTGAGTTGCGGCCAATGACTTCCAGCACGTTCGACGCGCACCTGCCTCTAGGTTTGTTCTCGTTACCTGAATTATTCCACTGCATATAGGATTTGCGGTATGAGGAGCTCTTGGAACTTCATAAACCGATTCTACTTTACGGACGGCCACTCCTCCTCCTCCTTATCTCACCCTCAACCATAATCCCACATTTCAAGCCCGCCACGGCCGCAGATCGCATCCCCCCAAGGCGACTGCTATCTTGCCCCATCCCACCAATAGCATCTTCGTCATCCAACCTGGGCTGGACCTAGCTTAGTTTCTCTTAAGCTACACAACTTCTGCATATGCAGTCGCATATTCACCTTCTATCTGCGAGCCAGCCTTAGCCCGTGTTACGTTGGCATATTTCCAGCTTCGCCGAGGACGTCGCTATAAACGGCCGCCTCGTCAATCCCACCCCCATCCCCATCTTATCGCAACTCGACCCTGCTCAGAAGTACTCTTGCTTGACTACTCGGCGCCTTCCGATCCTTCGTTGATATCAAATTTCCTAGGCCTCGACAGCGGAGTTGACCTCGGTTGTATTTACACTCTGGAATCGACGACGCAGCTTTGAGTGCTGGTACCTGGCCTGACCTTAGGTTCATAAGAATAAATCCACCCGCTTCGCAAACCTTAAGTCGCCAAACCGTATCACTCTATCGCTCCCACACCGGCTGTCAATCAGGTGAAACAGCTCATTGCCGACTTCCAATTATCCAACTTGCTCATTTGCTCATTCCTTCACAGACCAAACTCCTCCTTCGGCGAAGATGTCGCTCTCCAATTCAAGCAGCGACACTGCGCGCAAGGAAGAAGACCCTTACATTGTCGACTGTGACGTTGGCTACGTTAACGACGCCAATGCCGTCCACGGGCAAGAACTCGCCGAGGGAAAGACCTTCTACGCCAAGCTCCAGCGCTTCGCCGGCAGGTTCGGCGTGGAGCAGCGAGGGATCGAGCGAGTCCCGAGCGACGAGAGGACCGATTCGAGTATGAGCCAAGTCGGCACGTTGGTACGATAAGTCACTACTATTCGCAAACTGCTGTAGCCCTTCCCCCCTGACTTCGTTCTAGTGGTTCTCCGCCAATATGGTCGTTTCGTCTTTTGCCATCGGCGCTCTCGCCCTCCCGGTGTTCGATCTTGGATTTGTCGATAGTGCTCTGACGATCATCTTCGTCAACCTCCTTGGCATCATGCCCGTCTGTCTCTTCTCCATGTTTGGACCCCGGTTTGGCTTGCGCCAGATGGTGCTGTCTCGATTCTACTTTGGATACTACGGTGTCAAACTAAGTGAGTTTTCGACGCCCCCTTAGTTCATTTGGCGCTCATTAGAAAGTACTCTCCCGACTAATAACTTCCCAGTCGCCGTGTTCAATATCCTGGCCTGCGTTGGTTGGGCCGCGGTCAACGTGATTGTCGGTGCCCAGTTCTTCCACGCCGTCAACTCAGACGTGCCCGGCTGGGCTGGTATCTTAGTAATTGCCATCGCGACGCTAGGGATCTGTACTTTCGGCTACCGGATCGTCCATGCTTACGAAAAATGGTCTTGGATTCCTATGTTCGTCATCTTCCTCATCGTGCTGGGAACGTTTGCGCATTCCGGCGAATTCAACAGCTTGCTCCCCCTGAAGACCGGACCTAGCGAAGCCGGCGGCATCCTCTCCTTTGCGGCTTCGGTGTTCGGTTTTGCTACCGGATGGACCTCGTACGCTGCAGACTACACCGTATACCAACCGGTAGACCGGTCCCGCAGGTCGATCTTCATCTATACCTTCGTCGGCTTGTTTACCTCCCTATGCTTCACAGAGCTCCTCGGCGCCGCGATTTCAACTGCCATGGCAAACAACGAAGCTTACCTTGTCGCCTACGACGAAGCGCATATCGGTGGCTTGCTCGCTGAGGTCCTAGTCCCGCGGCTGGGCCGCTTCGGCGAATTTTGCGTCGTGCTCCTTGGACTCTCGATCATTGGAAATAACTGCCCCAACGCGTACTCCGTCTCGCTGTCCCTACAAGTCCTGTCCGAGAAGACGCAGCACGTTCCCCGTTTCGTCTGGACGCTCATCAGCACCGCCGTGTACATCGCCATCGCCATCCCCGGATACGACAACTTCGAGGACGCGCTCGAGAGCTTCATGCTGATCATCGGCTACTGGCTTGCCATCTACGAGGGCGTGAGCCTCACCGAACACTTCGTCTTCCGCCGCGGCTCGTTTGGCGGGTACCACCCCGAGGACTACTGCGAGCCGGACAAGCTTCCTCCCGGAATGGCCGCCATGGCCGCCTTCTGCATGGGCATCCTTGGCGCCATCCTGGGCATGGCGCAGCAGTGGTTCACGGGCCCGATAGGAAAACTATGCGGCGGCGAGTTCGGTGGTGACGTGGGCTTCGAGCTCGCGTTCGCGTTTGCGGCCGTGACCTATCTTGGACTGAGGGCATTTGAGAAGGGATGTTTTGGCCGATAGAGAGAAGAGCAGAGAAGAAGCAAGAGGATAGAGTCTAAATTTAGATTCGTCTTGGCGAGCCTTAGTGGTCCTTGGCGGCGATTGTTGAATAGGCGGTTAACGAAGAGCAGGTTTCGTCCATTGTGATTCAAGATTTGTAGAACGGCATTTACTAGCATTCTCAGAGGAGAAGGCAGGGCAAAAGGTGGACGATTGTACGATGAGGACGAGATATGATACGATAGCTCGCGTTGATACCACGGACAGATGTAAGAGATAATATGACCTCTTGACGATGTAATTATCGTGCTCGCCTATCGTGACGTGGCTATCGTGTTCACCTTCCAGATATTTTCGAGGGATGCATTCTGTGATACTGCTCGAATAGGTAAGCTTTAGGATCCGAGATTGTGTCTCCAAAAGCTCGACTGCATCGCGATCATATAGGTTACCTACCTCCTAAGTAGGTACCTATCCTACAACGACGCAGCGAAGCCGCTCACTCTGTACCGATTTCTAAGCTCCTGCGCACGCGAGACAGGGAAATCCTACACGTTGATTCTCCGTAAAGGAGAATACTTGCGCATCAAGCACGTACTATATCTACCTACCTAGAGGTATTTCTGAATATAGGGGGCTCGCTTTGCCAACATTCAACACATACCATATCTCTCCAACGCGAGAAACAAGATGTCGTTGTACATCCAAATCACTAGGGAATATCGAAGGAGCATTATAATGTGAAACCAGATTCCTTTCTAGGAGCAATTATCCACTGGCTTTGGCAAGTGTCCAAGCTCAACAGCACACTAGGACATGGCGGGATGGGCTGAGCACGGTATCCAACCTACTAGGTATACGTATACCTAGACCATAAGCTCGACGCACTCACTCTACTCCGTCCAGCGCCCCAAGCACATTCACACATTTCACACAATATCATATCAGTCACAAATTATGCCATTGAATTATCGTCTCCCCAGGCGACGCCTATCGACGAAGCGCCTCAGCAGTCCCTAGATACATTCAAACGTGGGTTTATCCGTAGCCTGAACGCCAAGCTAGAAAACAACGCAACAATCAAATCCGCGAAAAAAAAAAACCCCCTTCTTCAAAGACCATGCCAAGGTAGTACAACGCCATCGTAATCGGAAGCGCGAAAGAATCCACCGAGTCCATCGATTAGCTATCATTAGTTGTGAGAAGGATTCCACGATGGAGAAATTTCTCCAGACGGACGGGGCTTGATGGGCAAGCCTCATGCGGCGAGGTACTGACGGGGTGGAGGCCGACAACAATCGAAGCATACCCCTAGGACAGGTTCTCACGTCCTTCCTCCAATACCCCTCTCGGGTCGTGATAACGGCGGATGCGTCGTAAAGTGATGTACAAGAGAAATTAGGTAGAGACGTCTTCTGCTCAAGATTGGGTGACGGTAATCGGCGCCCTTTCCCGTCGTTCGAGGCCTATTATAAATCTCCAACACATCTCCGAGAAGGGATGGTCATAGACTGGAAAGTAGGCTCCTCATAGGCACAGTTCCCCTTAATCAGTAGCAGGGCATCCAGCAAACGGAATGGGAACGTCTTAGGCGTCATCCTTAATGGGCATGGCAAGGTGTGACGAAGACTTCTTGGCTGTCGCTCCCATTTCTGAGCCCTACTTCGTTTCCTCCACTCTAGCCTGAATTCCCTTCCGTATTTGTTGCATTCGCTTCTGGATTTCTTCTCTTTGCTGAGCGCTCTCTCCTCGTAACGCACCACTTGGGAGTTCAAACAGGATGTTTACATCTTCTACTGATAGCTCCCCGGTGGATTTTCCGCTGGAGGGGTTGTTATTTCCTCCGCCTCTCTCTGAGTGGCCCTTGGACAACGTCGTGAAACGATCCATAGCAGGTGTCCCTTTCTAAGGGTTAAACTGTGACTTCTGGAAGCTTTCAGCGGAGATGTCGCCGGCCTTGCTAGTGACCGAGGGCGGTTTAGGGTCCGCCTTGCCAGGCGCTGTTGTTCGTTCGGCTGGGGCTCCTTTGATAGCAGCGACGGGTTGACTGGGTCGCTTAGCCACTTCTAAGAATGTGGCAGGCAGATATCCTAGTCGTCCGTCCCGAGCTCGGCAACGCCACCACTCGCTTGGGTTGCCCAAAGGATCACTCTTGCTGAGGACTGCGATAAAGTCTCCCTTTTTGACAGCAAGGTCGACGCCTTGTGTAGCATTGCCGGACTCGGGAGTGAAGTCGTACAGAACACGACAAAACTCGAGATTGTTGGGATCGATAGGCGCATTTTGACCTGCAACTCCAAGTCGTTTGCGCTCTTCCTCCTCCGCTGACGCAGCAATGGATCGGATCGCTTTGTTCATGAGATATGGCAATCCAAATGCGGCGAGAATGAAGAAGATTAGGGGCTTCCTGCTAGGCCTAGGTTGGCCTGAAGCACCGTTACCACCGGATGGTAGCTGACGTCCCTCGAACTTGGCAAATGATGCTGGTGTAAGTGCCACAGCATCAACGGGAGGAGGTCGGCCAGTCAATTTGGCAAATAGCGTGCGGAGCCATCGCATGATGGTAAAGATACCAAGGACCGATCCGAGAGTGTTTCGCAAGTTGCTGAACTGCTCTGCTACAGACACCATAGCTACAACCTAGTTAGCAATCTGCTTACCGTGACATGAACACGGGCCGGGTTTTACTTACCAAAGAAGCTTGAATGAGTTGCCATGTACGTGCTCTCAAGCATCTGGGCGAAGCCACTGAATGCACCAACAATTCCTTCCAGCATCTGGAAAGTAGCTTGAGTACTGTTGTTAAAGGTATTGGTCAAGCTGTTCGGGTTATTCGGGTCGTTCGGCATCATTCCAGGCATGCCGCCGTACATGCCCCCATACATGCCTCCATAGCCACCATAACCACCCATACCGCCGTAGCTGCCGTACATTCCTGAGCCGTACCCTCCATATCTATTGTAAGGTGACGAGTATGGGTTGTACGCGTTGTTGTATGGGGTGGTTCGACTGTACGCCGACGCGTTCTGATTCACGGTCGAGTTCAGAGAATCGGGACGGGGAGGAATGGCTGGTGTGGATGACGTGGCGCCGCCCGTGGTAGACGCGGGCGCGGTAATTGCATTCGATGCCGGGGGGGCAGCGGCACCAGTTGTCGTTGCTGTTGGGGTTGGCATCGCAACTTTTGCTAGAACAAATAAAGTCAGTCAAAGAGGCTTGACGGAAAGACATGTGAAACTAGGATAATGGCAAACATACCGGATCCCGTCGCGCCGGCACGCTCCCAGGGTTTGGGCGGCGAAGCCATGGTAATTGAGATGCTGGTAATACAATTACGACGTCTTGTTATGTTAGAGAAAACGACGTCGCGAAATGGCAAGTTGCTCTGGCAAGGTCGAGGAGTGAAAAGAATGTGAGGCGAAGTGCCACAAAGGACCTCGGTTTCCAGGTTATGGGATGCAAGTCTTCGGCTGCGGTAAAGCCCAATAAGCCTTTCAAATTCGATGCACGGGCCAAAATATCACGTGGCGTGTGAATGGCTAGTGTACCTAGCAGCTAAGCGGTTAGTTGCCTCGGCATGGGCGGCGTTCCCATCCTTATCAGTACCGGCGATAACGATACGATCAACACCTCCAGCAAAAGGCGTCAACGAAGGTGCCCCGTGTGCGAGTAATAATTGTCATATACTATGCCACTTCACGTACTGTTAACACAGTACTATACGCACATGGGGCACTTTTGTTGACGCCTTTCTGCTCAGGTCAAATACTTGTCCCCAAATATGAATCTCGACTGCACAACACATCTGTGTCGGGCCACAAATTCTATTTGGTAGCTTCTGCTCTATCAATAGTCGCGTCTATAATGAACTCCCTCTTCATGAGTTCGATGACCGTCTCTATGCCTCTAACAACTTCTGGCCTTGAACCCTAAAAACAACTGGTCGCTCTCATCCTCATTTCTTCTTCGCGGCAAAGCTGAACAATTTCCGAGTTCGGTTCCTGATTCCACCATTCACTCGATAGTTGATTGGGCTCTCGGTACCAACGAATATCAGCCCGTCGTATATAGTGCATCCGATGAAAGAGCCCACAATGGTGGCGATCCATGGGCCGTAAAGCCACCATCCTGTCTGGAAAGTCTCTGGCCCGCGATACCCAACGGCCCAAGCCACGACTCTTGGCCCGAAGTCCGATGCTGGGTTGAGCGCTGATCCTATATTGTACCCCAAGGTGAACTTCAAGGTGGTGACCAGCAGCCCGAGCACCTACATCTCCTAGTTAGCATCCGTCGACCGAGCTAGATTCTGTTGCGAAGGCTGCCTGGGCTTCATAGAACACTCACCAGTGCATGCATGCCAGCGCCCGGCGGATTGTTCTGATCGTCCCCAAGAGCGAAGACAGCAATCATCATGATTGCGCTACCGACGACCTGGTCGAAGAAAGCTGAGCCGAGCGAGACCCATTCCTGAGGGGTCGAGAAGAAGGTCTTGGCGGTATTCGACATAGTAGGGTCGACATATAAAATGCTATCTCTATAGATACCATAGGCCAATGCACCAGCTACGATGCTCGCAAGAAACTGTGCGAGAATATAGACGATGCACGAGCGCCAGGGAAAGCCACGGAAAGCCCATAGGCAGATCGATATGGCAGGATTCATGTGAGCCCCTGAAACTCCGCCACCCAAATATATCCCGAACATCCAGGCGAAGCCCCAAGCCCAGCACTCTGTCTCGTAGTTGCCATATTTGGTTTCCTGGTTAGCAGAGAGATTTACTGAAAGGGTTGCTCCCAGACCCATGAATACAGCTATTCCCGTCTGTAAGTCGAGTTAGCCTGACTTATAGGAAAAAGGGTGTCGGGTTCGGGAGGATGACGTACCGCAAGAAATTCAGCTAACGGCTCCGGATGCTTCGCTCGTATGCGGGCCCACCAGTTGCGTAACTCGTCAGGGTCCCTCTCCCCTTGCTCTACCTTGTCATCCTCCCGTTGGCCCAACGGTTCGCTATCGATTCCATAGTTACGATTGTCCTCCCTGCGGCTTTGATTCGTAGTTTGCGTGTCATTAGTACGCTCCCTGCGGGTGGAATTATCTTCCCCAGGTTGGTAGTCAAAGACGGGCTGTCCGGCATCGTTATATCTATCGCCGTGAGAAACTCCTGCAGCTGTCCTTCTAGCTCTCGAGGCTTGGCTCGCCGTAGTGTCCTGCTTCTCGATGTTTGACAGATAATACGTGTTCAAGCCACCTTCGCCCAGCTCAGCCAATTCTTCGGATGATTTGGGTGCAGGCTTTGTCGGTACGTTAGCTGGTTTCCTAGCCCAGCGGACTTTACGCGGCAATGGCCTTCCCAAACTGAAAACTGGCTTCTTCTTGGCTTGGCGATACCATGGGTTCTCTTCGTAATACTCTTCGTCGACCCATCCTTCAGCATCTGGTTCCCCGCGACTTCTTAGTGCTTTCCGAGCCTTTTCTGGGACCGTTCGCTCGGGGGCCTCGGGAGATTTCGAATTCGGATAGCGACTCTGGTTTGATTCTCTCGGACTTATTGGGCCGTGTAAGCCAGACCGATCTCGAGGCACGTTTAGAAATGTATCTGAGATCGTATCTGGTACCTCTGTGGGGTTCTCGGGTCCCAGAAATCCGCCTCGTGGCCTGCCATCGACGACTGAGTCTGTTCTCCTTCTAGAAGACATAATGCTGACAAGAATCTAGTGTCTATTTCGACCAAACGAGTAACTAATTCCCTGTATTCAATGTGACTTGGGATCTGAATAGTACCAGACTCTTCGGAGTTGGCATGCCTTTTCTAGGGGTTATGAAAGAAGTTTAGACCTCATGCCCTCGACGCTGTCAAAACACGTCCATTGTGGAAGATTAGGCTCGGGACCTGGTGACGTCTTCTGAGGCGAATAGAGACTGCCCTTTTTTCAAACGAAGCAACGACGATTGGGCTCTCGGCTGTTGCGAATGTTTGTAGAGCTCGAAGAAGGTGTGCGATGTAAGTTTGTATGCTCACGGCGGAGCGTTTACTCCGCAGTCGACTAAGGAAAAACTCAATTATGTACCGGAAAACCAGCTGAGCAAGCTTGGAAGTGTCACCTTTAAGGCGGGTAGGTACCTCGTTCTACAGCAGGAAAAAATCATGTTCGATGTTTCCATCTTGATCCACCGCCCCAGGTACTAGTGTAGTTCGAGATCTAGCCGCACGAGAAATCGGCAGCTTGCAGCTTCATCTTCGATATTCCCTCTCTAGGGCCGACTCAAACAGGCAATCAGCTCTTGCATAAATATTGCTGCACGGGTCGAGATGCCCAGATTGGATCTCCAGTGGACCCAATGTCCCAATGCCCCCCCTTTTTACGCTTCTCACACCGATATAGAAACGCAGAGGTGCCTGAACTCAGATTGACCAAACAATGACATCAACGCCCCTGATAAGGCGGATTGGGCGAGAAAAAAAAAATTCGAATTTCTTCTCCGCGGCAGTTGGCTATTTTTCTCCCATTTGTTTATTCGAGTGACGTCTTTGGGGTCTGCCGGAGGGTCGTCTCCTAACTCGCAGCGGTTAAGCGCGCAACGCCGTCGCTCCACCGTTGGAGCCGCAGCAAGGTCCACCAGTTGCCCTGCCGAGTCTAGTATTCTTTACGCCCCGTACCTTACACCGCGCCAATGATGCCAACGAGTCCTGCTTGCCCGCGGGGGTTTGCTGGAGATTCCTGGTTTCTATCGTCTTCGCTCGTTCCTGGGCTGGACCACTCACCTTTTTGGGCGCGCGTCCCCGGCTTTTCAGGTCGAACTGCTGTGTAAACTAGAGACGCTTGTAATTGGCGGTTAGGGAGGTAGGTGCCTAGTCTATTGTATATGGAGTTATCCGATACACTAGATCTACATGATAGAGATCGTAATACAATGATAATCCATCTCAGAACTGCCAGATCCCGTGGTAGATCGTTTCGCCGATAAGCATAAGGATATGCCGTTCTCTTGCCAAGCCCTAGCCACTGTTCGGAGATTCCGGGGATAAATAGGACTCACATGGGCTGTACAAGATCCCGATCGCCGGATGTTGGCATCCGTTCCGGAGTTGTTCGTCCTTCGTCGTGGTCTCTGTCCAAGCTGGGATTGGGATGATTGTGAGAGATTGTAATGAAACATCACAGAACGATCTTGTAGTCTCCTCGAGTTATTGTCGCCGCCTCGAGACCTGTCCAGGAGTCCTTGATATATCTGTTTTGTTGCTAGTAAGTACACCGATTTGACTTCAGCGAAGCCATTAAGAATTCTAAGAGCTCAGCAAGACCATTGAAGCCTTTGCCACCAACACAAAAGCTAAAGTTTATTTAAGGTAGCCTCAAGATAATCTAAATATCTTATTTTCTTAGCGTCGTGTCCTTTAGCTCGTTCCCTAGTACTCGAACACATACCTATCCAGCCGTATTAGAATAACCCCAGAAGCAGCCGGCCAGCTCCCTCTTCACAGTGATATATCTATCATTTTATTGACTCCTAGAGGACAGAATTAGCAAACAAGTCAAGAGCATAAGATTCATCCACAACATTCGCCAATCAGGTCGACAGTAACGAGCTACTCCAAGGTTGAGCATAAAATGACGGTACAAGGTACGACACTGCTGTCATTTCACACATCACACTGGAAATGAACATGATGTCATGTCGTCTACGTTCAGTAGTAGTTGGCGAAGTAACACACAGCACACCGAGTTTGTCTCGGGCCGTTCCCGAAACCACGAAGAGCCTCACGGGTCGCACCATGAACCTCGCAATCTCTTCGACTTCATAAACCTCATGGTCCTCGTCAAAATCGAGCTTGCCGCCCGCGAGATGTCAAGATTAAATAACAACTACATTACGCTTAAAAGAAATATGCGGTGAAGCAAAGCATGCAACGGCACCATATTACAAGTAGTATGGCGGAAATCAATCATCTTGGTATGCAACAAGGGTAATATAGGCGCAGGAGAAAAAAAGTAAACTTTGCAAGCAGCTCCTATATCCATCGCAGCTAAACCAACTCGAGAAATCGACATTCGCCGCCCAAGCATCCTCTTCCTTTCCTTCCGTCCGCCAACCCTACCTCGTCTCCCTCACCCCCCGTGGCCAAGCCCCCCTGTATATTTACAATGCGAAGGACATCAAGCTGAAGAGGTCGGGGGTGGACTCATCGTTGATGAGGTCCTCGACCTGGTCGGAAGTCAGGCTGGTCGAGAAGTCGTAGTTGTCATCGAGAACCTTGATGGAGGCAGTGGACGAAGCAGCCTGGAAGACAACGGCGACCTTCATGGGCTTGTCGGTAGGACGGTCGAAGTAGTGCGAGTCACCAGTGCCGGCAGCGAAGTGGAACGTCGACTTGGCCTTGGTGTCACCAGTGCGCAGGACCTCAATGATGTCGGCTTCACCACAGCCACCCTGTTGAGGGCTGGCGTTGTCACCGGCCCAGCAGCTGCACTTGCTGTACTGGCCAGTTCGCGGAATCGCACCGTTGAGCATCCAGAAAGCAGGCATATCCATGTTCCAGCCGGTCTTGCCGCTCAGGGGCATGGAGAATTCAGCCAGGAAGACCTTGTTAGCGCCCTCGAAACCCTCTGAGGAGCCGTCAGTACCTAAATCTGCAATTGTGGGGTTTCAAAAGGGGACATACTGTAAGCGACAGCGCCGGGACGGACAGTACCGCAGTCACCGTTGCACTCTTTGTCAGAGGCAATGATAATCTCGGTGGAGTCGTCGATTTGGCAATCCTTGAGGACAGTGGGGGAAGCGGCAGCCTTGGTGCCGTCCTCGTTGGCGTAAGCCAAACTGGAACCCCAAACACTGCGAAGGGTTAGTCGCTGATAATCCGCTCGAAACCATTCCACACTTACGTATCCCATGTACCAGAGATGGCCGGGTCACCGAGGTTGCCGAGGAAAACGAGACCGTCGGCGATTTGGTCCTGGGAGCTGTAGTAGGCGATACGCTCAAAGTCGCCAGGGGGTACGGAAACAGATGGAGTGCTGCTGCTCGGGGCGGCCGACTCCACAGCGCTCTGTACAGCACTCACGGCGGAGCTGACAGCCGCGCCAGCGGGGTTGGCAGCAGGGGTCGCTTCAGGAGCAGTGGTGCTGGGGCCGAAATAGTTGTTCACCCACGACTCTATCTTACCATCGATAGTAGCCACGACCATGTCTGCGCGCTTCTCGGCCTCGTGCTCGTGGAATTTCTTGTGAAGGTGTTTGTGGCCATGACGCTTAGAGTGAGGCTTGGGGACGTCACGCTTGCCCTTGGACGGGGTGTAGACGGCAACGGACTTCAGCTGGAGGGGACCCCGGAAGTGCAACGTCAACTGCGATCGTGTTAGCGGTTGGAAGATCTTCTATGGAGCAAACGCTACTCACGTCTTCGTCGAACGGGGCGATGGGGCCCGAATAGTCCTTGTCCTCGAACGTGCATTCTCCAGCGTCAGTCATCTGGGCGACGGCCCGGTACTTGCCAGCAATGTCGAGGCCAGTGTACTTGATCTGCTTGACGGGGTTAGGGCAGAAGAAGTTTCCAAATTCCTCGAAAGCATCGCTACAAAAGCCGGCATTGGCAACCGTGGCCGTGGCCACGGCGAAGGCAATCGAATACTTCATGTTGCGTTCACGAGGGATGTCCTTGACAACGATGTTTGCTTCTCGTTCCGAAGATAGGGTCGCCCAAGGTAATGTGTTCTTTTGTGTCTAAATGATCCGCGTCTCGCGATCGACCTAGGTTGAATCGTCTTTTGGAATGCGGGTTTCCAGTGGGCCAGGAAGAACAATAGCGATCTAACGAACGTGGAAGCAAACACACGGTTCAAGAAGCGCAAACAATGGATGCGTGTCCCTTGAATTGGATGTTTGTTAAGGAGCGGCTTGGTGAGAAATTCACCAGATAACAATGAGTGACTGAGCAAAAATGCTTCCGGGCTAAGAAAGACGGTGACAATGAAGATTGAAGGGCGGCAGGAGAGGGAGAAGAGGAGCGAGCGACGAATGGAAAGGGGGTGGATTGAGATTAAAGAATGACTTGGCGATATGGAGGGGGGAGTGGGAACAGCATGCCAGTTTCAAGATGGACGCCACAGCAGATACAGGGATGTCATTGGCAGGCCGGCTCCTTTTCCAATCAACCCAGTCACCTAGCCAGGGCACTAAAGGAGCACTAACAGACTAAGAGCTGCAGGTCGTCGGTACCTGCGTTCTGCATGAATCGGTGACTTGGCAGACGCAGCCAACTTGGCTGTGACTCGGACGTACTCGATCTATGCCCATCTTGTCCTGTGGTGGGTAAAGATCAGGGGGATCGGCAGCTAAGCCAGCATCGGCAGTGCTGGCGGCCAGGAACCATCAATAGGACCACACCACATATTCGTTAGGGTTCATCTGATTTTTATTTTTTATTTTCTGTTCGCCTCCCATTTACGAGCGCCCCCCCTTCATTCCATGGATCATGATGGACCGCGTGAGTCCTGACCGTCGTAGCGCTACAACCCAACACCCATGTATCGGCTCGCGGGTAATTTTATGGTCATTGTCAATGCCCCTTGATAGGCTGGACCCCTTTTCTGGCCCAGTCTCGTCAACTACCAAGCTTTTTTTGTGGATGTGCTCCGATAGCCAGATCACCAATTGCCAGGACCGTCAAGCGTCTTGTTGGGCAACTTGAAAAGTCGGAATGTCGAGATATTCGTACGCCAAATTTTTCAATTTTTTTTTTTTTAACTTGGCAGATTTTAGGTACACTACATAGAGTCAAGTCGGTCCGGTGCCAAACTAGTTTCTATTCTTCTTTGTCTTGAAGGATCTCTACACTACGACGGACTATACGAGGGACAGGGACGGATCAAAAGGGGTACCGAGGACGTTGGAGACCGTGGTCAAAATTTCCGAATCTGCTAGTCATGCTTAGTCTAGCGGTCCGACAGGCCCTTAGATTGGTAAATTGCCCTTCCGTAACAGCTGACATACAATTCTCGAGTATTATTAGATAATCTCAATGAACCCCGTATCCAAGCCTTCTAGGATATCACAAGTCGCCGAATGTCACGGAAGAAGCCAGGGCCAAGGGTTTCGTAACTCTTGGATTTAATGAGGGTAATTAACACACTTCCAGCAACTTTTCAAATGCCTCGATTCGGGCTGGTATGCTAGGTATTTTTCGGTGAGAGCAGCTAGTGTGAAATTAAGCAGAAGGGCACGCCGAGTTCGACATACTTTTCGGGTGTTTTTTTCCACTTCCTGATGGTCTACTGGGTAGTTGACCAACGGATCGAAATAGCGCAGCCACTGACACGTCATCTTGCTGCTTGCAGCTGTCGTGGAAAGCGGGGATCATCACGACCATTCAGCGACAGCGACAGTACACCGGTATCACTCCGCTGTACGCAATCCGCGAGCCGGCTCACGTCCGCTACTCCTTGCATCATTTCGTTACTGCTAGCAATCGCCCGGGCCATGGAGGAGCTTACGTGTGTTTCGGGAGTCCTTTAGCATTCGTTCCCATGTGCTGGCTCGCTTGACCGCAAAGTTGACGCACGTGGCTGTTTTCCGAGTGCGTTATATTTCCCAGGCCGCTGGGGGCGCCGTCGTTCTGCACCAATAGCAATGTCTCACACCCCTCTTCATCAAAGCAAGTAATCTTGCGCCTGCGCAACTACGTACGGCGCATTGTGACTGGTCGCTTGCGGTTCCGATAGGGTTTGCTGCATCCGACTGCCGACGGGGGTACCCGGACGCTTGCGCTTACTATTGTGATTCCTTTTTATTTTATTCTTTTCGAGGGCGTGTCTGTTCGGAATCTATCGATACGATGAGCTGCAGCTACCTACCCGAACCGAGACATTCGCCGTGTGTTCAGCTACTTCAGCTGAACCAGCAACTGCGAATGATGTCACGAAAGTGTGAGAGATTGGTATTGCGTCTGAGGCTCAAATGAGCATATTTTGTGACGCAACCCAAATTCTTAGGTGATTTTCCTGATACTATAGGATAATAGTGATCAAATTGCTGCCCTCTGGAATGCATGTATGTGATGGACAGCTGAACGAATCGCCTTTCATGATTACTCAACGTGTGTATCATGCATAGCGGGAGATGAAATATGAGACTCAACTACTACCTCCCCCCGTGGCCTGAAAACACGGCAAGCAGAACATCTCAGAGACCCGGGTATCTAGCTAAGATGCATCCCATCTTCAATTTTACCAAGGGTATTTCGCAACAAAAGCGCAGCCATATATAGCTTCTACTGCTGGCAGCTGCTCCTCTCATATGGCGCCATCTTAGTCAATGTGTGATTGTAGCACCAGCGATTATGGGAATGCAACGAAGATATTGAGCTCGCTATAGATGATTTGCTATTGTCACCACGCGTTGCAGACTAGCCTATACCGGTTAGCTCGTTTGCCTTCATCGTGGCACCGGGTTCGCGAGCAGAGTCGCGAACACCGTCGCGAAGGACGCACGCAACAAAGTCATCAACGACACAGTTCGAGAGTCCACTTCAAGCAGAACTTGGGGAAATAGATCATATCCGCTCTGTTGGGAGCGAGGGTTCCATTGCTGGAAGACATTGAGCCTCTATTCTTCAGCCTCCCTTCCCAAACTTTATTCGCCCTATAGCAGATAAGCCTTGATATTGACAAGAGAAAGCTCTTAAGGCAGGTTGGTAGGCGACATTGATTAGTAGCCAAGCATGGATTTGACTGCACAGCCCGTCCTTTACAGTTACATTAAGGAGCAAAGCGACTTGATATCATCCCAATTGCTGAACAAGTACTGACTCATTGATTCGCCTGCCCCGGACACCTGCCTCCTGACCACCGCCGAGACGAACAACACGTTCCACGTAGATCTGGGAGGGAATCGGGCTTTCGCATTTAGTTCATCTGTATGTCACAAAATGAACAGTTGAGTTCCGCCAAGAAAAAAGAAGCAAAAAAAAGGCTTTTTCGAGAAAAGGAGTTCGGAGCAGTTTGAATCTACAGTTTCCCGTAACCGTACACCCCGCCATAGTAGTACGAAGTTCGTCAGACCTTGACTTCATTCGAGACCTCCACGACCAAGCGGTACGGTAGATTTTGAAGTACTAGATATTCGGGGCCATGATGACATCTGTAAGGATTCCGTTCTAGTTATATTTGATAAGGTATCTATGCTGTTGTGACACGATATTTGAGTAGCGACTAGCACACCGGCCGCCGGCGGTCCAATTATTAGTCCTTGATGGTTCCGTTCTCATTACTCCTTCCTAACTTCACTCTAGGAATAATTGAGGGTTAAGTCGGACTTGTATCAGTTAGAGATTCAAATGTCACAGCTCCAAACAGAAAAGTGTCTCTGGTGATGTAAGAATCTACATATTCTCAAAATAGGGATATCTCCTAAAACTACGCTGCGTCGTTGCGATCGCAAAAAAATTCTAGAGGAGGCTATCTGCACTCTTTCCCCAAAGAAAACGTCGCGTCCACCAATCTTCTTTCCTCATAGGTACTTATAAGCTGTATCATGACAGTCCTCCCACAGGAGGGCCTCGTACTTCCATCTACGGAGCGGCGCAAGAAGAAATCTATGATACCGCATCACTCCTGACAAGTTGAATTGCCAACCGTATCCACGAATTTCCCGGACCGCTGAAATGTGATGGAGCAGAGTCGCTTTGATAGCTCGAGGTGAAAAGAGGTTCAGGGGGTGAACCGCTTGGAACTACGATATTAACAATCACCGTCGCGAGCCTTTCTCAAGCCACAAAACCCAAGTCAAGATGGACAAAATATTATATCAGTCTAGTAAAGTCAAATTGCCAGCTCTTATGACCTTTTCAACATCGTGTAAAGCATAGCGCCACTGAATTATACACCTGCGACCGCTCCTATAAATGCTTACAATTCGTCATGCCGTATCTATCACCCCATATTATACTCATAAAATGGAATTCGCTGGAGGATAACTGTTGTATTCTTTCCCTCCATATCCATCATCATGGCCGAACCCCAAGACCTCCATTCGGAAAAGGGGTCACTCCCTGTGCAGCGTCCCCGTGTAAGGCGTCCTAAACCCATTCTCTACTACGGGGCGTACACCTGCTTCCTCCTAGCCGTGGTTTGCCCGGCAGTCTTCTACGCATACACCCTCTATCGTACATTCTGGGCCTTTGTGGAACTCGTGGCCTACATCTTCGCGGCTGCATGGAAAACACGCGCAGCTTTCACCCTCTCGATTCTCAATCTGCTTTGCAGGGGCTCGCCCTCGGTGGCGGCCATAATGCTCCTTCTGGACGACAGCTTTCGCCACGCCGCCCTCCCCGCTCTAGGGTGGTACATGGTCCTTTCAGGTATCCTGGCCTTTTACCTGGGATTGTTTGTGCTCGGGGTATACGGGTTGGAAGTCATGAAGGGCACTGATCAGAGGCATGGAGAACACCCGTACCTGGTACGCAAGCTCATCCCGCATCTTCCGTGGCTTTGGGACGTCTTCACCGTAACATTGCCTCCACCATGGGGGCGGTTCACGCTCGCGGAATTCTGCGGAGATGATGAAGAGCGTTGGTACAGCACGTCTGCTCATCCGAGGTGGACAGGTTGGGGGCGCAGAGGCGTTGTGCAGCGCAACGACATAAGCGTCAGTGAGGAGCGAAGGAGGCCGGTTTTCAGTCCGACGCCTAAGGTCGACAGCAGCTGGACTCGCCAGCGACACCGATAAGTTAGTCAATTGTGTATTATGATACAGCGATCACAACTTCAAGCAGCGTCTCCGGGACTCTAAGGTTGGGTAGGGTAGATGAACAGGAAGAGGAAGCAAAGTACCCTTTTGTCAGGACCCCTTTCACAATAGTGCCACCCTGGCGAGAAGATGACTGACCACCCAGTCAGGAGAAGGGTAGAGACGTCGAGCGAGCGGGCATAAGGCATCATGAGTGGGTCGGGCGTAGTTCGGTGTATAAAGGTATCTCTCGGGAAGCAGAGCATATACGAAGTACTTCAGAGCGTAAGACGAGGCTATATGGATGGTCTGCTTTACCTCCTATTGTGCTGTAACATCGAGCAACATTGAAGCCAGATAATATTTAGGTACCTAGGTACATTACCTAAGGTATACAAGACGACCTGACTGCCGTCATCTAAATACTCCAGCTTGGCAGTTCCTTGTGCTACCCTGTTATTGCCCAATGAAGACTCAGATACATGCCTCGTGGTCGTGTTGCACAAAGTACCTAGGTATGCATGCGTCGTATTCTTGAGGCTCACCATGCGTAAGCCACGTGGACGACCTTTGACGTCTTAACTCCACGAGGCTCGCCAAATCTGATATTATCCCGTCAATGCGAGTCATACTGTTGGGACGCAAGTAGCTTGCCATATCATAACATTCATCATTCATTATATTATCGTTAGCTACAGCCTCTAGTGTCTCCCTCCCTCCCATCACTGCGTGAGGCATGTCATACAGTTACGAGTCTTTCTTCTGACATCGCAACGGCTGCTGGAGAAGGCCCAGATACTTGGGTCTGACTCGACTTTACCGGTCTGAGGTCAATGCCCTCGTCATCGCCCTCCCTCCTTGTCCACAAGGTCGTAGCGTCGGAGTGAAATTGGTCAAATTGATTTATCTGCCGCTCTGGGCCCTTCGTTCGAGGAACATTCCTCCCAGGCTCGGGCTTGGCCGATGGCTTGCGGCCCATCAACTGCCGAACCACCGGCTTCAGCATCGGCACGGAGGCGCAGACCAGCCCCAGACTCGACTCCAGCGTAGTCCAGATGGCGAAGGAGAACGAGTCCCACTGCGCGTATTTGGGATTGAGGAATTCCCACGCGACGGCCATGCGCGTCAGGGATGCGCATGCCACGAAGATACCCAGCGTCAAGACGAATGCGAGCGCGACTTTCTGCCGGATCGGAAGATGCATCTTGAGTATGTGAGGCAGGACCAGGCCAATCATCCATAAATCGGTGGCTGAGTGCAGGGCGGCCGACGCGGTCAGAATCGGATAGTACGCCAGGCAGTTCCCCACCTTGATGTCGAACTCGTATTTGTTCTCCACCGGATTGCACAGGAAGAACGTGAGAAGGAAGAGAACGGTGCCGTAGATTGCGACACAAGCCATCGTGATAAGGACGAGCACTTGTTGGTACGGCAGCTTCAGAATTCGCAGGTAAAAGAACAAAATGCTGATCTTGGTCAGGACCAGGCTAACTTGGTAGCAGCTTATCGTCGCGTAAGACAGCCGGATGCCAATCGGTCGCAGGCGGAGAGGGATGTTGCTGAACGCGTGGCCGAGGCCATATTCGGTTTCGACGCCTACGATGGTGACCACGGCGATGGCGAACAGCCACGCCAAAAAGATGAACGCATCGTCCCACCACTGGTTCTTTAGCAACAATCTCGAATAAAGGCGGCCAATGACTATGATGCTCGCGAAGACTAGTGGAATAACGATGCCGGCTAAGATGTCAGGGACCTCTGAGGGGCCGGTTAACTACTCGCAGAATTGTAAGCAATCCGCGCATCCCGATTCTTCGGACCTAACATTTTCGATAGCTCAAAGGGTGGAGATGGGCTTACCTCTAGTGGTGGTTGTTTGGCCATCAAGGAGATATGCTGCGAAGAATATGGGGAGCGAGATGTCGCAAGCTTGGCGATGTTATGAAGAGCATTGAAGCGGGATTTTCACCGCTCAGTTTTTCGTCGAATGTAAAGCTGACGCCAACCTCCATATATGTATAACGCGGGAGGGCTCCTCAGGACGGGATCGTGCTATCTTGTATGCATGGCTATCTACATAATAGGCATGTGTCAGCAACACTGGGCGATCGCTCGTAGTTGATCGCTCCAACCACGACCATCGCTGCTCGAATGAGAATGCTGGTGGGAGGCTGATGACCGATGATTTACCCCCGCTGGGATTCTCACGGCCTTGGTATCATCACGTCGGCCAATAGAGAGCCTGCGACGAGAAATGTGCTCTCAAAAGACCGCTGACAAGGTGGTATTCTGTGGCATGGGTGTGTGATGGCCGTGTCTCTGGACCTGGGCAGAATAGCGTCAGAATAAATGGCCCATGTGCGAGTAGTACTGTAAATACTATGCTATTTTACGTACTGTATATGACAGTGCTATTTGCACATGGGCCATTTATTCTGACGCTATTCTGCTGGGGCAATGTACCAGATTAATCACCCCTCGTAGTGTAGGTATGTACTTTTGAGCTCGTGCTCTCATAGGGCTGTTTGTGTTAAATATATCGCGAACCCGCCAATTGCGTGCAGGCCTGCTACCCCATGGCTGCCCATGTAAAACCCTCATGTTCTAAGCAGGGCTTGGGTTCCGTATTTTACACTATATAGGTACGAATATAGTCCCTCAGAGCCCTATGCGGAAAGTCCAGTGGGGTTTAACACGGTTGATCGTGTCTTCGTGCACCCATCCACTGACTTTATGTCTATATGAGGTCAATATGTCAACTTTTGTTGCATATGAAACTATTTAGAGCACCTACATAATCAAGCCGTATGCGAAGGAATTAACGTCGTGTCAGTGATACACAGCGAAGCCTGAGTGTCTAGAATCAACCGTAAATCAAAGTTGAGGAACTGATGTGGCTGGGAAGCCTTAGGTAATCTCCTAGGGACCCTTGGTGGGCTGCATTACCCTAATGCTGTTCGTCATTCAAGGTACTGTACGCCGGGTACAGACGTACATCCACGGACGGGTTATAACCCACCAAGACCTGGATCACGATTGCAACTACCTACCTAGGTACCTACTGCACATAGCATAGGGGGTGTCTATTTCGGGAGCCATTTCAGCTCGGAGCAGCTTGCAAAAGATGCAGATCCAAAGAATCAAGGAGTCGCCGACGTAGAATTGAATCGGTGCTTGTGACGGTGGATCGCGGAGTGGAGTACAGTTGCAATGGAACAGAAGCCAAATTCTCGGCGCTCGTGATCTATATCCATTGAATTCTTCGGCCTTTTCACCGCCGTCTCTTCCTTCAAATGCTGGATTAGACCGTAGGGATTGCTAGGTATTCCGTGTCTTCCAGTGCAGATGCCACCGGATTGGATTGGGTAAGTAAAGAAGCGCGGTAAGCATTTACGGGTGATGTCTGTCTACCTAGGTGTGCCGTCCTTGAATGGCCAACCCCTGGCTAAGAGTGGGTTGCCTCCGATAATTACAGTATCCATCGCGGGGTTTAAGCTTCACGATGTGCTCACTTTCAGTTTCTAAAAATCTATTTGCCATCGTCAGCTAATCTATTTTACGTATAATCTAGGATATCACGATCGAATAGCAATCGTCAAACGACTTGGATGACAAGACGGGACGGATTCCTTCCGGCATTTAAATAAGAAAACATTAAGCTTAGAATGATGGTACATAGTGTAGTACGGCAATACCTCCGCCGCTAGGGGGTCCGAAAATAGTATCGCATATGCCTAGATTGGCTTAGGTAACCTCACGACATTCACCCACAAAAGGACATGTACCATTGTCTGGGCCAAGTACTCTAAAGATACTATGCTCGTATTGCATCAGAACCCGACAAAAGGGGATCGGGGTCAGTATTCGGCTCTTGGCTATCTGCAATGGCTTTTCGAACCCTCCTGCACCTCAGGTGCCTTAACCCATAATTAGGACACTACCTAGGTAGATATTTCTGGTGGCCTCAGACTACATGAGTTGGACACTCAAAGCGCTTCCAATGGCCATATCGCGTGTGAGGTGGCTGCGCCTTTGCAATATCTACCTGTTTAAGGCATCCTGGTAGACTTTTAGGTTAGGCGTCATATACCAAAAGTTAACTCCTAACATTCTTTACAATTTACCTAACCAAACCAGAACATGGAAACGATTGAAAAAAGATCGGAGATAGGTATCAAGAAGATCTACCCCTAAGAAGCGTTAGATTTTTATTATTATTTTATTTGATACAATTGCAAAGAGTGTCAAGTATTAACTTTTGGCAATTGACGCCAAAGCAAAAAATCTAACCAAGGTGCGTCAGACCGTAATCCGACACTGCAAAGGTCACCCAGTATCCCAACCCCAGTTATGGTCTGAGGCCACCTGAGATAACCCTTCCCTAGCTCTCATCAAAAGAATTTAGCCTTCGAGCTTTTACGCCAGTTAACGCGTCGAGACGCAGTGGGTATCCTCCTCCTATACTAGCCTTTCAGTCTATCACCAGAAACACATGTTACGATGGGCACCACATAACGTTACTAGTCACCGAAAACCTGCCTTCACTGAACCTCTCCCTCGCATCCTGCTACAATTTTATTCGTATTATCACCGTGCTTAAGTTTAAGTCTAAGAGAAGTTTCGAGGTAGCTGAACCATAACATGAGTAATCAAGGCGGATGATCCAGAGATTCCCCATAGACTGAGGTACCTTACGGAGAAAGAAGATGTAATATATGTACGCACTATAGAGGTCTTTTAAGAACACTCAGCTTGTAGAGGGGCTTTCAGACATTTGCACAACAGCAATACTACAGTCTCCCATCCATACCTAAGTACCTAATTTATATATTCAAAGCGAATTACGCACCGCGCGTGTCACCCAACTTCCTCTTTCTAGCATCGGTCATTCATCATAAGTTACCTATTCACCATGGCTCCGCAACCGCAGCGGCGCGAAAGGCCGGTGCTCCCAGACAAGCCCTGGGAAGAGTACACGAGAGACGAAATCCTATGGCTCCTTCGGACAGGGCTAGAGGGTGGTCATCGGCACGAGATCCATTTGTATGCCATCAGACTCCATTACCTACCGTCGGTCAGAGATATCGACCACCTGCCCGAGATGGACAGCCGAGACGTCTTCGATGCGTGTAACAAGTCGGTGCCCGTTTACATTCTGAGAACCTCTCAATGGCGCTTATTCGGCCAGGTGCTTCACAATTACATCTACCGTCGGTGGTTTCGCCCATATCGAAGCGAAATCGAATGCCAGCGCTTTATCTGCAAGTTCATCACACCGGAAGACTTACCCGACGAGGCTTCGCCATCTCAAAAAACTGTCAACGACCTTGTGTCCTTGAACAGCGCCATCTGTGCCCAGGTAAAGGCGCGACACCGCGCATACGAAGAGGAGCTCGCTTCGGGCGAGAAAATCGCACCATGGAGATTGGAGGAGGTCCACGACCATGGGCTTCATGTCCTCCAGCCACTGTTTCAAGCACTGCTGATAATCGTTTGCTCCAAAAACTACCGCAATGAGGACTCCAAGACCGTCGGAAGGCTTCCTGTCTATCTGGTACGCACGGGCATTGAAGACGGCCTAAGTGCGCCTATCACATTTGATTCCATCGCCGACAAGATCGATGGCTATACAGGACGGCCTAGAAGCGCCATCAAGGCCACACTTGAGACCGCAATCGACTTCGTTATAAGCTTGGAGGCCCGGGAAGCTGCAGCGTTTGGTCTCCAGCCAGACCCAATTGATGCATGGGCGCCGCAAATGAGATCGTTTCCGCGTGTCTGGAGAGAAATCGTGGGGAACGAGCTGCTAATCGGGCCTAGCTCTAAGTTCGTTGACACTGAGAAATACTCAGAGTGGACGGGCGACGGGGAGGAACAAGAATCTTATATTATGGCTAGCCATGAGCAACAGAGGTTCGGATGGGAGGCCAAAAAGGCTGCCGGCACGTACATTTGGACTTGACTACTTGCCTGCCTCTACATAGCGGCGAGGCTATAAGATCTTATTAAAATCGGCCTAGCCACGTACTAGATGTTGGTACAGGGTGGCTGGAATTAGGTGACTGGGTATTTCGCCCATACTTGTGGCATATATGTATTATCTACATCCACCTCATACTCCTACTGACCTAATTCTCTCATATAACTATTATTACATTCATAACCTGCGTCTATTTCAACGCTAGGAAACTCGCCAAGCTAGTTCTGACAAGACTTGAGGGGAATCTCTAAGTTGGCTTCGCCTTGCAGTGCTATTCACCCCATACATTAATGATAACCTAATACTGGGCAGCCCAAGGCCACCGGTCTAGTCTGTCTCAGGAGTTATCCCTACGGAATCTGAGACAGCAGGACAAAGAGGGCCGTAACATATGTACGGAGGAATCCTCCCCCTAAATAGGTTCATAGTTCCTTGCGGAACAACGTTGCTTTTCCCTTTCAGTACGGTCGGCTTTGTGACACTCTGGGCCATCTCCTTCGCCTAGTTAGAACCGGCGGAAGATGGCGGCGCCATCTTCCGGTGCTTGCGCAACTTTTTCCTTGATAATGGACGGCTAGGCGGCGTCAGCGGACGTGACGATGTCTTGGGCAGGTCTACCACGTCCAAGAACCAGCAGAGGTCGAGCATCTGGACTCTCCGAGAGATGATACGCGCGCGAGCTGTAATACGGCGGCCAAACATCTCGGTGTAGGTCGTCAGCATTCTGGCAATGCCCTTGCCGTGATCAGTAGCAAGCAGAGTGAAAAAGCCGTCATCGCCGGCCTGGACATACACCGTCCCTCTCTTTTCTCTTTCTCCACAGATAGCCGAGATCACGTTCTGGATCGTCTTAAAAAGCTCGTTAGTTGTGTGGTATAGTCTGTCTCTTGAAAGCCTTACCTACCTCCTGAATAGTTGATTAATTAGGAATCCAACAGAGCTGCTCGAGGCGGCGAGGGAACTAAGAGGGCCTAGAAGTGATATGGATGTGGGTCGTAGTTTCGTACAGTGCCCCCCTCCGAAAAAAAGCAACGCCCTCGTTGCTATCACTATTTGCATAGTGATGCAACACAAAGCTTCATCCAAGACCCCCTATGTATGTAGACCCCATGGACGTTTGGGACGTCAGTTTTGACCTCTCCAGGTACCTAGGTACTTGATTTAATATGGTCACCCGCCAGATCGTCTCTAGGCCTTTGATATGGCCACCATGCACCGCCATAACTCGACGACAACAGACGGCCGTCAGATCCGACCAGAAAACTTGTTCTGGGCGCCCAAGTAGATGGTCATGGTTCGCGAAGTTGTTCATGCAAAGCATAACTTTGCCTTCGGTACCTATGTATATAGTTTTGGTACGGGCTGTCGATGGCCGGCATCGGCCAGGGTCGTTAATTGCTCGGGAGAGAGAAAAGGTGAGGGGAGGGGGAGGAGGGGGTGTGTCGAGGTATGTTTGGTAGTGCGGTGCTGTCTCGGGAACAGGTTGGAGCCTGACGCCGGGCAAGGTGGGCGTAGAAGATCTGCCCTTGTTCACGAGCTCTGCGTCAGGAGTTGCCCCTAGGGGACCTGAGACAGTAAGACAAAGAGCGCTTGTCGAGGTTCATAGTTCCTCGCGGAACACGTTGCACTCTTCTTCCTACTAGGTCGGCCTTGTGGCACTCTGAATGCTCCAATAATGGAAATGAAGTGATTTCGGACAAGTTTATGAGACAAGACAGCCCAGGATGCGTACAATCTCCCAAAACTAGCACATTGCCAACGTATTTCCAGGGGCAAGAGGGTTTAAGCTGACGTCAACATTTACGGAGGAAAAGTAACATATGATTGATGCACTTGCATTCTTTCAACTCGACTGACCTGACATATGGAAAGATGCTCTTCATGATGGGCAGTGTCAACCCGACCCAAACCTGGTTCTTATTTCCCCCAGGGTACCGCTATGGGGTAGAGGTAATTAAACCTCTGTAAGAAATAAACTCTAAGTTACATTAAGTTGCTAGTAAATCCAACGGAAACCAGGCTATTAAGGTTTCGACTTTTTGTTCATCAAGTAAAGGACTAGGGTCATAAGTGAGAGTGGCTTTCTTAAGAGCACAAATGCCTTTAGTCTTTAAGCATACTCCCTTTCTCTTAACTCTTAAAGATCCGGCACCTTCCTTAAAGGCCGTTGGGATTTTGTAAGCGTCATTGGTCAACAGGCTCTGAGCTCTGATTTTTGAGATACGACGGGTACATATGCATTTCCACTCGACAATATATCACTTCTAAGATATTATCCAGGTTTTGAGTACTTGCTTCGAAAGTGGCATAGATTTGTTACATAAGTGCTTGAGTGTGCTTTGGTGGGCGTTGGTGGTGTTCTTAATCTGCCTTCTCCCCTATTCCTGCCCGGCAACCTGAAAAGGGGTCTTAAGAGAGCAAAGGCTCGCCATGTATTCCAATTTACGCTGAATAATGTCTCGTTTTTCAAGTGGGAATAATTATTTGCATTTGATAGGTTCCCCCACGCGATTATATGCGAAAAGCCTGTGACCGCAATTGCGCCATCGGGGACTTCAATCATGACATCGGCCTTCACGTGGAACGAGAATTGTGAACCGATCTGGAGCCAATCAGACCTTCCAATCAATCCGCATCTCGCCCTTGAACATCACGACAGCCAACCCCGTCATGGCGAAGTTGGGCTATCGAATCGTTATCAGTCGGAGATTACGAATAGTCATGGTCCGGGTACTTCACTCTTCTGTCGTCGGAGGGCCGCGCGGGAACCTCGGACATGCTCCTTATTATGTGTTTAGATCATGTTTAAATCTTTTCATAAGCTCGCAGTGTCTCATCGTTTCATGCTGCGCGACCGAGATTCGTCGTCAATCGGTACCGCTAGCTCCCTCACGCTCGAGGAGCAACCATTACTCGCCAACATGGCAGACGGACAGTCCACGCCAGTGAAAGAAGCAGTGATCAACGAGTCCTCGCTTGATACAGTAGGGTCGTCTACGCGTGACTTAGAACCAACAGAGAAGCTCAAGGCGCCATGGTGGTCCTACATATGGGATTATGAGCCTGGCCGATCCCATGAGGAGCGCGCATTCATTCAGAAGCTGGACGTCTTCCTCGTCACTATGCTCTCATTCGGCTACTTTATCAAGAACTTGGACCAGACCAACATCTCGAATGCCTTTGTCAGCGGTATGAAGGAGGACTTGGGCATGAATGGCAACCAGATCAACCTCGTCGACACCGCGTGGACCGTTGGCTACGTCGTTGGACAAATCCCATCGCAGATCGTCCTGACTAAGGTCCGGCCCTCGGTCTGGGTTCCATCTTGCGAGCTTCTTTGGACGCTCTTGACGTTCTGCCTCGCGGCGGCCAAGACGTCAAATCATGTCATCGTCATCCGGTTCTTCGTGGGGTTGGCCGAATCCATCTTCTATCCCGCCGCCCACACCGTCCTTGGCTCCTGGTACAAGCCGTCGGAGCTTGGAAAGCGGGCTTGCATATTCCACGCTTCCTCGGCGGCTGCCGGCATGTTCTCGGGATATCTTCAAGCGGGTGTGTACCGCGGTCTGAACGGCGTCAATGGGTTCGCCGGCTGGCAATGGCTTTTTGTGCGTTCTGGGCCTGCGCTCCAAGTTTTGGTTGATTTGCTAATTCGCGTGCGTAGATTATGGATGGTATTATAAGTCTCCCGATTTGCATTGCGGGATTCTTTGTCCTACCGGACCTTCCTGAGAATACGAGGGCGTTTTACTTGAACGAGAGCGTGAGTCTCCTGAATGCCTAATTTCGTCAGTACGTTCTGAGTTGACTTGAATAGGACCGCATTATGGCCAAGGAGCGAATGAATCAAGTTGGGCGAGCGCCTCGTGCGAGGTTAGGTCGTTCCGCGTTCAAACGCATATTCGGTCAGTGATCGCGCTCCTGGTTCTTAGGGATGTGACACTAATGATCAGTTTAGGCCGATGGCACGTGTATCTCCTGACGATTTTGTATATAATATTTATCAATATCGGACCGTCAGCGAGCATCAACCCTATGGCCCTGTGGCTCAAAGCTAAGGGCGAGTCCGTTGAACGCATAGTGAGTGTAGCAAGAGCCCTACAAAAAGTCAGAAATGCTAAAGTCGACTCCCCACTAGAATATCATCCCTACGGCCGCGGCTGCTATTCAACTTGTCCTCACAGTATTGTTTGCCATCATCTCTGATGCGATCCGCCGTCGTGCTAGCATTATGTCTATGTCCACCTTTCTTGGAGGATTTGCAGCTCTTCTCCTGGCAATTTGGAATATTCCCGATGGTCTGAAGTGGTTTGCCTTCCTACTCCAACGCGCGTCGGTTCCGTACGGGCCGCTTAGTATGAGCTGGGCGAACGAGATTTGCGGCGCGGACGCCGAGGAGCGGGCTATCGTCATCGGGATTATGAACTATATGGGATACGCGTTCAATGCTTGGGTGCCATTACTCACGTTCCCACAGGTCGACTCGCCGAGGTTCCGGAAAGGGTTTATCTTCTCTACAGCTGCATTTGGTGCGCAGGCGATCATCACAGCAATAGTGGCGTACATGTATAAGCGGGACCTAAAAAGGGGGAAGACTCGTAGAGGAGACGCCCCTGGAATTGGAGACGAAGAGGGAGTTATTGTAAGCTCATTAGACCATCCTTAATACTGGCCTTAGGTATTGAAATCAAATTCGAAGTAGATGACTACCTGCCTACGAGGTACCTACTATCACAAATACAATCTGGCGACGTTCGGTGAATAGATGACTACCTCTTACACCAACCTTAATTATTCTCCAATATCATTATGATCCAGGTTATCCAAGTCCATATCCGATCCCTCTGGATTCGACATCTCCAATATAGGTAGCAAATCAGTGTCCGATAGCGACAATTCCATGTTCTCATTGTCCACTGTCTCGTTAGAATCACTCCACCCATAATCAGAAAAATCTTCTTCCGGCGGCTCCAAGGGCGCATAATGCAGAAGAGTCCCGTCCATTTAATCTAGCTGCCCAGCCGGATTGGGATCTGTTCGTGTCACCCCTGACCACGATACTACTCTAGCTTGCGCTCTAGCTACCGCTAACTCCACCTGGTCTGTTCTTCTTCTCTCCATCTCATGGAGACCATCCAACAAGAAGAAGTGCGGATAACGCGGCCGATCCGATTGCCGAGCCGGGAGGTCATCCTCCACAAGGCTCTGCCTGATATCTACGATCTCCTCGTGCTGCTCGTCGACTCCAGAATCTCCGAATATGCTGAGGGCTCCGTTGTTCTTAATATTATTGCGGAAAACCTGTTTCCTGCATATCGGACAACTGGGGCTGAAATTCAGCTTTAGCCAACGTAAGAGACAAGTGTAGCCGAAAGCGTGGCCGCACATGGGAAGGACAGCATAACTCTCATGGGTCTTGCGTGATCTCTTGTCAAAGACGGGGTTCAGAAGAGCTAAGTTCTTCTCGTAACATATGCTACATGTAATATCAAACCTTGTTCTCTGGTCTTTGATATGCCCGTCCTCGTCAAAGTTTTCGAGAACATTGCGAAAGTTGTTCGTGCTCACCGTTGTGACTTGCTCATCCGAGCCCGAGATTTGTGGAGAGTCTTGTTCCATGATACCTACTGGCGGCAACTCACTTCTCTTGCGTGGAGATAGGT
Source organism: Hypoxylon sp. FL0543 (assembly GCA_022578575.1). Classification (NCBI taxonomy): domain Eukaryota; kingdom Fungi; phylum Ascomycota; class Sordariomycetes; order Xylariales; family Hypoxylaceae; genus Hypoxylon; species Hypoxylon sp. FL0543. Next base: position 201,379 of record MU394002.1, read on the forward strand.
AAGACTTCAGTCGGGTCCATGGAACGATGCTGCGAAAATTCGGGAGCCTAAGAGCAACATCTTCGTACGCCCAAATTATATAAAAACTCAGTACAATGTTATTGTGCGTTTATGTCTTGTTCGTCACTTCCATTACAGCGCACAAAGCAAGGTGATCTCATTGTCCTACAGCTCAACTATTGTTTATTAAAAGTGATTCGCCCAAAGCTCACGAAAGACAGACAATAGAGTATTGTACTCAAGTCATTTATCTTGTGATATGAGATCTAAATTAAACAATGAATATGTGAGTAGCAAGCATCCGGGAAATGCCCTTGCGGCAGTGATTATTTCTCACAAGACCGCGTGTCCTATGCGATAGGCCAAACAATGAACCTAAGCATCTATCTATCGAAACTCTAGGACTATCAGTAAGAGCTGCTGAGGATGAGGGAAAAATGCCGTATGCCCCGAGAAGACGAGTTAAGGAAACTCGCATGATGGCTCATTCGCTATTATATCGTTTCCAGTACCGAGTTGTAATCTCCGAGACAATGGGAATTTGGGTTTTGATGGGTAGGACTTTTGAGGTGTGTAAATTGGCTTATTACTCAATTACACCTGCATAAGAGATCAGCTAGATACCAACCATAACGTGCTAATGGAGATCTCCGCCAGGGGTCAGTCTGGATAAGTCGTCTATTTGTACTGACAGCTTCATACATAGTAGGCGCCTAGGTAGGCACTTATTTACATTCAGGGTATCCTGAATTTTCACAGTCTCTATACTAAGCGCTATTATATCGTCTCATGTGGAACGCGGTGTGTCGGACTTGGGCCCCTATTTCAGTGGAAGTCCCACCGACGGACGAGCTCTAACACCTACCTCCCTACTTCGCCTCGACTTCCAATCAAATATCCGCAACTTTAATTGAAGGAAATATACCTATACATGCTGGACGCATGGGATTAATATGCTACACTAACCTGTCAGTCTTATGCGGAACCCCACTTAGCCTACATTTAAAGTAAATAAAATATTAATATAAACAATAGCTTTAATTAGTTATAATTATTATAAATTATAGTTAATTTATATGCTTTTGGTTGTAAAATAAGCGGTAATTGTTATAAAACTTAAAAATTTACTTCTATTGCTAAGGCAGCTATAATTAATGCTATGGTAAAGGGTGTAATGCGGAAAGTTATTGTAAATACATTTAAGTATAAACCTTAAACAATTACCCAACAGATTAATTAATTTAAAAAAGAATATATACTTCACTTTAAGTGTTATAAAGCTAAAGAAAGGTTTATTAAAAATGTTAAAAGCGTTTAAATATATTATTACATTCGCTAATATCCCTAAATAACCTACTAAAAAATCTAAAATACTATGGGTATCCTAGCGAGCAATTTAACAATATTATAATAATTACAACGTAATTATTTAAAAAAATAACATGCTATAAAGCAAATTAAGCTTATAAATAATAATATATGTAAAAAGCTTAAATTTTATTAAAAAAATAAATCTAAAGCAACACTATAATAACTTTTATAAAGACTTTTCTTAAATAAGGTTATAATTAAAAATAATCTTAATAATTTATATAAATAAGTTATATAACTATTATTTAAAAGGTATTAATAAAATATAATAAACACTAAAAAATATATTAAGCTTAAAATATTAATTATATACTAAGGTATAATTTAATAACAGTTTAATAAAGGTAATGTTAACTACTTAATTATATATAAAGAAAATCTTAATATACTATATAGTGGTGTTTTATTTAAAAGCTATTATAACGTATTAAAAAAAAAGCTACTTTCTTTTTATAAGCCTAAAAATATCTTCATTTAAAATAACATACCTATATATAAGTTTAAAAAAACTAAGTTATAGCTAAAAAGGCATGGAATATATATAATAAAATAGCCTTTTTATTTTTTTAATTTAAATCTAATAAAGCATGTTTAATAAGCTCTAAAAAAAAAGATATATAAATTAAAGCCTCACTTTTAACACCTTAGGAATAATAAAAATAATATCTCATACATAAACAAGTTAATCTAAGCGGTATGAAGGACAATAGATTTTAAGTTTATAAAAAAGCTAATAAATTTAATCCTTTACCGCCTTATAACCATACGCTAAGCTAAAAGCTAATATAATAAATATTAAATCTTAAAAGCTATAAATCATCATAATAATTTTTATCTTTTATTTAATCAAAGATTAAACTTATAATAGTTAATTAAAAATAGGTGGTTATTATGGTAGTTGGGAGGGGTTTTATGGGGTTCCGCATAAGACTGAGAGATTATTGTATCATACGGGTCTACTGCCGGTCGCCGCGAAGATTGGCTTGATTGGGGCGATGGATCGTCGTCTAGAAAATTCCCTTTTAGGTGGCAAGGCGCGATCTCGCGCAAATCTCGCCCAGCTGAAATTCAACGCCTAGGAGCACCTAATGCCTTTATACCTAACCGGACGCCCGTACTTCCTGAAATTGGCGAAGAATGTACCATCCAACTGGGACAGGGGTGACCAGCTCACTGGCCTGGGCTAGCTAAAGGGGGCACCAAGGGGCGAAGCTGTCAGCCTTATCCGTAACGCACGCACAGCTAGTTTTCCCCCGGTTCCAGGTGCGCGAGATCTATGTAACCAGATATATATGAAAACTCATACTGCCACGGTTCCCAAGTTATCTTGTTATTTTCTCCTGCCTGTCTCGACGCCGCCGCAATCCCGCCTTGGGACCCGCCCAAACGAATATTGTTCAAGTTTTCGCATATTTTTCTTAGGCTTCACGCAAATATGCTGAAGGGATCGTCGTTGGATGGTCTCGCACTAATACTGTTTGGAGGATGCATGGTCTTACAGGTGGTTGCGTTGACTTGTTATGGCCTCGATGGCACGAAAGCGAGCCCGTCAAATACGTTATGCAATCCCAAGTACGTGGATTCCAAAGATTTTTTGTTGTCTAATTTTTTTTTTTTTTTTTTTTTTTTTTTTTTTTTTTTTTTTTTTTTTTTTTTTTTTTTTTTTTTTTTTTTTTTTTTTTTTTTTTCACTCGAATATCATATGACTTCAACGCGGGATATTCTACTTCAGACCCGTCGTAAGCGCCATATACTAACTGGAGACGATACAGTGCCACCGGAGCAGAAGGCTCACATAGCGCATGCTGTAATGCTGACAATGGGGATGCGTGCCTATCATCGGGCCTATGTCTCAACAGTCTCTCCCGTCAGCAGAGCCACTTGCTCTGGGCCACAGCATGTAGTGATCCCACATTCAAAGATCCAAGCTGTCCTCAATACTGTCATGGACGTTAGTCGCCCGTAGCACCCCATTCACACCTCCTGACCAACCGTCAATCTAACAGAGACAAATAGTCAAGTTCACCAATGCCCATCTTAAAGCCTGCAACGATAGTAACTTCTGGTGCTGCGAGAGCGACTCGAACGTGTTAACAACAGAGCAATGCTGCAATAACTCGTTCAAGCTATCACAACCCGTGGGCACCGTCATCGCACAGCTCCAATCTGGCGTAGGGGCGATACCCCTTGCGACAGCATCACCGAACGTATCAGTCTCGCCAGCCGCAAATATTTCAATGGATACATCAGCAGCTATCTCTTCTGGTGCTATTGCAGGGTTAGCTGTCGAAGCCGTCATTCTCGTAATAACTCTTGCAGGGTTGGGATTCGTGGTCTGGCGCAATAGGCTATTGAGCAAAAAGGTAGAGGAGGCCCAAGCAGCTGCCATTGCCGCTGCGACGAATCAACACCAGCAACAGCTGCAGCAACAACAATATCAGTGGCAGCCTCCTCCATCATCGCACGGCACGGCTCATCAATCGGTTGCGTGGGGTTATAGCAGCCCAGTAGAAACAGAACCCAAGAGGAGTGAGCTGCAAACACCCGGCTTGGGCACTTACCCGGAACTCGCTGGAAACGAAGTCATCAGTAACGAGCTCTCGTCCGAGCCAAGGTCGCCAGGACCTCCAGGAAGCCAGTTCACAAAATGAAGACCTCTAATTATAACCTTTCGAGGCCCTATCAAGTGTAATACCTGCTCAAGGTAGTCTGTTAACTTGAAGAGGGGGCTTTTTACGCCGGACCGAATTGTCAATTATTTATGTACATGTATTTTAATATACCTTGATTCTCGAAATCTAGATGGAAGACGGTTTGAAGCGACCATGGATCAAAAGAGATGTTCCTATAGCAGGCAAGAGATATAAATTAATACAGAGCTAGATCTTTCCAAGGTTATGGCTGAATTGTTCTTGGGTTTCCAATTCCCCCTTTTCCGCCCCACCCGCCCCCTTTCTCCACTTATTTCTTGCTTGCCCTTCTTTTTGAGCAGCAAATAAAGTTGAACCTGTATCCTTACAGAGTCATTACAAGATTCCCTGAGGCTGAATGCGATATGTTCCAACATAAATAGATGTTCAACGGAAGAGAGTCTAAGGATTTGGTGGTGAATGATTAGCGAACATTGGTTACCTAGGTACCTAAGTACCCAGGTAGATATGAGGATTTCACCTTGTATCTGTATCCAGGACCTGAAGTAATCCCCGACCTATGGGTGATCTCAACAGTGTAGCCACTCCGCAACTTCGGAACTCTCTTCTAGCTCTACGTAGTCTTGCCAGACCTTTCACACCAATGGGGTTGATTATGGTTATTGAGGCTTAATTATACTTCTTACTACGGAGATAGACTTACGGTCCAAGTAAAACTAAATCCAAGCCACAGCGAACTTAACGGCCGCTTGATGGATGACTCTATATCGACTGGCCTATTGCGTAGAAGAACATAATATACTGTTAAAACTGTTCAGAACTATGTATTTCCGGTTACCTCTCATTATCTACCTGTCTGAGGAACTTAGTTTCGATGAGTCTGTATTAGGTTATATCCTCCCGTCTCCTACCCAGCTTTCCGGCTCATCAAAGGTACTGGAGATAGGCTGGAGAGAGAGGCTTGAGCTATACTTTTTATCATCTCCTTAGACTCATTTTGAGAAGAGACTATCACGGGCATCGAGATGAACGAGAAAATATATAAATAAAAATATCAGCTATCTAAAACTAGAATATCTACCTACTCTACGTCTACATCGTCCGCATAGTGATTTATCATAACGGTACACTTAAATTCCACCAAACACAACTCTCCCACAATGAGAAGACCCGACCCCTTGGAGGTAGCCGCGTTCTGGGCTCTGCGAGCGCGACGCATCGCGTCCAAGAAGTCCCTCGAGAAGCTTCCCGCCGACACGGCTTTCGTAGCCATCTCCGTCGAACCCAACGCCAGTCGGCGCTCGCCAACTAGAATACACGTCGCAGTCCTGCCCAAGCTCCGACGACTGCGTCGGATTCCCTACGGCAAACAATCCCTGGGCGACTTCGTCCGAAACCACGGAGTCGAGGTCTTCTCGTATAAGCTGGAAACCATAGCGCGAAACCTCACCAAAAAATCACCGCAAGGCCAAACCGAAATAAACGACGTCGCGGACCGAGTGCGAAGAGCGCTACACATCGGATTCGTGAAGACGCGCCACAGGGACGCCGCACTAACCTACATCGTGGACCAGCTTCGCGCGTTGCATCCAGGCCGGAAGCTAGTCGTCGTCGGCTACTCTCTGCAAGACGAGCTGGGCCCGATGGGGCTGAACGTCCTCGACGTGCTCCGGCGTTTCGACAACTGGTTCGACCTCGCCGACATGGCAGAATACTTCCCCAAGCACCTCGTGGATCCGTACCACATACTGCGGGACCAGAGCGGCGACCACGGGCTCGGCGAGGCACACGCCAAGGCAGAGAGCGCGATCAAGCACCTATCCATACTCCACGGCTTGCTGCACCCGCGGCAAAAGAAACACGACAAGATGCAGGTCGCGGCCGACGTCGACCGCTTCTCCTCGGAGCCCTACCAGGCCATGATCTACGCCGCGCCCCCCTACACCCTGCCCCCGTCCATAGACTCCGCGCGGAAAATCGCCGAGGCGTTCGACAAGTACGAGCCCATCGGCGTCGGCGCCGACGACATCCCAATGACGATCAGCACGAGCCCAGACAGTCCAGCCCCGTCAACCTCCACCATTGACACGCCATTCATGAACCGCGGCTGCCTCTGTTTCGAAGACAAAGAAAGACTGCGGAGTTTCGTCAAAGCCGCGGAGAACCTTGTGATCGACGGGCGCAGGATATGCATCCTTCAGAAGGCGATGCCGGACAAGCCCCCCGAAGAAGAAAAATGGGAGGACTTCGGCGGAGATATGACTCTGGATTTCAGGCGGTCCTATCTATGTACATACAGGGACGTGATTCGGGAATTGGATGAGAATGATGATTGGGATTAAAGGAGGGTTACAAGGGGTTTATTGAAATTTCTGGGTACGAACGGATGATGATGAGTCTGTTAACGTCCGGAAGGACGTGTAGGCTATATACCTAGTCTACACTGGCCGCACAGCCATGGTGCATAGGACGGCTAGAGTGCCCTTGACGGGTAGAGCTAGCTTATCGCCTGACAAATGGGTACGAACGGAGTTTGCCGGAGCGGGTGTTTTTGGATTGACGGATTTTGAAGCATTTCACAACGGATGCCGAGTCGTCGAGTTATGGGCAAACAGGTTCGAATCATGTTCTATACGAGCTTCCTTGTAATGGATGTATGAAAGCAGAAGTTTGCAGGCATCTTCACAGATATGGAGAACCTCCATTCATCGCATCTATAATTCATTAAAGATAAGTGACCCTCACCAATCAACCGTCAGCGAGACCTATTACAACCGATTTTGGGGTATATTATTCACTGCATTGCAATTGGTACCCTCAATAGCTACCTAGAAGCTATCAGCGGCCTTGAAAAGGCCAAGTGCAAGAGGCCTGGACTGACATATCAATCAGTTAGATGCCGTCCACCACCGCATATGTTACAGAGTTAGAAGTCGTCCACCGTCCACGCGAGGCCATAAGGCCATATAGTCGAGGTTATTTGCTCAGTCTTGGAAGTAGCCTTCGATGACACGAAGGAGAAGACTTTTACTTTGCCTTTCCAACACGTCAGAAGAACGGGGCATGGACTTCCGGTGCTTACGTTTGACATCACGCGCCCCCCGTTGGAGCCCTCTGCGCCTGCGCCTCTCACACCTCTCACGCAGCTCACGCAGCCGCTTCGCCCGCTGCAAGCTCTTATTCTCCAGATAAGTCTCCTTCTCAAGCGGGTCAAGGTAGAGATCCTCGCTATCTCGCAGCTTAGCCAGCCTCTCAACACACTAGGTCTCTCCACTGGGAAGTGCAACCAGAGCTTCAAACCCAGAGAGGATCTCCTTATCGACATTAACACCCCACTTCTCCTGGAATGATTGCGGTCCACCAACTCTGCTGACTAGACTGTCTATTCTCTCCTTCACGAATTGAAGGGACTGAACGCGCTTGACTGGGTCGGTCGAGAACAGGGACCGTTCTCTCACATCCTTGGGTGTATCCCACTCGGTAGGTTCCGGTTCGGTGCTGAAGACGAGGAGATCTACTCCAACGTCAGGAGATGAATCGCCTATAATCTGAAGCATGACCATGGTCCACATGGAGAAGTAATCTTGGATTTTCTGCAGGACTAGATCTTCCATGGGTTGAGTAAGTTCAAGAAACCGTGTGAGCGCTAAAAGATTCAGCTTCTGCGTGGTATGATCAGCCATGCTATCAAAGGTAGCAAACCACTCGGAGCTGAGCCATCCCCAGATCTCGCCTAGGGGACCACGTGTAGCAAGCATTTCGATGAACATGGTTGGATCGATGACAGCAATTCGAGAGAGAATTGTGAAATACTCTATGAGCGTAGGAGTCTTCACCCGGGCTTCCCTCTTCTTAGGGCCAGTAGTCTGACGAGCTTCAAAGTGATCATGGATGTTCTCGAGCATGGTGGGTATGATGCCCGTTGTCATCATATCCCCAACGACAATTCGTAGTCCATCTTGACCACCTAACTCGTGTGCTAGTCTGATAAACGCGTCGATATACCTGGCCGTGACATTGACAAGCTCACGGTTCTTTGACTCGATCGAGCTCCAGAGCGCAATTAGAGTGGGCGCTCTGTAGAGATCTTCGAGCATCTGTTCAGGTGCGAGTATCACGTAGCAGCCGAGAATGCTTGTGAGCGTAAAGGTGTGGTCGCCTGGGTTTCGGAGTAGCCTCAGAACAGTATCAGCCAGGCTGAGAAGTTCCGGAGAAAGTGGTGGTTGGCTCTGGTGTAGGACGTTAGACCACAGGTCCAGTGCTTCCTCAATGAGGTATATGTAAAGCTCAGTGTTCTCCTGTGAGGCCTCTGCGATCAAAGGTAAGATCATAGGCTGGTATCGCTGAGACTCCGTTCTCATTGACATTACCAATGACTGTATGATAGCCAGGACCGACTGCTTCATCATAAATCCAAGCTCCCCCGCCGACTGCCAGATAGCGGGAATTGCATCCATTATCATATCACCGAATTGTGACACATGGGTTTCCATACGCTGTATGAGCATTCGTGTTGACTCGAGTATCGCCAACTTGGCTTCGTCAACTTCCACCTCTGGTAATAAGTTGATGAGTTGCGTAAGCACATCAGAGGCGAACGGAGTGAACATCTCTCCTTCAAAGCCGAATTCATCGAACACGACCTTGAATAGCCTTGCAGTCGTTATACGAACGACGATGTCGTTGGACGGGTCATTAGGGTTAAGGAAATGTCGGAAGATCTCGTAAATCAACGGACGGCTTTCCTTGGAAGCCTTGACTGGAACCCATTGACTGAGAAGGATGGCAATCCTACGTCTCAAGACCTGACACAACGGGCCGGTTCGCTGTGCGTCGTTGACTATTATTGTCTTCAGCACCGTTTCAAAGTCAAACTGCTCATTAACCATGGGTGCGGCTAAGCCCATAGCAGTGTAAACAGCCTCCCTCGTGACAACGTCCGTGTCTGGGTTCTGAATGGTGTTGAAGTAGGCCAGGAGAGGTTCCAATAGGAGACGTTTGAAGTGTATAAGCAGGTCGAGGAATAACTTTTCTGCACAAGGTCTCACTTCCCATTCGTATGCTACACCGTGACTATCTTCTTGCTGCTCCCATTCCTGAGGATCTTCTTCCCATGCATCAAGGTCAGCCTTGCGAAAGATGAAGAGGCGCGTAATGATCACATGGGCAATCTGAATGACAAGTTCATCCTTGAATAGCTCTTTCTTGACGTTATTCATTGCTTGCCGCTGTTCTTCAATCATGCTCTTAGAACGGTAACGAATCGATTGCTTCGGATTGAAAACCATTGATACGCAAGATCTCAGCAGGAGGAGGCCCTTTAGTGCCAGTCTTTCCATGAGAGGTCCCTCAGTCTTAGCCTTCGCCTCGCCAGACGACTCCTGTCGGATGCCGTCCGATTCGTTGTATATTTCGGCGAAACGTGCAGTGAGATCCCAGTAGGCACGAACTAGGTCGAGTGAATTGGGCAGGAGGGCGAAGCTGACTGGGTGCTCCACGGACATCTCGATGTGCAACTTAGTGAACTGCATTAGGTGCTTTCCTAGGAGGTCATGATAACACTTAATCTTTTCCGAGTCGCTGTTGATGTAACCCAGGAACTGTGCAAAGTGGGTCTGCGAGACGGTCCAGACTTGCTGGACGTCGGTGTGTATGTGTGGAAACTCATAACCAACTAGCAAGAGACGGCGGAGAATCTTGATCGTGTCGAGGCTATTCTCCATGGCTAACAAACCCGGACCCTCATAATCAACGTCTACACGACTGTCGGTGAGGAATTCTATCCACTCGCGCGTTCTGGCGTCGTATATTTCGCAGAGGATGTAGACAATCTCCGGAGCGATGGCCCAAAGGCTCGACTGCGACTTACGGAGACGCGCCGTGCCCAGTTCCTTCACGATGCGCAGAAGAAGTATCAGGGCACCGGAAAGTTCGACTTGGTCACCATCCTTTGAATCCCTGAGGATCTTAGCAAGATCGGCGAAGGGGCTAGACCAGTGAGTTGGATAGTCGATCCGAACGACCTTGGCTACAACAAGGGCGTTATGTAAGGCCAGTTGTCGATCACCCTCGCCGATAGATCCTTGGAATAGTCGATCCCTAATCTTCTGGCGTGAAGCTTGTGGGATTGTGTCTGTGAGATTAACATTGCGCCAGTACTTGTCGACGCCGAGCTTGAGTTGAATGATGGCCATCAGCCTGGCCTCTGCAGGTAGGTGTTTTTCGAGGAAGACGGACTACGCGGGAGGTATCATTAGTGCTACGGTAAGGTAGAGATTTGAAGTTGAGGATAACTTACTTGTAAGGTTGGGTAATACTCCGGGTCTTTTTCCCAGGCTGAGAGCTGCTGTGTAGCAGCTTGGCGAAGACTATTGTCATGAGATTGTGCGGACTGAAGGGTGCGACATAGCTCATAGAGACTAAGCGGCGCCGCCGCACCGGGTGCCTCAATTGAGAAGTTCATCGTGATGATATCTCATTATCGTAGAGAACCAGCGACGTGTGAATGCAGCATTTGCCTGTGTATCAACAACGTGTATCGACGATTAGAAGTTCGGTGTTCAGTGATGAGAGAGAGTGGGATGAAGGACCCGTCAAGATGTTGAAGTTGATGTTGATGGTGGGGTTTCTGGGTAGTGAACAGGGATGTACGGCAAGGTGGTATGGTGGGCTGTACCCACAGAAAACAGCTACTGTGGATACCTAGGTAAGTGAATCGCCGACACACAACAATCGACGAATTGTAACAACACGGTAAGTGAAAATGAGTGACTGGAAGGGACGCGGCAATCAGGCTGAGGGAGAGTTATGTTTGTGAAAGTTTGACTGGAACCTTAGGTAGGTAGATTGCAAAGAGGTCTTGATACTGGAGTATCTCCTCAAAATCGGCAATTGCTTGACCGCTTTCACCCCGATTACGTAAGTATTCAAGTACCTAGCTTTGTTGGCCAATGCACCCACACGGTAAACCTGTATGTGCAACGTGCACGCGATTAGGCTCCAATCCGCCCCCCTTAAAGGGAGTTGCCGTCGTGCAGTGACAACGCCGCGAACGCCAGTACAGGACTGTTCCTTCCTTGGGCATCGAAGACGCGAAAAATTCACCTGGCCAACCAAGTATTTATTTCACTAGCCATTTGACTCTTCGTCTCTCCGCGAAGTCTTCCGTTGTGCTGTTGATGGGGTTGTTACTGTGCAGCATTTCCGATGGATGCTTGAGGTATCTGATTTTCTAAGGAGATGAATAGGGAATAGATGCATCCACGTATGAGTTACCTACAAATCTTAGTGGGTCTGCGCAATATTATGTACAGCAATCAGTGTTGAATTAGGTACATACATTAGGTATAGTTAGGTATATTTAGGTATATTGGTATACTGGGAAATTCGTGAAGCTCTACATGTCTTGCTCTGATCCCGTGCTCCATACCCCTAGTCCTGTGTACCTAGATATATATGCTCCAACTCAACACAAACGCCTGTATATGGTTGAGCTCGTCACACCGTCGTTGTCCCTGACTCATTGCCCTACCACCAGCAGAATTCCCATGCTCCAGTTCCATGCAATCAGAAACTTCTTCCTCGTTGTGTATGCTTATGAGCCCAAGAGTAGCCATTTTCGTTAATCTTCATGCTTGATATATATCTGTGAGATTAGCAGGCCAAGTGTCATTCAACGTCCAACCCCCAACCTGGTAGACCTGCTGATACGGCTCGAAGCCGAAACTGGGAGCGAGATTCGGCGTCTCATTTAACATCGAGCTAGAGACTGCTGCCCATGCCTCGGGCTCCGAGACGCCCGGGCGCCAGACCCTGCTGATTCGTGGTGTTAGGTATTCTTTAGCAACAACTTTGATATCTTCTGCGATTTTGCGGGAAAGCGCCCATGTTTCTCCGTGTGCTGTAAGGATCTGTACGAGCCTGTTGATCCGTTCCCGAAAAGCTAGAGAATCTAATCCGAGGAATACACATGCATCTAGATATGCTAGAGCTACTCGGAGAGTGCCTGTTGCGAATACTGCGCGGAGGGTCTTCGGGGGGAATGGATGACGGAAGAGATCGCAGTAGCCATTGGCGGCCTGGATATCGATTGGATGGGAGTTCCAGCCGAAACCCTTCACTATTTGCCCCTTCCGATCGGGGCCCTTCGCGGGTCCCAGCGGAAAATACTCCCGAATATTCAGGCCGCTCCGAGGCGCCGACTGTCTAAGTCGAAGCCGGTTACTAGAGGCCAAGAATGTCAATAAATTTTCTATCATGATCGGTGATGTTATTTGAAAACTTACACATGCGCAATGGCAATGCCATGGTAGAGTACTACATCGACTACACCGTCTGGATCGACTAAATTCATCTTCCACTTTGGCACACGTCGTAACCAGTCGCATATTCGAGCGTCCGCTCGCTCAAATAATTCCGGTTTCTTATTATCTGGCGCTTCGTTATATGGTAATACTAGATCGGTTTGAATTTTGCAGATATCGATGAGGTATGCCATTGAAGAGAAGTCGCTTTGACCAAGATTAACTTGGGCCTCGTACTGAGATTGGGAAACGGGTTGTGGTATAATCTTGTCACATGTCAGAACTCATATTCGCGACGAAAACATTGGCTAAAGGATTGATTGCACTACGAGCGAGATTGGAATTCTAGCTCTGGGCAGACGCGATAGGTGTGTAAAATAGAAAGGACTCACCCCGGACTCGTATTCCCATTCTTCGCAGGGCAAATCTACATCAGAATCCACATCTATGATAGAGAGCGTGGGCCCTATATCGCAGAGATTTCGTGTGGAATCTTGGAAGGTTAGGCACCACCACGTCCTTCGATAGCTCTCAGCAAGCACAGAATCGGATGTCCCATCAGCAAACGACTTCTGGTTCATTCCCAGCTCGACAGCTATGGAGAGCGCCCTAGAGGCCCAGCCGGCGTGGTGTTCAAATTTCATCTCCCCAAAGGCGGCGATGCTCAATATGAGGAGGCCCTGTACTGACTGTACAGTGAACGGTAGCGAGCCGCATGCTGCAGAGTAGGCTTCCTCCCTCAAGTCCTCCGACGGTATTTGGTTCGCATATAATGATCCGCAGAAATTGATAACTGAGAGCAGGAAGTGGTAGGAGTCAGGATCTGCCTTTACATGATTATAGAAGAACCGTTTGGGCGGAAGGCAAGGGTAGCTTGGGTGAAAATAACTGTAGAATAGATCGAGTAATAATTCTTTCTCATTCTTAGGTGAGACGGTCGTAGATGGCATCGAACCAACAGTCCAGCCGCCCGGGAGGTCTTGAAGCGAATGAGCCGAGGGAGAAGAAGAGAAATTGGAAGTTGACAAAAAGGGTGCGCTCGAAGTTGTCGGCGGCTTGTCCGATATGAGGCTCCTCTTTTTAGGGTCGCGAATACCTCTCCTCGATTTTGCGTAGAAACATGGCTTATCTTCCTGCTGGCAGCGGTTGCAAGCCGGTAGCGTGGCGTCACATTTGACGTGCTTGCTACGACACTGGACGCACGCTAGCGACACTCGTATATTGGCCTTGGACCGATTGGCGGCTTTTGTTTCAGACCCATCTGGGGACGAGGCCGTGGAGCCTTGCCGGCTGAGGCTGCCTGTCCTGTTCTCACTATCGCGACTCATTCCCATCACCTAGGTCTTGGAAAACTTAGGCGGTAATTGCTGACTCTGTACGATGATCGACCGTGTATTGCCGCTGCAGGTAGTGGACGCACCGAACTTCCGTTCGTGCTCATTGAGAGGTTTAGGATTGAACCACGAGCGTTGCTAATGAACTGTAGGGCTGACGAGCGGCTGCTCATATAAGAGCTGAGAGCTTGCTTCGCATTTAGTTCTGACAATTGTTCGTCAGGAGCAGGGTTCCATGGGCGTTAAATGGGTCCAAATGATACCAAGGAGCCAGGTACAACGGTACGTTATCCCGTCGAGGACCCGACGACAAGGCCCATAACGCGTTCGGTGCTGTCAGCGGGTGCATTAATCTTGGCTGTCAGCCCTAGTGGAGCCAGCAGCACGGGGTGGAGGGGAAAAACAATGTTGATATGTCCGATACACATTATGGTGGTGTTGTGCAACAGGGGCGTGAGTCTGGGTGTACCATACAGCGATCGTGGCTTGACTGCGGTCCAGTCACCTTGCAGGTGAGAAACTCTAGCTTGAAATGGGGCGGTCTGCACTTTTTGCGCTTCCTGTCTCAACTGACGCGTTGTAACGTGCATAGCCATCGTGGGCTCTGTCGCCATGGTCTGGTTGCATCCCCATTATAATCTAACAAGAGCATAGACCTGGGCATTAGTCGTTGTTTTTTTTGGATCACGGATGGCTCGTGGGTTTTGTGGGACCTGTTTATGGGGGTTCATGGGCCCCTGTCTCTCAGAATAGAGAAGCCTAAACTCCTCTTGAATGTCAACTAGATCCCAACGTTGACTACCTAGGTACTCTAAGAGAATCGCGCTCGCATTAAGCCCTCCAACCCGTCGAATGCGGGCTATGGAACTATCCAATAACAGCCCGAGCACCTACATAGAGCTCCAAGTCCCGCGGACTTGAACTTTACAGTAGAAGACGAGGTAGTATGCAATTCATCTAACCGGTAGTGTTTAGTCGGGCTTCAGAGATATCTCGTCATTTGATATCGTACTCTATCTTTCGTTTAGCAATCTAAGTGATCCCGTCGGCTAATCACTGGCCAGTAAGCAGACTTCGGCCTTTGACTGCCTGACCGTTACCTCGTTACACAGCATCGCGAAAACAACCTCTTTACTGGTGAGCTTGGTGATGCCCCTCAAGTCATTACCATTCAGCGGTCGAGCTTATGGCGGCCGAGTGGAAAGTCCCTTAGCGTAGGAGACATCAAGCCACCACCGCCGTTGCCGAAGTGGCTTTTTATCGTAACCGTTCACAGATAGGGGTCCAATGTGATTGGACTGCATTGCCAGCATTAACTGGTATTCTGTTTGGAAAATTAATGCAAACGTGGCGCCCGACTTTGATGGCTACCTGAACTGCATCATTTGAATTGGGGGTTTTAATTGGGAGCAATTCGCATATGCAAGTGTTCTCCAATTTCCGCTAATGTCGGTACTCGTGAGGTACTCCGGTGCTGGTAATTATGTATGCAGATCCTCTCCGTGCGAAGTATGTTAATGTTGACTATACTCCACCTCAGCTAGGTGAACGAACCCAGTGCATACACACTTATTATAGGATTATGTAAGTCAAGTAGACAGTCGGTACTACCGAGGCTGGATGCAGGCCAAGATCAATTAAACCCAATCCGCGTCAACGTCTCCTTAACCTCGGCGTACCCCGAAGGTTCTGCACTAAAATTCCCACAACGTCACTTGTACACAGCTGTACCTACCTGATGCAAGCTTTCCCCAGATCACTCCATCTAAACACATGTGCAGACTTCCGCCTTTCTAAGCCTCATTAAACGTTACACGTTCCAAACCACCGCCACCGACACTCAATCCCGTCAAGGTGCATGATCCGTTGAAAGCTATGACACAGGTGGCCACATCACCGACAATAGCTTGAACGTCTTACCATGTGGCTGCTCAGATGAGCTCTACTAATTTCGCCCAAGCCCAGCAGCGGTTGGCTGCGCGTCGAGAGGCCCGCGAACGAGAAGCTCAAGCTCGACTCATTGCTAGCCACCAAGCGTCGAGAGCCTGGTCCGAGATAACCCGACTGCCATACCCCCTTAACCGACTTGCCTCTACGTCGTTATCAGCATGGGAAGTAATCTCGTCGCGCGAGGGCACGCGGCCCGCCTTTCGAGTCGGTCAGGTCGATGCCGAGCTCCTGGACGAGGACCTCGTAGGTCAGCTACGGGATCAGGTTGGTGAAGCCCTTAAGTACTTTGGCGGAACCATCAAGGACGACTGGTCGGCCGAAATACTTCTTGCACTTCGTATGGTGCTTTTCAAACTTACGGTGTGGGATCACAATGCGACATACGGCGCTGCTCTCCAGAACCTGAAATATACCGATGCAAGACGCGACGGGCCAGTCTTGGTCCCTCCCAGTAAATGGCAGAAGAGCCTATATGGTCTTATAACTGTAGGGGGTAAATATGGATGGACCAAATGGGAGAATTGGTTACTGGATCGAGATAACGGATACGATCAACCATCAGCGATGGTGCAGCGACTCTCGAAGCTTACATCAAAGATCACCACCCTCCATTCGATCGCGGCCTTTGTTTCCTTCCTTGCCTTTCTGCTACATGGGAGGTATCGAACGATCTTGGATAGAGTGCTGAGGATGCGTCTGGCCCCACCTACTAGTCAAGTCAGCCGGGAAGTTTCTTTCGAGTACCTCAATCGACAGCTGGTGTGGCATGCGTTTACCGAGTTCTTACTATTCGTGCTACCGCTGGTGGGTATCAACAGATGGCGTAGATGGCTTAGCCGTACTTGGAGAAAGACGAAAGAGATCATCAACGTCAAGACAGAGGGTGAAGATAGCGAAAAACAAGGCGATTACGCATTCCTACCCGAACGAACGTGCGCCATCTGTTACCAGGATCAGAACTCGGCCATTTCGGAAAACGAGGTTTTAGCTGCGGCTGCTTCGAGCGGAGTTGTGGGGTCAGCTCAGACAGACATCACCAATCCATACGAGACGATTCCATGCGGCTGCATATATTGCTATGTATGTCTTGCGACAAGATTAGAACGCGAAGAAGGAGAAGGGTGGACCTGCCTACGGTGTGGCGAACTGGTAAAGGAATGCAAACCTTGGAATGGAGACGTTCTGGAAGAACAACCCAAATCGCCTCCACCAACCACAAAACACGTGGGATTCATTGACGATCAAAAACCCGCCGTTGATGACATGCGGGGACGAGAGGATGATACCCCTGAGGAACCTGCAAGGACCATCGAAGATGAACAGTATGTAGCAGCATCGACAGACGCTCCTGAGGATAACGATTCCGAGGTTTACGAGGAGGAAGAAGCTGGAGTGGAGGACAATTTCGATGATTGAACACACTTGAACCGCACTAGCTTGCGGTCCTACCGAATTAAAGACAGGGTTCGAACCCGGGTTTGGGACTTTTTAGCAGGGACATTGGGGTTGCGATCTATGCCGGCAAAATTGATGGCGTACTAATCCTGCTATTGAACAACAATACCATAATAGATACAGAATCTGATCACCCTTTGACCCAAAAAGGGGAACTCCTAGTTAGAAGGGAATTTTCAGCGACGATCATGCTAGCCGTCCTGCATTGCCGTCTGACCTACCTAACAGTCAACTTAAACACCTTGCATGCGTTCAATCTCCAAGAGCTAATCAAAAGCGACGTGAGAGACTCGTATCCTCTAACAGATCTCTTCACCCTGACTCGTGCGATGATCCATCTTCCTGCCATACATCACGAACTCTCTTGAGATAGCCTATTACCCGACTCTGGCTACAGGGGTCTGATTAGGGATCTACCAGTAAGGCTGCAGGGGGGGCCACGATCCACCGAAGGAATAGTTCAGCTCGATCGGACGTATGTAAGCCTTCACTTTGAGTATGGAACAGCGGCAGAAAGCCCGTCCATGTCCACCTCCATGGCTCCGCCCGAGCCCCTATGCCCCTATGTCCCGGACCGGGCCTCTATTACACTAGGTAGTCTAATGGGACCGCAACTAGTTTTAATTCCGTCTTCTTAAAATAAACGCTTCTCACTTTGCATACCCGAATAGGTTATTCGGTAGATCAATGCACCACTTTAGTGGCATATTTAGCATGCTTACGTGTGCTGCGCTTGCTATACCGTGTCCTTCCATCTAATCGAGCCAGCATAAACGTCATGTCAGTTAGAACTCATACCTAATCACGGGTTTCGAATGCTTTGCTGCCCTAGTCATCCTCACTGCCGGTGTTTGAGTCTCTTAAATTAGATGCCAGACTCGCATTTCCTTTGAACATGAGGGTTCCACAGGTGTAACATGCGATGACACCTCATATTGTAACTCCGCAATGACAGCTTCCAAGTGGATATCCTGTCAGCGTGCTCGTCTCTTGGGGCGGAGTACGTAAGCGCCGCAGTGCTCTTTAAGTCTACTACACTAGGTAGATAGTCTCGGCTGTTGTAGGGCTGGGAGATAAGCCACGGTTGCAGAGTCCGTAAGCCACAAGGACAACGATGCCTCACATCCATGCTGACTCACACAGACTTCTTTCCTTTGGGGAACAGCTCGTTATCAGTCTAGCATAGAGCACCGTCGGTTTGGATGAAGTTCCAACACGTATCGTCGAGCTCACTGCATGAGGCATGGATACTCTTTTCCGAAATGACGGCTCCTCGCTTGGAACCACTCCAAAACTTCTCAAGCACCCCTCACGGTGACTATCAAGTCGTAATTTAGGTACCTATCTGGAATATGCTCACTGAGAACCCTCTTCTCATTGGTGTTCCTGTGGATTCCATACATGTTGTGTGAGGTCAAATACCGGAGACAGAAAGGCTATAGGACGTATCACCAGGAACACAACAGATAGGTAGCACAACAGGCGCCCACATAGAGGTGCACAAGCAGGTTTTGTGTTGCCTCCGCATGCCGTTGCTTCATGTAAGTGAGGATTGGAGCAGCTGTATGTTATGCAGCCAGTAGTTCGTCCTCCGGGAACTTACCGAACACCCATGATTTGAAATGCCCGCGGTCCGCGGATATACACTTTATCGAACGACCGGACAAACCCCGACATCGAGGGGGCAGATGCACGCGAGTTATGATATATTTCGGCCATCTACGTTGCATTGCATCGCATCTGCCAAGTTTGCTCGAACTGCTTCTTTGTCTGACCTACCTCAGGCACACGTACAGATCTGGCTATCCCAACTGTCGGGTCTCACAGTCTCCAAAGCCCCGGATTGAAACTCCCGTCTTACACGAACGCCGAGTAACCTATGATGGTGAAGGTCGGAGTTCTAGGTCGGGTGACACATTGCGTCGCGATGAATTGGCAATCTGCGGGAAATCGTCTTCAGATAAGATCATAGATCCATAACTGGAGGACATGTGACGACGCAACGCAGATATCGACCTGCGATGTCATGTTGAAGCCAAGGAAGGCCACATGCTGCATGCCGCATACAGAAGAACTCGACAGAAACCGGTCTAGACGGAAAGATTGACTTCAAACGAATCGAGAAGCCCGGCCGTCGAAAATGGAAGTTCTAGGGAAGGAAAAAGAAAAAAAGGCGGCCCCACAGGAGCTTAGAGTTTCGTCGGGCGGGTTAGCGACCCAGTTATTCTGTGCATGTATGCGGAATTTGTATTGTATGTAACTACGTAGCGTCATCGTCACGCGCTCCTCCTTGCAGCAAGTTCAATTCACATGCACGGCACCGCATGCCTCCTTCTTGCTCCTCCTCTTTGTTACCTGCCTCCGGTCCTCGTCCTCCCAACAACCTCCGTATCCCTACCCGCTTACTGCCTAGGTACCTACACTCCGGGAGTGACGTACAGCGTGATCAGGTAGCGCGTCCAGATCGAGTACAATCCATACGATAACCTCCGGTTATGTAGCAAGGGCAGCAACCAGTGACCAACCAAACAGCGGACCACCATAACCCGGGCCTGCAGCGGACCGCGATCACGAGCGCGGCAAGACGACCAACCTACCTGCCTACCCATTGCACCAGCGCACCGCCGGCCTCACATAATCAATCGGGATCCTACCAGCAGAAACATCTCACCCAACGCAAGCGGCCCCCGTTCAACCACCGCCTCAGCACTATCACAACTCACAACGCCTAAACCAGGTACCTGACCTACCTATGTAGCTAGCAGGTACCTGCAAGCCACAATCACAGTTGCAACTTCATACCTCATTCCTCTCCAGCCAAACACCAACCCGTCATGTGCGCCGCTTCTCCGCACAGTAGTAGCAGCAGTAGCAGTAGTAGTGAGAACCAACACCGCCGCTGCCAAGACCGTCGCGAATAAAGGGGATAACAGAGAGCGAGAGACCGTGGAGCGGATTACACCACGCAAGTAACGTAACCTGACGCACGCGAGGCGAGGGGGCAGGGTCTCACGTGCAGGAGTGAGCATACGCGGAGGAGAACGGAGGAAGAGGGAAAGGGAAAAGCATCCCGAAGGCCCTAAACGACCCGAGCAGACCCCGAAAGCAGAGCAGAGCAATGCCCGAGTTCTTCCCCTTCATCCCGGGCACCGAGACCGGCCGCGCCGCGAGGCAGCACGCGAGCGACGCCTCCCCCCTGCTCGGCCGCTTCCGCGCCGTCCCGCCCCCGCCCGCCGCCCGGCAGCAGCCGCAGCAGTCCCAGCTCGGCCTCCTGTCCGTGAGCGGCGGCCGCGGCAGCGTGCACGTGGGGTACGGCGCGCTGCTTGTCGCCGGGGCCGGCTCGGAGGAGGAAGAGCGCGATAGCGATGATGATGATGATGACGACGATGGTAATGACACGAGTAACGATAATAGTAATGGTAATAAGAGGAGCTGTGGATATGTGGCGAGGAGGACGTTGCGGGCGTGGCGCCGGTTCGTGCGACTCTCGCGCCGGAACGTACGAGATCTATGGATAGCGCCGCGGCAAACAGCCGTCAAGCGGGTGGTCGAGAGGTGGTGGAGCCGTTGGGCCGTTCTGGTTTTCTTGCCTGCTGCTTTGGTGAGTTGGCGATTCAGTTCTTCATCTACAACAGTCGCTTTATTATTTCGCGAGGCGCTATCTAGATGCACGATATGGCAAGGGAAATCTAGGAATGACGTTATGATCATGTGTGCATATAGGCTAACGAATGTGCGGTATCTAGGCGGTAGCTTGGTGTTCTCTTCCCTTCCCGCAATATCCTCTCCCGCCCGACTCACACGGCCACCCGCAACCTCATCACAAGCCTCCGTCCGCGCCGGACTCCCCTTCTGCTAATCATCGGGTGCCCGGTCACGGCGAGGCACGTGTGCAAGTCAACTTCTGGTTCTTCCTATTCGTGTACTACGGGTTCTACAACCTGACGGCTCTGATATGGATAACCAAAGTCTTCAACATCTACTCCCTCAACTGGTGGCCGTCTAGTCTTGGCTTCCCGCTGACAGTCTCGCTCATAGCGATCGTCTCCCTAGCTGTGCCAATTCCCGTCTATCTTATTCCAGAGGCGCGTTACTTGACAGTCCACAACACGGCCTGGATCAGCTGGACCTTCGTCATCATGGCCATGCCCGTAGCTATCGCCTTTTGCATTTTGATGACGCATGAGCGCCATCTAAGCCTACGAAACTCGCTGAGCGAAACCCAGCGCATATTCACCAGCTCGTGGTGGACTGGTAAGTCGGACACGCTATCTGCCACTCGCCATTATAACCGGCGTCGAGGTTTTATAAGCCGGAGTACTAGCTCTTTTGATCCGGACGCCGTGCTCCAGATCACAGATAATCCGCGACAGAGCATGCCGGCATTCATGCAGCGTCGCCGCTGGCTGCCCGCCAGTTTCGTCCGCTTTGTATGGTTTTGTCTAGCGCTTTTCGTTGGCCTGCTAGCCTACCTGATAGGAGAGGCCTATGCGGAGATCTACCTTCGCACGTTACCGCATAACAGTTTTGAAACAATCGTCTACGTCTACAGTTGGGTCGTGACGGTCCATTTGCTAGACGCTCTTACCGGTTGGATTCTCGGAGGCAGCGAAGGGGAGCGAGTGGGAAGCTACCCCTTAAGTTGGATCTTCAAGCTGTGAGCCTTTGTTGCGATCACCGACTTACCTTGAGGAGCTTGCTAACGGATAGGGTAGATACTTCATGCTAACGTATCAAACCTACGTTCGCGCGCTATACGCGCGCCTCCGCTCGCCTTCCCAGTTCATCTGGCTTCAAGCTCTCTCCTCCAGTTTCCTCATCATCCTTACCCCGCTGACTATGACGCAAACCTACCATCGAGTGCTTTCGATGCTGGGATTAACTGGCCAGTCGTACGCTTCGTATCAAAAGATCTGCACCAGAAACGTTTTCATCCGTTTTCTAGCTGAGAATGTAAGCATGCTCACATTCCTAGGAAGCATCTTGGTGTTGCACTTTGGAGCGAACCAGGACGTATATCCGTATTTCGCTTTCGACGACCCCGATGAGCTGTATGATTTCGATCTGACTTTCTATGCGTCTATGATTACATGGGCCTGTGAGTTGGCAGCCGGAATCGTGCTTAGAGGTTTGATTCGGTGGATCTTTGGGGTCAACGCCAGCGTCGAGGGCAAGATGGATCTAGCAGTGTGGCCGGAGCTCCTACCTACGAGTGTAGCCGTCATGTTGCACGTATTGCAGAGTATGCTATTTTCAATCATCCGGTTGCACTTTCGGTAACAGGATGGTGGAGGATTTCTCGACAAGCTGATGTGGAAGGCCTGGATTGGTGGCCCCCAGATACTTTTGCAGCTCGGTTAAGTGTGGCCAACAAATACTGCGCTTCGATTTCCCAGCACTGGCAGATCGAATCTTATCAGGAAAGATGGATTCTGGGGAAAGCTAGTAGTGCTCGGTCCACTGGGTTCTGGTTGGCAGGCCTCGGACTGCGTTCCGGGTCGTGGGCGTCTTGTTTGCTTTCAGTTGTTCTTGATTCAGTTGCCATGCAAAGGTGCCCAAGGCGGAGTAGATGATACCCTTTTTAGAATAAATCCCTTAGAATAGATATCCCCCGACTGCTAATCAAATCCAGTTATAGTCTTTTCCAATGGCTTGCGCGCGGAGATGGTGTGCAGCTGTGACGTGGATTAGAATGAATACGATTGCACTCTAATTGTCTCGCATTCCTTGAAGAGGTAAAGCTGGGTGTGAAATGCGGGCGACCGCGAGGTAGGGAGAAGCAGCTTGCTGAAGTGTTGCCCAAGGTTAGCTTCGATTGTAGCGACTTTATCTCTGCATCGCAGTGGAGTCACTTATTGGTGGAGAGGTATATAATGCACGAAATACTGCATAATCGGTCTGCCAATTTTGAACGACGCTCAAAGCATCGTGAGAGGTCCTGTGGGGTATGAGCCGGACGGGCAGGCAGGTAGAAGCTTGGCAACCTTTGATCGTATAGTACCATATACTATAATATATTGGGGGAGCCGGCAAATACGATAAGGTGTGTATAGGCGTGTGATATCTGCTCGATGGCTACATCCGAGATTGCTTCCGGGTCGTCTAAACCTATCCGGTTCTCTATACTAAGATCGGGACGGCCATGTACGCACGGCAGCAGCAGGTGGAGATGAGGCCAAATTTGTGAATGTCTGAATCGGCCGATTGCATGATGTCGTGCGCCCCTCCGATACGGCGGGTGGCGTCTATCAACCGTCGAACCCTGCCTGAGAAGATCGATATCCGGGGCGGGTGTCCCAACCCGGGAGACGAGAGCGCTGCACCAGAGGGCCAAACTTTTGCCGAGTAGGTGCAGCATTTCTCGACTGCTGGCTCGGTTAAAAGCCTAGAACACCCCAGGGCTGATGAGTGGACATGATGCGTCGTTCGGAATGATCGACAGAGTTGCAGATCCACCAAGAGCGACGTCGTCATTCGACGAGGCTGTGGTAGTCAACATTTAATATCGACTTGCTATGACAACGCCAAATGTTCGAGATTCTTCGCCATTCCCCTGTCTTCCGATCCAGCCAGGGCAGATTCGTGGGTCGACCGGAACAATCTAGTCGACTAAACCAGGAGACTGGCGGTGAGCAACATGCAATGACTAAGTTGTGGCTCGGCTCCCCGGCATATCTGCGAATAGGACAATAACAAAGGCGCGGTCAAGATACCATGGCATGCGGGGGACCGGGGATGCGCTGAAACGCTGAAAGAACAGAGCATTCCATGCATTAAGGACGTTGAGGTGAAACCAATGCAGGTAGCATACCCTCGCATATGAGGATACAAGTGTTGAAATGACCCACGCGGATAATATAGGCCCAACTAGAACCTCAGAGAGTGGGTTGCAGTATCACGGAACAACACAGCGGCTTTGTTGTCTTCAACAGACCGGCTTTCCACAAAGGGTTAGACTGCGATATCGAGACAGCTAAAGGTAGCGGAGCTGTTATGACTCAACGAGTCGTATATTTCGCGCCCTGGAAAGCTTTGTAGACTATGAGGATACGGCTTACCATTTTGCATCAAGCAAGTCACCGGTGGGTAGGACAGTCAGATTGTGATAAGAGGTGTGGTGTGGTTGCTGACAACATCAAGAGGCTTGTCGTTATTGGAATCCCTTGCTCAGGAACACGAGCCGATTCTTATTAGTCCCTAGCTGGATGGCGGCCAAATCCAGCGAGTACGGCCGGCTTACGCAAAGGAGAAGAATATCCAAACCTGGCAGGCCAATTTAGCGCATGTATCTCGCTGGGAGTTTCAGCGGTGATTCGGCGAAACCGGCGGATTAATATGTGCGAGGCTGTATCGACCCAAATCTTTGACGCGTCTTGAGGACAAAACCCAGCTAGGAGGCGTAGAAGTCACAATTCCCATACGCTGGGCGTCCAATCATCCGGGTGTCCTCCCCGGCTAGAACACGAAATTGGTGCTGGAAGAAGCTGCCGGAACGATTTTAGGGGCCTAGATGTGCTTTGCGGTGCTGGTTCAGGCATGTGAGTTGACAGTGGTGTGGTTACAACATCAAACACCTGTTGGTCACAGCGTCTGGACCCCCTGTCTCGGTTGCTGAAATGCAAGAGATGTGGTTGCAGCAGCCGGAGTGCGTCGTGCCACCTCGATCGAAACGGGGACCAGTCATTGGTTCTGATTCGACGAAAAGTGAATGGCCAGCAATTGAGGCGCAAGACGGTCTTTTTGAGCCCCATGCCGACTAGTACCATACGAGTCTCGATGGTGAGTGTAAAATAGTATACATAGTGCAAGGACTAATGGCGTCAGAGAGGTGAGATAGCTACCTGGCCAGGACGGGATCCTTCTCTGCGTACTTGTCGCTGGGTCTCGGGCCGCTGTAGGTGCGGTCAACGAAACAATTTCGGGCAGCGTCAATAGCACCTTGTTAGTCAATGATCACCTCGATCACCTCATCCTTGCTCCACACAGCGCTGAAGTGGCGATTGGGATTGGGGGCCCTTCTTAGACTTCTGTTCCGGGGACGTGGCCAAGAGCTCAGGGCCGGAGCGAAGACGAGATTGGGCCAGGGCTATGCAAGCCATCATAGCGTAGAAAGCGGGTGTAAGTAGGTAATCCCACCTGTGAGTTTTGGTTATGGAAAGGCGCCGGATATACGGGGAGGAAGCATACGATGAGTCAGGAAGCCAAGGAGGCCTCGAGCTGGAAATGTCCAAGAGAAGAGACACGATGTTAAAATGTAGGTAAGAAAGAACATTTTGGGGAAAGGGAGTGTGGGGTCTGACAGGAAAGAGTCAAATCGCGATTTCCAAAACTTTTGATGGATATCGAGGCGGGGCAGCTGTTGCTTAAGTTGCTAATCCCTGGCATTATTTCTTGTTTAAGAGGTAACCTTAAGTCATGTATTTTGGTATACGGGAGAGCGTACGTATTATATTTGTTGAGTCACCGGTCTTGGATACCTCATAATCGCTCATGTACGATTTACAAATATGGGATGTGCTTGAACTGGCCACCTACCTACGTAGTATGCAGGAGGTACCTAAGATATACTACATGCATTTCTCCTAGGGAGGTACGGATGAATGTAGGCAGGTAGTCTGTGTGTGGGTTCGAAAAGTTATTAATGAAAAGAAAGGAGATTTCTATAACTTATCCTTTTCTGATATCTGATACGTGCTCAAATCTATCGGTGTCAAGCAAGATGCTCTGCCCATGCGGACCCTCCATCTCGAGACTTGGACTAGGTGATTCCATAGCTGTTCACATCCTGCGGTAAACCTCTTTAACGACCGAAGAAATGATTTAGGAAGGTGGCAACTTTTTATATACCGTTCGACCGACACTTGATGATTTCTTTTCAAACCAGTATCGTGTCTCGCTTCCCCTGATCACCCCATTCCTTCGGATGAATAGCCAGGTTCCAATGCTTCTAGAAGGAATCCGATGCGGTCTTAATTCATAATCATGATATTCTGTAACAGGTACAAAGACAGTTACGGTACTTCCCATTGTCTAATGCCAGCAATCCCACTACGGATTCCTTGATTTCCGCTCTCTCGACCTTACGTTGCTTTACACCGCATGTACATGCATGGTTGCTCACGCCTTTGCGTCTAGGCATGGCTTATTGGGCCTTTACCGACTCTCCGACTCTGTACTTGACGACTTAGATTATGTAAACGTCGATGCTAATAAAAGCACGGCGTTGGCCGGAGCGAGCCATCAGCGAGGAGGAATCCCTGATAACGAACATAGCTCTGCCTGTTCTAGTTCTCCGTTCGGTATGGTGGCATCAGGAGGCGGTGGGGTTTCGAAGGGTGAGCACCGAGGAAAACAGCAGAAAACCCCTGCGACATCCACCTGCTACGTCCACGGAGAGGGGCAGAGGGTATCATCATTTGTCCTGGATATTACCTGCCAATATGTATGTACCTGATATATGTGTAGGTAATTAAATCTCCTGGGGGGCAGACCCTTTTTCACCACACCGATATATCTTGTTGCAGATACGATGTGAGAGCTGTCCAGGCTTTCTTAGTTGGTAATGCCTTGCCTATCTTGGTAAGTGGGCTGTGATTTAAGCTTGCTTTAGACTTAGGTTGCGCTTAGGGGCCCCAGCTAGCCGGTCGGTGGGTTTTCGCCCGTACCGACCCTTGACAAGTACATAGTAATACAGGCCCTTTTACCAGAAGGAGCGAGTAGACATCAGGGTGGTGGTACAACGTGCTTGGCATCGCTATCAGATAGGTACACTACTCTGCCCCTCCAAAGGAAGAAAAAATTCAAGAGGGGAAAAGAAGAAAAAAAATTAATTCACCTCAACTCTCTCATCCCACTCTCTCCGTCCACTCCACTCCCCGTCCTAGCAACCTCATTGTCTTAGCTTTTCCGTCTTCCTTATCCAACGACCGTCACACTTTCTTTCGCTAGGTATTCCTCTCCCTCGTTATTACTCGTCCCTGTACTGCATCGTACGGTACACGTACATCCCACAAACTTTGCTAACTAGGGCTGCAGTTATTATTTTCTCCCACCCGGGTTGGCGGCAAGTAGGCTGCCTACCTACACATCCCTCTACCTAGTATCCCATCCGCCCCCTGCGCGTTGCTCCGCGGTCACCTCTGAGGCGGCCTTGTCTCTCTCTGCCTGTCTGACTTGGCTTGTGCCTTGTCTGCCTATCCCATTCGTCTTTCTACTCCCCTCCTGGCCCTTCCACTGTGCCACACCCCCAAAATTTTCTCGCATTATCAGCCATCTGCCAGGTACACATACCGTCTAGCCCTCCCTCGCTCCTCGCCGCTCTTCCCCTTCTCCTTCCTTTCTTCTCTTCCCTCAGCATGAGCGGTCTAGCCACCTCCGACAATCCTGTTGATTCAGTGGCAACCAACCCAAGCCAGCCAAGCATCACTTCGACTACCACACCCGATGCCTCGCGACGAGAGCCCGCCTCCGCCGCCGCCGGTACCACCGAACTCTCCAGTCAATCGGTAACTGCTTTGCATGAGCATGAGCAGCAGCAGCTCGAGACTGCGAAGAAACTAGTCGTCAACGCGCTAAGATTCGTACCTGACTTCCCCATCCCCGGTATCAAGTTCATCGACATCCTCCCGATATTCCAGGACCCCACAGCCTTTGAGTCGCTCCTAGACGTGCTCGTCCTCCTGATTCGAGAACGATTTGGCGACCAGATACCAGATGTCATAGTGGGTCTGGAAGCTCGCGGTTTCCTCTTTGGGCCTACACTTGCATTGAGGCTCAACCGCCCATTCGTCCCCGTTCGAAAGAAGGGCAAGATGCCTGGCGCATGCAGGACTGTTGAATACAAAAAGGAGTACGGCAAAGACGAGTTTCAGGTGCAGACAGATGCTATCAAACCCGGCCAGTCTTGCTTAATAGTGGACGATATCATTGCTACTGGTGAGTCGAATCCCTGACTGCATTTCCTCTTTGCTTGTCTTTCGTCGACCATGTTATGAGATGCTCTCGTCTATCTCCTCCCTCTTTCCCTGCCTGAACTTTGTCGCCGTTTTCGGAACCATTCACTCCCTACTCGACTACCACTGGACGCGAAAGCAGCTTTGTGAATTCTTAATCAGTGCTGCGTCGCCTAGTATTCAGCGTGGGTACAGCTTGGAGACAATGACAGTGCAGTAAAGTGCTGCCATTCTCTAGGTTTACTCAAAACTAGGCTGACAGAAGAGTCTGCTTGAACTGCGGTTAAAAGTCGATGCAAGTAGCATCAACATCATTTACACGTGCAATTGAGAAAAATTCCGACTGGCGGGGCCCCATGCTACATACATACATGGCGAATATCGTTCATTGCCTATCTTTTAGCGGAATTTGCTTGTTTGCTCAGCTGTTTCAACCTGTCCGCTCGGCTGACTCAAAGATTCAGGAGGCACTGCTGCCGCCGCTGGCCAACTCGTGGAACTTTCCGATGCCAGTGTCATGGGTTACCTCTTCATGATTGAGATTACAAATCTCAAGGGCAAGGCTCTGTTGGGTGACAAGCCAATGATTACTCTTGTCGAACATGACGAGGAAGAGTAAACTCCACGTATACCTGCTTTATCATTTCCGGTTTCTGCGTCAAAAGATTTTATTCTCAGATACACGACAGAGGGCATAATTCACAGTTCCTACCATTCTCAACTTAATGATAGAAGCCTCTCGGAATTTATTGGGTAGTTGAAAGGAATAGAGGGCGCTGTTCGGCTGCTGCAGTGCTTCAGCGCAACCGTAATCATGGGTGGGGAAAGCTGGTTTGAGGTTGCATGGCTAGGCGTTAATGGAACACGAACAACTCCAGTGGCACTCGAATATCTGTTCTTACATGATTTGCTCATAGAAAGTCATAATTCCGTAATCTCTTCTAATGTCAGTGGCATACGTTTCTGACTCTCATCTGCCGCCAATATCGTCCTACGTATCACCATGTACCATGCCATATATAGGTTGAAGCCAGGTGCTTACCTCGGTGAAAATTATCTGTCATAAAAATACTTCCCACGATCACGAGACCATAGGTATTGTCACAATATCAAAACCAAATCTGTCACTACTCACTTCTCGTATTGTAGAAGTTGCAGTAGCACGATGGAGAGCTGGGTCGGTTGCGAAGCTCATCGTGGTCTAAAATTCTAGCACCGTGACGTACAGGCAGCTATTTTTGGCCATCGCGTGGGATGCCCGCATGTCCATTATCTAGAAACATGATATTCATTCAAGTTTTGTATGGTTCACGAGCGGTTGGATACATGACTTAGAAATTACCCAGGCCGAATATTGCTGTCGCCCTATAATCCATATTCGACGTGTACGTTTTGATGAGCATCTGTACGATATGTTATGTTGCTTTTGCTCACGCATCGGTTGCATGCTATTGGTGGGGGTACGCAGGTGCTATTACAAGGTAGAGGGAGTCTAGAAAGGGGTCTATGCTGGGGTTGCGGCACTCGCTTCCTGTGAGCGTTGACGAATAATGTATCGAAAGCAACGCTTGCCGTCAACCGTGACGATAGAATCACGGACGAATATGTCTTTCTATTCACATCTAACACGACCACGTGTAGTTCTTGGACCTGGAGACTTTTGCTGAAGAAGCTAGACTGCTCTAGGTGCTTTTGACTATCGTCAGATAGACATTCCTGCAAATGCAGCACAGGGCCAATAGCTGTCTTATTATGGACGGAAAGTACGATTGCTGGAAGCATGAATTGGGTACCCTCCCTGAAGGTCTGGTGTGGGATCAGATGTGGCGCTTTAAGGGTCTTATACTAGCTAGCTAAACCTGCTTTTCTAGATCTCAAGCCTCCGGGGAAATAGATCGGGATCAAAAATGATCAAGATCCCAAACCGGCTAGACCCCGTTGACGCCCTCAGACCTATCGAGGAGCATGCTTGACCTTGCTCACGCAAATTTAAGTCTCTGCTATATAGACTGTCGAAAACCAAGGGTTCTTGAAAGGCAGGCGACAAGACATTAGCAGATTTTGTTACATGGCATTGCGAAGGGTATTGGATACAGAGCAGTCCCACGACGCACGTTGATCTGGAAGGAGAGAACAAGGCTTAGGCTATTGAGCCGCTAGTTCATCCTTCTTTGCTTACTAGCAGCCGATGTATGCTACTAGTCCGCCCTGAATTAAGCCATGACGCCTTGGGACGGCGCTGTACCTTGTTTGAGCACAGCCATGGATGCTCTACCAAAACGGCTAATTGGTACCCGTCCTTCAGCCTCTTCAGATGCTGCCGCCACGGATGTTTCTCTGTGGTTGTAGGTGACTATATCAGTGATAGCTAGACTCTGCGACTGCGTCAGCAATATAGATGCCCATCTATCGTATCGACATAGTAGTGTAGTCTCAGGTAGACCGTCCCTATAGCTTTCGAGGCTGGTGATCTCGCGGCGAGTTACAGTAGAATGTCATGGTTCCAGGGGATAACGCAGATCGTCGGGGGTTCCTGGCCCATCCGAATTTATATGCCGTCACCGTACGCAGGTTCAAGTACGTCAATGGCTTCTTAATCTACACGGCAACGCGTTCTCGATATCGATCTTAAGAATTGGATGCGGTGGGGCCGATCCGTACAAGGGGCCCAACGATCCCGGTATGCCCAGAAGCCATTTGTATTGAATTAAATTGTAGGGTCACCATCTCATCGACTACCGTGGTCCAGAGCGCGACATGCGACTTACAGTACGAGAGTGCAAAGTAGAAATGAAGGGATAGTAAGGGAGCACCCTTGTAAATGGGAGTTGAAGAAAAGGATTGGAGGTCATCGTGAGCCTGGGTTCGCTTATGCAAGTGCTAATGAATCTACTCATTTACCCCGGATTGACACGCCGTTGACTCCCTTAGGCGCGCTGCAAGGGGGTGCAACCTACCACGGACGTTTCAGCTCTTATTCAGCTCCATCGACTCTAACTGTTTACCACCACGATTGGACTGCTGTCGGCCAATCCAACGTAGGCGAGCGAGGTAGAGATAACCTCGTATTTCCCAAGTCGAATGGGCGCTAGCTAGGACAACACGAAGCCGCAGCCAATAATCTCAAGTGCATGATCCATGGTTCTGGGGGGCTGAGCTCGGTAGCGGCCCGAAATTGCTAGGAGCTAAGTCTAGACTACCTACTACCGCTAGAGTGGATTCCGACGATGTTGCCTGGGCCAAGCAAATGCTAGGCTACCCTATGCCGCTGGTGTACATGGTCGTGACTTTTCCCTTTCCCTCGGAGTCCCGAGACATCTCTTTTCATCCTTACAATTTTCCAACCCCTCATCACGCCCTCAGAGATTCTCCTGGCGCTCTCAGTCTCGATATAGCAAGTGGTCACGACGCAGCAACATCTCGTAGCTAGATCCGCAACCATGTCCTCGATCACAACCGCCATCCCCACCGGCCCGATAGAGAAATGGTGTGTTGGCACCTTACAATACTTCGACGGCTCGAAGTACCAATGCGCGAACGCGACGCAGGGAACCAAAGAATCCGACTTCCAGACCTTCTGCTGCAATGGCGAGATCATCAACTCCGTGCACGACATCTGGAAACCCGCCTTCTGGAACGGCAAGGACCACTCGGTGAACCTCTCCGACATGATCTGCTGCGGCATAAGCGGGCCGCAGGCAGGAGGCGTTCTCCCGCTGCCCTCGGCGAACACGGAGTGCAATCAGGGGTCGCCGACGCCGCTGGCGAGTCTCGCAGCTACGAATACGGACAACGCGGCCCTGTTCCAAGTCACGTATACCAGCGCGAGCTTCGGCGATAACACGGTGGGCGACTTCATACCCACGAACACGCCCAACTGCTTCTGGGCGTACACCGAGTCCGTCCCGACGAAGGAGGTCACGCTGCCGACGCCGGATATCACGACGTTGCCGCCCGCCACAACGGACCAGTTTGGTTTTCCCATCTCGACGTCTTCACCCACCTCGTCTTCCGGGACGAAGTCATCGGGATCGGAGAGTAGTAGTTCGGGGTCCACCACGGCTCCTCCGACTACGATATCGTCGGGCTCGGCTGGTAGCGAAACGTCCAGCTCGGCGACGACGACAGCAACGCCTTCGGGTGCCGATTCAGCTCACGCGGGCGTGCGCAAGGGATACCTGTACATCGGCTTAGGGCTTGTGATATCGAGCCTTCTTTTCTAGCTGATTCGATCTCGATCACGACAACATTGGCACGCGACGACGACCAAATTTTGATAAAGCCTGGCTGTAGGTCTACAATAGAATAATAGTAATATGCACTACAGATACCCAAGAAAGCCGAGTTTCTTGCTTGTATCCTCGAGGGTGTAAGTGAAGATTGATTCGTTGAAATTACATGATTTGATTAGTGGTGAAGACTTGATTCATTAGACACTAGTCTTTTCGTGCTCAATGGAGATACGATAATGTTGGCTACAAATATGAGGATAGCCTACACGAAGAACACCGAGACATCAAAGTGGACGTTAAGTTAAGCCCAAAAGAATGATATTTTCGTACTTGTGGATAGTCTGAGTGATACAGTATTTCCTCAAGAATATAATAGCATAAGCGTCTTCATCGGGGATCACTCTTCCATCCACATGCGTATAGCTCATTATACATACCTCCAACTGTAAGCTCCATCACGGAGAGAAACGGGAGCCGGCTCACTCAATGCATCCTACAGTCGTCGCTGCGTTCACCAGCCTGTTTGTTTTGCGCCTTTTTGCCTTCTGCTTCCTGAACTCCTGCATCTCCCTCCCCAGCCGATGTGCTTCGTGGCGTCGCCCTAACATCGTAGCCCCGTATCTCAAGTAAAGCAGGATCGTAGTCAATTTCAACGACGACGCGGACAGGGACCGGGCCTTGAGAACTAGTGTTCTGCGCTCCCTGGCTGTCCTCCTGCCGCTGTGCACGAGCCTGTGAGGCATCATTCGCAATGGGGCTACTGGATCTCGCCTCGCTAGGCTCGCATTGCTCGTAGTATTCCCTTATCATTCCATCGTGACGTAGGCTATCGCCAAACTCTGTATCAGATCCAACCGAGTCCTGAAGCACCTCGACTCTCCTGTACGATGGCCCAAATATGCTGGTATCGGTAGACTTGTTGGCTGGAAGGACAGGTTGGAATTCGACGGATACGATACTCGCTTCACGTTCGTCGAGTGACATAGATCTAATGGGCTCTAGGGGGTCGATGGGGCCAGTGCAGATTTCTCTGGGGAGCTCAGGGAGATCATTGCCGTTTGGTATCCGCTCGCTGTGTGGTAGCCGCTCGTCGGGTACGTTGACTCCGAAGCGAGCGGTACCCACACCGGGGAGGTTGATTCGATGAAGTATGCCGGGTCGGACGCTCCTGTAAGCCGTCCTGGGCTTGTCGCATGGATAGAACTCTCGCTTTGGCGAACTTCCTAGGGAGTCCAGGTCCAATTCAGAGTCACTTAAGTTAAGGTTGGCGTCATCTAACATGGACCCGGTATCGAAGGTAAAGTTGTACGTTCTTGAAGTGGCCTCGCTGTCCGAACGGGCTTGATACGTGAATCTTGCGGGGCTGCTAGGCATGCTGGCTGTAGAATGTCTGTCGATTTATAAGATAGTTGCTTCTCGTTGATGTGGACTTGAGGTGTATCGCTTTCAGCTCTATGTTGGTGCTTCAGCGCTTGATAGCAAGAAGAGAGAGTGTAGAAGGGAAGAAGAGATTATTATATATATATTCCAAGCACCTTGAATAGAGCCCTTGAATTACAACATGACTATGAAGCCAGTCACTAGTCAGGAGTTGGTATTGCAACCTAGTTGCTTATTTGGTGATTTCTATTGATGATTACAGAATAGCGTGACAGACCCTTATGTGCGAGTGCGTAGAAGACGGAGTCTTTCATGAGCCTGACGAAGCGACTAAGGTCATGTTCTAGCACATACAGGAGAATGGTTTGCTTCACAATAAATATAACTGCCGAGGCAGGTGAGTGGGCAACCTAGACAGCTCCACAACACCCTCTTTGGCGATACAACACATTGAGAACTGCCTGCATATGTTCGCTCTATTAAGGTACTCCACGAAGCATGACAATCCCGAGGCGTGGTTCGCCGTATCGAAAGCGTTTTGCGGCGGTAAATATACCAAGGAGACCTTCTCCATGGAAGCACAGTGAGTCATGCACAGGAAAGAAAAATCCAGCAGGACTAGCAAAGTTACGACGATAAAAGTATGCGAATTGAGAGTGTCACTGGAAGATCTCCTCGGATCTGATCACATTCCTCACTCGTAACGACCGTCACCATTGAAAACCTGACCATCGAATTAGACGCAAGAGAGAATAGCCAACAGACGAAGCAACAACTAGGAGTGACTACTGTATCTGTTGGATATCCTGTCCTCCACATATAAGAGTAGATGCGCTCCAGTACCATCACTTATCATATTATTTGCTTCAAATATCAAGAAATGAATCATAGGCATATCTCGCAAGGACCGAAAAAGGAGAGCGGAATGAAGTCTACGCTGATAGTCATTAAGCATTAGCCACATCCAACTTCCATGATGAATCCCAACGTACCCAAATACATCTACTCCTAGGTCTCAATATCAATGTACTTGCTCACGACTTTACATAGATCCACCTACACATTTAGATACTCCCTTCTTCCCTCTTCTTCAGCTAGATTTGATGTTTACGCCTCAGTAAGCCACCCGAAATCGACATGAAGGAGTCTTCGTCTCTCGGAATTGTACCAAGGTAATATCTCCCTAAACTCGAAGGATATGACACTGAAGCGGACCGAAGCGAATGCTTGTGACCTCGAACTTTGAATGTTCCGAAAAGGTACTCAAACTAACACATGAAGGGTTGATGGCACAGATCTGAAAGATTGCAAGGTTGTGTGAATAAAGTTGTAAAGCATGAAGACCAGAGTAACTGTAACCTTACCGGAGCCGACGGTGGACTTGTATCCACTATCTAGTTTAAGGAGTAGCGTCTACAGCCGAGGGCGAAAAACTTCACGTAGCATCATTGACGAATGACAAAGGCAACTATGCTTCACGACAAACATAGCAAGGCCATACACATGAGTTTCTATTAGCTATTAAGAGAATGCTTCAGTCGGCGAGTGTAGGCTCTATACAGCGCAACACGATGCACGACATCTGATCCGTCTGAGGGCTTCACTAGACTCGACGCCGAGAAGTTCCACCACTCCAAAGTCCACTTCCCCACCGTCACTGTAAAAGATGAAACGTTTGTGTGCTGTGTCGCAGGAATTTTCTGATCCGCATCAACCAAAGGACAGGGGGTATACTGGGTATCAGCTGAGTATTAGGAAAAGATGTGAAAACAAAAGCAATTCTCCGCGCAAATGGAGACAGGACATGCAAAAAGCGTCAGTTACAAAGATCATGGATGCCATCTCCTCCAGGTCCTCAGTACAACTCTCCTAGCCAAAGGCAGGAGGATGTCGACAACCGACAACAGATGGGGGGTATCAGTTCAGAACCAGTCTTGTTGGGTATCTTGAAATGCAGATCCGTTCCCGACCAAACCCAGTGTCGTGGATACTCTTCACGAAAACATTAAGGATAAACCCTTAGGCCAAAGCGGCGCGCACTCTATGCGGCAGCGGTGACAGGAGCGGGAGCAGCAGCAACGGGTTGCTCCGCAGGAGTCTCCTCAGTAGTGGCGGGAGCGGCAGCAGCCTCCTCAGTGGTCTCCTTGGCGGGCTCAGAGCCCTCAGGGATTTCAGCGGGCTTGTCTTCAGCCTTGGGCTCCTCAGCAGCCTTCTCGGCCTTACCCTTGCCCTTCACAGTCTGGCGAAGCTTAGAGAAGAACGGGGGAGACTTGACTTTCTCACCCTCCTCGTCAGAGGTGGCAGACTTGTCCTTCTTGCTGCCGAAGCCGAAGGGAAGAGAAGACTTCCGCTTCTCGTTCTTCACCTCCTTGGTCTCACCATTGGTGGCAGGAGTAGCCTCAGTAGTCTCGGTGGGAACGGTGGCGGGAGAAGCGACCTCAGTTGACAAAGGCTCGGTAGTCTCAACAGCCGGGATGACAGGAGCGTTCTCAGCGACAGGAGCCTCAGCAGCAGTCTCCTTAGCAGGAGTGGTGGGAGCAGACTCAGGCTCGGACTTCTTCTTGCCGAATGAAAGGCTACCGAAGAGGCTAGCACGCTTGGAAGGAGTGGGCTTCGTTGGCTCCTCCTTCTTGGGCTCCTCAGCGGGGGCAGCCTCTTCCGCAGGGGCCTCAGCAGCAGCGGTAGTCTCAGCAGCGGGTTCAGCTGCCTCAGTAGCTTCAGCAGGCTTGTCCTCGGCGGGCTTGTCTTCAGCGGTCTCCTTCTTGGGCTCTTCTTTCTTGCTGAGAAGATTGCCGAAGATCGAAGCGCGCTTCCGGCTGGCAGACCGGCGCTTAGAGTCCTTCTTGCCCTCCTCCTTAGCCTCCTCTTTAGGCTCCTCCTTCTTGTCCTCTTCCTTAGGTTCCTCCTTGGCTTCCTCCTTAGTAGCCTCAGTCTCGGCAGCAGGCTTGTCCTCCTTAGGGGGAGGAGTAGGCTTGAAGCTCTCGAGAGTCTGCTTGTATGTCTCGCTCTCGGTAACAGTAGTGGCAAGCTCCTTCGCCTCGGCAATCTTCAGCTTCAGTTGCTCAACCCAGTTGTCACGATCAGCAGTGGTAGGCGCCTTGAAGGTGTGCTTGTGGCCCTTGGCAGTGAAGGAGAACTTGTGGGTACCCTCAGTAGTAGGCTCAGAAGCCTCAGCCTGTATTGGTCGTTAGTAATTGCTTGCAGTACTGGGAGGGTTATGCATACAAGTTGGATAGCGCCAGTGGGGGTGGTCTTGTCGCTCTCCTTGCCATAGAACAGAAGACCCTTTCCAGTCTCAGTAGCCCAAGCGACGACGTGGTGAGCGACCTCGGTAGCCTTCTCGTTCTTCAGGTATGTAGCAAGCTTGTCCTTGGGAGTAGCCTCGGTACCGAACCAGAAGTGGTGCTTGGAGTAGATCAAGTTCCTAGCCTTTGTCAGCGAAAGTTCCTTTGTGGTTCTCTTCAATGATCAGCCTTACTTGGGGAAGTTGGCGGGGGTTCCCTTATGCTCAAGGGTACCAGCCTCGATAGGCTTGACCTCCTCCTTCTTCGCCTCCTCGGTGGGAGCGGCGGCATCGGTGGCAGCTTCAGTGGCCTCGGGGGCAGCCTCAGCAGCGGCGGCAGGCTCGGCGGCAGGAGTGGTCTCCGCAGGCTTGTCCTCAGCAGGCTTCGTCTCGGCGACGGGTTCAGCGACAGCAGGGGTGGTCTCAGCGACCTCGACGGGCTTCTGTTCCTCGGCCATTTTGCAGATTTGTGTTGTGAAAGAAAAAACTAATTGGGTATCAAGAAGATGGGTATCACTAAAAAGGGAAATTAAACAAGGGACTAGCTAGTCGGAAGGGGGTATTGACCAGTATTAAATGACACTTCGTTGTCTCGTGGGTGTTCTGTGGTTGAACTTCTGAGAGAAGTGGAAGAACAAAAACACTGGTGATTGAGTCGAGTACGACAGGAAGGGTGGGAGGGAAAAGTCGAATGGGAGGATAGCAGCTTCTGCCGGTCCTTATTTATTGTCTCGTGATTAACAGGAAGGAGAGGGACATGGGCAGGGAGCACAGTCTCGGCGAGCTTGAGGTACAGTGACCGTTACTGTACGTTGCTGCAGCGAAGGTTGGTGAAGGCCAAGCATGAAATCAGGAGTGCAGCACTGTACCAGGGGACTCCAGGGATGTACCAAGTACAGTGTGTTCTGCACGGTAGCCGTCGAGCAGGGATGCCTGTGTGGGTCTGGGCGGGTCGCGGGTGTGTTGAGCGAAAACAGGTGACCCACCTTAGTACATTAGCAGTGATTTGCCCTTTGGCCCTAATCCCTTTCTGTACCAGGGAGAAGGGAGAAGAACGGGCAAAAGAAGGGACAATTGAGTAAGAACGATGGACGATGCATGTGGAACACAGGGGAGAAACATAGGGGACGTGACCCGCCTGTGAATTACCGCGTTAAAGTACCCAGGTACTTACATGTATTTCCTGAACCTTATGTACATAGTGCTAACAATAGTCGTTTATTCAATTTGCAGGAACGCCATTTTCATCTCTGGCCAATCTTATCAGAACCCATACTACGCCAATATCGTCAACGTTTCAAACGCGTCCTTTTCACAATGCCGACATCGTGCAACAAACATCTCTGACTGATCCAGGGGCCCTGGAATACGACAGAGATTTTTTTCCATGCTCTGGTGCATTATTCCCTTGCGCATAATAACCTGGTCCTTACCTAACTTATTGCTGGGTCATCGTGCCAATCTTGCGGCTGTGGTCTGTGCCTGCAACATTTTTTTCCCTTCTGAAATGAAGGCCCTGTCTAGCTCGTTCGACGAAATTACAACGTCGTTTAATATGCACTTGTGCACTAGTGTCTCTGGGCTATCGACAGGGGCCAGAAGGGGGATAAGACTCTCCTAGTCACCTCAATGGACAACCGTTGTCCGAACTACGAACCAAAGCAATTTTTTGGAAAAGCTACAGTCAGAATTTTTCCTATTAAAAGGAAAGGCTCAAGATGTTTTGATGCCCGTGCCAGACCTCTTTCTCAGGGGCGGACCCAGGCGGACCAGGTTTCTATTGACAATCATTGCATCGTTCGAGATTTCAAAATTGTGGGTGGTTGGTCTGTCTCTCTTCGATCTTCATCGAGGATGGTATGTACGCGGTTAGTCGCCGAGTAATACCCAGCTAACCTAGTGGCTATCTGCCTCCTATTTCCTTTCCGTC
Organism: Hypoxylon sp. FL0543; assembly: GCA_022578575.1. NCBI lineage: Eukaryota > Fungi > Ascomycota > Sordariomycetes > Xylariales > Hypoxylaceae > Hypoxylon > Hypoxylon sp. FL0543. Next base: position 240,220 of record MU394002.1, read on the forward strand.
GTCGCTGCATGGTACTGTAGTCGCCGTTACGCGCCTGGATACATGTAATCAGCAACCCCCCTTCTCTGCTTACGGAATACCCCAGGGAAGCAAGTCAATCACGAGCTACCTGAGGTAGGTAGGTATACATACACCTACACACAGCCTGACTACCTAGAACACCGCTTGCCGAACCTGGCAGTCGACTAATTCGGTTCGGTTCTGGAATCGGATGACAATGCTGATGATAGGACGGTGGTGATCGCGCCGATACCACACCATCACAAATATCCAATACATCCATCCAATGAAGCCCATATGCAAGATGCCCTCATTGCTGCGACACTTGGTGCATAATTTCCTGCAACCCGCGGTCATAGGGCCGGGGTGTGGATAGCTCTTTCACTCCCCTAGGAGAGTTAGCACACTACGCTTATTGGGTAACAATTCGGATGAATTGTGGGATTGGGAGAGCAGATCTCCAGCATAAAGGCAGAGTCAGGAGTAGGTACCTCCTCGTCCATGGAATACTGCAGGTGGAATTCTATTAGCTGCTCCTGTCTTTAGCCCTGCAAATCCCTACAAATTGCCGCTAAAGCACGTTTATCTCGCGAGACACAGCACTCTAAGTTCGTAGCTGCAGGAGGGCAGGCGCGCAGGCCCCCAATCCATGTGACATTTTAGCTAAGTGGGCTTCCTGCTAAAATGATGTGGGTGTCCCCCAGCTTAGGAGCTATGTCGATCACAAGCTACCCTTCAACCGAAATGGAGAAAAAGGGACTTGAAGATAAGGCCGGGATGCGAATTTTGAACAGAACCACCATCGCAAACTCCATTCATCTAGGAATGAGGAGCCAAATTGAAATGACTGTTCGATGAGGCTTCCGTGTTGCGGCGCCTGTTTCAAGCACCCATCTATCTCTAACCGCTGGCTAAGTCTTGGGCGTTCATTTGCTAATCCTGCATTTCTTCTCGAGACCCTGACATGGACTCCCGAGAAGTGGATCTGATAATTCGCCAACGCTGGGCACTGACGGTTCATTTCAATATATTCATTCCGAAACGCCATTCATATGAGTACATAGTATAGGTTATTCGACGAATCGCCTACTATGTGTAGCAAAACTGCGCCCGGGGCTCACCATTCACGCCTTACAAGCTGTACCGTGTTAGCATCTCGCTCTATCGAAATACGCCTCGAACCAAGTCGATTATGAACATGGGCTTACAGAATGCATGACAAATACGATACCACGCGCACAATGCTAAGTTTTATAGTCGTCTCTTGTCCTCGTCCTTAGTCGAACTATCAGATCCGAATCGACCAATTCCATCTGAACCTTTTGGGGCCTTCGCAACAAGTCAATCCAGGATCCACTCGACAGCTATCAAGCTCGAATCATGCCAAATCATTCAACTAAGCTGCGGACGCTATCCTCTAGGCTCATCTACACCAATTGCTTCTTATTTGTACACGTAATAATGGTGGCAGAATTATGGTCTCGGAGCAAGCAAACTTTACCTGTGAGCCAGACGGTCCATCACTATAACCCTCTTTGGACAGCATCTGAGGACTCGCTCGACTATTTCCTAGCTGCCCGTGCAGCAAATCTAGAAGGGGAAGATACTTGCGCTGGGACTACCCAGTTTGATCGGACCTTTTGGCTTCGACTGCCATTAAATAGGGCCGACCTCGAAGCTTTATGGGACAGACAACCCGGTTAATCGTCGATTCCCATCAGCTCTACTTGAGCTTCCAATAGCCACCATGTTTCCAACCCGACTAACAAAAACGTGCGTACTAATAAGTGACGAGACTAGGTAATAATTGGCAGCGAGTAGCATGGCGCAACTGGTCGCGTGTCACGGCGGCCTTCGAAGAGGCATTTAATTGAGAGCCCATCTTATATTGCGAAAGCGCCGCGCGAATCGAATCGGTTGCTCTTTGTGAACAGCGCCGCCAAACATTTGGCTAGCTCGACATGAGGTTCCAAATTGTGACGGAGACCTATCTCAGCTCTGTGGGTGTCTACGTAGGGCGCATACCATTGAGAAAACGTAAGACAGTCCTGGCAGATTTTCAGTGCATGCATGTCCATTATCAAGCAGTTTCAACGTTGGACAATTCTTTGAAACAAACGGCCTTCCGGCTATGTGCATGGCGAGATCGGCGTCAAGTAATGTTCTAGCTCGCACTGATGAGTCCCTCCATCACAACCTACCTATAATTACTTTCTTGCAAGGCCATCTATCTAGATGTTCCCATGTGCCACGCCAAGGTTGCATTTCATCTCGCACCATGTATACTTGCCAACTTCGTACACGGTTTAACCGCCGGCCACCATGCGACTGCTTTTATCGCGGTCCTCCACGCCTATCATTCTCGGATCCTGAATCCGTTATTCGGGAACCCCCTATAAATAAGCGCATGACTCCTCTGGTGTTGCTGTGGACCTACTTTGTCTGAAATACGTTGCCTTTCCTGGCCATCTTGCATCGTCACTGGCTACCAGCTGACTATCGGGCTTGATTGCTTTAACCTGGACTATTGGCTGCATCCTTTTCGAGCTTGCTACAGTAGCTAGCTCTCTTTGAGCTTCTACTGTAACGGCCTTCCAGGAGAGAGCTTCTCATTCGGGTTACCCCATCCGCCTGGTCAGCTTAGTAGATATTTATTGCATAGCATTGCTTTACATGACATACAAATGGATCATATGTTTCATCAGCTTCTCTGCGCCGCTCATTATCTAGTAGTACATTATGCAAATACAAGAAGAGGGCCACAGATCGATTCCCCAGGTTTTTGATCCTTCCGGTATAATACATACCTGGGATTTCGCCATACGCAGGGATACCTATCGTCTTACGGTAGTTCAGATGTTCGAGCTAACCGGGGCACAGATGAGATGTTGGATCTGATGACGCTAGGATTTAGTTGCACGTTTTGTCCTGCCTGACTCGTCCGTTGGCGCCTCGATCATGTCTTGGGGGGGACCGTTGTAAAAGGTCTGGATTCTTTCGCTTGCTGGAGTAGCTGCAATGTCTATTCCGGAAGTCAACCTGAAAACGTGGAGGTTCCTTTTCCGCAACTGTGTCCTGTATCCTGCATACAGCACCTACATAGTGTACTAAGCAGTAGCTTGTGACTCAGCCAAAAGTCGATATCAGAGCGGGGTGATTTTTTTTAAATCATTGGGACTTGGCTAAAATGACGGTGGCTCAGACACATATGACCGCCGGAAAGTTGACCGTAACTTTAGTTAGGGCTTATATGATAGACGATTGGGCGAAAAGACTAGCAAATTTTAATATTAAATCCTTCAACCATAGGGCGTAACAACCGCCGGCTTCCCTGTAAGGGGCTATGTGGCAGAGCGCATATATATTCTGTATTACGTAGAGAATTATGTGTACAATTCCACTGGTGTTCTACTACACAAATAGAAATATTCGTGTATTTCCAAGTTACATTCTGTATCGTCTCCTGTTCTTGCACACAAAATTGACGACACGAGACGAAGAGGCGGTGTTCGATTCCGGTGCCCATCTGCAATTAACGAAGTGAGGTGAGGCCGGCAGGGATTGTAGCACGTTCTTCTTGGCGAGTTATTTCCAGAGCGATCAATATCTTCCTCCCATCTATTCCCATCATCAAAATATCGACGGTCCGTAAGGATTCAACACAGTCACGAGTGACTTATTTATGACTTTGAAGTCTTCTGCCCTCTCTGTCTCAAATCTCTAGACATCCGGGAGAGCGGCTACGTATAAAGGCCGTCGAGCTTCATGCGGTCTGGGTAGGACAATCTCCGTGTGGTATCAACAGTGTTGCATCGAGTCGGACCAGATTTGGAACGAACGGTACCCCCCCCAAAGCTCTGGGTGTCGAGCTCGTGATCCCAGTTACGTATTTTCCCTTGGAGGCAGACCCCTGTCGGGCGACGCCCCGTTAGCCGCGAATGTCGAAATCTCCGATTCCGTCGAGCAGTCAAACGAGCGTCGCGAGGCATCCATCATCAGATCAGCTAGCGGTTAGGTCATTCCTCATTCGTGCGCCTTTCGGAATCCGTAAGAGGCATCTGGAATTCCCAGCTTCTCTTTTTTTCTCTCTAGGACAATCTTCGCAAGGGTTCCATTGCCCTCCCCTCCCGCTCCCGTTTCCGACACCGTCGCAAAGCTTCGCAAGAGGCGGTGACCAAGCACTGGAGGGACCATCCAGGTTCGTTATCAGAGCTGGCCTGGCGTCGCATCCAGGACGGCCGAGTTACTCATTCCCCGATACGGTACTAGCACATCTGGCATCATCAACCCATCCCACCACATGTATGTCTTGGTGTATGCACTGTAAGTACATATCCCCCTCTTCCCCCCCCTTTTTGATGCCCTGCAGAAGGAGGAATGTGGGAAGTTCATGCATCCCCACTTCCTGGCCTGCAGCTTGGGGTGTGGGTGACGGTGGTGGTGCGTATATGCATAAGGGACGTAGTTGGACAAAGCTTCCTGGCAGCAGACCAGTAGAAATGATGTGGCATACGTAAGAGGGTGTCTGCGTATATTATCTACGCCCGTATATCAACCCAAGGCGGATTTCCGTCTGCCTATCTGGCGACATGCGATTCTCTTCGCGCGTGATGGGCGCATGATAAGTCGATCGCATTGTAGCTTTTCACTGCCGCGTCCGCTGCTCTTTCAGTACTCGAACTCGAAAGTGGACAAACCCTGCGAGGCGGATGTGATGCACTCACTAGCTGCGTCTTTTCCCCCCGTCCCCTTATTGCCCCCTCCCCCTCATCGATCGTATGTATGCTCGAGTTACGGCATGTGCCGTCGATTCCAGCTGCCCTTATCAAGCTACTCGATGGATGTGTACCGCTCCTCGTATCCAGCAGCCCTTTCGATCGTCGGCTGCCCCCAGGTGTACCAGGCTTCGAAGTCGCAGCCCATATGGCGGTATGGAGTTCCCCTGGCAAATAAGATCCGGCTATCGCTCTTCTCCGATGGCACCTGCGTATCTCGATGTGATAGTATCGACCCCGGATGCCCTTTCCGACACCTAATATAATCCGGACACATGATCCTGGCATCGGTGCCTAGGCAACTAGGTAGTCGGCTGTGGGAGGTTTCGGTCTCGGTCACGGTCACGGCGCTAGCTTAATTCAGTGTGCCGTCGTCCGTGCGCCCGTATGTTTGGGCCTGCATTCTTCTCGGAGCAATTCGCCGACGCCGTAGTAGATCATCGTGACCGGGTGAGCCTCGTCCATCATTCTTCTCTGTCATTTCTACCATGCTATCCTGATCTCTCGCCTCGATAGATATCTGTTTGATTGAAGCTGGCGTGTAGACTGTCCCTAGAGCCCGGAATTCTCTGAGTTTCTCGTCAATTCGCCCTAAGCTGTATCGATTTTCGGCGTGCAATGACAATGGTTCCGATTTGCGAGTGGAGAATAGTATCAGCGTCCTGCAGTGTCTTATGGGTGGATTTCGAGATAGAAAGTCGACTGCGATGGCGAGAAGAGGGCGGTTAAGCCTGGTCGGAGAGAATGGAGCCTGTCGGGAGTGAGGGAGAGGCGTACGCGCTCTGAGCAGCCCAGCATTCCATATATCGAATCCAAGACCTTCTGTGAGCAGGTTCGTACCGAGGCAAGCTATAAGATGATCTTCTCTAGCTGGAAGGACTCGTATCCGACGCTGAAGAATATCCGTTGGCGCCGTATGCTTTTCCCAACTCAGGGGCTGGTTTCTTTCTCTTGGATTATAGGGTAAGGCACTGAAACGCCAGAATTCACGCGATCGTTCTGGTCCGGGAGACAGGTTCTCGTCGCATTATCCCTTCCGTCTTATTTCTTTATCTCCTGTCAATCATCCCATCTCTTAGCTCTGCCCTCTTGCTTCACAGTCGCCCCTTTGACGACGACTATCGTTATTCTGTGGCTATCCCCTGGACAGGTCTGCGAGACAAAGCGACGAGCGGTTCGATTTGGAAGCTAGGTTGAATAGGACTGGTTTCGTCGTTCTATCGACTGAGAGACTGTCGCGCAGGAGTATAGTTCGTCGAGCTAGGCGTTACGGATGTATTATCGCGGTAGGTCTTGTCGGCGACGTTCTGGAGGACTCTCGGTCGCCGTCCCTGCGTTAGCTGACCTTAGCTTCGCGCCGCGTTAAAGGGTATACTAGATGGACAGGATGGTCGTACAGTATCATAGCGAGCTCACCTTCTCCTCTACCGAGCTTCTGACGTATCCAATGGTGTCCGAACCAGCCAGAGAATACTGTTCGAAGCTCGTCTTGGACAACAAGTACTACAAATATTTGTGGGAATTCGGAAGCGCGCTCTTCAAGCTGGAGGTTACCGCTAGGCTACTATAGAAGTCGCTGTTGCAGTCGCTGTCGCCGTCGCGTCTGTACAGTTCCATTGTCTTTCCATCTCTCGCGTTGTCCACTGTTAACGCTTGATATAGGTTCGAAGGAGACTTACATCTAAGGGCGCGCAAGGAGAGAACTTACCTGCCTAGTCTGTATGTGGTCGCCGAATGACTGCTGGATTCTTTCTTGGCTTTTCGCTTTGGAGCTTGGCGACAGGACATGCTCGTAATCTAAGGCTATGGCTTCGCTGGACTTTTGGGAGGAGAGCGCATAGGATGGTCGGCTACGAGAGAATGTTGGAAGAGGTCTACAAGAGGCCTGGCCTAGAAGGCGACGGGAATGATGGTATACTTGGAGTGGCTAGGCGAACGGATTCGGAAGACTGTTTCGGGACTTTCTCCTTCGGGAACGCGGCTCATGATCGGCCTGGTAAACGGAGGATTTGTCAGTGATGGATCAGACTTGGGGCGTATGAGGACGGCGTACGTCGGGCTGTTGTAGGTCCGTTCTACAATTCGGATCGGATGGGCACGCGCCGTTGATGTCAGCGGAAGTTGATGATAGAAGAATGCGAGTTGCGAATCTGTAGAGATGGGACGGGCCGGAAGGATTGGGCAATCGAGGTTACGAGGTCGGCAGAAAGGTTGGGCGCTATAGCGAGTATCTCTGGTACCAGGTACATTCTAGGTAGGTACCCTGGGTAGGTAGGCACCTGTCATCGAAGGAATATTCACAATAAATCTCCGGTGACTTCCACGCTCCAGAAGAGATTCAATGTGGCAGAGGTCTGTATTGACGGTGCTTGGCTGATCTATCTCGTGCGGTTGATATTTTGGCATTGGGATTAGATGGACTTTCCGGCGTCTCACGCCGACGGAGCAGCAAAGCAAGGCAAGATTGGACAGTACGCAGTAAAGCACATGCGAAAGAGACGGCCATGAAAAGATATCTATTACTATTCAAGATCTGTAGACTAATGTTGCTTCTATATCTACCGAACGTACATAGGCAGTCTTGGTTGTCGGAGGCCACGATCTACGTATGAGAATACGGCCTTGGAAAAGGAATTGTCTTGAAGTGTAGGTATTCCTCAGAGGCAACTTTTATATAATATAGTATGGTACCTGCTCTCTGATTTCCGTTTGCTGCTTTCTCTAACTAGGGGTTCGGGCAGTACCGCAGCTCATGCCGGTAGCTGCCCAGATAGCATCCTCATAGTGCCTTCTTCTACTTATACCCGACCCGCTTGCAGGGAGGCTGCTCAACTGCTTGACTAGGAAAAAGTCAGTCTGCGTAGTGAATGAATATTGAGGCAACTGCGGGGGTGCACGTTCTTCCTCGTAGGGCGTAGAAAACTATATAAGCCGTGTCCTATTTCTCTTCCCTCCGCAATTCCATTCTTCCTCACAACAACCACATCACCAACAAGACCAACATCAACCACAACCGCAATCCTTCATATTATCATCGTCATTATTATTATTGACAACTAGACACATCAAGAATACCGACAAATAGGAAAGGCATCTCTGCTACTAGATCGCGAAGTACGCATCCAATTGTGAGTCAACCTACTTGAACACATCTCCTTCCTCGAAAATGATGTCACAATTTTCACCTTCATTCCAACACCAAGTATCTTCGAGATATCATTGTGCAAGCCGGATTAAGTTCGTCTAGAGCTTATCCTGGACATTCTCTGCTATTTCCACCACATTGACGACGGCCTTTCTTACTTCTCTCCGAGCACACAGTCACTCATCACAGTATAGGTCACAAGTACGGGCCTAATCGGGCTATCACCTTGTACTTGTGGGTTTGCCTTCCTGCCTTCCCTTTCTTCTCCTTCCCTTCCAGGCCAATTTCACACATCTTCCCCACACATCTTTCCCAGTCAACACATATCATCTACTTACAATACCAACAGGCTCCTGAACTTATCAATACATTCTCTGAGATCAAGATAGAGGTAAGTCATTGACGGTTTATCTTGTTACTTGCTGCTCATGCTTCTCTGTACTGGACCCCTCCTTCCTCGCTTCTTCTCTCCTGTTGCCACCATTCCAAGCACCCCATCTCTCGTCTGTACACGCCCTTCTGCGTTTCTCTCTGAACATGTGGATATTTCTATCCGTCAAACTACGCCCTGGCTGCCTCCGAAACCTGAGCCTGGCCATTAGCTATTGTCCTGGACAGATTTACCAGAAGAAACAATTTTCTTCAAATTCTCTCCTCCCCAGTTCCCAATTCTCTAGTTCCGATTATACACTACCTTCACAGAGAAGGCTCTTCTTGCTGAGTTCATCACGCGCATAGAATTGTCTGCTGCAGCAACTTCATATTCATCGAATATTCAGATACACATACCCAAACCACGGTCTTTAGGGTCTCAGTTACTTATCGCCCCCAATCGTATTCGATCACTCCCCCGTTCCGAGATCATTGAGGTTCCAGTCATCTGTCTACCTGCAATTACGGGGGACCCGAACTAAAATTATACACAGTTCTGACTGGAAGGTATGTCATCCAGTTCGTTCTCCACATCCTCTTGCACTTTTTCTGTACCTTCCCGTCTATATCTTGTAATCTTCTCAAACATTCAAACTCATTGAATGTGCTTGCCCCTATACGTCTTTCCAAAAACTGCCATCTGTCGCTTCTTGTTGTTTCCCTGCAAACATCACCTAGTGCCAGTTTATCTACCTTCAAGAAGGCCAGTGCACAGTGAACTTATATGTTTGCCTTCACTTTTATCAACCTACCTTCATCCATTTTCATTCACCACCTCAGCCTAGTGGTATCTATAGAGGTTCGCCAGACCATTCATCACCTTTGATCATATCTTTCCTTCTCATATACCAAACTCTTCAAGCTTTCCTTTCTTATTTACCCCTACCCACTCGACACTTCAATCCTCTAGACAGGGTTCATCATGTAGGTACTCAGGTACCCCAGTCCTTCGCATACATTCCCTCTTGACTTCTATTACACAGCTATCAGCCATCTATTATCCAGTACCACCCTTTGGTGACATCAATCCATTGCCATTTCATTTCAACACATGTGTTCCATTACAGCCCAACATCCTCTTGTCTTATTCTACTTGGTCTTGAGCTAACACGAAGACCAGCATCTAATACTAGTACCAGCATCTAATACTAGTACCAGCATCTAATACTGGTACCAGTATCTAATACTAGCATCCGGTAATACTCAACATTGAGTTAAGTTCTTCAGTATCAATACCCTTCTACCGAAACCTGTAAGTGATCATCTCCCATGCATGTCACCCAATTTTTCTTAGCCACCTATGGTATTTCAACTTTATTATTTATTTAAGAGTCGACTATCTATGTATTTCCTATCTACTCCTTTAGTCAAGACATATCAATGTCCAAGCTGACTAGATCTACTAATAGGTGTGTTCTCAATTCATTCCCAAATGGATTACTACCAGGACCTTCGCCCTGAGGGCACCCTCCCCTACCCCAACCTTATTCAAGGTTTTGCCTCGAACAACCAACAGGCTTACTTTATGGAGCCCAAGGAGGATGTCGGTGGCCCTTCTGGCGGAAAATTCCGCCGGTCGAAGCAGGAGGAGGGTATGGAGACCGAACTCGCGAAGCACTATCCAGGTTTCGGCAGCTTGTCCCACCTCTACACGATGGAGAGACTTGGCAAGGGTTGCCATCAGCTTGTCTTCTATCGCCGTGACCGAGGCGTAGTTGAGCACGGTTTGGGACGACAGAATGAGGACACTTTTGAGTGTGCTAAGTTTAACATTCTGCGACACCCGCGGCAGCACGATGACAACAACCCGAATTACGCCGCGAAGAACCCGGGTCTGGTGACCGGCATGGATCAGGCCATGCTCAACCTCACCAACTACCCGTTCCTGTCGCACACGGTTATGAGTGTGAGTAAACATGACACCCATCCTCATGGATCTTCGCTAATATTTTGATAGGCTCCCCTCCTTCCTCGATGTGTCCCACTTGAGAGCGAGAAGATTGCCAAGGAAGGGCAATTCTCTATGCCCAAGAAAAGCCAGCCAGAGGGTCTGACTAAAGTCTTCGGGAATACCGAACTGTGCCTTAAAATCCTGTATGAAGTCGCAGCACGTTGGGATGATCTGAGCAACCTCACTCGAACGTGTCAGATGTTCTTATACAGAATAAATGAGGTCTCGGTAGGTCACCGCAAACGTATTACAGTGTCAGGAATAAAACTGATAGTAGAATAGGCGCACGCCGACTTGACGAGGGGCAACTTCCTCAACTTGGACTTCACCGACGATGCCATCAACGAGGCCAACAAAAAGGCCAGGAAGGCGGCTGCCGAGAAGGCCGAAAAGGAGGATGCCGAGAAGGCCGAGAAGGCAGAGACCGATGTGGCCGAAAAGGGAGAAGACGAGAAGAAGAAGAAGAAGGACGAGTTCATAAAGCCGGGGTCCTCATCATTCCTCGTCTTTTCAAATGTCCGCAAACGGTACCTCGGCGCAGAGGATGGAGAGGACAGCCCGAATAGCCTGGGCTTTCCTGCACCTCCGAAGGGCAGATATTACAGCCCTCCAGTCGAGCGTCGCATTGTAGACACTTACCGCCTACGTAAGTCTGCATTGCGTGATTGATATTTCTCGTGAAACTAACAAATATCTAGTGTCGGCCATTAATGTGCGGGGATCCCAGATTCGGATACTCCATTTCCATTCGGCACCCTTCTTGGATCTGTCCATGCTCAAGAAGTGTCTCGACGAACTGCCGAACCTCAGGGTCCTAGGTGTGCACAACTGTGAGCTCCTCCACTTCGGCATGACCGTTCCTCTCCTTGAAGCAGTCGTTGCTCGCAATGAAGAGCGCGGCCTTAGCTTCGTGCGATCGGACTTCTCGCCCTTCTATTACTACGGTCGCCAGCGAAAAAGCGACGGTAAAAGGGGCGAATACGGAGTGATCCCATCTGACATGGGTAGAGTCGACACCCTTAGAGCTGTAACCGCCGTGCTTCGTACAGCCGTTCCTCTTGCGCGAGCGAATGGTATCGACTGGTTCACTCCGGGAACAGGATTGCGCAAGTTTCTGGACCGGCTGCCGTTCAAGCTCGGAACGGTCCGGTATATTCTAGAAGCCCTGTTTAACATCGATGACTTCCAGAGAGGGGTGCACGACTCGGACGAGGATGCACAGTGGCGTTCGGAACACGCCGAGGTTGTCACAGCTTGGGAGGCTGCCATGAATCGCAGCTTACACAGCGACCTTGTCCTCGCTGTCAATGGCGCGCCGATGGACCAGGGCCAGTTGAATGCGACAATGACACTGGGAGGTGATTTTATCCTGGTGAGGTGCGCCTCCTGCCAAGCCGAGTTGCCCTCGTACTTCTTCTCCAACGAGTCGTCCAATCGAGTGGAGGAGCAGATCCAGTGTTGCGGCTGTCAGCTGCGGATTCTCCTTGATAGCCAGGTCGACAATTACTTCCAAGAGAAGAAAGTAGTTGTTCGAAAGCTCTTCGAGGATCCTCGCATCACGGACATCGAGACCTTCCTCACCGCAAAGCGACTTGCGACGGAGGCGGAACTAAACGACCCACGATTTCCGTTCTGGACCATGGCGGTGAAGACGAAGGAGGAGGTGCAAGATGCTAGCTGTGGCGACTTCGTCCTCGACGGGCGACCGGCTCTGAGCGATCCGGCGGAGAGCAAGGAAATCTGGTTGTGGAGAGAGAGGGTCATGCGGGCAATGAAGTTCGCCAAGAATCACATCGTCGACGGTCCTCGCCAAGCTCGAGTAGAGGTTGCTCGATGCCAAAGAGGCATTGAAAACCTCAATACTATCTATAACAGCGGCGAGCTCAGCAGCCAGTTCGACCGCAAGAAGAATCGGAACGACGTGGACAAGTTGGTCCGTTATATCGACCAGGTGTATGCTCGGTGTGGCCGAGGTTCAATGACCGGCCAATACGGTACTACTGTCGCCGCGGATTGGGATACGGAGATTACGAAGTACCGTGAGCGCGTCCAGGCACAGGCTGGAATTGTGAAGAACACCGGCCCGTATAACACTATGTGGAGCACTTGGGGCGACTTGCCCGGAAAGTCATAGAGCGACATCACCACAATGTCGATTGCTTTCCGATCCGCTGCCCTACGATATACCCTGCCTACATATTATCATTGCGACTGCGACTAGACTGGACCTAAGAGCAATGATCATAGAGGAGGCAAAGAAGGGATCGTCGGTTATTTTATTTCGTCCTCGCGTTTGATTTTCAGACGGCTTAGAGATGTGCCTGGGAGCTTTTCATTCACGCTCTCGCGCACTTAGATATTTTCGGTCCTGAGTGGGACTGCGACACTTAAAATTGCTGTCTCCGATTTGAGAGGATTTCGCTTTTTCGCTACAAGCACCCCTACCCCTTTCTTTCAACTCTATCGACTATACATTTCGGCATCAGAACATACACCTTTAGTAGCTTCTAGTCTGCTATACATACTATAGAGATTAGCATTACCAAGGGGATAGAAATGTAAGATAGAGAGAGAAAAAGGGGCTGCAAAGAAGATGGGCAGCAGGGGGAGGAGGCTTATGTGCAATAGAGGTGGGCCTCATAGCTTTGCTTTCCTAATAGACAAAGTTGCTTTACAAAGTTCCTAAACCTACAAGCAGAAATGCATCCCATCTAAATGAACCGATATCTACCGTGATATTACTTATAATTTTGATTTAGGTACCAAGACTAATTGACTACTATGCAGGTCCTACGAGAGCACATAGGTGATACCTGGGCCCAATTCGCAAATGTGGCGCCTACTGCAATAGGAAACAGTGGCTGACAGGCCATGCGCCGATTGGTTCCTATTTCCGCCGCCCGACTGGGGACAGGGATTTACAGGTAGGGCTGGTAGGTGATCCCTTGGCTCGGAAACCTGTTTCGGAACGTTTGCACGCAACGGTATAACCACCCGGGTAGGCATCTACGAAGTTGCGACACTACCTCATATATCAGAGTCTTTCGCTGAGTGTAGGAGAGCTATTAAAGCGCTGGCTTTCAACTGCCTTTAGGGATGCTAATTCAGAATACGCCAGGAAACATGGAGGATGCACGGTGAAAAACTCCAATGGAACGGTTCAACTGCACATATATCTAAGACGTGCTCGGAATGCGGCGAGAGTAGATGATAAACGGGAGACACGGGAGGAATAAGCGCACCGATCTCTTCGTGTATAACATGCCGTATCGATGCCTGGCTTGGTGCCTGTAAGCATGATGCGATCTCTGATTGCATGCGTGCTAAGGACAAGCACCCACTTTTCATCAAGATTCTAGTTCGGCGTAAGATCATGAAGCCCGTCGGATAACGTGTAGATAGTCCTGCTTCCAAGAGCAAGCAGCAAGTCATTTCATGCTGGCCATCAGGGTAGCCTCTGGAACGAAAACTCGTTAGGATGGGAGCGGAGGCTTCTATTGGCACCGGCATGTAACTATTGCGAGACATGCAAGGAACTATACGATTCCAGGTTGATTCTAATGACTTTAAGTATGATTAAACTCAACCGGTCAGAGTTGTGATGAATTATTATCTCTGCGACTACGTGATATACAACATGATGTCCACTGGCAGACATCAGGCATCCTTGGCGGCTTGACGTATCGAGGCGACGTTTCTCAAGTTTCCGAAACTGAGGACGTCGCCAATTCTGGTCGCTCCAGTCAAAAGCATGATGAGTCTATCGACGCCGCATCCCCAGCCTCCTGTTGGCGGAAGCCCGTATTCTAAGGCTTGAACATAGCTCTCATCCACTTCGAGAGGACCTTCTTCATGTGCAGCTAGCTTGTTCTTCTGCGATTCGAGTTGCTGTTCAAATTTGCGTCGTTGCTCGAACGGGTCGTTCTCTTCCTCGTACATATTTGCTATCTCGCGGCCTTCTATGAACAGCTCCGCGCGGGCGGATACAAGCTGGCCGGTCTTAGGACAGATGAATGACTTGGAGAGTGGCGCCATGCAAGCAGGATGGTGGATAATGAATAGAGGTTGCTCATAAGACGAGCCCTCGAGGAATTGACCGGCAAGCTCGTCTAGCAGCTTGGCTGGTGTTAATTCCGGCCCTTGCTTAATGTTTGCCCGGCTGTCAAGGAGTTCTATAAGTCTCGGTAGTACATCAGGTTCGGAGAGATCTGGGAACTTTATATCTAGAATCTCTTCCAATGCTGGAATGAATTCAACTTGCTTCCAGCTTCCCTCGGGCAGTTTGATCTTCGGGGTTTCGAGGGATTGGAATTGGCTGTGTATGAGACGATCGGCGTGTTTGATAAGACGGGTAATCAAGTCCTCGGTCATGGATATCAAGTCAGCCAGATTGGAATAAGCAGAATAGAATTCGCACATGGTGAATTCAGGGTTATGTGTAGTGTCGATTCCCTCATTGCGGAAAGACGATCCAATCTCGAAGACCCTATCATTCCCACCAACGACCAGGCGTTTGAGCCATAGCTCGGGAGCGATCCGCAATGCAAGCTCTTTCTCCGGTAACTCGGTGGCCGAGGTCAGAAATGGTCGCGCGGCTGCACCGCTAGCGTAGTCCGCTAGGATAGGTGTCTGAACCTCTAGGAAGTCTTTCTCGTGGAAGAAATCTCGCATAGATCTGATAATATGTGAACGAAGTCGAAATGTGTCTGATGTCCGGCGGTTAACCAACAAGTCGACGTGCCTGTTCAATACCATTGTCTCCTGGTTCGTCAATTCCTCGGGGAGAGGTGCAAGGCCAGGGCTCAAAAGGGCAGGAAGCTCGCTCGCCCTTAATGTTAGTTCACCTGCATGCGTCCGCATTGCCGTGCCTTTGATAGAGACGATGTCACCACGAAGGAAAGGATGAAGGGCTTCCCTGAACTGTTGAGTGTCTGGTCTTGGCTCTGAAAGCTGGTTTAAACTAATCATGACTTGAACCTGCTGGTATCCGCTCACGATGGAGAAAAAGGCCAGCTTGGACCCGCCCCGCCTGACTGACATGATCCGACCTTCAAGAGTGACCTCTTCCGAGGCTGGTTCAGTGGTGATATCTTGATACTTCTCCCGAAAGCTGGGTATGCTCATTCGGTTAGGCCTGGAACCGAGTCTCGGATAATGAAGAGCATTGTAATCTCTCAACTTCTGAACCCGATTTTCGACAGTTATTCTCTTCGGTGTATCGGAGTTGAACTCTTCCAACTTCTCGAGCGCAGAGCTATGCAAATTTCTGCTGCCAGATACATTTTTCAACCTGGGGCAATATGAAGATGTAGCTTTGACTGGATCTCGTTTGCTAACAGAGTAAAATCGTGCGTACACGGCAGCTCTAGGATGCGGTAATTGGAAGAGATACGGCCGTAGGAACTTGAGGCATTGCCCGCTCTCCATCCCTAGACCTGAGCCTGTTAGTTCCGTACTGTCTACTCAAAAGTTTCACAACGAGAAACATCGTATAAGTTCAGATATGCTGGCTAATTGAGATCAAGCACCACAAAGTGGTGTCAGTCGCAACGGTTCTTTAAAGCAATCTCATCACAACGAGAACATATAGAAAAAGTAGCATTCAGCTGTACTTACACCTAGATGAAACCTGGCTTGCAAATGCAGCCAGGACAACCTGTCAATCCGACGGTTTTTCAGTATCAGCTCATACCTTTATGTTCATATTCAAGTTGAGTCTTACTCAATGTGTTTTGAACTTTTCTGCCGGAGTTGAACCGGAGATGTAGTTAATCCGTACACCGCCTTCCAAATTCGGCGATTAGATAACTGACCTCGATGTTCTTATCTGCAGAAAATTGGAAGCTCGTAAGTTGCCAGCGCTATATTCAAGCTTCCGTCTTCATTCAATACACCAATAAATCCAATCAAGAAAGAAACACTTTTGAACACTCTAGACAAGCCCGAGCAAAAATGTCGTTCCTCGGCTTTGGAAGACCACAACCCACCTCGGAGGAGAAGATCTCTGCCGTTCAGGCTGAGATGAAGCTCCTGACACAGATGCACGACCGGTAAGATCCTTGGTCCCGGGCGCTTGAAGCTTCGCACCCGACAAGCCTGAGCGCTCTGAAGACGTGCAATTAATTCTAACGCTTTGTAATAGTCTCACCAAGGCGTGCGCCAAAAAGTGTGTCCCCAACGACTACCGAGAATCCGAACTCAACAAAGGCGAAAGCGTCTGCCTCGACCGATGTGCTGCTAAATTCTTCGACGTCCACATGAAGGTCTCAGAGTTACTACAACAAGAGATGCAACAAAAAGGAGCCG
Source organism: Hypoxylon sp. FL0543 (assembly GCA_022578575.1). Lineage (NCBI taxonomy): Eukaryota > Fungi > Ascomycota > Sordariomycetes > Xylariales > Hypoxylaceae > Hypoxylon > Hypoxylon sp. FL0543. The sequence goes on from MU394002.1 coordinate 256,829, forward strand.
GCGGCGGCGGCTTTGGTTTTGGAGGTTAATGCAAAGGAAGCGGGATATGGGATATCATACCCCTAAGTGGAATGGAGTCGGTCGTCGCGACGGACCATTGAGACCGACTGTACGATACGAATGCATCAGAGCCTGGATATAACTCGAGATATGTTATGGCAGAGGCTCTGGCCTACATGCTTGTGGGCATCGAGTCGGATTGGTCTCTCAGTTACGGCGTCATGTATCGTGGAATAGCTGGGCCCCGTCGATTATTGCCTAAGAAATGAATATTCCCCTCACCTTCATGTTTCTGTTGCCGCATATCACATTGATACAGATGCATTCTCCTGGGGTCTTAGGATATTATGGAGTTGGCATGTTGGAATAATTTATACACGCCCAGGGTCACTGGATTCTCCACTCCGGTTTTGCCCTCTAACGAAGGCTCTAAAGAGTTAAAAGCGGCACTTCAGAGATCGTCGATCGCTTTTACGATAGATCTCAAAGTAAAGGCCCTGGGAAGGTAGGTATACTTAATGGGATGTAGCTCGCCTAGAAATTCCAGCTCCAGCTACTGTATTGCCATGGATTGTACAGCACTCTCCAGCAGAAGAGCTCACCTACTAGGTAATTTGTATTTGCCTTCTGCGTTTCCGAAAGTTACATATTCGCGCCCGAGGTTGAAGCATGTGCGCCATCTCGCCGAACGTACATATCGGATGGCTGGCCGCAGCTCTTCCCTTCTACCGGATCAAATCGGGACTGTGGAGGAACGCAAGTCATGTCTATCGAGGCTAGCTGAGTGTCTCGAATTCTAGCGTGGTTGCATTGGAACGTGCGGGGGACAGCCTTATGCTGGGGCTATCATGTGAATATCTCGAAAACCCCATGTTCCATCTTAGTGACGCATTCTACGGGTATGCAGGTCGTAGTGACACAGCAGGATGTAGGCACATCGAGAATGATGCAGTATACCTATATACATTGCATCTGGACTTTCTGAAGGCAAGATAAATATATGTCTTGGTATAAGCATGATGAGATATATGACTCAAAAAGATCTTGATTCTGAGGTGGAAGTCACAGTGGCCAGATGCGGCGGAGTTCCATCAAAGGGGAAGTGAGCCGTCCTGTTGGTAGCATGTACCATCGTACCCTGACAAGCATAATCGACTGGCTTGGCCCGAGCTTGTCGTGGGACTGGGGAAAGTCCGGTCTTCGGGTAATGGAGCCACACCTGCCACCTCAACAATTGGCTAGAATTTGCGTGACAAGCTTTTTGATGAGAGTTTCTTTGCTGCAGGACGAACCACTTTAGAACGTTTCCCCGCGCACACCCAGACACCACACGCAGGCAAATCCCCATCAGGCCATCCTTCGCACTGGGAACGGGTTCGTTTACTATAACATATTTCCCCCAGCAGATCCGTCCTCTCCGCTGGTGTTTCTAGTGACTCTTTTTCTTCATTTTAATATTATTCGTTTATATATTAGGTATAGATTCTTCATCGTGGACACAATGGATTTATCTTGACGCCCCCATATTTTCCTCTCGCTTGGAAGACTTTCTCCGCGATCGTCGCGCGCCTATCCTCGCTCGCCACTGAGGTAGTATCCTGGGCGAAACTCGTCCTGCATTATCGCTCGAGGCCGTCCTGGTCCAGAATCCAATATTTGACTTTCCGAGTTGCATCACTATATCGACCGTGACGCCCGAGTCTTCCCGGCCTTTGCTTCCACCGATATCGTCGCCCTCGCTTTTTGACTATTCCCACGTCCTCTCGCATACTATGCGCCTCCGCCGAGCCGCCCGCGTAATCCTCGTCGGCGCACCCGGAGTAGGCAAGGGCACTCAGTCTGAACGACTCCTGACGCGCTTCCCCCAGCTATCGGCCATCTCCTCTGGAGATTTGCTTCGTCACAATGTCAAGAATAGGACGCCTCTCGGCATCAAGGTCGAGAAGACGATGAAGACCGGTGGATTGGTCTCCGACGACTTAATACTGCGCTTGATTACAAACGAGCTAGGCCGCCGCGGCTGGCTCTTTGGCGGACGACCAAACCTTATGACACTTTCGTCATCCATCGGAGAGGCTGCGTCGTTGGACGGCGTTCCCGACGCTTTTGGGTCTGCCCTTGAAGCCGATCCTCTGGCGGGAGCGACTCTATCACGGCAAGCATCCGAAGATCCCGCTGCGTCCTTCCTGCTGGATGGATTCCCTCGTACTGCGGCGCAAGCTAGGAGATTAGATGATATTGTGCCCATCAACTGGGCTGTCTCCATCCAGACTCCACTAGGTGTCATCATGGAGCGTATTTCGTCCCGTTGGGTCCACGAGCCATCCGGTCGAGTCTACAACACCACATTCCATGCGCCCAAAGTGCCCGGTTTCGATGACATCACAGGCGAACCCCTTGTGCAACGAGCCGATGATACAGAAGAGGTATACAGGGCGCGGTTTCAGAAGTTCCAGGAAACGAGCGAGCCTCTCCTGGAGCATTACGCGAAGAAGGGCGTCTTGTGGGAGGTTCATGGAATGAGCAGTGACGAGATCAGCCCGAAGTTGTACCAGGAATTCGAGCGACGCTTTTTATGACCTGGTTGGTTGGGGAAAATCGGTCTACGAAGTATCAAAAGGATCATGGGGCGATGAACTGAATCGACTGATTGTACATCACGTTGGGATATTTGTGTGAGCGACATCTTAAAGCTCACCGGAGTTCGGGGGACTAAACAACGTGGGCGGCCGAACGGCAAACGTTGTGCTGTTGTGCTTTGCTTTATAGTGTCAACATATATCTACCAAGATGACTTGAATATACCTTTACCATTTTTCGACAATTATACAACTTGGTATCTAAAATAGGGGCCGACGACCCTACAAATAATGTTCTCGAAGCATCCTCCATCTCGGCCAACTGCATTACTAGCTATTGACCCTCACGATTGGAATCCTTGTAAGGGCCATTCCCAGTAACGTCTTGAATGATGCGGACGACAGGACTACGACAGCAGTACAGCTTGAAATTCGTAATGAGGCCTTCGTCATTGAACGTCACCACGGCCACCTCTGGGAACGTGTCTAGCTCCTGGCCGCGTACTTCGAGACGGTTCAACATCTCTACCGAGATCTTCGAGCCGCCGCCGCTGTCGAAGCGGGCCACGACGCGGCGCTCCTTGATCCGCGTGTCCTTGAGGACTTCCTTGATCCCCTTGACGACGCCCTCGCGCCCGACGCTGGGCTCGGCTATCTCGCGCATGCTGAGCAGGTACGCCGTGCAATCCTCGTCGAAGAAGCTGGCGAACTTGGCGAAGGCTGCTTCGGGGGAGTCGGGCTTTAGACTCGTCCATACGTCGTAGAGGCTGTCTAGCCTTTGGTGTAGTGATGAGATGGGAGTCGCCATGGCGGGGACGAAATTGGAATATGGCTATCTGTGACACCTAGTAGTTGATATTGAATTGAAGGATGAAGTGTATATCCTCGGTCTAAGAGACAGTGCTCAGTGTCTTCATGCTATGGATCTTATATAGGAGGTACTTTAGGTACTATGCATTGGCCCAATCCTCCCCGAGGTTTCAAGTCACTTTCCCAGGGCGTCGCTGCTGGCCAATTCCAACTCAGCTGCCCTATGATTTCACCTCCCATCGGAGTTTACTTACGTCCTACTAATGTCGATGAACGCATTGCGGCGGGTCGTTGGCTCGGGATCCGCGGATTGCTTGGTCGCTGGGGCTTACTCTATCGGATTATGAATCTCTTTATAACCACGCTATCGGACGCCGCGACGGACGAAGCGGTTTCCCTCATACTTTATCTCCGAACTTTTATGGCAGGATAGTTGGCTCGGTCTCTTATGTGTTTAGAAATGTATAGTTGTATAGGTAGGTACCTCCTAGGTAAATATCTGGGAGGCTCAACAGTGCCAACGTCTCTTCGCATCGTGCACGTTCTGTTCTTCCGCCGACTTTTATTTTTCGGCTGCACGGATGTATCATATGAAAAGCTGGATAGCGACATGTTAGATTGACTAGATTCTAAATCACTGAGAAAACAAGGGAGAGAAAGGTTTCATCTTCCTAATGGACTGGTGGTGGGCCTTTTAGTCTCTGCCAGGTCAGTGTCTCTAATATCTTCATTATCCTCGCAAGCACTTGCCCGCGGCCACAATGATTATACACCTTGGGGTTCAGCACCAGCGAAATGTGAGTTTGTGTTTATATAATGTACGATGAAGATAATAAGGATCCCTTATAGCCTTGGAAAAGGAACGAAATAGGAGCAGGAGGAGGAGGAACGTGTGCGTCAAGATAGTTTTCATAGACTGACTCTTTCATATAGTAGTTAAGATAGGTATCTTAGGTACCTAGTTATATGGACTGTCGTCCCCTAAAAGAATGCAAAGATGAGGATTCCGCTCTCATTATGTAAACGAGGCCACGGATCATAGACACCAAGGGCCACTTTACGACCGGCTGCGTGCTATACTCTGATAGATGACAGCGTGTTGATATTCCTCATCGCCAAATACTATCCACGACCTAGCAAGAGATAGCCCCAATTTCCAAGTCGTATTTCGCCATCACCGAATTTGAAGGACGCCAAAGGGGCAATCCGCATAGCCAAGTCGTTTAAAGACGGGCAATTAGCACAACATATGTTTCGGTAGCTCATGAACGATTAGCACGGGATTTTCATAGTAGGATTGTATGTTCCATACCAGATCGCCCACTTAAGTAGTGGTCTGAGTAAACCCTCGGCGGTGCTGAAGCTCTTTGTCCTCTTCCATTTCTTCATCGGTGTCAAGGGACTCGGAAGTGTACCACTGTCTCCACGGCTGGATCTGGCCTGGCAGTGAAGGGGGTGCTGTGTAGCCTTTTGGCGCCAACGTCCCTTCTTGCGGCTGTTGGTTGGTAGGGTTCATAGTCGTCTGCACAGATGGGAGCATGGTGCAAGTTTGATGTTCTCGTGATGTGTAAGTGAATAGAGGCCAATAGAAGTTCCGAAACAGAGTCGCTATGTGAATAAACGAGACTATTACATCAAATTAGCGTGCAGGAAGAGAGGATATATATAGAGGGACTCCCTACCTAGGTGCCTAAGCAAGTGAGCGAATGTGGTATGCCATGAAGAGGCAACGAACGCCTCGACGTCGCATTGAGGCTCTTCAAAGAGGCAACATTAGCGCGGATCAATCGGCAAAGAACTTTCTCATCCGGTGTTAGGAGACACCGGTATCTCCATGTGGATGTTGGATGAAGCGCATGGTGGTTGCTTGTATTTGATTCGTGTGGCGGATATAGTGTTAGTAGGTTGGAAAGAAACTGTACTCGGGTGACTCGGTTTTCTGTGCGTTGGATGTGAGGATTTGCGTGAGGGAGATGCCACATGACTCTCTGCCAATCCTAGCCGAAGGAATTATCGTAGGTTGGACGCAATGTCATGTTGCGCAATTGCCGTCTTGCATGCGGTGAAACCATCTTCTGCCGGGGGAGGGGTTGCATTTTCTATCAGTGCCGTGTTCGCATCTGCCTTGTTCGCATCTGCCTTAAGAACTGCGTCCTTGACAAGGAAACCCTGTTGCATGTTGTACGCGCTTGGCGATCTATCCTTCTATTCCCATCATGTCTCGACAAGCTCTGGTACAGCTTCGATTCCTGAAGCCATTGGAGAAGTATAAGCGTGAGAAGCCCTATTGGTTATTTGTTGGGAAGCCGGACGGAGCGGATGTGACGAACGTCAGTCTGGAAGCAGTTTCTGGCATTCCTATACATGATGTCAGAGGGGAAGAACGAAACTATGAACTCGACGAGCATGGTTTTAAATTCTTCTCTCACAACCTCGATTTCGAGGACTTCCATGATGACCAGCGGATTGAGCGCGAATACCTCCCTCAGGTCGAAAAGATGATGTTAGAGAAAATCCCCTCTGCGAATAAAGTGTTCGTTTTCAACTGGAGGGTCTGTCTCCGAACTTATAGGAGAACTTGAAGACTAAGCTAACTGGAATTTCAGTTGAGAAAAGAAATGGGCGAGGAGCAAATGGACCATCCCATATCCCCTGCCCAAATCCATGACACAAACTTCGTTTTCGCGCCGTCACAAACAGTCCACTCAGGCAAGTCAATCCCTGTCTCTCTGTTAGGCATCATATTGACCATGAAGCTACAAAGACTCCACCGAGTTCACGCTTTTGAAAAGAGTGAAGAAACATCTACCCGAAGAGGCTGATCTTCTTCTTCAGGGTAGAGTTCAAATGATAAAGTATGTGGACTCTTGTCAAAGTTACTCGTAAGATTAGAACATGCTCTAATATCCATGATAGTTTTTGGCGGCCTATATGCCATGAGGTAGGAAATTGGCCGCTTGTACTTTGCGACGGGCGAAGCACGCCGCTCAAGAATCTCGTCGCTGTAGACCAAATTAGCAGGCGCTTCGTTGGAGATCTTTACTATGCAACCTATGATCCTGGATACAGGTGGCATTACTTGAGCTCCATGGGGGTGGGTGAAGGAGTCTTGTTCAAGTGCTGGGATACCGGAAACAAAGCACCGTCCAAAGGTATGTATGCTCGACACACTGTCTATCCTAGTAAATATGCTCACGTATGGAAAGTCTGCCTTCACTCGTCTTGCGATATGCCTAAAGAGATGCTTCCCAAAGTGTATCATCCACGGCTTAGCATCGAATGTAGGGCTTTGGTTTTCTCGGCTGCGGAAGATTCAACATAGATTTTTATCATGGCTCTGAATCATCGGCAGGGTGGGTCGCTATTGCGAGAGATCGACATGTCGTACATGTCCTTAACCTAGCCGCTTCCATTCAAGTCTCGGGCCGTAGAATCAGTTGATAAATGGAAGCCATTGCATAATATAAGGATCGAAACATTCTTTCGATGGGTATATTAGCACTCATCGATCTCAGAGATTGTTTTTTCTTTTTTATATATCCTGAATGTAGGTGCCTTTCCAGGGCATAAGGAGGCCCCTTTTTCGACCGAGCGGGGTACGGCTAGGCTCCACCCGCTTCAATAGGGGGCCAGATACGACCTAAATTGGGAAGTCCATAGGTATAGTGCTCCATTAGTGCGTAACCGACAAAACCCTTTTTAGTAAGTGGGTTCACTAGATAAAAGCTTTACTAAAGATTTATTTATATATTAAAAGCTTATATAAAAGGTAGTTATATTAATTATTTCTTATATCTTTTTTTTATGCTTTTTTTTTTATATAATGCTTACTTTAAAGGTAGTAAGGCATACCGCTTTAGCTATATATATACCTTTTTATTTTTCTTTATATTACCGTCTTAGTTTTATATAAAGTATTAGGCTATATAGCCTTTAAATTTATATAAATACCTATAAAGCTTATTTACCATTTTAACTATTACTATTATAATTAGGTAGCTTTAAATAATTTTTAATTATTTTTTTTTTTATCTTTTATACTATATTTTGCTATATAATCCTAAAACTTATAAAAGGTATAATAATTACTAAAATAACCTCTTAGTTTAATATATATAAACATTAAATAACTATAGCTATTTAAATATATTAAAGTTTACTTATAATAAGCTTTATAAGGTATAAAAGCTAAAATGCCCTTACTTATAATAAGTAAAGAGTTAATATAGCTTTAACGCTTTAAGATTATTTATGCCGCTATTATATAGCCTTATATAATAATTATATAAATACTAAATAAGGCTAACATAATAAGCTAAAGGCTATTTATTAAGAATAGCTTAAATTTATAGCTATTAATAGGTAAAAAAATAAGGGGATTTACATTATTTTCCATAAATACATTAAAATAAGCCTAGGATTTTAAGGAAGGCTTAAGGATAAGCTTTACTTAATATCAGCTATTATATAAATAAAGAAATTAAATAAGCCTACTATTAGTTAATTATTTAGCTAAAAAACTAATACTTAATTACGCTTTTAATTACAGCAAACATATTTTTCATTATTATTACTATAAATATATTAATAATAGCTATTTTATTAAGTAAAAAAAAATTTATATAAAGCTATAATATTAATATTTAATATAAAAGGATATAAAAAAAAAAAAAAAATCTTAGCCTTAAAATAAAGAAAATAAACTATATATATAATTCATTAATAATATTTAGTAAGTTTACCTAAAAAAATTATTAAGCTTTTTATATTTATATATAAAACTAATCTAATTTCTTATAGCTAGCTAATATTTTTGATTATAATAATATAACTTTTTATTACGGATCGTAGGGTAGTTAATAAGGTTGTATTAAGGATTAGTACGATAGGCTTAACGGCCGAGTGAAGCTATTTAAATAAATAAGGAGTGAGTGTATTAATAAAGATAATAAACTGTAAGGCTAACTAAGAGAGTGTGTCGAGTATATATAGATTTATCGTGGAAAAGGATAGCTTTATAAGGCTATTCCTAGGATACTTAGTTATCCCTAACACTTTTACATAATAATATACTTATATAAACACTTTTATATAAAAGCTTTAAGCCTTATATAATACTTTAGCCACTATATACATTAATTAAAAAATAACTAGCTTAATATATCTTTATTTTTTTACCTTTTTTTTTCTTTCTTTTCTTTTTTCTTTTTATCCTTTTTCCTTACTTTATATAAAATATTACCTATTATACTATCCCATATTTAAAAAATCTATTACCCTAAGTTTTATAAAAATAATAAATTTTTTATATATATATAAAAATACAACGCTTATTTAATAGCTTTAAATATTCTTTTTATAAGTTTATTTAACCTATTACTATTATTATTAATAAAAATAATAAAGATTTTTTTAAAAATAACTTCTTTATAGCTTTTAGCTTTTATATAAATCTTTCTTAATATATTATATTAAAAAAGTTTTTACTAATATAATTAATAATTATTAATAAACCTAGCTAAATAAGTAATTAGCTATTATATATCTTTACTTTTTATATAATAACTTAATATATTATTTAAAATAAAACAAATTATTTTTTATAATTTATTATAAAAAATATATAAAACGCCTTAAAAAAGATAAATAAACTAACTAAAAGGTATAAAAAAATAAGCTATATAAATAAATATACTATTATAATAATAATATATATTTAAGTAATTTAGTTTATTATTATTAATAGTATTTAATATTTTAGCTAGGCTTAATAGTTTTATATAATATTTATTTTTATTTTTTCTTTAATATTAAAGCTAACTTTCTTTTAAAAATTATTAAGCTTTAGCTTTTTTACTTTTAAAACTACCTAAATATTACTAAAGCTAATTAAATAAACTACTTTATATAACTATATTTAACTAATTTAATCTTAAAATAGATATTTAAAAAACACTAAAATATTACATTAATAAAGTTTTATTTTAAAAAAAGGCTAATTAATTTACTATTACTTAATAAGCTTATTTATATAATATAAAACTTATTTTACCCCTTAACTTTTTTATTTAAGCTAAAAAAGTTTAAAAAAGTTAATATAATATTATATTTCTATATCCTATATAAAAAAGATAAAAAAAACCTTTATATAAAAAAAATCTTAAAATAAAAAGTTATTAATAAAAAAAACATTTAAATAAAAATAAAGCTACTTAAATAGCCTTTTATTATCTTAAATATAAACTTTATAAACTAGTTTTTTTTATATAAAAATTTACCATAGCTAAAAAAAAAAAAAACTTAAACCTTTTTTTACTTTCTTACCTTTAAGAGACTTTAATAACTAACAGTTTTAAGCACACTTTAAGTGCTTTAGGGTAAATTTCTTTCCTTATATAACTAAAAAATCTCAATATACCTATTTAAATAAAGAAGAAAAATAAAAATAGCAAAAATAACAAAAACAGTAAAAACAGCAAAAACAATAAAAATAATAAAAATAATAAAAATAATAAAAACAATAAAAAAAATAAAAAAAGTAAGAAAAATAAAAGTTAAATAAAAGCCTAAATTAAAGTCCTATTAAAAAGCTTTCTATATAAAATAAACTGGCTTTTTACACTTAAAAAACTTTTTAAAAAAAGTAATCTTATTTTTTAAAATATTATGTTTATATAAAATTAAATCTTATTTATTAATTAAATAACTATTTACTTTTTATATTTTTTTAACTTTAGCAACTATTTTATTAAGTAATATATTGCTATATAAATTACTAGTAATTAATAAAAAATAGTTTTCTTAAAAAAAAATTAATATAAATGCATTAATTAATATTATATAAATATTTAACTTAAACTTATATATTTCTTAATGTTATTAATAAAAGCTTTAATTAATTATAAATAAAGCTTATTTTTAAAGTTAACATAGGCTTATATAAAGCTTTTAAGCTTAATATAAATTTAAAAGTATAGTTAAATATAATCTTTATTTATATAAAGCTTTTTATTAAAGCTAAAAACTACTAATTAATTTTCATATTACTAAGTAATTTTAAAGGTTATAAACTTATTAATCTTAATTTTATTTAAAGGTTTATATATTATTTTAATAGCTTTATATAAAAAAAACCTTTTTTAATAAAAATATCTTAATTAAAAACCTTATTTATATTATATAGGTTATAAAAAACATCTAATTATATATAAAAATATTCCTTTTATTTCTTAATATAATAGCTATTTTAAATATCCATAAATTTAATAAATTCTTTTTAAATTATAAGGCTATATATTATATATATTATAATTAAATTAAAAGGATTTTTTTTAATTAAAAGGCCGTAACTAATAAGCTTATTTTTATATTTTTAAGATATATTAGCTTTATATAAAAATTACATTTTAATACTTATAATCTAATATTTTATAATTATTTTTTAAAAGCATAAAAATTATAACTTTATTTTAATATTTCCTATATTAAAAGCTATAATATAAATAAATAATAATTAATTATCCTAGCAATATTAATAATAATTTCCTTTATAATTAAAAAAATTAATAATAATCTTATTTTTAAACGCTAAAATAGCTTAAGCTTTAGTTTAAAATAATATTTTAACATTATAATTTGCCCTAATAAAATAAGGCTTAACCTAAGCTAAAAATATCATACAAAAATATTATTTAAAAATATTTATAATAATAATTATTAAATACCTTATATAAATCTAAATAATTAAACAAAAAAAGGCATTAATATAAACATATATCTATATATTAAAGGTTAAAATAAATAAAAAGCTTTTATATAAAACCATACCTAAAACCTTAAGTTTATAAACTTTATATATTTATTTAAAAACTAAAAAAAATTTAGTTTAAAAACTATAAATTTCATACAATTATTCTATTCAGCTTTATACTACTATTAAACCTATATAAAATACAACTACTTATAAATTTAATATATATAATACTTTTTAATAAAAAGGCTTACTTTAGTTTATATAAATTTATAAAAATAATTCCACTTATAATACCTAATAAATAAGCTATATTAATTATACTTTTTAATAAATTTTTAAGCCTAATATAATATTACCTTACATTTTTTATTTATATAATAATATTATTTAATACTATATTTTAATTATACAATTTAAAAAAGCTTTAAGCTAATATAAATATCTTTTTTTTAAAAATCTTAAAAAACTAAAAAGTTATTATATCTATTATAAAAAATATAAAACTAAATTTTTTCTAATATTTCATTAGTTATCTTTATATAAAAACGCTAATAAAGCTTTCATTTCTATAACCTTTTTTCTAAAATACATTAAATAACATTAATATATTCTTATAAATAAATATATATTAAGTTAATTAGTTTATTAATAACCTAATAATTAAGAATTTTTTCTTTATAATAATCTATATTAAACCTAAAATAAAACATTTTAAAATATCTAGTAAAAAAGCTTTCATATAAGCCTAATTTTTAAATTTCTCTTTATTTTAATAGTAGTAATAAGGATATTTGGAGACTTTTTAGCCAATCGGACGAATTTTCATCCGCGAAATTCGTTTTGTCGGTTACGCACTAATGGAGCACCGTACCATAGGGCTGCCCTTGAATCCGGATAGCTTCCCCGCTCTCATTCATCATACCCCTAGTTCAATGGATACTCACCTATTTCGTTCGACCATGAGCTTAGGTGGGATTATCATCGCCTTATGGGCCGTCTTTCTGTCCGTTAGAGCAGACAGCGCTTCAAGTTATCGCGGCAAACCGATAATAATCGACACCGACATCTTCTCTGATGTCGACGATGTCGGCTCGTTAGCGATTGCTAATGTGCTACACAACTTCGGACTGGCAGACCTCCGAGGAGTAGCCATCAATACCCACTCGAAGTATGGCGCACTGGCAGCCAGCGTCATCAACACGTATTTTGGCAATGGAGACATACCTATCGCGGCTGTCCGTCCCTTGACGAACGAGACGTTCGTCGATACTCGGGACTTTGTGTAAGTGGCATAACATCTCTGTTCGCTAGTTGCGCTAACTTAGGGATAACGCCACAGTCTTGGCGAATACGCCAGCAAGATAGCCTACAACTGGCCTCGCTCGTTGAACGACTCGTCGACTACACCAACACCGGTAGAGATGTACCGCTCAGTCCTGTCGTCAGCGACAAACAAAAGCATTACACTGATCTCACTCGGCTTCCTGACTAACCTCGCTGCTCTGTTGAACAGTCCCCCTGATGACATCACCCCTCTAGCAGGCCCAGGTCTCGTATCCGCCAAGGTAAAAAAGCTGGTCATTATGGGTGGACGGTATCCCTCCGGCTGGGAGTTTAACTTCGCCGGTGCCGATCGCGCATCCGCCCAGCAAGTCGTAAACAACTGGCCGCGCCAAGTCCCTGTTACCTATTCCGGCTATGAGCTCGGTAAGTCCATCCTCTCGGGAGAAAAGCTTGCCAACTACGCGCGACCGGACTCGCCGGTGCTTGCAGCATACCAATGGTATGTGGGCCGATGTAGCACCGTCCGTGAGTCATGGGATCCAGTTACCACACTATACGGAATACTAGGACTGGAGGGGTCGCGCGAGTTAGGGATTGGAAAGCTATTTGCATACGCCAATGAAATCGGGTATAACGAAGTATTGGCGGATGGTACAAACGCATGGGTAAATGACTCTAGCGTTTCAAATCAACACTGGTTGACACTCGTGGACGGAGTGACAAATACAAGTGTTGCCGAGTTGTTGAGCCAGTTCTTTGCTCATGATCCTTCAGATCGGAGCTGCTTTATCTACAAATCGCTAGATATCCTTCCACGTGAATGAAGTGTATGAAGATCAAAGGAGGATAACACATATCGCTTGATTCTATTCAGCTGGTGTCAGACTATATCGACTTTAAGCGAGCTAGTGAGACTGCGCATGTTTTCAGAACGTATGAAGATGTAAGAATGACAGTGAACTCCCTAGAGATATATATTGCTATGTACGAACATCGCAAAGAAAACATCCGAGTCGGTGTCACGAGGCCGACCAAGAAGGAAGGGAGAAGTAACGTTTTCCGCAAGGAACTATGAACCTATCTAGGGAGGACTCTTCCGTACATATGGTACGGAGCTCTTTGTCCTACTGTCTCATATCCCGTACGGTTAACTCCTGACAGCTGGGGTGATGACTATGTCCGTAACTCTGCCGTCATCTGAGTACTCCTTCACGAGCTTGTCCTGTACGCTGTAGAGGTGCTCGGCTTTGACGAAGTCGAGAGGAACTAGATACGCTCTGGCTTTGGAATGCGAAAGGTGCAGCATGGTTAGCCGAACTACGCTTGAAAGCCACCTGTCGGCTACGGCTTGACGATCAGCGTGTTCGCGACATCTTGTGCAGGCGTCGTCGCCAGGGGTATTGTAGGGTCGGATCTGGTGAGCGTCGGAGTACCAGATCGAGTGGCATTGGAAGGAACAGTCAGCGGATTATGTGGAGGTCTAGCTCGGAGTGACCGCAGGCCATGACCTTAAAGAGCCGTCGCTCGCATCTATTGATAAATTATAGGTTGCCTGCGTGCATTAGCAAGCCCTTCTTTGTCTCCCATTCGATGACCACAAGAAGTATAAGATAGAATTAGTACCTGGCTGAATTGTAAGCGCAATTGGTATGCTTCTTGCCAATCTTCCGAATCTTTCTGTCCTCTCCTGGACGAGTTGGCCATCTGCTACGGGCTCTTCAAAAGAACCGGCCGTTAAAAATGGCTGGTGAAATTCTCCGAGCTGTCAGGGGACAGGTATCTCCTAAATTGTCCGTAAATCGGCTGGGCTGGTGCCAGTCTCAACGCAGAGGACTCGACGAATCCTGCCAAATTCTATACTTAAAAATACCAGTACTTCGTAGTATTCTCAAGCGTTTGGTGCTTCCTCACAAAGAATCTCCTGAGACATCACATTTCCTCCATGGGAAAAGCAAGGTAATGGTAGTTCTATACTTAAAAGTCATCAGAACAGTTATAATGGTGGGGTACGCAACACCGGTGAACCTCTTGAGCATACCTATTTCATTTTTGAAGTCGTCCACAACTGCGATGAGATCTGTTACGAAGAGCTTCTCGCGTGCAAATGGCCCTTCCTGAAAGTGGTGAGTCGATGTGGGTTCTTGGGCCAGAAAAGCGATCTGTCAGAGGTGACCTGTCAGGGGGTAGACCCAAAGGGATCTGGATCCTAAATACCACGGCCTGCTAAGAAAGTAAGGTCTGCGGCAGCATGGAAAAGGGATACTTCGCCATTGAAACTGTCAGGAGTTATCCCTGGAGAAGGTCCCTGGAGGAGCTGAGACAGCAGAACAAAGAGCGCTCTGCGCGTATGTATGGAGGATTCCTCCACATAGGCTCATAGTCCCTTGCAAAACAACGTTGCTTTTAGCCCCGTGCTAGGTCGTCCTCGTGACATATACAGTGATTCCTTGGGGGATGAGCTAGGGGGCTCCTTGGACAAATCTTCATTCGTACCCCTGTGCTAGGTTCGCATTGTGACAAATCGAATGAGGCAGCAAGTCTGGTTAATCGTACGTGATTGTACAAACCAGTCGGTCAATAGGAGCTGGCGGATGCTTGACGGAGTAGATGTGAACTGATGATGTTGAGTACGGGTTTTGAGGTAGATGAAGAAATGAGAGCGCCGAGAAACCAAAGGGTAAAATAATGGAACGTGAAAGAAGGTGTAAGAGGTAAGAATATCCTGCATTGTACCAGGGCGTAGCCACCCTTTGGGCCTGGCGATACAGTTCTGGACTAATAAAACCTGAATAATGCCACGAGGTATCGTTACTGCTCAAATAGATGGCGTGGCGATCGCTAAATCAGCTCACATGCGTCATAATCACCAGACTTTCATGGTCAAAGGTGTTAATTTCACTTTTAACACTATGTATACGCTGTCATTACAACTTGCCTAAGAGCTATTCCAGTTTCATGTCAATGTAATGTTACCTAAGCTCAAAGTTTCGCTTAATGATTCCCAAAGGGTTACCACTCTTGTATCTCTCCTTCTATGACTGTGCGTCTTGTGGTGGAGTCTTGTGGTAAGGTGAGGTACCTCGAAAGCCCTTGACCCAGGCGAAACCACAATAATCGATTAGGTTTTCGCCTAGGCTAATAGGAATTGCATGCAGTTGCCCACCTTTGAGCCATATTTACCGATGGAATCATACATGTATGACGGTACGAGTGTGAGAATGCTAAGTGACAAAGGTCGTAAGATGTGGAAGCTCATCGTCACTTGGCCGTCTGGACAACCACACAGTGTTGTCTCCATCAAAGAAACAAACTTTAAACACAAAAACCTTCAATATTGAATCAATTGTTTGCACCAAAACTTCGTTTAATTTAGTTAAGGAATCGAGAGGGCATTGATGTGAGCCTTGGAGCCCCTGAATTACCCCTTAAACGGCTTTACCCCTGGAACTCTCAGTACAATCCTCAGCTATATATTATTGCAAGAGGGGTTTCGCAGAAATAATCTCTCAACAATTATAGTCCTCTGGATGTGTCAAGGTTGAGAGTTGCAAACGCCAAACCGCCAAGTGTCTGGAGAAATAGGAGGGTTTATGTGGGTCTACATAGCCTCATCGAACCCCATAACTAGGTAGTCCTCACTTAGAATGGTTAGCACCTAATAATAATTTCCCAAAGGCAAGCAACCTATTTTGACAAGCTCACAATTGTTTACCTTCTTTCTATATAGGTATTTAAGCGCGAAGGTATAACGACGCTTCATTGTGAGAGAGGGTGGGTCGGGTGGATTAGATACTATGTCAAACGGATTGCAGCCAGCCAGCCGTAGGTCCACGGCCACCCTATAACCGGCGAGTTTCCAGGTACTATAAGCACATATTAACGTCTCATTATCTAGTGAGGTGTATATATAGAGGGCTTACGTATATCAAGGAGCTTTTCCACACGGTAATGAAGGCTGAATTTTGTTGTAAGCAGACATATTAATTTTCACATATACGAATTTGGACTTCCGCTTCTCCCTTAGAAATGGCGGTTACTTTGAGAAGTGTCTACCTACCTCGCGGGTCATACGAAGTTGTCGTACACCATCGCGGCGAGGGGTATTTGAGGCACATTCGGCCTGGTAGCCTTGGGTCCCACTGCGATTTTCATTTTGGAGCGGAGGGCGACTGCGTAGAGTTCAGAATCACCAATATCGAAGGTAACACGGCTTTAATACAATTAGGTTATGACGGAGATAGGTATTTGACCGTCTCGGGAGACATTGACTTTGGTCGCCACGCCTTCGCAATCGACCAGCCTCACGATTTCGACGTGATACTTGAAGATGATGGGTGTATGTGTTTGCGGAGCTGTAAGAGGGAGAGCTGGGAGCTTGGATTGTATCACACCTTCTACTTCGCCAAACATTCCTAGACTTATTACCTGGGGTTGCTTGATTCAGGGCTACGCGTGGGAAATGAGTTGTCATTCATCTTGGGAGTTGGCAGAGCTGCAGGTATGGAGGGGGTCCTAGTAGGCTTCTCTATGTACTAAGCGCCTCTTACTCTTCACTCACTAGTGCGCCTAGGACCCTTACACTGGGAAACAAGGAATTAAGGCTTCATAAGAGTAGGGAGAGGAGAACGAGTACTGGTCTAGGCTTATATCCTTGTTTAGCCAACCGAGTATGATAACCACAGTACTGACGACCAATTAGGTATTATTCTTTGCCTCAGCTTTTGCACCGGGATATGGCATTTGAGATATGTACAATGATACCCTACTGTTGATACAGTTTAGACCTCCCTAATAGGCCCCTTAAAATAGCGCCGAGCTCTCACTATGTACCAGAAAACACTGAAGAAAAGAACAGCCCCAAAGACCAAGACGCTCCAGTTGAACGTTTCTGGAGTAGGATTGTTGGCCTGAGGCCAAAATGACCAGAATAGTAATAAGGCACTATATAAACAAGCGAATACGTTGTTCACCGTTCCAAGTGGCTCAGGTAGTTTCCAAGGGCCCCACGAAAGATGGCCGGAGGCTAGGACATCTGAACCAGGTGCATAAGGTTGAAATCCACCGGTACAGCGGCGCCAAAGAAGCAGGCAACATACAAGGAGATATGAAGAATACAGAGCCGCAACGACAAGGGAGAGCAAAGCGGAAAGAGCGACACTTGAAGCGAGCACTATCAGCGACAGAACTATCGTAATCGTTGTAGTGGCTAGAATGGAGTTCATCGGCAAAGCATTTTTGGTGAGCTGGTTGACAAGTTAGCGAGTAAAGAAACTGATGAGATTTCCTGTTGTCTTACTTTAACTAGGTGTCTGCTTAGGGGAAGCCCCCTATCTCGCGAGAACGACCACATCATGCGTGACGCGGATGCGTACACGCTTATCGAACTTGCAATTGATAAAACGAAGATAATACCGGCCATTAAGCAGGCTCCCGTGGTCGACTTGACGGCTGATTGGAAAATCTGAAGGAATGAATAGAACATCGTGCTCGCTGCCTCAATTGCCGATTCTAAGTCTGAGATGGAAAACATAAGGCCGACAATGACCGCGAAGGCAAGTGCTCCGTTGATGAAAATGCTATACATTAATGCCCTTGGCACCACTGTGATGAACGTCAGTTACGCAAGCTCTAGCATACTTCGTAGGTACCTCCTGGTCACTTCCAGGCTAACCGATGTGAGCGTTCCCCCAAGTTTCTGGGCATCCGAAGGGGAGTATGAGACGAGGACTCGAAACTGCTTACCAAGGGCGGCCGATTGGATCTCTTCAGACATATGGACTGCGCAGTCAGCCCCTATGAGAGCAGTGGCGACTGTAGGAAAGCCAACAAAGAAACTCAATGCCTGAGAGGACCAGCCTCCGTTGTTGTAAAACGTGGTGAACACGAACTCTGGTGGGTTGTGCGGCGCAAAATACACCAGCGGAACTAATATCCCGAAGAAGCCTGCCAGATGAAGCACAAGAATCACACCCTCGAACCTTGCTAAGGTACGGCCTCCTGTCAAGTTTATTAAGACAGCAAATAACGTTGTAGCCCACATGGTAAGGATTGTGTGCCATGATTGCGGCGTATACGTCGGGTTTGATAGTACTACAATGCCCAAAAGGATTGTTGTAGTTGTGTAGCTCGCGGTGATGGCCATGGCTTGCCAAGCTAAGGTGGTCAACCAGGCTACTACGTAAGTCAGGAAAGCCGCGCATGATTCTGGCGCTATCATCGCAACCCAATGGTCTGTCCAGAAGGGAGAGTTAGTAAAATGCCTTGGGATATACGGAGAATATTTTAGTCATACATTGCCCACCAGCTGTTGGTGCCGCTGATGCGAGCTCCGCCATTGTGGCGGTCACTGAGATGGTTCCAATCCAACCCACAACGAAAGCCCATATGACTGCCGCTGGGCCCCCAAGACTAAGGGACGGAACTGATGTTACCAGAATGCCCTCCCATGAGCATAAGGCGGAACATGCTAGTCCCAGGATGGACATAAACCCAAAGTTGCGATTGAGAAGGGGGCGCTTGCCAAGTTGTCTGAGTACTGCATCGTCCTGGTTGGAGTAATTGATTTGATCGGACTTCGTTATGAAGGACATCGTTTTGGACTGGGTCGTGACCCGAAGCTCAATTGCATCCTTGGGCATGGCGAACCGCCGGAGAAGGCTCTGAGAAGAAATCAATAAAGGTGTTTATTGAGCCTCGAATGGCGGTTCCAGAACATCCCGTGGATTCTGGACTCGAGTTGAATTGGTCACTGGATCATAGAGGTAACTGAGAGGGAAGATGATCTGCGCGTACGGGTTATGTCGGTGACGTGTGGCTGTCGCAAGTCAGAATTCCCAGGCAAACGGCGTGTGTCCCATTGAGCTTCCTAGACGGGTCGGGTGCTTGGTTTGTAGAACCCGAACTTCGGAATGAGTCCAACCACCTCAGTCGTGTCGATCTCTGAGCCTTATAAGATCCAACTAACGCAATTTATGCAGTCAGCAGATGCCCGCGGGACCGAGTTATGCAGTTTGCAACTTTGACTAGGCGGAGGAGAAAAGATAGGGCGAGGTCATTGGACAAGATTCAGAGAGGCCTTGCGACTAGCTGACGCGGTGCGACACTCCAGCCGGTGGCTGCAGCCAACGTTTGCTAATTTCGGGAATACCACAATTGGTCCCAGGAGAAGCACGTCGGAAGATGTAGGATAATGCAGGTAGGTATGTATTCGCAGCATACTTATACCTTCTACTCCTGAGAAATATATTAGACTAATTGACATGAAGAACGTCAAAATACTATATGGCTTCAATGCCTAGGTCATACCTTTGCCACAGAGAGGTGCTTTCCGCCCTTAAACTCACCGTGAGCTGAAGGCTCCCAGCCCCCCTTTGACCCCTGCCCACCTTGTCTTCACTATTCAAGCCTCATGTCTCGGAGGTTCAATGCGCTGCTAACCGAGCTGAGATAAGGACAGAGTGATAATGCTGATGATTGGTAGGCTGGGAGTACTTGGGCGCCGCACTACAGGTGTACTATAGACGCCCAGTCAGTACGTTAGGATTGAAGGGCGACGCGCAAATGGTAGTCCGTACGGTCAATCGTGGCTCACTTTCAGGCGATTCCACTTCGCGCATTCCACAAATCATCCCGCATGTAACCTAGAAAAAAAAAACTATATTTTAACCACCGCTGCAAGTGAATAGGGCTGTTCTACGTGCGTCTAATAACGCCGATAGGGCTGCTACTGCGTGATAACCGACTTACATACCTGGTACATATAGGTACTCTCAATTGCACATCCATGTCGAGTGAACGGTTTGGGGCGCTTTCTGGTAATATCTTGGTAAAGCAAGGAATATGTAAGGGTAGGGATAGTTATATCTGCGTGAGAGTAGATACGGCTGAGGTTCTAGAGCAAACTCTACTGAGACGGGCGTTCTTGTCTTACTCGACTATTTGGTCTGAACTTGGTCAATGTGGCTTATCAAGAGACAGAGAAAAGCGGCCTGGACTGTATTAATACCGTATTAGGTATCTAGGTACGTAATGGCTTCAACTAACTTGGTACCTATATACTGCCCAGGCTGAACAGAAGTAAATCAACGATCCTTCGAGGATAATAAGTTAATGTTAGGCTGATAACCCCAAGGTCGAGCGTTCCATTATCGCCATGTATCAGCAGCTCATTGATCACTCCTCCTCTGCTTCATCCACCACATCGGTTTCGTTGACAATGATCTCGTACTGGCGGCTGTCCAGATTATCTCTGGATTCCAAGCCACTTGCGTCGTGTTGCCCTGTAAATGGTAAGCAGTTACACGACGTCCTGGCATAGACTCTTATTAATACCTAAGGGCATCGAAGAGACGATGGCACTGAAGCCCAAGAGGGTTAGGTAGAGTGATTTGTAGAGCATATTGCTTCGAGATAGGTTGCTCCTGTGTGCTGAGAAGGCTTTGTGTCTGGGAAAAGCGGCTTGAGAGTTCGACTTATCACTGTTAAGACACTCTGGCTTCGTCTGACCACAAGAGATGCCGGATATCTTTATACTAAAACGAGACGAAATGCATGATGCACGCCATATCAACATGACCAACCCCTAACCAATCATATTTTTCTATATTAGTCGAGCGGCTTGCGCCACCCACCACACCGAGAATGACTATGTTAGCCGTAGGTCTAGATTATTGCTTACATCCGTGATATTCCTGTCAGACTTGTGTCACGGAAATCTTCTGTGCAAAAACTCGGTGAACTTACCAATAATGCGGCTCCGACTTGATGTAAGTTCTAGATTATATGCTATACAGCCTGCCTGCATCGGGCCCGATGAGGCCCATTCTGGCGCTCTTATCTGAAATTGAGCGGTATAGGAGATCAAGTGGGTCTATTTCCATTGGATGAAAGCTTTCGTGGGTATTTTGGCTCCCTAGTGTACTTGGTTTTCACTCAGCGGACTGGCTTCTCAAGAGCATATTATTGTGAATGGGAAGTTAACCTTCTCGGGCACAGTTCTTGCCATTGTCTCACCTTTAATTTCTCGCTCTAATCTACACCAGCAGCGACCAAGTTTCACCATGGAAAAGAGCAGCGAAGACTCCCGAGCGCCTTTGCTTGACCAGAACGCTGAGGACATCGATATGCCTTCTGGAGCAGCAAGTTGCCATTCCTGCCGAGCTTCAGCCCGTATACGGCCGTGGATCATTACGCTGTTACTTATAACATTCTTGTTGCTAGTTTACATTTCCGTCTTGCTTACAATCATTGTCGTGACGGGCTCTGTCCGACCATCAGCGGAACGGATGCTTCAGCCTATGCGTGACCGTTTTAGTATGTCTGCTTTCTACTCTCTTGACGTGCTCGGAGGCTTACCAATATGAAAGCACTAGCAAGAGACCTTCTGGAGTTTGAAGAAAGACAGGCTTGGTACCCGCTTCAACATCCGTGGAACCAGGGGCCTTCCGACGAAGTTGATGCACTATGGGGTGACATGCTATACGGTTAGAGCCTTTCGCCTATTACTTCCTTTAGAGCACTATGCTAAGCAACCACGAAGCACTCAATTTGAGGATCACGCAGGACGAGGTGGATTATCTTGGCTTGAATACAACGAATCGTGTCCAGCTCAATGGAGGTGACTACCTTGGAGTAATAGGGGGTTATCATCATCTTCATTGCTTGAACAACATGCGGATAGCGATACACTGGGATTACTACGAGGCCAAGTATGGAAACTACACTCGCCAGGAGGTCTTCAGCAGGGAGCACTCAGGTACGAGACCATACTTTCCAAAAGCTCCAGCATCAGAACTGACCATCAGAAAGACCATTGCATCGACGCTCTCCGTCAAGCACTAATGTGTCAGCCAAATACTGAGATCCATACCGCAGAGTGGCTGGACAGACCTCACGAGCTAGGAGACAAGGAGCTAAGCGGGCAGTCCACGACCACATGCCTGAAGTGGGACAGTCTAGACAAATGGGCGCGCCCGAGGGCTCTGAGACAAGGAGAATACACATTTAGGCCAGGCCCATATTACCACAAGGGTGGGCCAACTGAGAGCTAGGCATGAGGAAAAGCAGGCACCACATCCACCTGAATCCTTAGGGCGAGTTGATGGCTAGGGTGCGCAAGTTACGCGGGTTGTCCAGCGTCATGAGAGTACCAATATCTCAACACCAACTAAAGGCTATGTGTCCGGAATACCCCTTTAGCGGTTAGTGGGTGCTGAACGTAAGCACTAACTGCCTCCTAGGGCTTAGATTGGTCTAGCCTACCCTTGACTAGAGCCTGTATGTGCGTAGGGCAGAGCCGAAAGTAACTGGGATACGGCTTACAGCAGGCGCTTGATCATAAGAGCCGCTAGCTCAAGTCTCACTGTAGCCTATAACATTCGAGTCTGTCCCTGTCTATTGCAGTTCCGGCAGTGTCTTTCAATGCAACGTCGTGCCTTCCATATGATTGGGTATATAAAAGGCCTGTGGCTTGCATTCTCAATAGTCGTGTATGTGGACTATTCACTATCCATCGTTTACTCGATTCTCGGCCCTACGAAATCTACAGGCAGGCTAGGTAGAAACAAACAGATGGTGGAGCTGTACTACACTGTGCATATAACATGCATATTTCCAACGCGGCACAACGCCTTTATTGTCTCCTAGATGTCGCCCTTGTTTCACCCCTTCCCCGCATCTTACGTTGCCTTCTACATGGTAGGACTTTACTTGACAATACTGCGGCACCGGGGATAAAAGCATTATGCATATGCTTATCTCATGTCATCCTCCGCAGCGCCAACGGATAACAAACCTGGTGGCAGGGCCAGCCAAGCTTTCCTCCATCGAGTGTAACTTAATCGAAGCAACTTCCTAGAAGAGCGGGGGCGATGTGAATCTCGAAGGAATAAGACCTTAACATTGTGGCTTTCATCGAGATACTTTTTGACCGGCCATTGTCAGCCACTACTTTCAAGCATAGCAGCACATCTCGCTCTCCTTACCCAACTATCTCCCGCCCGCATTGAATCATAGGTATCGAAGCTCCGCTTATTCGTCCAATTAAATATGACGACGCAAGCCGCTTCAGAAGGAGAAGTCGCCTATGATGCCCCCGGGGCCGGTAAGCCGTGCAAAACTTGGTACAAGATCATTGGCAGCCTTGAGTCCAATGCCATACCTCTTATCGCACTTCATGGAGGCCCGGGGGGTGGTCATGAGTATCTGACCTCTCTAGTCGACCTTCATGAGAAATATGGGATACCCGTCATATTCTATGACCAAATAGGATGTGGCAGGTCAACGCATCTGCAGGAGAAGATGGGCGACGACTCATTCTGGACTTTTGATCTCTTCGTCAAAGAACTTGACAACCTCGTCGATCACTTGAAGCTTCGGGAGAAGGGGTTCTATGTCCTCGGCCAGAGTTGGGGTGGTATGTTGGGTAGCACCTATGCTTCCCGCCAGCCGCGAGGACTTAAGAAGCTAGTGCTGGTCAGTTCACCAGCCAGTATTCCTCTGTACATGGAAGGCTGCAAGCAACTGCTTTCCCAACTACCGCAAGACGTACGAGAGACCCTTGAAGAGTGTGATCGACAAGGAGATCACGAAAGCGAGAAGTTCCAAGAGGCAGCGCTGGTGTTCAATAAGAAACATGTCTGTAGGATTGACCCTATGCCAGATGAGGTGCAGATGGCCTTCAAGCACCTCAAGGAAGACCCAACTTCGTATCTCACTATGTAAGTTGCCATCAAGCGCAGTCGAACTCCCCTTACATGAACTGACTCTGTGCTCAGGCAAGGCCCATCGGAGTTCATAATTGTGGGGACGGCTTTCAAGGGCTGGGAGGGCTATAAGCAGGGTCATAACATCAAGGTACCAACACTGCTCATCAATGGGAGGTACGATGAAGTAGGCGACTCGTGCTTCGAGCCATGGTCTAGGGCTATCCCTGATTCGAAATGGGTGACAATTGAGGATGCCAGTCATATGTCGCATTGGGAGCAACGGGACAGGTTTATTGAGCTTTGTGGGGACTTTCTGGTAGGCAACAAATAGGGGAAATTGCAGAAACGGGCGTCTAGTCAAAGTCACTACCCAGCAGGAAGGTGATTCAGCCGAATTGTTCTTTGATGTATTTCTATACTAGGGACATAGCAACTTGTTCGACTCTACAACGAACGAAGCATAGATCCTTTTTTTTTCTTTTGGCACACAACCCGACTGATTGACCCCTTAAACTACCCACCTAGGTAGACGAACACCTTTCTTGTCCGCGGACCTAGTTGGTGGTCGCCGACTATCTGTGTTCCACCGCGTAGTTATCGAGCCTTCGGAACTGCCTCTCTTTTCTGCTGGTGGAGTGTATAGCTGCCTATTCTACCAACAGTGAATTGGTATCATCACCGTCTCCGTCGAATGGTTCGTCTTCAACCCCCAGAACCTCGTACCCAACCACCTCAGGCTCCTCGTCGGCTTCCACGCCACTGTCATCGCTATCGTCTTCGCCGATGCCATGGACTTGTCCTCCGCTGAAAGCCTGTAGCTCAGTATCCTTAAGCTTTCGCCTGACGATGATCTCGTGGAGCCGATAGGCGTACACAAATGGATCGGCATCATCAATGGAGTGAGAGTTCGCCTGTTCATTGGAAACACCGCCACCGACACCACCCTGAAGTGGTATGTTCGCGGCGCTCCCATCACCCTCAGCGGCAGCTGTGCCACTCGACTTCTTGATGAAACCTTCAGTCACCTTTGCCCCTTTACCCAAGACGCGCAAGCCGGTCACTAGCCAGACACGTCTATGGGTCTTATACCATTGGGGCGCCGTCTTCAACGGGGCGTCTCCGAGTGCTAGAGAGTCCTTGCAATACTGCGTTGAAGGCTGGAACATGAAGACGCCAATTGTGTGACTGGAGTATTTCTCCCAGTGTAGCCTCTCGGATTGCGCAGTCACGGCCCCCCCGACAGCTTTCATGAGGCTTTCCTTGAGCCAGGCGCGAAACGCGACCTGTTGAGCTTCCATGGAATTATAGTCGACTCCACGATGTGTGGACTGGTCCAGCAGTGTCTTCTCTGGAATGGGGTTTATGCCGCTGTGGAGGACGGCACTGTTGGGGTCCATGTAGTCGGTTAGGATCTGCCCGACCTGGAGGACGCCTGTGGCCGTGTAGTCTTGGTTCGGCGTGAGCACCCAGGCTTTTTTGTGCTTGGTGGAAGGCATGGTAAAGGAGTCGGCTGGACGGGGAAGCTTCTTCTCGTGCTGGACAGGTATCTTCGGCGTCGAGATATACAGTAGGAGAATACCAGCGTCTCCCATACGTTAGGTAGTAGGGTAAAAAGGTACGCTACGCTGAGGGGCACATGCTCCGATCAAGCCCCCGTTCCTTATTGACAGACTTTTCAATTCATCGCTGAGATACGGTCGAGCTGAAATATCCAAGTACATCATCTTATCGACAGGGGGTCTGCAGTTACGTGCAATAGTTTGCGGTAGGCTACAGACGAACTTCCTGACCGGGCCTCCCGTTTGGCGGAAATATTCGGCAAGAGGCGCCCATAGCGCTTCGTGATTGGAGTCTCACACCCTCCATGCTGCAGGCTGGGTTCAGCTCCGTCTATCGGCGCGCACACCGAACGGATCGCACCCATTCATACATCGGGATATTGTCCTTGCGGCTGATTATAAACGTCCTTTTCTAGGATAATAGCAATAGAAGAGCTTCCGTCAAGTTCTTCGGGGAATTGGCATCTTTAGCTGTTCTTCTGCGAGCTTTTCTTCGAGCAACGTTCCACTCAACTACCGGCCTACGCCATGGCCAAATCGCAAGAATGGTTTGAAGTACCCCACAGGTCTTACGGTGCGACGACTGCTATATATCAAGTTGGCCAGATCATCACCGATCCTTTCGACCTCGAAAGTGCCCTTTTCCGCAACGGCTCTTTCAATGGAAAGCCTAGTCATGAGATCTCCCAGGAAATTCGACAACGAAAGGCGCTCACGTTATCGTATTCGAAGACCGCTTCATCATTTGAAGTCAGTGCGGGTCATGTCACCACGATTGAGGGGGCTCGGATTGATGGGAAAGGGGACCCGATACTGTGGCAAGTGCTGGAAGAAGAGCGAATCTATCGCACTGACAAACTTCTCGATGCCGTGATCCAAGAAGAAGAAATAACTAGACATCTAGCGAGGACCAACGGCCACAAGCCACTGTATCTAGTTACGGATGTTATCAAGGTCCAAGAGATTATCCCTGAATACTATGACCCCGGTAGAATCCATCCAGCAAAGGTCCCTTCTATACGTTCCTACTCGCCTCCGCCTTTTTCCCCATATCCGTCTCGGCCGCCGAGCCCGGACCCTGTACCATCCGCTCGCTTTCCAGCACCCTCCCCAAGTGAAGATCTCCACTTACCCGTGGGCTTCGATGGCCGTAAGCACGGCAAGTCGTTCATCTGGAAATACAAGCTCGAGCGTATCAACAACCCAGACGACATTGAATCCGTCTTTGCCGAGCGCATAAGTCCAACCGAGGCCCTATCTGACCAAGAACACGCCATCTGGATAATCCTGTTTCTGAAGCTTCTTCTGGGCTGGATCTGGGCCCCCTCGCGACCGGAACCAATGTCGTCGCGACGGGCTGGCGATTCAAGTGTTTTATCCGCACGTCCCACAACTCTCGAATGGAAGGTTGAACTTGAGAATATCACTCCTAGTCCGCTTGGAGAGCCAAATGGCACGCCTACCCATATAGATGTCGCTCCCCCAGCATACAGAATTCCCTTTCCGCCTGGTAGCCGACTGCGCGGATTCTCACGTGCTAGAACATACGAGGAGGCATCTACTCCCTCTGAAGAGAGCGACGAGGACTCCCCCATACGTCCCCGATTTAGGCGAAGGGTAGCTCGTAGCTTGACAAACAGTCTGCCTCGAAAACGCGGTCGCAAAAGAAGAGGAACCAGTTTCTGGGGCAAATCTGCGGATGCCTCGGACTGGGAGTCCAAAAGTATGTTGATACCATATCAGACTGAAGACATTACATATAGGCCTACTTCGAGGGCTCGTGCCGTATATAGGGCGCCGGAATCGGTTCACTCCGTACCGGCCACAGCTGAAGATATCGTCGATCCAGCCTTGACCAAGGCGGCCGAAACCCCCGATCAACATGGAGGAATACAAGCACTCCTCAGTGAGGCCCAGGCGACAGTGAATGGCATCGGCAATGACGAAACTGCGCATAGCTCCACCAAGACGCCTATATTGCCTACCAACTTAACCGCACCAACGTTAAACTCTCCCCCGTCAGGGATACCACATGCGGAGTACGACGTGTTGAATTCCGAATCAGCAGAGTTGGCCAATCATCTGAGCCAGGGCGATGATGCGTAAGTTTTCGCTATACTCAAATTCGCGATTCAGCGTCGCTCTAACACGAGGTACAGTATCAAAGAGGGCAGAAAGTGGTTCGATGACGTGGAGTACATGAAGAGAGTCAACAAGTTCTTCAAGGCATTAAGGAGCGGCAGGCCGAACGAGCGGGCTAAAATCGCTGTGCTCGACACTGGACTAGACTTCGATCATCTTCTCCTCCGGCCTTTCATTGAGAGCAAGCAGTTATCTCAAGAACACAGCCTTGATTTCACAGCGGAGCCGAACAGACCCGTCAAAGGTGACAGTGTTGGACACGGGACTCACTGTACACACTTGATCCTGAAGACCTGCGAAACGGCAGAGATCTACGTCGCCAAGGTGTTCAAGAAGAAGAAAGCGGATCAGTACACGGCAACATGCGTCGCCAAGGTCTGTCACGAGTTTATTTCTTCGTTCGATAGTTACATGCCCCTAACAGAGCTCGCGTACAGGCCATCGACCACGCCGTCAACACTTGGAAAGTTGACATCGTATCCATGTCATTTTCCTTCAGCGCAGACCAGAAGCCCATTGAAGAAGCAATCAAGAAAGCGCAGAACGCCGACAAGAAAGTGCTCTTCTTAGCGGCTGCTTCTAACTTACGAATGCTCGCACAACATCCGGTCGGCTTCCCAGCCAATTACAATACTGTCATTTCAGTATTCTCTCACAATCCAAGCGGCGAAAGATCAAAGTTCAGCCCGAAGAGGCCTGGCGCGCAAAACTTCAGCGTCCTCGGGGAGCACCTCAACGCCGCGTTCCCGAGGGCGCTTAACGAGGGTGACTTCGAAAGGAGAGAGAGTGTACGTCAGTCAGGCGCTTCTATGTTTTCCCCTTTCATAGTGTGGTAGTCACCTACTCGCTTAAAGCCGCACTTTGAGCCTTCTACATGTCTCCGCTTTGATGAAAACCTATTTTGCTGACACTATTACATTATAGGGAACATCCATGGCAACTGCTCTCACAGCCGGCATTGCGGGTCTCGTCATTGAGTTCTCGAGATTGCGCACCAGGACCCCGGTGTCCGACCCAGGCCGCCTGCTGACACGCGCCGGCATGGAAGCGGTCTTCGGGCTTATGATGCCAGTGAAGGAACTACACAACCCCAGTCCTGACGGGTATCAGTATCTACGACCCTGGATACTTTTTGTTGCCCCAGACCTGAGTGACCCCTGGACAGTAGTCTTCGAAATTAACAAGGCGCTTGAGGCTTCTTCGCAGTCGGGATAGAAAGAGGGTTTTGGGTAGCTGCTTGCAGTGATTGCAGCCCCCTCCGCTGCTGTCTCCCAGGCAAGGCGCAGGAGGCGATTTAGGCGTCCATTTCCCAATTCGCGCGGTTAGAATGGGCATCTGACGCTATCAATCATCAATCTCTGCCAAATTTTCTGCAGTATGTGCGCCAGCTTGTGGATCGCATTGTATATCGAGAAAGACATCAGTTATTCCGAGGTATCGTTGTCTACCTCCTAGTTTAGACTAGCCCCTTTATTAAGGGGTACCTAATAATCTAGATCTTATAGATTTGGATTGACCAAGCGAAAGCCGCCACGCCAAAACTACAGCCATCGTGAGAGGAATAACAACAGCCCAGTATATCCAAAATGAGCTAGAAAAGAGCCACCCTTCCTCCGTAAAGGCGAAGAAAGTAGTACTGAAAAGAGTCTAGGCTGTACGTCAGCGCCGGGGCTCCGTCACGCTTTGGAGGTTGGCTACCGAGACCTAAGTAACATTTGAAAACCTACAGCTATGAATGTTGCGGGTAAGAATACCATTGTTAAAAGAGATATGGACTTCATGATCTGATTGTCTGTGCTGGCAAGTATGTTATATGCCTATGGTTCACTTTGTTAGTCCAACTAGCCACCTAGCACTTAATTCCCGAAGGTAGGTAAATTTGGCCTACCAAATGAATTTCCGATTCAAGTCGTTCCGAGCTTGCTTGTGTCCGCAGTCGTAGGTTCTTCATCATCTGTACCTGAAATGCAAGGTACTCCTTTTCCTGAATCTGGTAGGACTCTGGGATGCCCGGGGGCAATCGTGTGAAGTTCAATTGCTGTTGAGAGACCAGACATTGCATCGTCTCGACCGCGACGGATTCGACCTCTACAATGTGGCGAATATGCCTAGCTAGGTTGTTCAAGGCCTCGAAGGTAGGTGTATCATGTCTAGCCTGTGACTTGATTAGTGAGAAATTATATACCTAGTTGCCTTAGTAGTAACATTGCGTTACAGGCATAGGGGGGGAACATAATAGACTAGTTCCCATGCCTTCTCAATTTTCCTAACTTCTCCTGTAACTCGCCAGGTATTTTCGTCGCACTCCTCGATGATCTCATCCAAGAGTGGATGGAGCATTGAGAATGGATCTCGTAGTTCAAGAGGCGGAGACGCTGCAAGTACACCGGCAAGCCGAGTCCTTACAGACAGTGGCGTACCAATACACAAGACCCGAGAATTTGAGTCATTCCACTGGGTGAAAAATCCCATCTCATGCCATATGTACTCGCCAGTGCCGTACTCCCGTGCATCCTCTGGTTTCAGGACCTTCTTTGTCAAGATGCGAAACCACGTAGCTAGAGATTATTAGCATCGTTACTAAAGTTCTTGCTGTTTAATGCTGTTTATCTCTGCATCTAGACGGATATACTAACTAAGGCCCTTCAATATTCCACCGGACCCCGCTTGAACTGAGCTCTGACAACCGAAATAACCGTTGAGGTCCGTACACATTTGACGTCCAAGGAAGTTTGGAATTTGAAGTAGCTGTAAGATTCTGCGGCGATTCGCTTCCGAAGATTGATTCTTGTACCAATGGCCGTTCTCCAAGAAGCTTAGAAGGTAGGGAATTGTGTTAAATGTGATATGTAGAGCCTTCTAGATCGCGAGTCTCACATGTAGCATATTGGGTCCAGGGTAAGGTCAGCTGCCAGTAAGTTGACACTCCTAGGCTGCCAAATTCCAGTCCTTGCTAAAGTAAAGCCAGTGAGAAATATGAGGTGGCTATGGTTGGTACTTGCTAACTCACGGTCGTAAGCCAGTACCATCGAACGCGCCATCAATCCTAAGTCAGTATCATGAAGCGGTAACCGCTGCTGAGAATCTGCTAAAATGGCTTGAAGAGCGGGATTGCAGATGGCGAGGCCATGTATAATGGAGGATGTCCGATTAGGCATCGTTAAGATTGTACTGAAAGCAAGATGACTTGTCACTGAAATCCGCTCAGCCTGCATACGGAATCTCGGAGGGCCCCTTCATTCGCTGCCTTATAACGGTGAGGAGCGTTGCTAGCAGATCGGACTAATGTTAACAGGGCAGGGAAACGCCACAAATGCAACATCTCAAGCGAAAGTCCTATGTACTTTCACTTTGACCCGTTTACATAATAGGAACATATGTCACTGATACTTACACGTCGTCTGCATAGACTTAGCCTTGCCACAGAGTAAGTGTCGGTATCAAGGAGATCCTTCGCACTGCCAAGCTTTACATCCCAAGACCGCCCGGAAACTTGCTGGAACCCAACTAATAGTTTGCTTTGACACGCTTAGATTGACCATGCTTTCACGAACCGGTTCGCAGTCTCCTTTGGATGCTTCAAGACCCAGATAACGGCCTGTCAGATACCTTCTAGCGTAATCCCAGCGAATTTTCTTCTCGGTGCCATCATTTTGAATGACCACGGAGCGCTGTTTGACCCCAAAAGCCACCAAGGGGAAACACGCGATGGCTTGACAGTTCCGATCAGCAATTTACCAACCGTGCCACACAATCGACCGAGGAAATCTTAGGTATCCAGTCGATAGGATTCCCAGTGCTGACTCCTATCCAAGTGAACCTAGGATTGGCATCGGAGACTTCTTTCGCATAGTACCAGGCGACCTCCTTTGAGCGCCAATCTCTCGGAACTCAGGTAAACCAGGTACGGAAGTCAGGGCCCCATCCAAAGTCATCGACGATGAAGTGCCTGACACCGGCAGCAGCGGTAGCATCGACCATGGAAACCTGACTTGAAATGCCAGTAGGGCCAACAGCGCAGACTGCTGCGTCCTGGCCCGACAATGCCGCGGTCAACTTCTCGACTATATAGGTAGGTTGGACGGGTTTCAGGGAAGCCCTGATTTATAATCCCAGGATACCCAACGAGCCACGAGGCCATTGCAGAATCATTGCTTAGACCGGCTAGGTATCCGATCAGTCTAGATATCAAGTAGAAATGTACGCACCACGCTCCGAACGCTATGAATCATTGCTCAGCTGTCTTGTTTCCTCCCTGCGCAGTCGCGCCCCCTTTTACACTTGGAAAATCAACAATCGACGCATGTGTTCTGGAGCTGTTAGACCAGTGACCCATACATGAACCTGTAAAATTGTCAACCCAGAATTCATTTTCCTTTGATACAGCTCGCATAGTGGTCTGATTTAGAGATCGTGAAGCAAGGCCGAACACAGGCCTGTCAGACTCATCACCGACGAATATAAGCAGAGAATCCTTCGTTCCACATAGGAAAGCATCTGTAACACTCTCGGGCGAGCTTGTGTATTTACCGCAAGGCGTCTTCCTTGTCTGGATACAGGCAACCACGAAGAGTGTTGCCATAGCGCCCATGAGAATAAGAGTATATGTCTTGTACCACCAAGACGAGATGCAGGGAATGATAGTTGTTGAAGTAAGTCCGCGGACGAAATAACGCGTGAATAAGGAAATGGACACGGCGAGGATGATCTGATATACCGGATAAAATATCATTGCGGTGACTGTTTGGTACTCACGCGTACCATAGAATAATAGCATAGCCAGAAATCCCAGAAGAAGTAGAATATAAGAGGTGAGAAACAACCGGCTAGCCCAAGTTGTTGGCCCGATTTGGGTAGGGCTCGAGTTTGCTGTGGTACGCGTCTCAAGAAGACTATCTACTGAGGCTCTTTGAGCGCTTAGCGACTGTGTCCTCGCTGCCAGAGTCTGATGTGCCGCAAATGCGTAATCGTCCGTAAGCCAAAACGCGGCAGGCAGTCGTAAAAGCCCCAAAACTGCGAGTGGGTAGAATACAACATCAACGCCAAACCCGAGCATAAGGTCATGTCAGAAGGGAGTGTAAGCCCATAATATAAGTCATATATAGAGTAAAAGCAGTAAACATTTCCTTGTAACTAAGCTAAAGCTAAGTAGGTAGTAGATAATAACAACTCTTAACGCATATCCCTTTATACCTTATAAGTATAGTATATTTTTTATATATATATAGCTTTACTTTTATACCTTAATAAAGTCTTTTTTTTTTACATGCTTTTATTTTTAAAAGTAATTAATTTATTAGTTTTTAACTATATATTAATAGTTAAAAGGCTTTTATCCTATAACTTAAATTTATATATATATAAATGTTATTATTACTATTTTATAGTATTTTTACTTTTATAAAAACCTTTATTTAAAAATGCTTATTTATATATAGCTTTTTTTCCTTTTTAGATTCCTTTTTTTTCTTCCTTTTTTATCTTCTTTTAATTTTTACTAAAGATAATTAACTAATAATTAGCCTTTATTTTATTAATTTATTATCCTTATATTTACTTATTTAGTTTTATACCTTTATTACTTTATTAGCTTTTTTTTTAAAAAAAAACAGCTAAGCTTTTAGCTATTTTAAGCTTAAAGGTAAGCTTTTTTTAATCTTTTATTACCTAGCTAATAGTTAATTATTTTATAGCTAGCTTTTTTAACAAATATATTTAGTATAAAAATCTTAATAAGCTTTATATTATTATTTATTTTTATTTTTCTTTCCTTATTTTATTTAAATAATAGTTAACTTTTTATTAGCTTATAAATAAAGTTAAGATAGTTAACATTACCTTTATAAAAGAAATTTATTAATATTTTAATAGCTTAAATATATATCCTTTTTTTTTAATTTTTTAGTTGTTATTAACTTATTATTAGTTTAATATAAAAAAGGCTTAGTTAGTTATAAAAAAAGCTTTATAAGCTTTTAAAGATAAAAAGTTAATATTTTATTAAAAGCTTAAAACTATAAAGTAATAAAGCTATATTAATACTTAAAAGGTGTAAAAAAAGTAATAGTAAGTTAAGCTTAAGCTTTTTTACCGTTAAGTTAATGCTTTTAAAGCTTAAATTATGGCTATTTATAAGCTTAATGTTATTATTTAAAAAGCATTTAAGCGTTAATTTCTTTTTACCCTTAAAGATATAGGTTTACTTTTTACTTAGCTATTAATTAGTTTTTAACTTTTTTTTATAAGGTTTTAACCTAAATAACTTAAAGATTTCTTTAAATTTAAATAAAAATAAGGCTAAGTAAGATAAGCTAAATATAATAAAAAATATAAAGCAGCTTAATATAAAGGTTAATTTATTAATTAAAAATAAAGGTAAGGTTAATAAATAAATAACTATTAAAAAGCTTTTTTACTATATTAATAAATTAAATATACTTCTTTTCTTTCTTTATTTTAAAAAATACTTATTAACTATTACCTTACTTTTTTAAAGCTATTATTTTATTACATTATAAACATTATTTTTATTTATAGTTAACTTTTAGCTTTAAAGATATATTCTTTACCAGCTTTTAAAAGTCATTATTATTATTATATTTTTACTATTTTATAAAATATTATCGTATTTTATTTCTACCTTTATAGCTTAATATTTCTTTAATTAAATATTATATATTGTTTTTAATAAGCTTTACTTATTAAGATATTAGTTCTTTACTATTTTTTTACCTATATAGCTTTAAATAACTTATATAAAAAATATTATATATTTTATATTTAATAAGTAATTATAGTTTATATATTATCCTATAATATTTTATTATCTTTTTTATTTTAAAGAAACTTAAATATTTGTTTGCTAGCTTCTTATTTAGTTTCCTTTAGTTTATATTTTTAGTGAAAATTAACACCTTTTGTTTTACTTAATATAATTAAGCTTTTCTTTTTTTATTATATTATTTTATATAGCTTTTATTAAAAGCCTTTAATAAGGTAATTATTACATCTTTATTGCTTTTTACTTTTTTTACTTTTTTAAAGGCTTTAATTGTATTAAACCTTAGCTTTCTAATAGTTAAGTTAATAAATTTCTTAAGTTTTATCCCTATATATATATATGCTAATATTTTATTATATGTTAAATATATTAATATGTTATAAACTTATTTTACTAAAATAAGCTTTTTAGCTTAATTGTTTTACTTAAAACAATAAAAGATTTATAAGTAATGCTTTAAATTTTAGTTTTATTTTTTTATTTAGCCATTTATTTATAAGTAATAAGCTATATTTAGCTGTTTCTTTATTATTAAATAATAGTAAAAAGTAGCTTAAAAGCGGCTAGTAAACAATAACCCTTTATTTAACATAATGCCTTTTAAAAAACCTATATAAGGAAAAACTTTTTAAAAAAAAATATCTGCCAGCCCTAAGGCTGTTAGTATTAAGGTTATAAATAAATAAATAGCATATTTTAAAAACCTATCTACCACCATTAAAATATTATTGCATTTCTTATTGTTTATAGTTGCTAAAAAAGGTAATTTAATAATAAAATTAAAAAATATTTTTTTTCTAGGTTTATTTAGCATTAATAAAAAAGCTAATTCGCTATAAGGCAAATATATCCTTACCTTTATCCTTTAATAAATGGCATAGGTTTTAATGTATTTCTTAGTATTTTTTTTAAGCTATCTTAATAATAATAGTTTTTAAACTTTTTTATTATTTTTCCTATCCCTTAATATCCTAATATAAGTGTATTATAGTAGTTATTAAATAGCTTAACTTTAAACTAGCTGGAAACATATATTTTTTTATTAAATCTTAATAAAAAGTTTTTTCCTTACTTTTATTACTTATTTAGTTATTTTTTATTATTTTATTAGTTTTTTTAAGCTTTTAAGATAATAAATTTATCTTTTTATTAAGCTTTTCTTAGCATATTTAGCAATAGTTTTTTTAGGAAACTGTAATTTAAGGTAGCTAAAAAGTATCTTTCTTTTAAGCTATAATTACTTTTATAAAGTTTACTTTTATTCTTAGGTTTTATACCTTTAAGTTTACTTTTATTATTAAGTTTTATATTGTTAGGTTTATTTTTATTTATAAATTAGGATAAAAATTTAAGTAAAACTTCTTTTTTAACTTTTAATTGTTTAGCTAAAACGTTATAATTTTTTTATTTAAATAAGCTATTTATAAGGTTTTTATTGTTAGCTTTATATTTAATTTAAAAGTTAAAACTAGTTAGCTTTTTAATCTATTTAACCTACTTATTATTAAACTTTTATTTTATTATTAAAAATTAATAATTTAAGTAGTTTATAAATATTTTCATTAAATATTACAAATAAGCTAAATAATAATACCATTATTAAAAAAAAGCTATTATTGCTAAAAATTTAACGTTTAAAGTAAAGTAATTTGCTTTTATATTTTGTAATTTTCTAAAAAGAAAGGTTATTAAATGCTATTTCCTTTTATATAGCTAAAATAAAATTATATTAATAATAAATTTTAAAGCATTAGTTTTTATTTTAATAGGTAGTTTAAAGGTAAAATATTTTAAAATAAGGGCTTAAATAAATATAGCTTTTAATTTTAAAAATGCCTACTTTATATCTCCTTTTAGGTTAAAGCTTATTAATAGCTTTTTTTTCTTTAATAGGTTTATTAAGGGTATAATAATATAAAAATATTTCTTAATAAATTTTTTATAAAATTTTATAAAGCCTAAAAAAACTTATATATCTTAAACGCTAATAAATATTAGTTAGGTTATTATTACCTTAATTTTATTTTCGTTTATAAATATTTTTTTTAATATTACTATAAAGTTTAAAAAGGTTACTTTTAATATATAAAAAATGTATTTTTTTAGGTTAATATATAAACCCCATTTTTATAACCTATTAAAAACGTTGCATATATGTTTTTAATGTTTTTTTTTATTTTAAGAGTAAATTAAAATATTATTTAGATAAATAATGTATATAGTATTAATTAGCTTAGCTAAAGCTTTATTAATATAGCTTTAAAAGGTAACTAATGCGTTAAAAAGTTTAAAAGGTATTACTAAATATTTAAAATAATTATATTTAGTTTTAAAAGCTATCTTTTATTTATTTTCTTTTTAAATACATAGCTAGTGGTAAGTATTTTTTAGGTTAAGTTTTGTAAAAAATTTTATCCTTAAAAGCCTATTAAGGATTTTGCTAATTAATAATAAAACAACCTTATTTTTTTTAGTAATGTTATTTAGGCTTTAATAATTAACATAAAGTTATAGCTTTTTTTTTACTTTTAATATAAAAAGAATTAATGCTTTTAATAAGCTTTTAAAAAGCTAAATTTAACCCTTTTTTAAGGCTTATTATAAATATTTTTTAAGGATTTACAGCTCCTTATTAGTTAAGAAATAAAGGGGTCTTTATAATGGTATTTTCCTTTTTTTTAAGTTAATAGCATGGTTTGCTTCTTAATGCTATAATAAAACATTAACCTTTTTTATATTAAAAACCTTTTAGTAATTTTTATATATAATAAATAGCTAGCTTATTATTACTTTATTATTATTTTTTCTTAAAGAAAAACTTTATTTTATTAGCTATACTTTTTTTATTTTAGCTGTTATTAAGGCTATAGCCTTTTTAAATTTTTAAATAACTTATTTAATTTTTTTTAAAGCTATTAAGCTAATATTATTTACTTAAAGCTAATAATGTTAGCCTATACTTTAAAAATTTAGGTTTAAATTTATTTACCTTTTTTATAGCATTCTTAAAATAACATTATATTTAGGTAAATTTTTTACTACCTAAAACTTATAATAAGCTTATTATTAAGTTTTTTAATAGTTTTTTACTTTAGTTTATAAGGGTAAAAAGTTCTTAGTTAAATTCTTTATAAACATTTCTTATATTATTTTTTTTCTTAGCTACTTTTTTATAGCTAATAGTAATAAAAAGCTTTTAATAATTTTATAGTTGCTTTTAAAGTTAATAAAGGTTTAAGCAATAATTTATTTTCCTTTTATTTAAAGCCTAATAATTACTTTAAA
The DNA here is from genome assembly GCA_022578575.1 of Hypoxylon sp. FL0543. Classification (NCBI taxonomy): domain Eukaryota; kingdom Fungi; phylum Ascomycota; class Sordariomycetes; order Xylariales; family Hypoxylaceae; genus Hypoxylon; species Hypoxylon sp. FL0543. Next base: position 294,727 of record MU394002.1, read on the forward strand.
ATAGGCCTTAAAAAAATGGCTTTTTTATTATAAGGTTTAATTTCTTTTTGTTTTTAGCAACATTTTATTAGCTAATATTTTATCTTTTTTCTTTAAATATTAGTTTATATAATAGCCTTATTCTTTATATTTATAATATTTAACTTTTAGGTATTATAGTTATATATATTTCTTTTTATTACATTAATAATAACCTTTTTATAAGTTTATTAAAGCTTTATTTTAGCTAAAAGGTTATTCTTTCTTAGCTAATTAATTAACATAGTTAATAGGTTATTAATAAGTTATGCTTAGTTTATTTTTCTTTTTAATATTACTTTTTTTTTTATTAATTTTTTTTTCATTTAATGTAAAAGTAACTTAGTGTTAAGATGTTAGTCACGTGACCTAATTAAATAAAGGTTTCCTTATTTAATTAGGTTCGAACCTATGCTTTAATCTTATTTAAAAGCAGGGCCTTTACGGCTTTTTTTTCTTTTTTTTATTATTATTTAGCTTTAATTAATTAAATTAATCCACTAGGTTTAAACCTACGTATATACTGAGCTGGGGCGGGAGTTCAAGGGGTATCACGTGATTTGATCTCTGCTGATCAGTGCGTTTTGCTGTATTTATTCCTCATGTTGTACAGGAGCGAGCTCCTGGAGAGATCTTTTGAATTGTTACCGATCGTGAATAGCTTTAACTTCTTACCTATCTCAGTAGCAGTCACCTTTATATGCACTTTTGAATATCTTAACACCTACTTAATATAATCGTTTCCTTCTTTTTGTATTAGTTGTCTTTCTTTCTGATCGGTTATGTAACCAAGAGGGCTGAAGCGTTTAAGCTTGTCTGCAGGCTATAACCTTAGATAATCTTTAGATCTTAACCCCTGGAGTCTTCCACTCTAGCTTAGTTGGCGACCACCACGGGACTCGAACCCGCAACCTTAGTCTTAGGAGGACCGCTGAGCTATTCGACTGATCAGCTCCCTAGAGCAGCTGTATAGTCGGATAAAGGGTGAGAGTTCGTGGTAATCTAGCTGAGTGGGAGTTGCTAAGACCCCGAAAACCTAAGTGGCCTGAGCGCTATCAACCCCTTATCCCAACAAATGAAGCTATTCCGAGATGAATCGAATATAACCCATTTAGCGGTTATAGAGTTTTATTGATTAGCAGGAACTAATAAATTCTAGAACAAAAAGGAAACCAGGATAGGATAGGACCCAGAAACCCAAAACAAAACACCAAGGAAAATACGAGATACTAGAGTGGGCTCTAATTTCAGAACCTTACTATTACGAGACTAGGAAACCGAAAATGGCTTATGTGGCTAACACTAAGAAACGCCGATCGGCGTAAAAGACCAAGCAAGTCCCATAGGAAAGCCTCACTTTTCGAGGTATAGGAATAAGATTAACAGGAATCATACAGAGAGGACTCATAGAGACGGGTCTCGGGCTTCTTAACGGAGTCTATAAAGTCCCGATCTGGATAGGTCAGTGAAGGCTATGGGGTCCTCTAAGTGATACTATCGTTAATATTGTTTCGGCGGTTAGCGTTGGATCCCTAGTCCTTAGTCTTACTGTGGAGCTATTAGTGAAGACTCTGGAAGGGAAGGTTCACTACCTAGAGTTGGTGAATTAGAAGCTCGGAGCCCCTGATTAAGATATTTCTTCGAAAAGAACCCAAGATACTTGAACTTTAAGCCTGAAAAACAGGATATGAAGATACCACTGTTATCGACTAGTACTAGTACTATTGTTCATGAATCGCCTATTACCTCTGATAATTGAGCCTAAGGATAAGTCTTTAGCCTTTGATCAGAAAGAATCTTTACCCTTACTATTGTCAAAACAACCCACAACCGCAAGTTAAGATAACCTTCAGGGAGGTTCCTTAACATCACTGGAAGGGAGACCTATAGCATTAAGTCAGCACTAAGCTAATACCTTTGATTAAGACGTGGATGTACTTGAGAAGGTATTAACTAACACATTGGCTGGCCTTAAGAGAAAAGCTGGTGACCTAGAATCTTAGCTCACTCCTAAGGACCAATAAGATAGACCTGAATTCAGGACTTATCAAAGGTCCTTATAGAGTCTTAGCAACATCTCTTCGTTGATCAGCAGATCTTCTAGCTCGTCGTCCGGCAAGACCAACATAGGAGTCCTAACACCTAGATCTCCTATCGAAGATATCTCAGCAACTATGGCTTCTTAGGGAAATAACACCGCTAGTATCTCTTTAGGGGGCAATAGCAAGGCTGCTGAATAGCGTCTTACTCCGGCCTAGAGCATTAAATCGACCACTGAAAACCCCGGAACCTTCTATATGATAGCACCTATACCAAGGCTTGAGGATCATCCATAGTGTATTTTCGACGGGAGAGCTGTCATAGCATGGCTAAAGAACCTTGATTGGGTGTTTTCTCGAGCGAGAATGACGGATAAGGATATCCTTGATGATCTTCCTTACTGGACTAAGAACGCACAACTTTAACAACTAGTCGAAGCTACGATAAACGATGCTAAAACCTGGAGTTAGGCTAAGGAGAATCTAAAGGCTGCTTTTAAGGCTAATGATCCGTTGCAGCGCTTATCCGCTAGAGAGCAGCTCTGAGCCTTTGAAGACGGCACGCCTCTTAGTTATCCGAAGGAGATCAATATCGTAGTTATGGAATATTGAGCCATACTAAATAGTGCTAGTTCCGACCTAGATCTATTCGAGAGTGAAAAGATTGTTTCTTTACTTAACCGAATTGATCTATTGGCGATCAATGAGATTGCGAAGTTCAACTTGGTAAAGGGATATAATGGGCTAAAGGAGCTCTCATATGAGAAGGCAGTAAAGTGTGTTAGAGACTGGGCTAACGATTAGGTTGATCTCTATGAGAGACCCGGCCATCGATATAGGCCTAAAGCTGAGACTCCTACACAAGGCAACGACCGATCTGAGCTTTGAGAGGCTTAACAGCGAGTGCGAATCTAAGAAGAGCCTGCACCTGCCCCGAAGAAGACCGTGCTGAAGCGACCTGAATAGCCTAAAGATGAGGATCTTGATATTGCTGATTTAACTGAAAGGATTAAGAAGCTTGAGATTAATATGCACCGATAAAACGTTGAAGGCCTTAGGGAAGAGATGGCTAGTATCCGTTAGACCCTGGGAAGATCGGAATACCTAGGTGGATCTTATTACTACCTATACGCTGATAACTCTGATTGGTTCTACCTGAATGCTGTTAACGCTGTCGAGCCTTCCGAGAAGAAGCTTTATAACCATAAGACCGACAAGTTTGAACCGGCTCCTTAGCGTTAGTCCTTATATGATAAGCTGCCCGACTTTTCAGGGAAGCTGAAGAATAATGCATACAAGGAGAACCAGTGCTGGTTTTGCAATAGTTATGATTATTAGTATAGGGATTGCCCCTTGATGAGTACGCTTGATAAGGACGGAGTAATGCATTATAATAAGGATAAGCGGTAATACTGCCTGGGAGGATCTAACAGTTTCGAGGACTTGAAGTCTGAGCCGATCCCTGGGAGAGTTATTACTTGTGCTAAATCTTAGGGACTTCCGATTGGATACATTGTCCTTAAGTGGATATACTAGGAGAAACTAGCAGGGTATGAAGTAGTGAGGTGAGCTTATTACTACCTAGTGTCTGTAGGTTTGATTAGTCCGGATCTAGCTTATACACTAAGGAAGAGCAACTATAATCTTGAGATGAAAGCCGCCGATTCGATAGCATAAGTGTTAGTAGTTAGCTTTGGATCTGAAGACGAATTTGATGAAGCCGATCTGTTTGATTATTTGTGGGCCAAGGATACTGTTGATTAGGATGGTTTCCGTTGAATTAGGAGCATTTATAAGCAGGAGCTTGAGCAGGAGAATACAGCGCTTATTAACGCTGTAAAACGCTAAAGAAATGGTCTAGGAAAGCCCGTTGACCGAAGCACCCCTGACGACGACGCTGAAGAAGTTCCTCGCCCTGATCTGCAGGGTAATGCCCCTAAAAGTGCCCCTAAAGACACCCCTGAAGTCACTTCTACACCAGAGCCCATGAAGGTCAGAAGTTTGTACAGCCCTGAAGCCAAGTCGTTTTGGGCAGGAAAGGTCAGAGATAATAGCGGCAAGAAGTTCGATATCACCTGGGATGAGTTGATCAGGTATATGCCTGGCTTCTCCACGTATGTCCTTGAGTTTATGCTGGACCGGGACAGGGAATTAGCGCCCACGGAGTACATCAAAGTACCTGTCCAAGACGCTATGCGAGACGCTAAGAAGGCCGAGAAACAGGAATCAACACCTAAATCCACTGATCAAGAGCCTATACAAGCCCTGACTGTCACGACGCCGACTTTAGCCCCGTGGAGAAAGCGACCCCTAATAAACCCCCTGATGACGAATGACGTATCCGCGTACGTTCGGCCCCTGCCAAGGCTTACAGTTCGCATAGGCCCTACCGGAGATGAGGATCTTATTTCAGGGATCGTTGATACTGGAGCACAGGCCAGTATTATTGCCAGATCTTACGTCCTTAAACACTCTCTTCCAATGAGGAGCACTAAGCTCTCCTGGACAGGATTTGGTGCTGGAACCGGAACAAAGTGTTTAGGGGTTATCGAAGGCCCTATTTGGCTTGCAGGACAGTGTCTTCCCTTGCCGATCTACGTGGTAGACGATAGCCAGACGACTTCTAAGCTACTGCTTGGCATCAACTTCATTTTCCAGGCTCGAATGACGTTCCACTTCGAAAACAACATGCTGATGGGCTGCATGACTTTCGGATCAGCGAAGATCGAAGTCCCTCTGACACTAAAGAAAGGCCCTGATCGAGCTCTAGAAGACCTGGTTGATATTCAAGCCCCGGAAAACTAGGAGCCGTTGACGATGGAGGCCGTGCCAACGGCGAAACCAGGCCTCAAGTATCAACCTCGTACAGGATCGCTCAGGACGAGTCTTTTGTGAAGGCCAACGCTGTGAACATCTTCGATCTGAACTCTGATTCACCACCTGCTGGTAAAACATCGGATTTCCCTTTCGAACTTGAAGAAGGAGATCGGGTCCTGGCTGGACTCAATGACGACGAATTCCTCACAGTCATGCACCGATCAATTGCAGAGGCCCTGAGAAAAGCCAGAAAGGAGTACTGCAGAGCTCAACGAAAAGAGCAGGGAGGTAAAAGCCCTATACATATAAATACTATGTATAAGCCCAAGTCCCGGAAGGTGAACCCAGTCGACGACGCACCTTCAGACGGAACGACACCACCCGGATCGATAAACTGGAAGGAAGAGGCGCTGAAAGAAGCCGCTAAGACAGTTGAAGGACCAGAGAAATCTTCGAGAGACGGCCCTTTTGCGAACATTTTCCCCAGATTTGCGAAACAACCGAGAGGCACTAGACTGACCCCGGACCGCCTGAAAGAGATTCTAAAGAAGCTCGAAGACACCGAACTTACTGATCAGGAGAAGGACCTATTAGTCGAAGTCCTATACCGAAGAGAAATGGCTTTAGCCTGGGATTTCAGCGAAGTCGGTAGAATCAGACCTGAAATAGCCCCTGACTACGAGATCAAGACAGTCCCCCACAAGGCCTGGCAGGCGAAGAGCATACCGATCCCGGCACCGCTAAAACCTAAGGTGATCAAGATCCTAAGAGAACGCTTGGATAATGGGATCCTGGAGGAAGGCCATGGCCCGTACCGTAATGCGTGGTTTGTGGTCGAAAAGAAGAATGGTGGACTACGGCTTATTAACTCGGCTACAAAGCTCAACGCTAAGACGATCAGGGACGCCTTTCTTCCAAGAGGCAGTGATGAGTTCTCACAGGAGTTCGCCATGTGTGCTATACTTTCAGTTATCGACTTCTTCTCCGGATACGACCAGGTGACTCTCTCGGTTTACAGTAGGGATTTAACGACTTTTGCTACTCCGATCGGCCTTCTCAGGATGACTACATTGCCCCAAGGAGCCACTAATTCAGTTGCCCACTTCCTTAGGGTAGTCACTCGGCTATTATACGACTTGACACCTGGCAAATGCGAGCCCTTCTTTGATGACGTCGCAGTTAAAGGACCCAATAACAGATACGACGATCAGGAGGTTTTCCCAGGTATTCGTCGATTTGTCCTCGAACATATCGAAAATCTGAACGACGTACTCCTGAACTTCGAGCTGGGAGGCGCAACTGCCAACGCCATTAAATCAGTCTTTTGCGGTAAAACTGCTGAGATCGTCGGGTATATATGTGGAACCAACGGGAGAAAGCCTACCACTGCGAAGATTATCAAAATCCTGGAATGGGAGGAGTGTAAAGACGTTTCCCAGGTCCGGACCTTCCTAGGAATGACCGGCTATTTTCGGATTTGGATCGATCACTTTGCAGTTATAGCCCATCCACTGACGGTGCTGACAAGGAAGAACGAGCCCTTCAGGTGGGAGCAGCCACAACAGCAGGCCATGGAGACCCTGAAAAAGGCCCTAACGACGGCTCCGTGCTTAATAGCCCTGGATTATGAATCCGACCTCCTGATCATCCTGAAAACTGACGCATCGGACATAGGCTGGGGAGCTTGCCTGGGCCAATTGGATAAAAACGAGAAATTCAGGCCTGCTAGATACGAATCTGGAGGCTGGAGAGATTCTGACTTGAACTATGACGCCACCAAAAAGGAGTGTCTAGCAGTCCTTCGATCGCTAATGAGACTTCGAAGCCACCTTTATGGTGTTAGATTTCGACTCGAAACCGATGCTAAAGTCCTGATCGCCCAGCTAAACGACAGCTTCTCTAGTCTCCCTAGTGCTGCACTCACTCGTTGGATCGCCTATATCAAGATGTTCGATTTTGAGATTCACCATGTTTCTGGGAAGTCAAATACGATAGCTGATGCGCTGTCTCGAAAACCGAGCGGTCCATCAGATTCGCAGGATGATCGCTGGGAGGGAAACGTCGATGACTTTATCGATCTCCAGCTGAATCTGATGTCCGTAAACGTTTTGCAGGTTATCGAATCCCCTGACTCTGATAATATCCCCATACTGAACAAGGACGAAAACTGGAGCCAGGAATCTCAAGAGATAGCCAGATTCCTTACAACTCTGCAGCTACCAAAAAGACTTCTAGACGATCGGACCAAGAAAGGCCAGAAAGCGAGAAAAGCTTTTAAAAGCAAAGCCCTGAAATACCAGGTCCAAGACGGTATTTTGTTCCTGAAAAAGGATGAGCACTGTTACCAACGCCGAGTCGTCGATGATGAACAGCTTAAGAGGGAAATTGTCCGATCAAGCCATGTCGATAATGGCCACCGGGGAAGAGAGTCGACCTATAGAAGGATTAAAGCATCCTACTACTGGAAGGGTATCTATGGTTATATATCAGATGCCCTTAAGTGTTGCCCTGCATGCCAAAAATCGGACTCGAGACGTCCAACAGACCTTCTAGGAAGCTCTCAACCTTCTGATCTGTTTTATTGCTGGATTCTCGACGTTCAATACATGCCCACCGACGCTGGATTCATCGCCATTCTAGAAGCTCGAGAGCAGCTATCCGATTTCTTAGAAGCTGAGCCCTTGCGCAAAGTTGATTCGAATGCAGTAGCAAAGTTCCTGATCAAAAAGATCTGCTATCAACATGGCGTTCCTCTCAAAATCAAGGTTGACGGCGGACCTGAATTTAAGAAGGAGGTCGAAGCTGCTTGCGAAAAAGCCGGGATAAACCGAGAAGTTGGTCCAGCGTATTACCCTGAATCTCAAGGACAAGTCGAAGTCGGACACAAGCCGATCAAAGCAGGCCTGGAAAAGCTGACCGATGGGACTTGTAAAGGATGGGCGTCGAAACTCGATGCAGTTATCTTTGCCGATAGGACCTCAACTCGTGAATACGGTTTAAGCCCTTATGAAGTGGTCTATGGCCGAAGACCTATCTTGCCGATCGAAACCGCTATTCCTTCCTGGAGAGTTCTGAATTGGAAAGACATTACCTCCGAGGTTGACCTTTTAGCGATGAGAGCTAGAATGATAGAGAGACGTGAAGTCGATATCGACAAGGTGGCCAAAATAATAGCTCGAAAGCGAAAGGAACATGCTGATCGGAACAACAAGAAGAACTCCCACCGGTTGCGAAAAGAACCACTGAAAGGAGGAGACTTAGTACTGCTGTATGACCCCCTAAGGCACATCGATAAGTCCCGATCCATGAAGCTCAAATACAGCTGGAACGGCCCGTATATTATCCACCAAGTCCGATCAGACGGTAAATACACCATTAGGGACCCGGGAGGCCAAGTTATTCAGGGCACCTTTGCCGGAAATAGGTTAAAACACTTCGTACAAGATGAACATGGGTACTGGGAGCCAGCCGACCCTGGAGACGACAACTGGGTTACCGACAACAATCCTCTGAATTCACCCGAAAGCCAGCGGGAACAGCCTGAAAGTACCACTGATCAGCCGATAAATGAGTCCTACGAGATGGATTATGAGGCTATTCGCACCAATATTGAGGTCCATATCCCTACAGGTCGAAAAGAAGGATACGCTATAGTAGATGATGCCTCTGAAAGCGATGAGAGTGAATCCACTACTACGAAAAGTAACGCTGATCGAGACCACAACAACCGGTACAACCTACGGCGTACGGCTTAGGGCTTATATGCCTATCATCCTTTGTTATCATCCTTTGTTACCGATCCTTTGACAGCTACTTTAGCACCACCTGCAACCGGTCATTTTAAGTCTCTTTGTTTCATTCATTCATTACATAAGGCACTGATCACCGATTCGAACACCTAATACGACCCCTGAACCTGATCTCACAGCCTGACAGTAAAGCCTAGATCACAAGTTTAGCTGACTTAAAGGCCTAACTCTCTCCTCAATCCAAGCCAACAGCTCTCTTCCACTGATCCGTACATCATCAGGAGAATTCTCCGGGTTTAGGTCTTCACGAATAGGGACCTTGCTACCGTACCGAGCCCGCAGGTGTTCAAATCGGTCGTCCCTGTAGCTACACTCATGAGCAGCTATAGAGAAACAACAGACACCGCAGGAGCCGCCCAACCGATTAGGTATTGATCTGCAGCCAAAGAACGGCCACATACCGGTGTGCTTGTCGGATTCAGACGTCTTGTATCTGTTCTCGCAACACTGACAGGGAGCTGTATTGTTGAGTCCCCACGCCTGAGCGTACAGACCTGTCACCCTACGAGGATCAGTGTACAGCTGATACATGATCCTACCGATCGGACCACCGTCAGCTAGATCAAGGTACAGCGGTTTAGCCTTCTCAGGAGGAGCTAGAGTTGCTTCGTCCCTATGGGAGGAATTCAGCTCTGCAGCAACCCAAAACGCCCCTGATTTGATCTCCCATCGGACGTATCTACCCTGCGCTCTACCTTTCAGGGTGCAGATTGCTAGATTTCGGACCATCTATAACGTATCAGTTAAGCACCCAGGATACCAAAATGTCACCTACCTGTTTCAGTTTACCAGTGACGTACAGCTCCGAAAATGCGTTTCTATCGGACCACAACTGCAAGATATCGTCCAGGGAGGCGTTTACAGGGATGATCTCTGCTATAAACGTATTGCAGTATGGACCAGGTACCTTGTCAGCGCTGAGCTTGGTGCGTTTCTTTGGTTTCGGCTTGGGAGGCGGACCCATAACGCTCTGATCAGTATCTCTAGTCTCTGAATTCGCCTGATTCCCGGGAGGAGAGCCAGGGCTAGCGAGCTCTGCACTAATGAAATCAGCCGAATCCAGATCCGACAGCGTTGAGTCTTTCGACGAAGCCTTTGATGGAGCTTTCGAAGGAGCCCTAGCAGATGATGAATCACTGATCTGGTACTTCTTCTTCAAAGCTTCAGCATCCTTTGCATCGATCTCCGCTAGCGCCAGTAAACGTGACAGCTTCCTCCGTTTCTCAGGACTAGTTTCAGTCTCCAGCTTCTTGATGGCGTAATCAACGATATCACTCAAAGCCATCTGGCTGATCGACCGAGAAAAGACAGTACTAGGCACACTGGAACCAGCAACTGACGAACGATTCTCTCGGTTGTGAGCCTCCAAAGCCTCTTTACTGAGACCCTTGCTCTTCGACTCGATCTCTAGCTCATTAGAAGGCGACGACATGGCTGATAACTGGAGCGTTTATATTAAACCTGATCAAAACGAGAGAGATGAGAAGAGGAGATAAGAAAGCAGGCAACAGCTCGTCAGATTACGGCACTTATTGACGAATACTGATCGCTGATTGGTCAGATCGACTTACCTAACCCACGATGGCTGAACCGTGAATGTTTCCTCGAGCTTGTTATAAACCAAACAACATCAACAACTAAATTTCGAATTTACAGCTCGAATAAGCCGTCAAAACCTCGATATTTTGATAGCATTGAACTCCTGGCTTACTGATCGATCGAGAACCACCCTGCTTCCATCTCCTGACCAGCCCGAGCTGAGAAAACGGACACCAAAGTATCACACCTTGTTTCACTCTTTCACGATGTCTCCAAAGTCCTATATCCCCAAGTACGTCAAGAGAGGAGGTGTTCAAGAGATCAACGAGTTGTTGCAAGTGATCCATGGTAGACCGCCGTATCAGGATCTCAATGATGTTCGAACCGTCGAAGTTCCTCGTACAGTAGACCCGTACCATGGTCGTTTTGGCGACAACGGAGAGTCTATTGAAGATAGTGAGATCCCACCTGGCGTTGATCCTGATCAGTGGAAAACCGAAGCCTGCCATATAATCGATGCGTTGAATCTGCACTATCGCAAGGAGTGGTTATACTCTGATACGATACAAGTCGTATGGAATGTAACTATCAGCGATATCATCCAGGGTAAGGTCATGACAGAGATGGTTTTCCCATGGGTTATAACCCATACAGCGAAGAATGGATTCAATCAAGGGACGGCAAAAGAGATTGCAAGGACCAAGCCAGAGACCCTGCTGCTGTTAGGACATACGGATTTAGGCGACCCGGACAGGAAGCTTACGGATCCCTCCAAGTACAAGGCTCCTCACTATTTCACGGTTGTATTCGTCCCTGATCAGAAGAGAGTGTACTATTTTGACACCCTACCGAACTCCCCAGGTCGAAACCTGCCTGCTTGTGCTCGCCACGTCTTTCAACAAATTAGAAGCGCCTGGACTGACGACCTTCGGAAAAGCACTGAGACCGGAGTGCCCAAGGAGATCTTCTACTTCGATCAAATTGATCAGGATGATGGCTGGAGCTGTGGCTACTGGTCGTTAGTGATCCCATACTTGATCTATCGGAGACCGTCAATCATGGTACAACTTATTAGCCAAGAAGAGAACGACCTTGCAAAAGTGATGGCCAACTATATGAGATCGCTCTCTCTCTATGTCGGAATAAAGATCGGCCCTACAGGCAAAGCTCGTACGCCCTTGCCCTCGTTTAAGCCCATCAACAAGGTTACCAAGTGGGTTGAATCAAATCAACCTGACGCTTCCGAACCGATGGACCTCGAATCCGATTCTGATCAAGACGAATTCTACTCTGATGATCAAGAAGAGTCTCACCCTGACGATCAAGAGGAAGAAGAAACTGTCGGAGTAGAACAACAAGTCGACCTTCCAGAAAACAGTCCTGGGTCAGATCACCAGTCACCTGGTGATAATGAGAAATCAGTCGACTCCAAATCCGATCAGCCAGAAAACAAGGAAGACTCGCTTATTCCCAATCCGACCGAGAGCCCTAAGATGAGCACTGTAGACAAGGGTGAAACCGCTAAAGCTTCGAAGAAAAGGAAGCCAGCTAAGCCAAGAATTACGAAAGTTGAGATCCCTTCAAGGCCTAAATACGATGATCTGCTGCCGCTAGACCCACCACCTGAAATTGGCCCTGAACGCGTTGCTTTCTACCGAGCTGGTAACCTGCCACCCTTCCGTTGGGTAGGTGATACGTATGAGACTCTTGGAAACAGGCCTCAGCCCTGTGCTCCTGCAGCTTGGCAAGGATGGGATCATTATCTCTCTCTGATCTCTGAAAGAGAAAGGCAATTCGAAGTCTCTAAGCCTGGACCAAGGGAGGTGCGAGAGGCTAATATAGCGAAGCGTGCTGCCGCTAAGGGTGAGCCCGTGACTGAACTGATGGAACTTAGTGGTCTTCGAAAGGCTAGACCGGTAAAACGGGTAAAGATTGACTCTGATCAGGACGAGGAAGCCCCATCTACTCATTAGATGCGCTGTAGCGAGGCCGCTTTCCAACGCATCTAGGGAGGGATGAGCTGGGGCGGGAGTTCAAGGGGTATCACGTGATTTGATCTCTGCTGATCAGTGCGTTTTGCTGTATTTATTCCTCATGTTGTACAGGAGCGAGCTCCTGGAGAGATCTTTTGAATTGTCACCGATCGTGAATAGCTTCAACTTCTCACCCATCTCAGTAGCAGTCACCTTTATATGCACTTTTGAATATCTCAACACCTACTTAATATAATCGTTCCCTTCCTTTTGCATCAGTTGTCTTTCTTCCTGATCGGTCATGTAACCAAGAGGGCTGAAGCGTTTAAGCTTGTCTGCAGGCTATAACCTTAGATAATCCTTAGATCTCAACCCCTGGAGTCTTCCACTCCAGCTCAATACGTATAACCCTTAAGCCGTTATTACTAAATAACGAACAACCTATTATTACTAAATAATAGCTTTATTAACTAACACTTAGCTTTCATTACCTTAGCTTTTAATTTAAGGTATAATATTAATATTTCTTTTTTTATTACTTTTATTTTTAAAAGGTTTTTTAGTTTCATTAAAAGGTTTATTACCTATATTTTTTTAGGTAATTTATTTAGGTTTTTAGCCTTTATTATCTTAAAATGCTTTAAAAATAAAGTAAAAAATTTATTAGGTTTTTAATATAACTTTTATATAATAGTATAAATAATAAAGCTTTTTATTAAAGCTTTTCTTACTTTATTTTATAGCTATTTCTTTATTTAGATTTATAAAATACCTATTATATTATAGTTATAGTTAATAATTAAGTAATAAATTTATTACTTTATTATTAAGTTTTTTAAGTAGGTAGTTATAAAAGTTATTTTATTTTTATTATTTTAAAAAGTATTATTATTATAGCTAAATTATAGCTTTAAGTTTATAAAAAATTATATTAGCTTATTTTAGCTTTAGCCTTTATAATAAATAATTAGTATAAAAATCTTCGGTTTATTATTATAAATTTATTTAAGTTTTTTCTCCTAGTTTATTAATTTATTAATTAAGTAAGAAAAAGCTTCTCTTTATTACATTATTATTAAGAAGCTTTTTTTTTAAGTTATATTTTATTATAGCTTTTTTAAATTTACTAGTTTAGCTTTTCTTTATTAAAGGCTAATATGCTTTATTTATTGCTAATTTATTATTAAATTTTTAATAGTTTTAATAATAAGGTACTTATTTTATTTATAGTATTATTATTTATATTTTATAAGCCTTTAAAGCATTATTACTTAAAAAAAGTTATTTTATATAGTAAAAAAAATAATCTTATAAGTATTTTTTTAATTAATAATTTATATTAAAATAAAATATATTAAACTATTAAAAAAAATATAAGCTTATAATATAAATTATATATAAAGTAAAAGCAGTAAACATTTCCTTACAATTAAGCTAAAGCTAAGTAAATAATAAATAGCAATAACTCTTAACACATACCCCTTTGCACCTTATGGGTGTGGTGCACCCCTTATATACACGCAGCCCCACTTTTATACCCTGACAGGTCATTCGGCCCGTAGAAGTTACTTATACCAGTAGCAACGGCTTGGGAGCCCTGGATCGTGGTAATAATAGTTTTAGCCGTTTCCCACGAGAAAAGCTTGAGTCGGGAGCCCCGCGGCAGGCGGGTGCAATACGGTAATGCACGAGTCACCATATCCTCAGATCCATTCCATCCTTTGGGAGTCCAGAATAGGGAGTTCGTAGCGGCTAGCGTGCCTTCGTCCCATTTGAGAGCTCGCATACGTCTATCTGCAATGGCAGCGTAGCGCCATAGAATGGATGTCGGGTTGTAGTGGCCTATACGATCATGCCACCTAGGCTCGTCGAGGCGTAGCACGGTAGGCTCAGGGACGCCAGCAACAATATGGGCAAGGAGAGGAGCAAGAGATACTGTAATGACGGATACCCAGTCAGAGAATGGGATATCGCCGCTTTGGAAACGAAAGGGGGGAATATCGTACAAGTACCCCATGGAGATTAAGTATGGTCTAGCAGAGTCGGAAGCTCAAAGAACGACAAACATGAGTTTGAGCTGTAGACAACTAGCCAACTAACAGCTTCTCTCTCCAAAGAGAATCCATTGGATTGCTAGCTCTAACTACGCTAGATATCTGCGAAATAGGGCCCGTGGCACTGGTTACGGGGTTAAACCTCAGGCCTGAAAGGCTGTGATGGAGGGAGCAGTAGCTAGGCATCTTCTGACAATACGCCGCTGTGACACATCTGATTCTGCAATTCCTATTTGATAGACAGAGTGATCTTGACATAAAGTCAGCCCCCAATACCACAATGCCCCGAAACGTGGTAAGTACATGCCGTCGCCAAGGTTTCACAGTAAACCCCCTTTTTAGGAGTACTCTGGTACCTGGGATGCGTAGGTAATCCATGTATTACCAAAGATGTGTCTACGCTAGCCGAATCAAGACTGGTACAGATTACCCCACTTTACCCGCATTCAGCTTGGGTGCGAATGGCGAACGGCGAATGACCAGGGAGCAGCCCGAAAACCGTCTCGAACTCCAAAATCACCACCTTTAAATCCAGATCAGTATCATTATATAGCCTCACAATCCCCGAGGCTGGTACTCTGTACTCCCCCGGGTGGTACCATGGTGGCTGAAGTGATCCTTCTGAGCGGGGGCGTACACATCCCTACAAGGTCTACTCTTCGACGATCCAGATCCTACAAAGCAGTCTGCCGCAAATTGCCGTGCTTACTCTCTCGTCCCTCGCCTTGATGTCCTGAATAGACTGCCATCGGATATCGATATCTCCAAATGCCATGGTTTGAGGATCAGCTCTGATATCCACAGGATTGTTATTCTTATTCCTTATTTCCCTTCTATGGTTCTTACTCGCGATCACCATGGCTCTGTCGCTCGTTCGGGCCATATGCCTCGTCATTGTTCTCGCTCTCAGTGGCGCTGCCTACAGGCTATCTGACGCCGGCGTAGATGGAGCGTCATTGGTACAAGAGTGCCCGATATTCTTCGCCAAACTCAAGAAATGCGATCCAATTGCGCCTAGAAGTTTCCTGCCTCTCAATGTTGCGAAAGCTGCAAAAGACAAAAGACCTCACTCGCCGGATCTCGATGTTCTAGCCGATGTTCTGGACGCCATGCATGTCATGCAGACGGACTATTTTACGCCGTGGCTGGGAACTTGGCCTGATGCCATTGACTGGACGGCTGCTGTTATGGGGACGCACATCTCCGGCGCCGTGCGTAGCCTTTCCGAAGCTTTGGTCCAGATCAATTCAGACGGTGAAAACATCGCAGATTGGAAATTAGAGACCAATCTAATCGACAAATATTTCACCCAGATTACGGCGTATTACTTCGGGCAGGATGCATTTGCAATTCGGAATGAGGCATACGACGATATCCTCTGGGTCGTTCTCGGCTGGCTCGAGACCATCCAGCATGTGAACGTGCATAGCGATTTGCATTTCAAATCCGATTTCCAAGACGAGGCCTCTACACCTAGAGTAGGTAATTCGCAGAGGCTCGGTGATTTCTTCTTAAACCAGACGTACCATGGAAATATCTGGGTTCCTGCCTTCGCTCACCGGGCTCGCGTCTTCTGGGATCTAGCATCCCAAGGATGGGACACAAAGCTCTGCGGCGGTGGCATGGTTTGGAACCCTCGCTTATTGCCATATAAAAATGCCATCACCAACGAGCTATTCATCGCTGCTTCTATATCAATGTATCTATACTTCCCTGGAGATGACAACCCGTCGCCATTTTACGGTATTGGCGACCTGGATGGTTCAGTTCCGCATACCCGTAGTGAACCGAGGGATGCCAAATACCTGAAAGCCGCGGTAGAAGGCTATAAGTGGCTCATCAATTCTAACATGACTGACAGCCAAGGCCTCTATACGGATGGTTTTCACATCAGCGGGTACACCGATTCAGGCAATAACAATACACGATGTGATCGGCGAAACAACATGGTCCTATCCTACAACCAGGGTGTCCTCCTTACCGGGCTGCGCGGCCTCTGGGAGGCAACTGGTGCCTCATCGTTCCTCTCCGACGGGCACAAGCTAATTCAGAACGTGATCAAGGCAAGCGGATACGACCTTGCTTCGGACACGCTCGTCGATGACCTCTCGGCCCTGCACCCCGGCCACCTTCCAAGATGGCACGGTTTGGGCCGCGCGGGCGTGATGGAAGATCCGTGCGACGCAAGCGGGACTTGCAGTCAAGACGGCCAGACCTTCAAGGGCATCTTCTTCCACCATCTGACGACTTTCTGCGCTCCACTTGCTATGCCTACGCCCGAATCCGGTACAAACGTCGATGTGCGCGCCTTCTCTGCGGCTAGGGAATCGCATAGCAAGGCTTGCTCTTCGTATAGTGGCTGGCTCAAGCACAACGCGCGGGCGGCACTAGGCACGCGCGACGACCGCGGCCGGTTCGGGCAGTGGTGGACCGCTGGGCTGCTGGGCAGTTGGACCGATCCTTGGCCAACCATGGCGGACGACGGAGTGCCGCGTGGTGAGGCGAGCGGCATCGACTACCGCAACTACGGCGTGCCGAACGACACCACGTGGCGGGCCAAGCCGCTCCCCCCTTTTCCTCCGAAAGCCCATCTCCCCGTCGAAACGCCCTTCGCCAGTCCCAACCAAGCGCAGAAACCACTTCGTGATGCCACGGAAGACCCTCCGATGGGTGAGCTCAAGAAGCGCCAAGCCAGCGAGGCAGATGCGAACGCCAAGGATCCGAACTCGCGCGGGCGCGGGAGGACCGTCGAGACGCAGGGCGGCGGAGTGGCGCTCCTGAGAGCGTACTGGAAGATCGCGCATGCGCCTTAGTCAGGTTATTGGTGTCGTGATCAGCCCAATACAATATATTGGGTGAGTCAGACAGGACTGACGCTACCGTAAGCTTATTGGTCCCTGGCCTTACATATCATATGTACCTGTTGTATTTACTAGGAGAGGAAAGCAAATGGGCTTTGAGGTTCTTCAATAAACAGAGCATGGACATAGAGGGTGCGTTTGAATGATGAGTGATGACTTCGATGGACTTGCATTGGTACATACATGTTAGCGAGTTTGGCTAGAAGGAGGTAGATATCTAGGTAGACTTACGTCGGGACTAGACAGACATAACCACAACGGCAGCGTGGGTTTGAGCATGGCGCAGAAGATATGCTTTAGCATTGCAGAGCTCATATTCGAGTTACTAGATAGACACGAAATAGCTAGGATAAGTGCCATATGTCCCTGACTCGCCATTATAGAATATCAACATCTTCCGCAGATCCAGCATTCTCCATTCTCCAGTCTCCCTTCTTCGTCTTTCCAATCCTCATCAGAATATCAACCGAAAACGATCCTCACGGCCTGTATCAATTCGCACAGCCCGCTCACAGAAGCAAGCTCTTCAAAGCAGCCCGTAGACACGCCATACCGCCTTCGCGCACTGAGATGCTCCACGCGGGAATTCGTTGCGATTCTCTAGTTTACTTCCCCGACCCAGCACCACTTAGCTACCTAGTTAAAGGTACATCCGTCAAATTTAGTAAACTCAGATGTCGACGAGAATGCATAAAAACGCATACACATATCCTGCAGGGCCCTACAGTAGAGATCAAGAGGGGCGGCGCTCACCACCCTTTCGAAGTCTAGCGATAGGAAAAACCATGACTCCCTCCCCGCGTGCCGTACGCCCCGTCGATGACGCCGTTTATGCTAACAGTACAATTGTGTAACACTCCCTCTTCTACCTTCGGGGTGGGAAGTATACCAACAAAGGGAGGACAGACTTTGTCTGCTCCCCCAGACACTCATCCCGTCTTCTTAGTCTTGACATGGATAGAGCGAAGGCTGTCCAGCTTAGTTGTCTCGCCATTCACTCCCGTTGCTGACTCCATTCGGGTTCTTGTGCGGCCCCTTCGCCGGCTCCGGGAGCCCGTCCTCATCGGAGTCATCGTCATCCAGGGCTCGGGCAAGCTCATCCGGGTCTCTCATCCGCGCATCAGGGGCTGAATCATTGAATTCGTCATCGCTCTGTCCCCCGCGCTCCTGCTCATGCTCATGGATTCCCTCGTCGGCACTGATCGAGATACCCCTAGCGCCCCACTTAGATCTGCGCTGGCCATTACCGTTGCCGTTAGCACTGCGGCCGAGCGCAGGGGCGCTCTCCTCGTCGTCGTGGTCGAGGGCCTGGAAGCGCTTGTTGCCGAAGATGCGGCGCAGCAGCCAGCCGCGGCGGATGTCGTCCGCGTCGACGATGCCGCCGGCGCGCAGCTTGACGCGCTGCCGCGAGTAGTAGACCCAGAAGAAGTCGACGTACAGCAACGTCTGGATGACGCCGAAGATGACCTGTATGGCCTCGGGCTTGCGGTCGTTGACGTCGAGCCCCCGCCAGATCCAATTCAGGATGTAGAGCGCGCGGTACGAGCCCAGAGTCAGGAGGTAGTAGGAATCGATGACGGTCGGCACGGTGGTCTGGCGCAGGAGTAGGAGTTGCGGCAGGACGCAGACGGATTCGAGTATCAGGGAGAAGTCGTACATCCACTGTAAAGATATTTTACGTCAGCTGACTGAGCACAGATCAAACTATTTGTTTAGAAAGGGGGGGAAATGGCTGTCTAGGCTGACCGTAAAAAAGCCCCAACGCGTGGTTTTCTCA
This sequence comes from Hypoxylon sp. FL0543, assembly GCA_022578575.1. Taxonomy (NCBI): domain Eukaryota; kingdom Fungi; phylum Ascomycota; class Sordariomycetes; order Xylariales; family Hypoxylaceae; genus Hypoxylon; species Hypoxylon sp. FL0543. Next base: position 313,614 of record MU394002.1, read on the forward strand.
AGGGCCAACATGGCGAACGGCGATATGAACAGGGACCCCATCAGAACGGCGGCGCCCAGCTTCCAGGAGATCTCGCGCTCCCTAGTCCGCGGGTATAGCCATCGCATGATGCCGAGGATGTAGAAGGAGGACAGGATGTAGAACAGCTTGAAGAAGTAGTTCCAGTTGGAGGTCTCGCTGAAGAAATCGGTGTATCTCGTGCAGAAGACGATCGCGTAGAAGACTTGAGTGATGAAGGAGACGCCTACGATGCGTGTGTTAGCTGATGTAAGCTGCGGGAGGCGAGCGAGGGTTGCCTGATGAAGGGTCACTTGCCTTCAGCGCTCCGGTTCCGATGGATGGCGAAGATGAGGATGCATTTCGAGAGGAGATGGGAGCAGTCTCCCAGTATCCGGAACACCTGCGAGCAAGCTCAGGTCAGTTTGGCGCTGCAAACGCGGCTGTAAGATGGCTACGGTCACCAACATTCCAAGTAGTCATTCTGATAGTGCTCCGCTTGGAGCTATCCTAAGCTCTCTCAACGATAGGTGGATAGAAGGTATCCAGCGGCCCTGATTCAATGCCTCAGAGCCGCAGAAGCAGCTTGCGTCTTGTGGTTTGAAGAGTGGCGCTCGTCGTGATTTTCAAAGGCCTCTGGAGGAAACTACCGGATGGTGGTCTTATTAAGTATGCATTCAATAGATTGCCGTAAGCTTAGTACAGTACAGGAGATGTGTCGCGAAGGTCACGCAGAGGTGCAGCGATGACGGTCATTACGTGTATCGCAAGTGGGTCCTACTCGTTACAGCTGAGGTAACAATTACCTACATGTAGCTAGGCTTAAGCTTATTGGGGGCAGCTTTCAGGAGGTACGGAATACATCCTGAGGTCAATTGTGGCTAGTGTCGTTATCACCAGCCACAGGACAACTTTCTATCATCGTAGTGCAAATCATCTGACTTTATTAACCTTTATCGAACGTATTATACAGCCATGTGTTCAGCGATGGGCATAACAAAGATGCCTTAGGTACATGAAAGTGCACGAGGAGCGTAAGGAAAATGAAAGTAGAAATCTCAGGAGCCTTGGTGGCCCGTCCATGATGGTATCTGTGATGAAAGTCAAGGTAGAAGCATGTCGTGTCGTGTGAGTAGACAGAATGTCACTCCGCATCGACAACATCATGCTCCTCACAATTGTACTTCACCAATTCAAGAATAGCAATTCATGCGGCCCACTCTCCTTTCTACAACGAAAGGGTGTCGTCCACAGCAAGTCAAGAACAGCAAACCATGCGGTTCACTCTCCTTTCTCCATACTCAGAATTTGAGCCACCAAAGGGTCGAGCTTGAGACGTGCCAGGCTTTCCGCCCTGTCCTTTCTGGATTTCCCCTTCTCGACGGTGGGTTTCCCCTTCTCGACGGTGGGTTTCCCCTTCTCGACGGTAGGTTTCCCCTTCTCGACGGTGGGTTCCTCGTTCTCAACTGTGGGGGGTGAATGGGAAATAACAGGTCTTTCTAGAGCGGCATTGTTTCCCGGAGCGGCATCATCTTCCGGATTGGGATCATCACTGGAAGGATCGCTGGGAATTTCGAATTCATACATGGTCCCCGTCTTAGAGAATTGAATACGCTTATTAGCGTGCTCCGCCGCAGCCATCTCTTCTTCCGCCTTCCTTTTCTTTACCAGCTTTGTCTGCGGCTGCTGCGGCTGCTGCGACTGCTGTTCTTCTTCTGCCTGACGCTTTTTCACGGAGTCCGGAATCTCGTACTCGATCTTGTACTCGCTGAAGTCGACAGGTTCGAAAGGCTCTTTGATAGACGGGACAGGTTTCCATGGGGTCCAGCCCCCAACCAGCTCATTCCACTGCGACAAGGAAGTGAAGGGCACCTTGTGCTGGAGAAACGGGAAGCAGTGAGGGTCGACGTCTCCGTCTACGGAGAGAGCAGCATTTGAGAAGGCAGTGCCGGTTCTAGCACTCCAGCTGGCTGTCATGACGCCGTGAAAGTGCTTTTGTTCCGGTGGATCGACATTAGACTCGCACATCGGCAATTCGTTCTCCCAAAAGTTATGTTCGGGTATCGCTCTCAAGCTGAGCCAATTCCAAAGGCTCCAAGCCTCCTTTTTATCGCATTTCTCAATATAGTCCAGGACCATGGCACGCACAATGGTCTCGCCGTCTATGCAACGCCTACAAGGCTTCATATGGAACCCTGTGACGAGTCGGAGAGTAATTGGGTGCTTGTTACGGATGGCACACACCCACTTCCACAACAAAGAATTCATCTGCAGCTGAATGCCTTCGATACCATACTTGGCGTCGCCCTCCTTTCCAGGTCCCGGGTCCTTGTTGATGAAGAAGCGAGGCTCCGTGCAGATCAGACAGCATGGGATGCGTAAGGTAAGCTCACGATGAGCGGCTTCACTCAACCTTGCAGGCCAGTGGTCATAGGACTGAGGGCGCCGGACCGACTTTTCCATCTCGCCGTCATCGTTGATTGTCGTCACTTCAATACTAGGGCCTGGACGAGGGCGCTGGATCGACGTATGCGTCGTGCCGTCATCATTGATTGTGATCACTTCTCTACTTGGGACCGACCAAGTTTGAATGTGATCTTCGGCGTCGTGCCCCAACATGCAGTCGTCACAAAGCTGCTCAACCACCGGCACGGGACGAACGGGAGGCCAGACGAAGTCTTTGCAGTAGTACATCACAGGCTCGCCGGCAGCGAAGTTCTTCTTGCTCGACGCCGCCGTGTCGAGATGTGTCAGAACAGTGTTGCAGACCGTAATCGCGGTCTCGTTGAAAACACCGCACTTAGGGCAGTGGACACTCGAGGTAACACACATGGTGAGGCTTGCGGCACAGCGAACTGTCGGACTTTGCTATGTGTGCTAACCAGCTGGGAGGTTGGCCAGGAAGCACCCAAAAGAGCGCGCTGTGTACCAGTTAGTCCATACTGCTAAGATATTGAATGTATTTGGATCTAAGGGATGCCTTACCTTGAATAGTACAAGACTGTTGATCGTGACTGCGACAGACGTGACTGCGGACAGCAGACCCGGATGGTAGGCGTCAACCTGCTTGATAATAGCGAGAGTTTAGCTTGACATCGAACATGGCAAGTAACGACAGAAAGATTTACAGTAATGAGCTTTAGTGCAAGCCTGATCGAGGGCGACGAGCTGGTTGATTACAGTTGATTTTAAACAATCTGATCGATGCAAAATGCCGTTGGCGATCTTGGATGATGTCGATAATCAGTTGGAAATACAGATGCTTATGGACTATCGTGGAAATGGAAATGGAGAACCAGTCGAGTTGCGAAATGGCACAGAAGCTGCGAATTTCAATTCTGAGCAGGTAGATGGTAAAGTCAACGGGCTGGATGTAAAATAGAAAAGGCAGTTGGGGTTATGGGTCAGGGCTTCAACGCGAATAGATTGTTGTGGTTGTTGAGGTTGGACTGGACGCTTCGCACCGATGCACTACACGGTATTGATTAAATGTTTTTTACGAGTTAGGAAAGAAGCACCGCGACTGACCATGCCTGGAAGCGCGTCAAGTGTTCGCACTTGAAGTTTTGAACCACTCGGGCCAGTCACCATGGTTACCCCTTTGACACGGCGAGGGAGCCTCGCGTTTGCATGAGCACCTCCTATCTCCCAGTGATATGTGACCAAGGTGCTCGCCTCCGCGAATATCTACACTGGACTACTTCTAGAAGAACACTGCGAAGGCACCAAGAGCGTCATTTCCCTGGCTACTTTCCTCGAAATCGCTTCCGTGACTGGCAGCCCCGGAACGCCACCGAGGTACCCGAGCTACCTTGGTTACTGGGCTACCAAAGTACCTACAGCACCGCAGGCCATATTAGATATCGGGGGCAACGCCTATCAGCAGAATTTGCAAGCACAGACCTACCCAGAAACACATGTCGCCTTTTTCACATATTTTCCCAGTGTCTTGAGATAGGGTGAAGTGACTTGTCTCTCGACTCTTGACGAGTAAGCACGAGTTACCATAGTCTTCGTGCCGGTCCCTAAATAAAAACAACGCGAATAATAGTTATACCCATGAGATATATATACCATAGATATTTCCAGCAGTTGCACAGTGAGCCGATATCCGACTATAACTGCCTTGAGTACCTAGATTCTAATAGTAGCATCAAGCGGGCAGTCTCCAGCGGTTCCTACGAGAACGATACGTCGAGATATACCGAGTCCATCACCCCCATAGTCACATATTGTTGGACAGAGTGGTTCTACCCGAGCCAAGTGGACAAGGTGGGCTCTATCTAGATGACGTCTCTTGCCTACTTCATGAGCATATCTAAGCGCTGGAGGAATGCTAGCTGTTCGTTAGCTCCATATTATTATTTGGATTGGGCTCCAGGAGGCATCTTCCTAAACCCAGTATCGTGTATATTCCAGATAGGCGTTCAACGAGCCGTTGCATACTAGTCCAAAAGACACATGCCAATCTGAAAAATAAAAATCAGTATTAGCTCTTCTAGTAGTAAACCCGAACTACGATGCGTTGTCCCACCGGGTTGCTGTCAATTACTGCCATGTAAAAAGGCCATGCTAGTCTGTAGGTATTCATAGAAGCAACGTACTCCACGCTCCCATCATATATGGGATATTCTAAGTTATATTATCAACCGAAACCTATATCTATTGCTCCTCGTACGCGACAAGGTCACTTGCATTGTCAGAAAACTGGCTCGTCAGAAACCTAGTGATGTATCTGAGATTCAACCACAAAGGGCTCGGAAGCCAGAGATCTGGGCATGCTGGGACGACATGATGCAAGATAGCATAGAATCTCATCTATTCCTCCTTGCGCAACAACTTCGTTTCTAAGCCCTTCAAAATCTAGACTCAGCATCGTAACGCCCATTGCTAAATGTAAAACCAAGATAGGATGTCCTATCGTATTCAGGTCCGTCGACATTCGGAGTTGTTTCCTGCCGTTACTCGCCATATCATGGACAATAGGTGCATGTCCACCTTTAGCGGAGAGGCTGCGCTGATTAGGGACGTTACTAACTTCCTCTATACGGCCAAGCATCCTTCAATGTGACATCAGATCGCAACTAACCTCCGCGCCGTCCCTACTCCGTCAATTGAGCCTCTTCCGTACCCGCCCAGAGCGCATATCAACGGACTTCCGTTCGAGTGAACCCGCCTTGCGGTGTTACGACTTCATGTATTTCTATGTGGAAGCAAGAATCCTCAAGGCCTACCGTCGAAATCTCGGTCCTCCGGTAAGATATTACCAGGCCACATCTCATTATAGACAATCGCAGAATTCCCGCTTTCCGGCGGAACAAACCCCTGACTTCGGTGGAACCACGATCTCTAAGTCACTGATAGTGGGTCCGACAATAGTCCCTGTATTCGGGCAGATCCGTGATATGGAAAAGGATCCTCCAACTTTATCCACCGCACCCGTACTGGACATATCATATGTTGCAACAATTCGTACCCTGCTATTTGGACATCGTTGGTAACAAACGAGGCTTTACACCCCGCAAGAACGGAATACGTGCGTTACCTCAATGTCTTCTTGGCTGCCCACGTAGTATTGTTAGAGAACCTATATAGAATACTTGGAGATCCTCAAATGCAGTAGATCCTTGCAGCAGTGTGGCATTTCGCCATTATTATAAACGGGGACTCGCATCAGAACATATGGTCCGGGAAATACTACAGCAGGATGAGAAGCTCAGCTTTCAATCAAGGATCTTGCTCTCGCCGGGGCCGAGATTTCGACTAGGACGCCGGTAGACGAGGGGAGAAGATGATTGCCGACAGACAATCTGAACTAGAATAGCGATGCGAAACCTCGCCTACGCCGACTATGCTCATTAGCAAGACAACTTCATATCGAAAGTCCATGCGCAACAATCAGCGACAGATTTCTTCTATATTTGTATAACGCCACTGTAGTTTATAACTTCGATGATAGCTCGGTCGATGCAGTGTCAACGTAGTAATCACAGATTACGACAGAATCAAAAATGCCATGCTTGATTGCGAACGAGGGACCGCTTACTTTCATCTAATTAGGCTAGTAGCTGTTAACTACTTGAGAAATAGGTTATGTTCTGGCCGCCCAAATGATCCTCGGCATCCTTCGAGATGACGCAGTCCCTTTGTCTGGCAATATTGTTATCAGCGGGGAGGTCCCACGCCCTCCGGCAGGTTTCAAATTTCTCTTTGTCAACAACACCAAAGTCTTTTGAAATGGATACTGCTCACGATGTACCGAATCTGGGACCCAGATTGAATGCTGGGCTCTGGGTTTGCAGTTCGTTGGCCTGCTCGTTCCTGTCTCTGCGCATTTACTGCAAGGTCAAGAGGCACATCTCGCTGCAAAACGACGACTACTTGCTAGTAATCTCTTGGGTAAATACCATCCACTACAATCTAAACACTTCTACTAATGGCCTATCCCGTAGATCGTCCAAGTAACCTGCAGCATATTGGTCAGCGTCGATGTAGCAGTGGGGTTTGGGAAGCATACGGAGGACGTGATTGCAGAGAATGGTCCTGAGAATATAGTACCGATCACCTTAAAAGAGACGATAGTGGGTTTCTTGATGACACTGTCTGCTGCCTGGAGTAAGACGTCGTTCGCGGTTACGCTTCTGCGCATCACGAAAGGAAAGATGAAGACAATTGTATGGGGGATAATAATCACCATGAATGTCTTCATGACGGTGGGAGCCTTGTCCCTCTTCCTTCAGTGTTCTCCCGTCGCCAAATCATGGAATCAAGATATTCCTGGAACCTGTTGGCATGAGTTCAACTCCATCGCAGGCATGTTCTCCTCGGCATATTCGGCTCTGATGGATTTTGTGCTCGCCTTACTTCCGGTAAGGAAGCTACTTGAACCCTATCGAGGCTCTCTCGCCTTGTTCTTCTCGAGAACACGGCGAGGCTGTTGTTCTCCCTGGAAGCACCCCAAGGATTGTCTCTAGCTGACATCAAATACGTCAGTGGCCACTTATCTGGCATCTTAAAATGAAAACGAAAGAGAAAATTGGGGTAGCAGTGGCTATGAGCATGGGCATCTGGTGGGAATAGTCTATCCAACGATAGAAAACAAGCTTCAGACGCTGACTTACTCAACAAAGCGCTGGTTCTACAGCGATCGTTAAGTGTTACTATCTAGGGAAACCCCATGGCGAGGACTTCTTCTGTAAGTCGCGAAGGGCATTACCACTGAAGCGTGGCTGTTAACCAGTCGGGACAGACGAGGGAGGCAAACTGGTCATTTGGGGCAGCGCCGAAGTTGCTACGACCATCATGGCCGCTTCTATCCCCGTGCTTCGAGTACTCATACGAGACTTTAGAGAGTCCGTTGCTTGGCGTCGCCGGTCGGGCTCGTTCAGAAGCGCGTTGAGATCGTTTGGACGAAAGTCAAGAAGGATAAGCGGTCATGTCGTTATTGCTGACCATGACCAGCATGCACAACTGCCACGCTCCCTAGACGATCAGAGGAGCGAAAAGTCCACCGTAAGTTGGGTTGATTCTGGAGGGATTACTCGAACTCAAGAAGTGCATATTAGATTTGACAGTCGAACTGATGTGCACTTTGACGATGAATTTGACCCCGAAGGTTTAACTCGCGGAGTGGAAATGACAGGACTTGGATAACTGTATGATCTCATTTGAAATATTAGTCTCTCATCTCAATATAAAAGTACCGTGGCGTTGTCCTTTGGATCTTCAAGAATAAGCGCAAAGAGATCTCAATCGCGAGACGGCATTCCTTAGTCATACGGGGCTAAAAGATTACGTAAATTCCAGACTCGCAATTTGTATACGTTCAGATTTGTATGATTTCAAAATGGCCATCAAAGGCAAGGCGGCAAATCAATGATAAAATTGGATGTGCGTAGAGTTGTTAGGAGACTGATGACAGATGCTGATTTCTGGAGAAAATGGTGCATCAGCCACACGAAGTGGCGCAGCTGGTACAACTAAGCCACAACCACTCAATTCGTTAATCCATTACCTGATGTCAACTGTGGCGCGTATCGCGACGCGACTTGCAACCTATCTCGACGTCCAACTGGATAGACGGACGTTATTCCAAAGAACTAACGGTACTGTATGCGATGTAATCTGGATCGAAGCAACTAGGCTATAAAAATACTCCAATTCCGGAGACACCATGGCTACCAGTAAGCAGAAACCCCAAGAATTGCCGGATGCGAATTAACACATATACAAGGCCGTGAAGAGCGCATGCAACAGCGCATGCGTGGGGCTGGGTATGTAGTTCCTCCACCCATGCAGGTCTCGGGTTCTTGTATAATAATCTGGTATATAGACGCCACGAAGTTGCCGACGACTCCTTTGGCTTCGTCCTCCCCGGCGTCGAGGCGGAAGCATCTCCAGCTCCTTCGCCGCCACCTCCACAATCCGCGCCGCGATCAGAGCCTAATACGTCTGCAAAGCGACGGCGATTAAACCCCGAACCCGGCTCGGCGAACTCGCAACCACCATCTAGTGCGACTACTTCATCAAGAAGGACATCAGCCCGACTTAGTGGGGGCAGATCCGATCCTTATGATGCCATTCAAAAGGAGAGCCCCGAAGATGTATCAGGATCTCCCGAAGAGCCTTCGCCGGCCGCAAGTTTGACGCCTCAAGGGGCACAGATCGAAGATGAACCGTTGGAGGCCGCGCCAGCGACGGTGGAGCAATCCGTGACGCGCGGATCCGGGACTCCTCGACACTCTACAGGAGTTGTGGCTGAGGAGGTTACGGAAAGCCCTGCTGAAGCCCCGGGGAGTGGGCAAAGACGTCGGATCACAGTATCCGAGAGTGTTACTCGGAGCGCGAGGCTTTTAAGGACCGTGACGGAGGACGACGCTGCGGCTACGGGCGAGTTCACATTGTCATCACCCCTTGCCGCGCGGAAGAGTAGACTTAGCGCTGCCACTGCAGCCGCGTCTTCGGCACGATCAACGCGAACAGCCGCGAAAGCATCAGGAAGCCCGACAAATGGTAACGTTGGCGAGTCGCCGATAGCCAGACCACCCCGAAGAAGCGATGGCACAGCATCTACAGGCTCTGCACGATCTCTACGAAGTCAAAATAGACCTGCCACCCCCAGTACGGTAGATGCGCTGTCCTCGCCTCCTGAGGCCGCGGGTACTGCTAGTGCCAGGAAGCCTGCGCCGAAGCTAATGCCTAAGAACACGTTCAAGCTGGCTAAAGCTAATGGTCGAGAGGTTGAAAAGGAAGTTCAGGTAGTAGCAGAGGCGGATGATGAACAAGCCGAGGAGGTCGATGTCCAGACGGCTGCTAGAAAGATTGGTCGTAAACGTCCGCGGCCTAGCCCCCCACGAGAACCATCTCCGGAACTGCATTCGAGAGTCGACGAAGATGCTCGGCCGGCGAAGAAAAGCAGGCAAAAGAGAGTACGTGATAGCCCAGCAAAACAGTCACAGCCCAAGGCACCCAGAGCCAAAAATAAGCCATCTACAAGAAGAAGGAGTGATGGTGATGCAATTCCTATTATTGTGCAGAGATACACGAAACGCCTGCATCAGAACGAAGGTGATACGGATGCGGATATTCTCAATGCTGAGATTCCGTTTGCCAACCGAGGTGGTGTTAACGTAATTGATGTGCTTTCGCAAATATGCGACGAGGTTATCGAGTCTAGCTTGGAGACACTACATGGAGCCGCTGTCAATGCGAAGGACGCCCCTACGAAGAGGGAGTTCAGAACCAAACTTCGAGCTCTGGAGGCATTCCAGGAAGAATTACGGACACGTCTTCTGGAGCATGTAAGTCACTACAAGTTGTGAAATGTGTATAGCAACTAATGAGTCTAGACCATTGCTCTCGATACCATGCACGCGCTTAAGAAGCGAGTGCGGTCAGTCCAGAGAGAGAAGCTCTCGCTTCGGACAGACATTATGCGCATTCGTGCCGAGAGAGAGCAGGTAGCTCTGAAGATGGATGCAGTGAGAATTCGCCATGAAACGGCGAGCAAGGAATCACTAGTACGTCCTCTAGTTCAGCTGATATCGCCATCTATCGCCTTGCTAACTCGTCGCACCAGAACCAACTAGGACTTTCCTCCGCAATGGATGATATAGAACTAGCTATTGAGAACGGGAAGTCTGCTCAAGATCTCAACCCGAAGGAACGGAAGGCGGCTGAGCTGTCGAACCTCGAGCTATTGATTTCGAGAGTGGCTAGTCAGGCAAGCGATGGTGGCGGGAATCTCAAACAGATCAAGGACTTCAATGCCTTCCTCGAACGCGCCGCCGCTGCTCTTGAGCGAAGATAGTGTTTGGATGAACAAATGATAGAACGCAAAATTTCGTGCTCGGGAAGTTTTACCGTTTTGCGTAGCATTCTACAATCATTCTTAAGGGCGACACCATCACGTCCTTGGGAGATGCAACACCCACCTAAGACACCGGCATGCCCACTGAGCTTCCCGCCAGGGAGCCGCAACTGTGGCTGAAACGCCCACTGATTAATAAGAAATTGACCGTTATACGTGATAGGGACCCGGCGGTGAGGATCTAAGTAGACAGCCAAGTCTTCGCCTCGGGGTTCAAGTTCGCTATAGGCACTTGATAACTAGATAGGTACCCTAAATTGATGATCTACGAACGTCATCAATATCAACATCCCTTTGGCTATACATAGAGCTCAGCCACAGGACTGTTGTGGAGGGCCAACATCTGATTGGTCCATCGCACGAATTCATATACAGCCCTCTGAAGATCACCACAAATGTTACCTTTAGGTAATCCTACCAGCCTTTCGGAAGATGATGTACTATGCTGGCGCTGTATTTGTCTATCGGTCAAGAGAATAAAGCACAGCCTCTATAATAAGGTTTTGCATACCAATCCATTGTGGAGAGTATCAGACGTCAAGTTTCGAAAACAGTTGTTTAGGTCCAAAGTCCAGACGAATGCAAGCAATTCGAAGGATTCTGTCGCACATTGTTCGGCCACCATAATCCCGGTTCTCATTTTTCAGCCCTGAGCCTTGGCAAAACGCCCAGACCCTGGTGGTTTGGTAGATTGGTACGGACGGCGCTTGCAAGCGCCTTTCGTACAGACTTGGCAGTCTTAGAAAGGACGAAAGGGCTTCAAATTTCGAGATGTTATGATTCCCGCCATATAGACGTAGAAGGGGAAGAACGCCACAAACGGGTTTGATGTGTAGAAGTCTGAGGAGAAACACGTTCGGAAACAATTCCTCCCATCTCCTGCGTTTCCCCAGGCCCCCCACCTGAGCTTCAAACACAAGCACTAGAAGCTCAAGCTTAGGCTACAATGTATCAAAGACATACAGATGTTAAAAATATCGCGATGATCGTGGCGGTCCAGCCCATATACTATGTAAAGGAATGAATGAGATCAGGGTCCGTCCCTACTGACGCAACATAAAGCAAGATTAAACCCACCGTGGAGCTTCCAGGTCCCCAATCACCGCGCTGAAAACGTGTCAGCCTTAAGCGCGCCGGCCCTCTTGGCGTTTTACACAGCCAACAACTTCCAAGAAACCAACAGCTGGTGTATCGCGCTGGATCAGACAACAAACTACAACCGCATAGCCACATCGTAATTACCGTCGTACAGGAATTTGCCTTATACGAAGGGAAAACTCTTTGGTTTTGCTCTTTCCCTTCTGATCTTTCGGGTTCTTTATCTTCAATCTCCTATCCGCTCATCTATTCTGTTAGCTGCCAGCATTCGCTTTTGGACATTGTTACCCCTAGGTATCATTCGACAGCACAGTAGAGCGGCCAATCGAACAATCCTCAATCAACGCCATGGCCGTACACGACTACCCGTACAAGAAAGGCGTCAACGTCACCGCCTGGGTTCTCCAGTTCCTCGTCTGCATCATCCTTCTCGGGGCGTCGGCATGGTTATTATGGCTGGTGAACTCGGAGGATGCTCTCGACAATTATAGTGGCCTTTTCACGTATGCAACCCCCACGGTCTCAATTGGTGGCATGGAATAGGGTTGGGTTGGGTTGAGACAAGAGTAGATGAGCTAACATCGGACTGAAACTTTATAGCGTCGCCGCCGGCCTCCAGATCGCCATCGTGCTCGTGAACATCATCATGAACATCATCGAGATCGTCTTGATATCGAAGAAGCGCATGCCAGTGGAGCTGTACCTGTCGAGCGCGTGCATCAAGAGCGCCGTTTGGGGCATCATCTTCATCCTCGACATCGTCTCTCTATCGATCATCTCCATCATCTTGACTTTGATCCTGACGTACGTACTACCACCCACCTGGACCCATTCGCCTGCATGGATACATCTAGCCGAGAAGCCATAAAGTAGCGGACGCGCGTAGCTAATGTTCAAGTAGTGCGACGTCCTTATTGCAGCTCGTCCATGGAGCGATCCTCGTCCACCGCAAGCGACGCGGCACTCTGCGGGGCGGAAAATACGCACCGACTAGCAACCCGGACGCCGGCTTGATGGAAGCCCAGTACGGCGCGCCGCAGGCCGGATACTACAACCCTGGCGTCAGCACCGAGTACAAGTCGTCCTCGCCCGTCGCATCGCCAGTGCCGCCCCAGTACGGGTTCACCGCCCCAGCCTACGCCCCGCAAGCCACCGGCAGTTCGTACGAGCTAGACAGCCGGCCCCAGCATGCTTAGGAGAAGTCGGGGGGTATTATGGACCGCGTTATCTGATCGACGGATTGCATTTCATTGCGGATGCTTGATCTTTTTTTTTTCTTCTCCCCGACTTCGCGCGCTTGTTGGCTTTACTGGGATTGGGTACGGTTGGATCGAACGGGTTTGGGCCACTACTGGACTGTACAATGGGCGGTGATACCTGCATATACGACGTACATAAATTATGAGGATTATCGATAGAGGATCAATACATCGGAAACGGGGGTCTCACCTAAGCCCGTATCAGGTACCAAGGCTCCATGTGTTCATCCACCCGTGAGTCCAGCCATCTCAACGCGTTCGAGTGCTGTCGTTTAGCTGTGCTGGCAGACCGATGGAAATTATTATGATAGTTTCCGTGATTACTGCTTCTGGGCGCTCCTTGATTTTATACAGGTTGATACCTGCTTTAATGGACGCGCGACGTCGCACCATAATTATGTAGGCACCTACACCGAGCTTAACCGAACTCGGACTTCGGCAAGCCGGCAGAGCTCCATGTTGCTCCAACGGGTCCCAAACCGTACATATTGGGTGGGAAGGGGGGCAGAAAAAGCCACGATGGAACCATTCGAAGTCCAAAGGAGAATGACACATTTCTACCAGGTTCTTCAGCAGCTAGAAATGCCAGGCCCTAGCCCAACCAGCCTACGTCACGCTCCTACAGAACTACCGAAGGGACCTTGAGATCAACATATGTACAGGCACAGATCGTAATCACTTTTATTCCCCCTTCAATTCGACAGTGACTGCTCTGATATGAAGCACTGTACGCATTGTAGCATTGTGTTGGTAGGACTTATCATGAATGAGCGGAAATGATAGGGGATAACACTGCATGTCTCAGCCGATATCTACGAGAGACGAGGCACGCGTGTAAGGAGGGCATGGCCACAATGCTGTCTCTCGGCCAATTGAACTGTTCAACCCGCACAGACAGTAGCGCCAATTGCGGGTTGTCGTATCTTTGGTAAGCGTTCTAGATTTGCCTTATATTTATCGACGCGCTTAGAGCTCTCTTATCGGCTATACATATAGAGACGTTACCTAGATGTTAACAGACCTAACCGGACTGACAAGTCATTAATGTTCAGCTCCATGTGCTCAATTGGAACCTGGGGACGGGTACGACTTGTAGGCGCGGCAGAGTTCGCTATTCGCCGTATCACCCCCCGTATTACATAGAGGGCACCGTGGAGAAGTGATTGGCTCTGTGCCATCTGCAAGCCCATCCCCGTTAGCCCAGTTAGAGTATCATGCAGATGAAAAAGGATGAGTGCTTTCTAGAAACCCACATCCAATGGATCGAGCAACGCAAGTGCTGACGACAGGACTGGATGACCACCCGCGGCCGTCAAATCTGCTCCAAGTAGTTCCAATAAGGCAAGTACCACATGCAGTCGTAATGTTTTCCGTGGGGATCTTCATTCAATGGGGGACCCGGCCAACAGCTTCAAGCTTTGTGGCTTGCAGATTTTGGTCTGGCGCCGCGCTGTTTCCAATCAAGGCAAGGGTCCCATACAAGGCCCTACGAAACCTGCTAACGCTCTGGGGGGTTCCAGCCCCCTGTTTACGATATGTGACTGCAGGTGTGCACCCGGTAGAAGCCTATCCATAGCAGCTGGACGTGGGCGTAGAATCCCTCGGGCTCCAGGGGGCTGCCGTTATACCCGCCAACCTGATAAAGGGCGGCCTCCCGTCTCTCCAACGTACAAAAAGACGCCCTCACCGCTCTTGTCCGCAGTCCCAATCCTCTCTGCCATTGTCGCCCATTTTCAGCCCGTCTGTCATTCCCTACTTACCGCACACGCTCTCGAACCCTTTCATCCTCTCAATAACACAAAAACTACCACCAAGATGCCTGCCGTCGAAGAGCCCCAGCAGCAAGCTCCCATGGAAATGACCTCCACCTCTGGCGTCGTTACGCAACAGCCCGTAAGTCATCCATCTGCTCTTCCGCACCTAAAGTCGTAGGTCGTACCGAGGCGTCCAATTGACACGCTTCCGTCTCACGAATAGGCCACCGAGCCCCAACCCCAATTCGGCAACCTGCGCGGTGGTGAAGAAGCCGGCTGCGAGATCTGCTGCGGTCTCTGCGCCTGCGACGAGGGCTGCTGCTAAGTGCGCGGCCGCGACCCTGCCCGGCGCACGAGAAATCTCCCGTAGTGCTGTGAAACGGTTTACCACATCGCAACTCGCACTAGCACATCGATCGAACGACCAGTACCCCGCTTCTCACCACCACGGCGGCGTTGGTCATGCATGGATGTGTCAGCAAGGGAAACTCGGGCGATTTACGTTGGTGTTCGGGATCAAATGAAATAAATATTACTGCTGGCAACAGGCGAGCTCGTCCTGCCTTTCGGTAGCCTTGTCAATAGAAAGCCTTTACGACCAAATTTCATGACTTATCAACGAGTGCCGGTCTGAAGTGAGATGTGAACTGCCCGCCCGCTTTCTTACGTATCATCGTTCTTGGCGTCGCGAGCGCGAGCGTGGTGCTGAGTGATCGAATCCCGACCAATTCGTCGCCTCCCAGCGGCGCCAGTGGTCAGCATCGAGGCTCTGTCCGCTCCCCCGAGGCTAGGAAAGAAGCTATCGACGACAACCACGACGACGAAGGTAAGATGAAGTTCCGCAACCCGTTCTATTTCGGGTCGAAACTTGTCGAAATAAGCATTTGCCTCAATTCTTGGCGATCTCTTGGCGGCGCATGTCCGTCCGCCAAGTTGCTTGTCAAACGGGGACCCTAAATTTCGCCATCGTCCCCGTCATGGCCGTCATTTGTAGCTAAGGTCCTGCTGATCCTCTTGGGAGAAACGCATGCGACTTGTGATTCGCGAACGAGCAACTTGGCGCGGTTCATTCGTCCGATGTTGCACCATTCCGCCCTTACGACTACTGGCATCTGAGACATGCATACTTCATGGGAATACTACGTTCTCAATTTCTATCCTATTTCATATCTAGCCCGACCGGCGGGATCCGTATTCTATTTGCACATTCGTCTCAGGGATTGTGTACAACGAAATGCAATTACCTCAGCTTGAAGCTTGGCGTGTGAAAACGGTGAGACTTGGGCCAAGAAATCTAAGGCTAGAGCTCAGGCCGGGTCTGGACACGTGACAGCCAAGTGAGAACAACTATACTCGGTCGTAGAAGGTCATTGTAGGCCTTGAGTCCCTCGATCGCGGTCTATCCGTGGGCCTGAGAGTGATACTCGGTTGTGGGAACGCTCAGTATATACATAGAATAAGAGCATTCCCGGTCGCGGTTTATCCATGGGCCCTCATTGCTTTCTCCAGCCATGTAAATTAAGCGACCAACTACAGGTGAGCTCCGCACTTAGCCCCAAACGCATATTGCACTTAGAATATAACCCGTAATTTTCGATGGTTTTCATCAATGAATCACCTAAATGGTCACGTGGTGTAATGGTTAGCACTTGGGATTCTGATTCTTGGATCTCATCGAAATCCTAACTCGAAGATTTCCCACAATCTGGGTTCGATTCCCAGCGAGACCTTTCATTTTTTCACCCTCACTGCCATATACTTTTCTTTTTCCCTTTTCCCATCATCAATTTTACGTCCATCTCTAATCGACTATAGAATACGCACGTTGAAGTAAATTTCAAGATCAAATAACTACCTAATCAAGACCAACTAAATGTATCCAAATCCTGGGGATTATCCCGAAATATTCGAATAACTGAATTGCTTAGATGCCTGTCCTCTGTTGCCAGTGTGATTCATTTCTTTTAGCCATATCTCTGGGAGGGTTATAGCATATATATGGACGTTCAATACAGGTATAATACAATTCAGGCATAGTCCCCCGAAACCTCATCAAGCTTCGTATCCGGGGCTGTCTGTGGCATTCATATCTCAGATTGTAGAGCAAAGAAGCATACGTCACCGCTTCCCGTCACCACCGCGGAACGTCCCACTGAGTTTATCCCACAGCGTCTCCTCGCCTCTCTCCTTCCGCTCCTGCCTCTCCTGTTCCTGCTTTTTCCACAGTTCCTGGACCCGCGACGCGACCTCGGCCTTTGCGCGCAGCTCCGCCCTGTAAGCTTCCTCTTCCGCGGCCTGGTCCTCCTCGGCGACCTTTTTTAACCGCTCCTTCAGTATCGACCGTTGTTCCTGCGTCAGTTCTTCTTCTTGCGGCTGCTGCTTCTGCTGGTCCGCTGCTACGGACGCTCTCGGTAGCAACGGTGGGAATTTCGGTATCGGGCGGCCTTCTTTCTTCGCCGCGGCGATCTCGGCTTCTTGCGATAGCATGCGCTGGTACAGTGTGTCGGCGTGCAGTTGGATGTCTTCTTCGACGTCGGGGGAGCGGTCGTAGGTCGATAGGTAGCCTAGGGCTTTTAATAATCTCTGTGTCATAGCGAATAAGTACATCTCTTCCGAGTACATCGTAGAGAAACAGGAATATATTGAACCCACAGTCTGCATCATGTAGCACCTCTCAAACTTCTTGACCTGCTCGCGACACATGGTCATGCGCTCCGAGAAGGACGGGTTCATCATGCACTGGCGCCAGTCGAGCTGCTCGAGGGCGCAGTTCTCCAGCGCCGCCTTGCCGATCTGGTTCTTGCGCTCCTTGTAAGCCTCCAGCACGTCCATCAGCTTCTCGTGCTCGCTCTTGGTCTCGGCCTCGATCTCCGCCAGCGGCCGGTACGTCTTCCACAGATGCGCATACCGCCCGTCCTGGAATTGGCTCTCCCTCGGCACGACTGGTCTCTCCGGCTGCCCCTCTGCGGCTTCTGCTTTGGCCGCGCTCGCTCGCTTCTCTTCTTTCGCGGGGTCCTGCTGCTGCTGCGCGGCGCTGTACTTCACGGGAGACTCCCGCTCGAGGAATTCGCGGAGTTTGGGATCGAGCTTGCGCAGCGGGTCATCGCCGCTCGAACTCGACCAGAGACTATCCCACCAGCCCATGACGACGAATCGCGAAGTCTAGGAGAAGTTAATTGTCAGTTGGCTCCGTAGAGCTCTTCCCAGTCACATTGCATTTGGGGGGGAAACTTGCTGGTGCGTAATGCCAAAAAGTTCGTTATCGTTATCGGACGTCGATATGCATTTAACCATTTGAGTTCAGTTATTAACACTTTAATATCCGCATCGTTACGATAACTGCTAAGGATTGTTTACCTAAATAAGCTTGAATCAAGTGTTTTTATTTTTTATACTTTATGCGAAGAAGATCGTAGTCTAAGATAGCTGAGGTAAGCCTATGTATACGAAGGGCTTCTTCCCTTAGCTACCTAGGTTTATAGTTTCTTGCGGAATAATGTTACATTTCCCTTCCTGCTAGGTCGACCTTGTGATAATAGATTGGTTAAGTTGCTAGACCTGGCGGTGGTGTGACGAGCAATGAGATTCGCTGAAACGAAATGGAAATTGTGGTTAAACGCTGTCTACTTTCCAAAGATTAGGATTTTAACAGTCGATTCTGACTGGATAGTCTAGATCGGGTCGGGAGATCCTCACCATGGCTATTAGATAGGAATGAAGGCATCGCCTACTTGGGAGATGATCCCTCTGTTCATACTTAGATAAATTGAACTGGAATTCCCCCTATATAACACATTGTCAAACTATCTCGGTTGCTCTTTCGCCTATGTCGCAAGTAAATTCAAATGGCAATAATCATCCTTATATAGAATAAGGCACTTGCTTCCAACATCCGGGGCCCAGAACTTAATCTGGCTAGGTCATGGCACCATCTACCAAAGAGTCATGCTGGAGCACTTCACGGAAGACGGCGTGAGATATAGAGTCTTGTTCTACCTGTAAGCTGACGGCCTATGGAAGCTCCGGCCATGTTGAAGGCTAAGAAATCTGTTGAAGCTCACTTTGCATGAGGAATTCGAGTGTTCAGGGGTATGTCAAGAGAAGGTAGCCTTTCTTTGATCATTAACGTCCACCCATTAGCTATAAGCTACCGTTACAAGGAGCGGCCCTTAAGTTATTACAAGCGAAGACGAACACGAAACCAGAAGTTGAAGGCTACGACGACTCAGCTACGCGCTAGGGAGAGAGCTGCCAGGTCTTGAATTGGGAAACCTCAGTCTGACATCTAAGTAGCCAGATATATATTTTCTTCAAGAGTAATCGTAAGTCTTCCGAATCCTGAATTCGATGTTGTGTAGATATTTTCCCAGTTGACGGTGCGAGATACGATGGTTTTCTTTCAATGATATGCCAATAGACAAGTTCCCCAGCAGGGGTCAGAAGTTCGGTTGGGGTTCTGGAAACACAAAAGTACATGACTCTGTTCGGAATTTGGAATCAGCATAGCAAGCGAAACTAAGGCCGTCGCTTGAGTCAAGTATGTGTAGGCGTGCATCACAGCTTTTGCTTGTAGACTCGTTTCGGTTTAGGTCCTAAGAACTGATAAATCATCGACCAAATCGTCACTAGATAGTTGGAGACGGCCGACACTTGGGGGTGTCTAACAGAAGCTCGGGCTTCAGGAGAATTCGCGATGAATCATGCATACTCTGCTCCAAACACCTGGAATCTTGGCATACGAAGCAGTTTGTGGCCTAGGCAAATCATGCTGTCCACCTGGAAGCTTGCTCGTCGCAAGCTGACTCTGTAAATCCAGTCACACCATGGCGGGAAGAATATAAAATCTGGTATATCCTTTTTATTTCTCAGAACTGCCGATGCTGCATCTATGTGCCCTGGCAGAAAGCCTATGAATCACCCGTTCCGAATCTGAGATCATGAAGAACCATGAAGTAACAACGCCGTCGATGCCCAGGAAAGATCCCCAACTTAGAACTTGCTGAACTTCTTCACCGCCTTGCCGGTTCGGGGAAGTACACGAAGGACGTTGAATCGGACCTGTCACGTCGTACAAGTTAGTAATGCGTCTTATCTTAGAATCATTTCATGCAACGGCGTAGCATGCGGGGGACTCGTAGGCAATTCAAAGGAGAACGTACAGTCTTGCTCAGAGGTCGGCACTGGCCGACTGTAACCTGATCACCCTCCTCAACACGGAAAGCCGGCGAGACGTGCGCGGCCAGGTTCTTGTGTCGCTTCTCGTATCGGGCGTACTTGGGGATGAACTTGAGGTACTCGCGTCGGATGATGACGGTTCGGTGCATCTTGGTGGAGACGACGGTGCCGGTCAGGATACGGCCACGGATGGAGACGAGACCGGTGAAAGGGCACTTCTTGTCTGTGTTGACACCGGAGTTAGCTTCGCAGTTCCCATCTCTCGTAGAATCCGACATTCAGATTGCGGGTTCCGACTGTTCCAGTGCGACTGTCCACTTGATGTTGCAATTCAATTATCAAGCCATGAAACGCCCCGAAATCTTTGCTATCCAACTTCGCGCGTTCACGTACCAATGTAGCTTCCCTCGATGGCGGTCTTGGGGGTTCGGAAGCCCAGACCGACGTCCTTGTACCATCGGCGGCCACCCTGAGTAGTAAAAGCATCAGCAAGAGCGTTCGTCAATCAAATTAGAAGACGGGGGGGGTCGCCTCACCTTGCCAGGTCGCGTGGACTTGGCCTTGACCTTGGAGTTCTGGAAGATATGGGGCTGCTTCTGGAAAGCACGCTCCGACTGAACAGTCAATTCCGTAGCCATGTTTGCGATGTTTTGTCGGAGTCGCAAATGTGGTAGGGATCCGGAATCGTGGTGTTGGTGGTGGTGGTGGTTGCGATGATGCGAAAAGATGCCCGAAATTGAAAATAGCCCTGGGTAAAATCTCAAAAACATTAGTTGTGTGGGCTCGCTTGTGGGAGGATCCACCCCAAGGTTCAGCCCCTTGTGGCTTTGATGCTACAATTGGTAGTGGGGTGTCCTGTGGCGCAGTGGCTAGTGACAGCCAGTTTGAAATGTAATAAAAGCATGGACCACTCTACACCTGGAAGGCAGGCAGACAAGGATCGAGCGCCGATGAGTAAGGATCTACGTAGTAACGACCCCACCTAAATTCAATGTTTACAAACAAGGGTCTCGTCGACGCGATAGCTTGAATCCACCTAACTGGAACACAAGGAAGTCGATGTCGGTTTGACGATACTTACCATTTTCAACCTCCACGCCAGACTTATACATACTAGGTGCTTCTTGCAACACATCCTCAAGAACAAGCCTACCACCGCGGCATTGTAATCATTGTATTCAGAATATTGGAGGTAGCTTCATGCGATAACGCCATTCACGTGTCACGACAACTCGGTACTACGCCCCCCTCAACTATGGGACATGGTTGCTTTGCGACACTTGAGAGAAATTGATCTTCATCTTTGTCGCCAACATGTCTAATCGCGCCGATTCAACGATGCCGTCCACGCGACGACCTAGAAAGTCGACCGGACACTCTCCCGTGCGTAAGAGGATGGAGAAAGAAAACATCACTGTGGACGTGGCTAGTTCTTTGGCCAGTAATGGAGGACGAAAGAAGTCCCGGAGCAAGAGTATGGGCCCTGGAGGGCTAGACGGTCTGAAGCCAGCATCCGGCAATAGACGTGTGGTAGATGATGACATTCCTGTCGCTGCTAGAACGCGTAGCTCACATACAACTACACAGTCATTAGCAGCAGCTCCTGCTAGGCCACCGCCGAGGTCGATTCTTAAGCCGACCATGCCACTACCGGAGATCCCCTCGTACAAATCCAAACAACCTGCTCGCAACTCACCAGCCATACAGGGAGCCGACAAGCTACCTAATCCCTTCCAGAACGACGACTCCAGTTCATCTGGGACGAAGATCGCAGTGCGTACCGAAGAGGAACAACAGGCTGCTGCACGCGAAAGAGAGGAGCGGGAGCGCACTCAGCTGGAAAAAGAAATCAATGATCGCCGAGAAGCTCGACGTAAATCTCTTGCCAACCGAAGAGTTTCTTTTGCGGCTGAAGCCACCCTCCATACCTTTCATGAGGTTGAGTACATGCAGGACTCTACAACTTCAACAGACTCTACAAGGCGAGCATCGTCGCTTGCTGCGCAGTCGCCCGCCATCGCCAATCCAGATGCGCAGCCCTCAGATCTACTACTCACTCATCCCGAGCCAACAGGCAACACTGTTCCTGGTTCCCCAGACGATCAACAAGACATGCACCAAAGAAGGAGGCGGAGAAGTTCGGCTGCCTCCCAGCTTAACTTCAATAATCAGATGGATGATACAATGGCCTCGAGCGTCTATAGTTCAGATTCTGAGGCGACAGATGGTATGATGGAGGCGCACGAGGAGATCGGTTCGGACTCGGGTAGCGATTCAGATGCCGATGGTGTATCAATGGACCTTGATGTTGACGAAGTTACCGGCACCTCGATTGCATCTGCCGTTTCTGCTCGCTCGAATTTCACCACGGACTCGACCGATACACTTGACACGGCCCTTCGACTTGCATCCCGTCGCGCTGAGACCCAATCACTCGATGAAGAGGAAGAAGTCATTCCTTCGTTTGGGTGGGTGAGGAAGCCCGCCCCGAAGCAACATAGTCCGTCTCGAGATCAAGAGAATCTACCAATATCGAAGGTTAGTCCCGTTCAAGATAACGATGAACAAGAAGAAACTGGCGGCATGGACATGGATATGGACATAACAAACGCGGTTGGTGGCATCATTAGAACAAGTCATAATTCCATAGACGGGGCTGAGGAGGAAGAGATGTCAATGGATGTTACTCGGGCGCTAGGTGGAATCCTACCTCAACGCAGTAAGGTGCAGAGCGTACAACCAGCTAGCCCAGATAGAACCGAAGAGGACTCATTGAGTGAAGATGCCCCTATGGATTTTACCATGGCAGTTGGCGGTATTCGGCAGGGTCCACAATCTGAGCACGACCCCTTCGATCTTGACAACGAAGAGAACGAGGATATGTCTATGGAATTCACGACCGCCGTGGGTGGAGTACTATACGGAACCAAACCCGGTGCCGCGACGAAAAGAGCATCTTTGGGTCGCCGCCGCACTATGACTGCTGGCAATGATGAAGCGACGATGGATATGACAGTTGGTTTGGGTCGCATTCTTCCTGCTAACGAGAATGTTGAGAGTGATGGGGAGGATGTTGAAGAAGCTACAATGGGAATGGATATGACCACGGCGATAGGAGGAATTATCAAAGGCCCGCCTCCAGTCAAAGACCGGACGGAAGCAAGGCACCTCATGGAACAAGAGGTTGATGATGATGACAACGTCCCGGCATTACGCACATCTGCGAAGCGACGCTTGTCCGAAGTCATTTCTGGCACGAACGTTTCAGAATCGGGAAGCCCTGGATTGTCTGCCTTCCGGGGTCAAGGGCTTCGTCGGAGTAATGTATTCCAAAGCTCCACGAGCCCCAAGAGCAGCTCACCTGTTCGAGAAGTGTCAACGCCTACGAAATCCGGCACCCTAAACAAGCAAGGGCCTAGAACGCCATTGAAGAATTCGGCCGCACGGAAGTCAAAGTCGCCTTCGCCTTCAAGGGCTCGACTTAACTCTGACTTGAACGCTTCTACGCGAAGATCCTCTTCAAAGAATGGCCAAGTGACTGCCATATTCCAGCAAGACCCTTCGACCGGCCTATCAACACCACGAGTCATTCTAACCCCTCAGACAAGGCGGCTTTCGGGCGTCGGTGCCGATAGACCTGGTCTTGGATCCCCTAAGGTTGCTGCTATCCTTGAACGACGTGGATCCATTGGGGAAGCGGCAGAGAACTTCGTGCCGCGTGAGGCTGCCCGAACTGTTACGTTCGCCGACCCGCGAATAATGGAGACCGAAGTAGACCAAGAACGCCAACAGGAAGCCGACAAGGAGAATCGTCGCAAACTACTAGAGAGAGAAGCTGATGGTGGCGACGAGGAGAACACCACAGCAAGTCTAAAGGATATGATTTCCAGCATGACACCCAAGAAGAACAACTTTAAAGGCCGTAAAAGCCTGCATGTAGGCAGTGCTAAAGGTCTCCTTGGCAAGCGCCCTGCTGAACTTGATGAGGACGAAGATGAAGCCGAAGAGAGAGATGGGATCAAGCGACTGAAAAATCACCAAAGCAGTCCTGTCAAGAACGTAAGATTACATGCACCCCCTTCAAAGGCGGAAACGACAGGGCGGGTGACTCGCTCTACCAGTAGAGGCCTGGACGACGCCAATGGCAATCGAACCACGACACCGGTGCTTTCGCCCAAGAAACCATCTACAGCAATACCCTCCCCCCGGGCCAAAGAGCGCTTCAAGGATGTCGACTCCAGTCACCCTACCAGCACACTCAATTTTGATGAATCCCATGTTATGACCGACTATGAAGCTCAAGTTGATAACGACGGAGAGCGAATCCACCTTCAAGACTTCTTAAACATGACTAATATCCGCTTTATGGAATTAACTACAACGAAACGACGACATACCCAGGCTCCCACCAACGCCAAAGATGATGCGGCATCCGGAAAAGAAGATCTCTCTCTTGAGCGATGCGTTGTAGCAGGTGCTTGCACGGTCCCTATGCTGGAATTGTACCAACATGTAAGGATGTCCGCAACTTTTAGATGTACTACAAATGCTAACCATACTTAGTCTTGTCGAGAATTGAAGAAGTATATCTCAGAAGGCAGGAGAATAGTTCGCGAAATCGAAACCGAGACCCTTGAAGAGAACCCGCCGCTGTTCAAGGAGTACATGTCAGCATCGCCAGAGTACAAGCAATTCCTGGACAATCAATTCAAGAACGTCAAGACGCACGCACGACTGCTCAGCAAGGCTATGTGGTATGAGTGGCGCATGAAACTTCAGGATGGTCTCAAAGAAGGACTACTCAAGATTGACGAGGGCATGCAGGCTGACCAGCAGCTACTGCACAAGGAGCAGGACTTGCTCGACAAGATTCTACCTAAGCTAGTAGAGAAGTTCGAGTCATTGGAGCTAGAGCATGGCAACTTGCAGTCCGCGGCTGTGGAGCTGGCAGACTGTGACCCTGAAGAACTTGAAGCTGCTCGATCGGAACTCACGGACGTTGACGCAGATATCGAGGCTAAGATGAAGCAGATTGTGCAACTACGTCAGGAACTTGGCGAGACCGAATCCAGTATCGGCGAGTTGTCGCAACAGAAGGAAGCATGGATTTCTGATATTCAGAAGGCCGAGAGAATGCGGGAGGCAAACCGAGGTTGGACCTCTATTGAAGTTAACGCCCTAAAAGGTTGGTTCGTTCATCTACGCTCAACTACCGCGGAAAGCTAATGATTACGCAGCAAGGGTCGAGGCGATCGAAAAAGAGCACGGCTGGGCCATTACCGGCACAGTCGGGACAGCTCTCTCAATGACGTACCGAAAAGAGGTCGAGCTCGTGTTTGACGTTTCTTCATTCAAGGGCTTGAAGCCTACAAACTCGACAATTGATCTGTGGTACATTGCAGCCAATAGGGAGCGCGATCCAAAGCCAATAACGCCCGAAAAGGAATTCTTCCTCCAATGCATCAGGGATCATGTCCAGGGATTGGTCCAATCGCAGACCAGGATCAAGGATCTGCTGGGGGTGGTCAGTGCGGGCTGGAAGAAAGCCAATCACGTGGCAGAAAACGTGCGGCTCTTGGACTCCACTTTTAGGGTCAACGTCGCCAAAACCTCAGATACATCCATCGCCGTCCGCGCCCCTTTGCTGCTGCCCACGACTAAGACCAAGGTAGAGATTGCACTTGGGCTCCACGGGAGGAGCACCCCTGATGGCATTGAGGTCACCATCGTGCCCCAGGCGCGAGTCGTCTACGGAGAACAATTCAAGGTGGACAAGATCGTCGAGTATCTGACGACCAGAATCGGTGCCCGTGTTGTCACGAAGGAAGAGAATAGTAGCATCGAGTCATGGAGCGATGTCATCGTCGAACTCCACGAAAAGTTGATCGCAAAGGGGCGAAAGTAAGAGACACGAAGAGAGAGCGAGGCAGAGGGGAACGTGTTCATTATACTTCTAACCCTTCCCCGTCTTACTTTAATGAGTTATGACCGTCGTCCACGTAATAGGAGGATATCCCTGATGAACAGAAGGCGTTGGGGCTCTACAGCCAGGTTTGCGGACATTGATTCGCAGTGTATCATTTGAAATTCGTCGGCGTTAAGGTTGACCCTATTGACGACGCCGTACCTATTAAGCCTAGATAACCTCATTCACAATTGGTTTTTCTATTCATCAATACGAAATGATCCTTAACGACTTGATGCCTTTTTGTACTGAGGTGGAAGCACGACTTGAATAAATCCATATTATAGGGGCACCACCTAATTAGTACGATACGATTATTTCACTGCCAGCCTCTTACTATTAACAGCACAACAGCGGCATTTAATCAACAGATAGATACTACCTCCTGAAGCAATCTGCTAGAGCTACGTATCCAAGAAACGACTAGAAATGTCATTTACCTAAGTAACCACCTCTACATACAATGTGTCCAGTTAACAGGCGCCCTTAATTTGTACGAGCATAGGCCAGATCGCTGATGAATCAGTTCGTTTACTCTAAGGAAACGGACGAATCGTACCTGGTTCGTACACGCACTGGCAACGACCGCTGGAAAACCGCTGGCAATCATTTACCTAGGATCACAATAATGCCAGAGGTGTGTGCCCTTCGGAATTAGTACGATGTAAGGGGATGTGCCTACCGGGAAAATATGCTCTAGGTAATGACGTCCTGCATTTGACTGTTCCCAATGAGGACTTCTCATGACCTTGGCTTTCTCGCATATCTATTAGAACCTATAATTGAGTCCCAGCGGGCCGTGTTACTGCACAGCTGACCTTGGAAGTAACTTGGTACCTAATACCTGTGGTAATTGTAAACATTCTGGTGTGATATCGCGGCCCTGTCGTAGGGGAAAGGGTACACGTCGATAGAAGGGAAAATACAAGAATAGAGCGAAGAATACATAGGGATACATAGTTGTGCATGCCGTTACGCATGTATTTTATATGCTCGGCCTGTCGTACGTTCGTAAATACGTCCTCAAGAGGCGTATATCTTATATATAGCTACCAAAGCACACCATTATCATGATAATCTCCTGCGCTGAATCAGGGCGCAATCACGGCGGGATGCGGGCTCATAGGTGCTGGAAACCGCGTACCTTCAGTTGTACCGTTGCGCGTTGCCCATGGCACGCGTCCAAACACACTGGACCTGCCCGCCGCCCACCACACAACAATTCGCGGTGCCCCAGGAGACTGGCAGTATTCTTCAAAACTCTAAATCTGCCGCTCTGGTTGCCCGTCACCAATGTCACCGCCTTCGAGCAGCCCCGCGCGAGCACAAAACCCGAGTTTTCCTCCCGCAGAGCTCGCAATTTTTTTCTTCTCCCTTCCCACTACAGACCTCTTCAGATCTATTGACCGCACTCTTCCAACATTGACTGATTATTGATTCTTCATACATCTTCACTGTTTGTTTGCGTGCTGCTCAACACAATCGAGATGTCTTTCTCTACGATGCCCCTCTACACCGAGGTGATGGCCATCATCGCTGACTTCGTCACGATGGTGCTCCCCGACCTACCCATCATCCTCGTCATCTTCGCGCTCCTCTTTTCGTCTCCAATCAGGGCTAGCCTTGGTTGGAGACCCATTTGCGACATTGTCCCCTTTGTACTGGCTCTCAACGTGTATCTCTTTCGAGTGCACCCGGTACTAGGGATGGGACTCACTGGTCTCATTGTTTTAGTCGTCGGTGGCATCCTCTCAATGGCCAACGAGCTCAACGTCTCGGCCGGGTGGATATCTTGCTACCTGATTGCCCAAGCCGCCTTGGGGTGTTTCACACCTTATGGTTGGTACGGGTTCTTGGGGGCCTTGTGCCTAGTAAGATATCTGAACCACGGTCCGTTGGGGCTCGTTTGGCTCATTCCTCAAGGCTTCGCCTTTTGGCTTGTCCACCGGTAAGTCATCGCTTTTCGTTGTCACGATCCTGTGCCTTCACGCCTTCGATCACTGTCGTGCCCTTCTATTCATGTTCTACCTATGAAGCCTTCCACCATATCGTATCTTCCTATCCAAGACATACCCTTCCGTCGCCACTATACCCTTCGATCAACAGTACACATTCCCATCATGTCATATCTTCCTATCCAAGTTGTACCCTTCCATGAACATCGCACACCTTCGTCAACACTATATCCTCTCCTCATCCTATTCAAGACATATCCTTATATCAACACCATGCCCCTTCTCATCAACGCTTTGCCCTTCCATCAACATCCTACCCCTATATCACTTATGCGAGACATACCCTTTCAGCTATATTATACCCTTCCACCCATATCATGGCCCCCCTATTCGTCCCTGCGTCTCTGATTCATATCATTTCTTTCTATTATTCCATACCCTCGAATCAATGTCACGCTTTCCTATCTATGCCCTTCTGTTCACGTCAACTGTCCCATGCATATTTCACTTCGCCACCATCCCCTATGTTACACCGCCCCATCGACGTTGCCCCTATTCCGCCATCTCTATTGCGGTAACAGCTTCAATAAACGTTAAAATATCGTATATTGTTGAAATATTTACTAACGGGATATTTCCAGGTGGTTCAGTCTCTGGTTGTACGAATTCCATCTCGAACATGGCTATGTCCAATATCCGAATGTGATGCCGTACATCAAGGCCAAGCTCATGGAGCTCGACTGGACACCCGACATCGACGGCTTCAACAGCTCTGCCAACAGCCTTGCTCGCCGCTGTGCAGAAACGTTTGTGACTGTTGCTCAGAACGTCACACGCAAGCTCGCTGCCCGCTTGCACCCTCCCCCTCCCCCTCCCCCCACACCGGCCCCTCCGGCAACTCCTCGAGACGAGCGTCCTCCTCCAGGTACCAAGGAGGCGAATCCCAACGAACAATGGCTCTTCGGACCAGGGTTTATACCGAAACCCCCGAAATTCCAGACGGGTGTGGGCCTTAAGACTTTGAAGTTTTGCAACGGTACTCCTGCGGCTTTCAATTTCCGAGACTGTCCCCTACTCTCGGCCCTGGACAAGGCCCCCGTCAGGGATGATTCTCTGTGGGGTCATCGCAAAAGTCACCATAGGGTTCCGCTCGCTCGTCCGTATGTCCCGGCTCGCTACACCCCTCGGCCTGATCCTTCGTTGGTCTCCCGCACTCCTCCGGCGCCCCCATCGGAGTACCCAGCGTTGGTGTCTCAGGTTCCCGCGCAGCCCAGACAGATCCTGGACAAGGTTGTGCAGCCGCCAGTCCCCGACTTGGTTCCCTCGACAGGGCGTTCCACTCAAACCGGCAAGCAAAAGAAGCCTGCGCGCCTTTTGAATCCGGACACCTGTCGCATCACCAAGCCCCGCAAGCAAACCACCGTCCGGGACACATCGGTCAAGAGCCTCGCTTCTCGCATGACCGCCACGGACGAGCTCGATACCATTGCTCCCACCGCCTTTGCCAATGGTGCCCCTGTTGTCGGATCGTTGGCATTAGTCCCTGCTTTCGAGCCAACGGAGATTTTCGAGCCAACCGAACCAATGGCAGATCTCCGACTTCAGCTCACGATACCAGTGGCTGATACCCAGCAGTCGCCCGAGCAGGCCTCCGATTTCATGTGGGTCGACGAAGACCCTGAAATTATCGAACTGACGGAATACATCGCCATGATGGATCTCTTCACTGAACTAGATGACGAGATGCTGGCCGTTGAGTCTGCGCCAGTTCAACAGCCGGTTCATGGGCCCGCCCATGGATCAGCGGATGTACTGGCGGCTGCTCACCAGCAGTCCTTCCAGCTAGAATCGGAGCCTGCGCATACGCCAATCGTCAATGGGAACAAGGCTTTCATCCACCAGAGGACCATGTCTCTTGATGAAACGCCTGCCGTCAACACCCCAGCGACGCCGACACCACCAACGGCCAACAGGGTAGCAATGCCTACAGGGCCTAAGATCAACAACCACCCCCAGCCACAGGGTCCCCGCATTGGTATGGCCGGTCCCCAGTCTCAGATCCGAACGCTCATCACGAAGGTTCTGCAGCAACAGCCCCAGGGCCAGTCCTCGGCTGCACCCCAAGTCAGCCCTCAGCCAAGGACTATGCAGATCGGCACTCAATTCAAGAAGGATGCGCAACCTCAAGCCAGCACGTCCTCGGCTTCCGCCAAGGGAAAGGAAAAGGCCCAGTCCTTGACCAGCCCTGAGCCGCGGGCGATGCTGCTCGGTGCGCACGCCTACTTGAACGCGCAATCGGAAGCCGGGCCGTCCTCGGCGAACGCAACGGGAAAGGGAAAGGCTCCGTCCTTGACCAGCCCCAAGCCGTGGACGATGCAACAGCTCGGCATGCACTTCAGCAAGGATCTGCAGCCTCAAGCCAACCAGCCCTCGGCGTCAGTCAAGGGAAAGGAAAAGGCCCTCCCGCGAACACCACTGCCGACCCAGAAGCCCTGGTCGACAGTTCCGGGCACCGCTAGACTGACCACGCCTACCAAGCAAGCAGAAAACTCCGAGACCGTCCCCCGAACTCCAGGCAACCCCCTGGCCGCCCCCCAACAGCCAACGCAGGCATCGTCGCAAGTTGCGCCATCGATGAGCGTTGCGTACGGCCAGCTCGTGACAGCCATGTCTCCGGCTACCCCTGCCCCCGCCCCCGCCAACCCCGAGTTCGAGGACGAGGAAAACCTCTCGACCCCAGCCGAGATCGCTGCCCGACCAAAGTTGAAGGCACGAATGAACCGACGCCGTCGCGCTGCTGTGGCTGATCTTTCAGCCCAGACCCAGCAGACGTCCGAAAGCGTGGCGGGTCCCTCAACCTCGTCAACTGCTGAGGCCCCCCGAGCTCAGCGACAAATCAACGAGGTCGACTACGAGGACGAATTCGAGGAAAAGGTCGCCGATCTAGTCGCAGACGGATTAGACGACGACATCGCGCGAACCTTGGTCGAGATGGAGATGAAAGGTGAAATGGGCTGGGCCTAAAGCGCTTGATCGTGGCTTTTGCTCGTTCTTGCCTTATGGCCTGAGTCTCTCGCCGCCCCATCTCTACGTCCGCATCGTCACCTCATGTTCAACAGTTGGTCATCTGCTTCGCACAATACCTCTGGCACAAGGGATAGTTGATCTTTTCTCCCCCCCTCCCCCTTTTCTAACGGCCACCGGCTTGACATGACACAGTCTTGCCCAGATGGCTCATATAGGTTAACTTTCGACACTGGACCGTAATGCCGATCCACACATTGGCCAAATCCCGATCCTCTTTTGGGGTGACGGAGGCGGGCCGGTGCTCGGCTGCAGTCAACTCCTAGGAACCCTTCTTTGGGGAGACGGACGCGACTCGCGGTCGCCAGGCGGTGATGATCTGGACCCGTTCGCTGGGACTACCAGTCGTTCGGCATAAAATACATCGTTCCTGGCCGCCCACCGTTTTTCTGTTCTACATACCGAGGAACTCAGGAACCCTGAAGGGTGAAGGTGAAGGTGGATATATTACCGAGGAACTGAGGAACCCTTAAGGGTGAAAGTGAAGGTAAACTACTCAGGAACCGAGGAACCCTTAAGGGAGAAGGTGAAAGTAGATATCCACTGATAAACTGAGGAATCCGACGGGGAGAAGGTGAAGGTACTGCTCGAAGATCCGAGGAACCTCCTTGTGGGGTGAAGGGGAGGGCTGCGGTGTCGGGATACATGGACATCTCTCGTCTTCGGGCTTGAGATCCGTGTGTTCTGTTCGGCGTATGGCAGGTTCTGAGTCAACCGAGAGGTCCTGGACCAGGAGGCTTGCGAGGGCCTAGCCACAGTGCTCGATAGTTTCCTATTCGTTTTTCAGTTTGTCTCTCTTGGCGCGTGTGGTTTTGTCCCCGCCCGGCGAGTATTTTCTATCGGTCAGGGTGTGCGGGTGGCGTCCCCGCCCTTCTATTCTTATGGTTTCCTTTCCCCTTTTTGGTTCCCCGGGTTTGTGTGGTTTTATCCCCGCCTGGTAGTTTTTTTGCTTCGACAATGTCTCGAAACGGATCACGTCTCCTTACCGTCCTTCGAGCACCTTAGAGACAATCGTTCGTCCCGGTCTTGTTGCACGCCGGCCATCGACTACAATTTTCGGCAATGCCTCGTCCGCGGTCTCGTTCTCGCCGCGCCTTCGAGCATTGGACAGATAACGTCTCATCACAGCCCATGTCCCTTGGCTGTCCTTCGAGCAAACCACGGAAACCGCTGGTCCGGTCCTTCAACACGCCGGCCTGCCAGCAACTTGTTCAACAATGCCTCGCCGCGACCCGCTCCTCCGTTGCGCCTGCGAGCACCACTCTTTTCAGCACCTCGCCCCGGTCTAGCATCACGCCGGCCTGCGAGCCCATCGACAACGCTCGTTGTAGTCACGTCCTCGCTACAACTCGAGCACCCCTTTCACGACAACGCTCGTAATGGTCTTGGCCGAGCCATTACTCGAGCATCACGACAACGCCTCGCCACGGCTTCCCGATGCCGTCCTGCGAGCGCACGATTCTCAAGGATTTAAGGTGCCGTGCATGAGTACTAATGCAAGTAAGTCTTCGCAATACAAACCAAACTTCTATTGGCTTAGCTAATCTGTCTCCTAGTTTCCTGTTGCAGCACCTTATTTCCCAACGATTCACCATGGTGGCGTGCCTTCTGCACTTGTGCAAGTAAGTCTTTACACTACGAATTAACTTCTATTAGCTTAGCTAACTTGTGGCCTAGTTTCCTGTTGTAGCACCATGTACTAACAGAGGAAGGAGTTTGGGGGGTTCTGAGGGATAACAAGAGGGTTCTGAGGGATAATGAGGGATACTGAGGGATAACGAGAGGGTTCTGAGGGATAATGTGAGGGTACTGAGGGATAACGCGAGGGTTCTGGGGGAAATGGATCCATCATGGTTCGGGCGCTCCGTCGCCCTTGCCATTCATAGGAAGGAGAATGCACAGGAGGTCGCATGCTGGACATCGATCTCAGAGATGGAGGAGCTTCCATGTGCTCCAATTCATACGCATCTCACTTCTGAGAGTAAAATGGACAAGCTGTCTAACGCACCGGGAGCTTCTCATAGCCCCATGTGCAGGACACAAATTCCGACATGATTAATACTGAGGGGACCTGGGGGCAATCATCGATGAAAGATGAAGGGAGCATGCACACAGGGTTATTGCCCAAAGAATATGGAGGAGTTACCTTGTGCTCCGATCCATACGCATCTCCCGTCTAGAGTAAAATGGGCAAGTGTCTGAGGGTCGAACAGGGAGCTTCTCATAGTCCCATGTGCACTGGCACAAGTCCCGACAGATGTTCATATACTATAGAGAATTATTGATGGTACAGGGGGGTTACTGAGGGTACAACGGACACAATGACGGCAGAGGAACTTTGGGCTTTTGTTGCTATTGCTCCGGCCACTTTGAGAAGCTTTACTGACGAGCTGAAGACAGGGCAGAAGCGATGGAAATCCCGTTCGGGTGGGATTGATGTAGTATAGCAGATCACGTGACGGGTAGAGACCACTGTGGCTGTGGTGTGGCTTCTCACTATGTATAATTCTTACTCCTTTTTCCCTTTTCTCATCTCGTTTCTTGCGCTGATACCAATAACCATGTAAGACTCATCCCACCACGGCGGCTGTTCACATCTACTTGGTCTATCCGAGTTTAGAATCCGACTCAAAGAAAACCCCTCGAAAGATTCGAGGTGCCTTCACCCCTGATAATCATATAGGTACCTAGGTACACTGATCTACCATGTCAGTGTCAATGGACGCCACTGGTTTTCTCACCAAAACCCCCTAATTTCGCATGGCTGTTAAAATTTAAAAATGATCTAAAAAATGCCCTAAATTTATAAGGGGGTTTTATAGCTTAAGGGTTAACAAATTATTTAATTAATAAGGAAAAATTAATTAATAAGATAAGATAAAAAATAAAAGATAAGAAAAAAATTTAAAATATTATTTTTATTAATAAATTCATAAAACTAGGTTAAATAAACTTCGGAAAATTCTTTTTAAAATGCTTATTTTCTTTTATACTTAATAAAACTTGTTAAAAAAAAATCAAACTTAAAATAAAAAAGTTATAAAGATAAATAAAATTTAAACCTAAATAACTTTATAATATTATATTTAAACGAGATAAAGTTTATATTATTAAATAAAGTGTAAAAAAATAAATATAATAGTTTAAGTTATATTATGCTATAATGAATATAGCTAAAGTTATAAAAGGTTAAAGTTTAATAGTGTAAAAAAGGTTATTAAAAAAATATATAAAATTTTCCTAAGTTATTTTAAAGCCTTAAAGCCTTAAAGCTATTAAAGTAATTAAGGCTTTAAAGCTTTAAAGCTTTAAAGTGATTAAAGCTTAAAAGCCTTAAAGTTATTAAAGCCTTAAAGGAATTAAAGCCTTAAAGCTTTAAAAACTTAAAGCTTTAAAGCCATTAAAGCTTTAAAAAAATTAAAGTTTTAAAGCTATTAAAGCCTTAAAATAATTAAAGGTTTAAAGTTTTAAAGCCATTAAAGCCTTAAAGGGATTAAAGCTTTAAAGTTTTAAAGTTATTAAAGCTTTAAAAAAGATTAAAGCCTTAAAGCTTTAAAACTACTAAAGCCTTAAAGGAATTAAAGCTTTTAAAGCTTTAAAAGGATTAAAGCTTTAAAGCTTTAAAGCCATTAAAGCCTTAAAGAAATTAAGGTTATTAAAGCCTTAAAGAAATTAAAGCCTTAAAGTTTTAAAGCTATTAAAGCTTTAAAGCTTTAAAGCTATTAAAGCTTTATAATAATTAAAGCTTTAAAGCTATTAAAGCTACTAAGGCTTTAAAAAAATTAAGGCTTTTAAAGCCTTAAAGAAATTAAAGCATTAAAGCCTTAAGGCTATTAAGGCCTTAAAAGGATTAAAGCCTTAAAGCTTTAAAGTTATTAAAGCCTTAAAGCTATTAAAGCTTAAGAAGAATTAAAGCTTTAAAGCCTTAAAGCCTTAAAGCTATTAAAGCTTTAAAGGGATTAAAGCCTTAAAGCTATTAAGGCTTTAAAGGAATTAAAGCTTTAAAGCCTTAAAGCTATTAAAGCTTTAAAAGGATTAAAGCCTTAAAGCTTTAAAGCCTTAAAGCTATTAAAGCTTTAAAAGGATTAAAGCCTTAAAGCCTTAAAGCTTTTAAAGCCTTAAAGCTATTAAAGCTTTAAAGAAATTAAAG
Source organism: Hypoxylon sp. FL0543 (assembly GCA_022578575.1). NCBI lineage: Eukaryota > Fungi > Ascomycota > Sordariomycetes > Xylariales > Hypoxylaceae > Hypoxylon > Hypoxylon sp. FL0543. The sequence goes on from MU394002.1 coordinate 348,420, forward strand.
CCATTAAAGCCTTAAAGCTATTAAAGCCTTAAAGAAATTAAAGCCTTAAAGCCTTAAAGCTATTAAAGCTTTAAAGCCTTAAAGCTATTAAAGCCTTAAAAAGATTAAAGCTATTAAAGCCTTAAAGAAATTAAAGCCTTAAAGCCACTAAAGTAATTAAAAAGATTAAGGTTATTAAAGCCTTAAAGCGATTAAAGCCTTAAAACCTTAAAGCTATTAAAGCTTTAAAGAAATTAAAGCTATTAAAGCCTTAAAATAATTTAAGCCTTAAGGCTTTAAGGCTATTAAGGCCATTAAGGTCTTAAGGGAATTAAGGCTATTAAAGCCTTAAAAAAATTAAAGCCTTAAAGCTATTAAAGTTATTAAAGCTTTAAAAAAATTAAAGCCTTAAAACTTTAAAGCTACTAAAATTTTAATGTAATTAAAGCCTTAAAGCTACTAAAAACTTAACATGGTTAAGGCTTTAAAGCTATTAAAAACCTAACATAATTAAGGCTTTAAAGCCTTAAAAAACCTAACATTATTAAAGCCTTAAAGCTATTAAAAACTTAACGCGAATAAAGCCTTAAAGCCATTAAAAACCTAAAAAAATTAAGGCTATTAAAGCCTTAAAGCAATTAAAGCTTTAAAGCCTTAAAGCTATTAAAGCTTTAAAGCATTAGCGTTATAAAAAATTAAAAGCTTTTATATTTAAAAGCTAATATTTAATTAAAGAAAAATAATAAAAATAAATAAATTTAAGATTAATACTTTTAATTTATTAATCTTTATAAAACTTTTTTAAAATTTAATTTATTTATTTTTATTACCACTTTTTTATTACCTTTTTTTATGTTTTATATAAAAGGTTTAAAATATTTATTTTTAATATTTTTTTAAAATAAAATATTGCCTTTTTAATTTAATCTAATATATATTTCTTTATATCTTAAAATTAAATAATTAATTACATTATAGATTAATAAAAAGATTAAATATATATTTTATTATATATTTTTATTTTATTTTTAATATATTTTTAAAAAAATATTTTTTTAATTTATAAATTCGAGGTTATTATGTCCCCGCCCGCAAAAACCTCGTGTATTCGACCAAGTTATAATGTATAAATAATTAATTAAACTATTAAGTAAATTAATTCATGTTAAATCTCCTAATTTTTTTACAGGATTTATATAAAGGTAAAGTAAACTTAATATATCGTCCACCAAAATTCCTGTATAGGGGTGTCCGCACTGGTATGATAAGTGATTGTAATTTCTACTCGGCCATGCGCCAAGGTATAGGACCTAATCAAGGGCCTATCATGCAAGTCAATAATTAAAATGATGTTATAGAAGTGATTGTCTAGTGTTACAATTGGCCTTGAGCATTCTGTGATGGCATTAAGAGCAATGTAAGGAGTGAATCAGATTTAATTGTAGTTGGATCCATAGATGCATTTCTTCCTAGTCTAGGTAGGTGAGTAACAGGAAATAGTAAGCGTAATGCATTCATAGATGTAGAAAAGGGGTATCTCGCAGCTTTCTATTAAGGCACTTGCTCTAGTCTACCCTCTATAGTACATTCGGCATCGAGGTCAGCTACCTCATCTATCTAGCCTTGACCTTCGTCCAGCCGCTCGTGCCTTTCTCCCTTTCCTTCTCGCGATCTCTACTCGCAACGCCATTACCGGCCCCTCCATGCGGCACCTTCGGATCCTGATCGCCACTGCCGCCGCTCTTAACGGTGCTGCCGCTCTTAACGGTATTGACGCTCATATAACTCTCGATACCGAATCGATGGGCCGGCACGCGGAGCTGGCTCTTACCCAGCGCTCTACCAACCAACACACCATCATCGAGCGCATCATCCGGCGTCCAAGCATCATCCTCCAGGAACTCCCACTCGGGAACAGGATTCTCGCGGAGTAGCTTAGCCCTCAACTTATCCGCCATCTTCATCACGTTGGGCATTTTGAAGCCGCGGGTGAGCTCGTTGCCCGCTGCGCTGCCCAGGAATGTGTGCGCCGTGCCGTGGGAGTACAGCCCCATGCGCGGAGCGTTCTTCCCGAGATCGGCTGGGCTGTTCTCTGCATTAGTCTCGGAGGCTGCGTCGGCTATCTTCTGGGGATTGCGTTGAAGAGAGGAGTTGATCAGTAAATTGTACAGGTTGCGGCCCATCTGGGAAAAGTCCTCAAGGCTGTTGCTGTTGTCGCCTACGGGTACGCCCTGCGTGCGACAGAGCCAGACAATGTCGTAGGCGAGCAGACTGACGCCCTCGAGGAAGGCGTTGTAGGCGCTGGGGTCCTCCTTGGCAAGAGTTGATAGGGACTTGTCTAGGAATAGGGGTCGAGGATGAGGAACATGAGCGAATTGACGATCACGTGGATCGGGAGGTAGGAGAGAGGTGCCAGGAAAGGCAACGTCGCCGTGATGGTACGAGGACTGTAGCGAGAAGATGGTTGGACGAGGGTAGTCATTATGCGGCAGCGTGATCTCTGCCGGAAGACGGATGGAAAGATAGTGGGATGTAAGCCACAGTAGATGGGTGATGTGCGCGAGGGATGCGGAAATGAGCTCCGGTTGTGCGCCTGAGTAGAATGTTAGGTGAGAGAACAAGTGCAAGTCAGAGACTGGATAGGGCGCTAACCATTCATGTTGTGCAAGTCAACAACGTCGATGCCGCCTATCTTGTACTCGAACCGTACGGGGTTCCCACGCTTAATGCGCTGCAGTCGGTACAGCTTGGCAACCTCCATGCATAGCGCGGCCCTGTACTGCGTCATGGCATCGTATTCTCGATCCCAAGTGTACTTGGTCATCTTGATGGCCTTGTTCGCTTCCTCAAGCTGTCGAGTTCGCCGAGCGGAGACACCTTGCGAAGCGGCGGCAAGGTCCGACTTTTTACGCGCAATGCGAGCCTTGCGTTCTTCGATTTCCTTCTTCGCCGCGGCGATCTCATCACGGAGCTTGTCTGCCGTCGCTATGATTCTTTCTGTCATCTCCTTGGTCTTGTATTCCTCTGAGGCACAGTTCTCGACGTATACTCGGGAAAAGCGATTGGCTTCGGGGGTGTCGGAGTTCACATCGTTCTCCAACAATAGCTTGGTGACTCGGGACTCGATTTCCTCGGTCTCCATGAGGATCCTAGCATTGGCCACGCGCCCCTCGTATAACGCATTTCGCGCATCGACAACGCAGAAGAAGGGCAGCCTATTGGGGTGATGCGCCCGGTGACAAATGTCGCAATCCATCGTGGGCGAGTTTGTAGCGGAATTGATGTGAATTCGACGTGCGCTGGTTGCCTAGTAAGAGGAAGAAAAGGCCGTGAGCCTACGGATAGAAACCGGTCGCTCGAGGGTAGTCTATTGCATTGGCGGGGTAAGCAAGCTGCATATCGGTGGATTGCAAACCAAAGCGGTTGTTAGTTGTACGGAGTAGAGATGCGATATATAGGTGGTAATCATTCACCAGCAGTTGTCAAGGTCGAGACGGCACGGAGAGAGCTATGTCCTTGTGACGTTAAGGTGTACCGGGGTACCAGGGTACATGCAGGGGCGCTCACCTTATCGGCTCTTATCATTCTTATCACGTTATCAGTTTCCACCCCAAGTGGTCGAGTCCTTGTCAAGCCACTCGATTGTTCTTGGGCAGCGACGCGCCTCTTTTAACGAGCCCTTTAGGTACGTAGCGTTTCAACAGCAGTAGAATGTTCCTTTCATTGACAGAAGAGCAGTCAAGTGAGCATTCACCCGCGTCTTGATTTATTTTATGTCCAAATCCAAAGAAAACAAGGGAATTAGGGCCATCAGGTGACCAGCTGTCAGCCTCAGTTGCGTCATTCTGCTCATTTCTAAGTCGGTCGCGTCACGCGTCGCCAGCTGGAGACTAGAATAGACCATTCTAGTCACGGTCTGTCTCTATCAGGTCAACAACACAAGGCGAGTTTACAGCCATGTCGACCACACCTAGATCGCTGTCACCGGTGAAGCCACCTTCGCACAATGGAGTACCCATGGATCAGTCAATGATGGTAGAGGTACCGACCCAGTTAGGTGACCATGACGAGTCTGAGTTCATTGAACCCCCTGATGAGGATGAAACGATGAAGTTGCATCTGCAACCGCAACCGCAACCTCAGCCTCAGCCGCAATCACCTCCACGAGCACAAGGTCTCAAGACTCAGCAGAGTCAAACCACTGCTCTAATGAGAAACCTATCAATCGAGCGTCAACGGCAGACGCGGACTCCCGAGCCGCAAAAGCGTCGAAGCGATAGATCTGAGATGCAGAGCCCGGGCCACCTTGCTAAATTCGACTGGAAAGGGTTTAAGCGTCGCTACGAGGAAGCCCTGCAAGATGCAGATGAACAAGAGAAACAGCTCATGGAGGAATTTGACAGCCTCGTCAAGGTATGCCGGAACGCTTTTGCAAGTGATTATGGCCGCTGGATCGAGCTGACTTCGAGGCTAGTACTTCAACGTCTGGGCGTCGGCTTCGTCTGCGCACGATAACGAGAGAGCAGTCAAGAGGTATGCTCCCCCCCCTTTGCATGCATTGTCTGAGACTAGGGCTGAAAACATAGCAGATTACAGACTCGTGAGAGACACGTTCAACTTTCCGAACAAGCACTCTCACAAAAGAAACAACATTGTAGGTCTCGAGTCTTCTATAGATGAAGAGCTAGAAACTGACCTATCTAGTGTCCGAGGTGGTGAAGGCTTTCCAGAGTGCTCTAGCACTTCTAAGCGCAACCTAACTACCAATCCATTCCGAGTCCTCAAAGCAAATTCTCCTATCATAACCTACAACACAGAAATATGACGTTTACTGGCGGGTTACTCTTATCATGACGGTAAACGCTGGCCAAATCTCTCGAGTGCATCAGGGGCTGAGGTGAGAAAGCATGACTACGGCGTTCATGGATTGATTTTGCACGATGATCACGACGTAACGAGTTTACGATGCTTATGAATTAGTTATAGTATGGACTTGTATCTAGCTACACACCACGCATGACTTCCACATAATTTACATTTCACATTCTATAGGTGCCTAAGGGTTTTGTTGACTTACGCTGATATCCAGGTACTTCCGGTAGCTAACTACACAGTGCCTGAATGTGAGCAGCGCAACAGCTAATCGGTTATCGATAAGACATCGTTGAAATTACATAGGAGGTACCTCGAGCTCCCAGCTCCGATCTTGCATCTCCCATCTTCCTCAAGTTCAGGTGCCTCACCTGTAGGCAACAATCAATCTACACAACGATGCCGGCTGCCCTACAATCTCCCGGTAGTCTCTTTAGAGTCCCAGAAATATCGCAGGTATATACATCTTCTCTGCCAGCTCATAACTCTTCGTTTTAGCTAATGCTGACTGTCTAGGCAGGCAGAAATCAACTCGTTCCATGACGCGCACTTCTCTACTGCGGCGCTCGAGCTGTTCGACTTCCAGTTCTTCCAACCCGGGAATGCACATGACGATAATCAAGATTACGAAGACCACGAGACGTATGAAGATTACTACGAAGAGGGAGAAGAGGACGATGGCCTCGGCTACTACCCGGACGGAGTCAAACGCACTCTAACCGACGAGCAAATCGAAATCTTCCGACATTCCGAACTGGAGGCACTACGTCGCGTCGAGGCTAAGGCTGCTAAGCTCAGAGAGGAATCAGCGGCGCTGTTGCAGGCAGCCAAGGATGAAGACGCGTCTCAGCTCAACCTCGGCTCAGAAGCGGCATTATCACCTATGGTGCCTAGTGAGAGCTATGTGCACAACAAGATAAAGCAGGAAGAGGACGAGGACGAGGGTGAGGTGCAGGACGGGAGCGAGGATGGAGAGATCGAAATAGAGAAGCCTCAGCTCACGAAAGCCGAAGCCAAGCGCCTGAAGAGACTTCGCGCACGGCGCAAGAAACAAGAGCAGCGGAAGTTCAACCCCGAAAGGAAGCCCGACCTGCGCAAGAGGACGTGGGACATAGTTGAGGCTGGTATGGACAGCTTGGACTACGACGAACTCGATGGAGGCCAAGGTGCGGCTGCTACGCCCGCGGCGCAGAGACGACGCATTTCGTACGACGATTGAAGATATGCGCACATCAGGGCAGTAAATTGCTCTGTTACGAGATGATATATCCATTCGCCCCACGTTTCAGATACACGTGGTTACGATGTCTAGCCAGGTTCGTGTTGCATTCCTTCCAGTTCCCTTTGTGTTTTTTTCGTTTCCGTGATGAGAACCTTTGTATCGTCATCCTTAGTCGGAAGTCTGTTGAAACCACTTGATGCTGGCGCATAGCTAGTGGATAGCTGGTTTCTACAAACGGATGCATGTCGAATGTTTAATCTTCTCTCTGATGAAAGCGTCATGTCCATGATTTTTGCATGCTTCGGAGTTCTTGTAGATTCTTGCTAATCATTGCGAGTCACAGTGTTTGCTTGAGTTAGGAACCTACCTAGGTACTGAAGACCAAGCCATGCTGAACAATACTTGGCTGTACTCTTGACAGCTTCATCATGACGCATTCTACGTCTTCGCGTCTCGACGGTCAACCCGTGAATTGCGGTTCGGCTCATCCTGGAGTTGTCGCTTACGGGGTTGTACCTAGCTTATTGTATTTTGCGTGTTTACGTTGCTAGTCACCTTCTATCTGGACTCCTACTCTTCATGATATATGCTACTGCCATATGCCTACCTGGGATTCAATGTGGCATGCATGTAGCTATCCCTGATTAGCTATGTACCTAGGTTAGCTAGATCGATAACGCATGCATTACACATAGCACTTGCAGAGCTGCGACAAAGCTCCTGCCTGAATTGATTATTCTCGAGGAAACAATAAGATTCAAATTTTACCTGAATCATACGATGTTGATTGCACTTGCAACGAGTAGAATGAGTATGTAATCTTGCGGCAACTACGACTTACTGCAGTTACATGTAGCTGCATGTGTGTAGGTACATACCTACATGTAGATACATGTATCCCCACATACGTTATATGCAGGTAGGTACTTAGCGCGTTGCGCATTCTCTGTTGAAGTAAGAGTGAGGGAAGAAAGGTACCGTGTAAAGCTTATTTCACGCACGGCCATCACCCATTTTCGGGCTCCCGTAGTTTGGCCGGTTTGAGCAAATCTCCACTTGTTCTGGGCCCAGCCCGTTCCCGTCCGACATCCCACTTTCAAATATCCCACCGACGACGATTTTGGGAACATCGTCTCCATCGCGCTTCTGCGTGCCACGTTCCGCCTCCGGTCGCGATAAAAGGGTCAAGCAACGAGGCTTCGCGTCGACTTCCGCCTCCTTATACCGCACAGCTTTCCCAAGTAGTGTCCCACGTCGGACACAGAAGCCCTGCCCATCATGGCGCGGGTCTATGCCGACGTCAATCAGAACATGCCCAGGAGCTACTGGGACTACGACAGCGTCAATATTAGTGAGTCAAGCCATGTCTTAACTTGCCCGAATCTTTACCCACTTCTCCTTTGCATCCTTCCTGCCTCGCAGGGGACGCAGTAAGATCCGCCAGCGAATCACGATTGCTGACATTTTGGATGCTACCTAGGCTGGGGTATTCTGGAGAACTACGAGGTCGTCCGTAAGATTGGTACGTTGCCATGCAATCCATATCCTTCCCGACGAACAAATACCCTAATCTCATAACATCTGCGTAGGCCGTGGAAAGTACTCGGAAGTCTTCGAGGGTATCAACGTTATCAACTACCAGAAATGCGTCATCAAGGTTCTGAAGCCTGTCAAGAAGAAGAAGATCAAGAGAGAAATCAAGATCCTTCAGAATCTGTCCGGCGGCCCCAACATCGTTGCACTTCTCGATGTCGTCCGAGACAATCAGGTAGGTCGCGACCAACAATCCTTTGCTGTTGTTCGATATAGAGCCAGGTAGCTCCTAGTCTCTATCCCACTTTCTTTGTGTGCTACAGCAGAAGAACTAGTGCTAACTATCGTCAAGAGCAAGACTCCGTCGCTGATCTTCGAGTACGTTAACAACACCGACTTCCGGAGCCTCTACCCTAAGTTCAACGACATCGATGTGCGATACTACATCTATGAGCTACTCAAGGCCCTGGATTATTGCCACAGCAAGGGTATCATGCACCGAGACGTAAAGCCTCATAACGTTATGATCGATCATGAGAACAGAAAAGTACCAATATGCTCCCGCGTTCCAAGTTAGGTCTGTGTTGCTCACATGTTTGCCAGTTACGTCTTATCGACTGGGGTCTGGCCGAGTTCTATCACCCCGGAACCGAGTACAATGTGCGCGTACGTTTATCATGACACCCCAGCATCTCGTTCTCCCTCTCACCAGGCGGGGTATCTACTTGATGTACCCGCGCCTGTGCCTTTGATATCATATCATCGTTTTAAATGGGAATTTGAAGACATTAACTGAGCTCTCTAGGTTGCTTCTCGCTACTTTAAGGGACCCGAGCTGTTAGTTGATTTCCAGGAGTACGACTACAGCTTAGATATGTGGTCCCTCGGTGCCATGTTCGCTTCCATGATCTTCCGCAAGGAGCCTTTCTTCCACGGCAATAGCAACTCAGATCAACTGGTTAAGATCGCGAAGGTCCTCGGAACTGATGATCTCTTCGACTATCTGGACAAGTACGAGATCGAGCTCGACCCGCAGTACGACGACATTCTTGGTCGTTTTGCGAAGAAGCCGTGGCATAGTTTCGTTAACACCGAGAACCAACGGTTTGTTAGCAATGAAGCCATCGACTTCCTCGACAAATTACTTCGATACGATCACCAGGTTTGTGCCTGTACTTCAACCTCTCTTAAGCTGTAATTTCTAATGGATATCTAGGAACGTCTTACGGCAAAGGAGGCGATGGCACACCCTTACTTCGCCCCTATCAGGGACGAAGCTACCCTCAGGGACTACCTTGGCGGCGCGACTGTCAGCTCAGAGTCGTGATTTCAGCCTTGAGACGGCGTACTCCTGCCACGCGAATTATTGAGATACCCGAGCTTTGACCTACTCGTCACTATTCCCTTTCAGTCTCCCCTCAGTTTTCATGATACCTAGATGATGACATTACACACGACGGCTTACCTCCAGAGTGTATGGTGTCGATTCCCACCAAGTCTAGGAAGGGCTCTCTCTTACGCTCCTGCTAGATAGTCTACCGAAAGAGCTACTCGATGTGTTTCGCGATCAGTTCCGACGCTGGCAATCGATATATTGCTGGTACCTTAGATAGAGTCTAAGGCTAATGCGGTCTATTGACGAAGAGAGGATGAATGCAAAGTTTCATTTAAGCACGACTTCCGTAGAACTTTTCCTTTTTCCGTATGCCACGATAACCACCCGGAGATCCATGGTGTGATGGCTGAGAGTTATGAGGTGGAGCGGACCTAACTTAAGTGTGAATGTGTGACTTTGGGCTGGCCGGATTCTGGCGTTCCTGGGGGTGGTCAATAGGCTTCTATGGGCATTGCGTAAGGTGTATGACCTTTTTTGCATCGTTTCCATTTACCGTTTCTGTTTCTCCTTGGGAGTATGGTACTGGTACTAGGTATTACAGCAAGGGCTACTCGCTCTAGGCACCGAGGCTGGAGTAAATTACCTATGCGAGCGTGGCAAATTACCGAGTAGCGTATGAAATAGATGAGTTAATGGCCAGCCTCGAGCTAGTGGGCAAGAGCGATATGTATCAGCCGAGTTCTTATGGCTTCCAACAGTTTGATTCGAGGGGATGGAAGCTCGTAGGGTGGTGACTGTTGCTTGCCTTCCATGGTTGTAGAGAGCGCCCTGGAGGTTATCGTTAATGGTGGAATGATTTCAAGAATCCCCTTTCCCTAAGTCCATGGCCGACTATATGGTAGCAGCTTCGAACGTTCTTCCAACTTGCTGATGAAACGACTTATCCTACACGATGCCAATGTTCAGTCCTGTGATTCCAACTCCGTTGAGGAACCCGTAGTTCTCTCAGACTTTGGCACTGATATTGCGGTGCTTCGGAAACACGATCTTTTGAGCTGTGAATTTTCTTAGTCTGCGCGTTTGGATAGATAAAGTAGCCAGGCCAGGTACGGAAGGACGATTGTGTAGGAATTCAGAGCTCGGGATATTTACCTACCTGGGTAGAGGTATATATTCCTACACGGTAGGACTGGCTTTCTAGTTGCACACCTATATTTATACGGCACGTACACATGGTTTAATCCCATGATATTATAAACTTGTCGTATATAATAATCAGTATTATGATTATAACTAACGATACTTAAAGCTACCTAAGGTACGTGTCGACTATGCCGCAGCATAGCGTCACGTCCCGTCTCCTCTTATCTATACACCCAGGCAGCTAGATCCCTCGCTCGAACGAGCTCTGGATAGGTATGATTCCATTCCGTACTACCAGGCGGAGAACCGTCCGGCTTCTGTCTTTCGTTTAACCGTACGCAAAGACCCCTACTTGCAGCACGTAAAGCAGAAATCCCTCTCACACACGAATCCATCCTCGCCGCACCTGCGCGTGGAGCCGCCTGGCGTGCGGATGGGACTGCTGCTCATCGATTCGGGATGTGCCCCGGCTCCCATACCCCTCCGCTTCGACGGCGTGGCTGTGAGCATATTGCCGTGGTCCATGTGCGTCATGGACCGAGCAAGGGGCGAGCTTTGGACGGCGGAGCTGGTGCCGCCGAATCTTCGCTTCGTGCTCCCGAATGCCCTTGAGTCGGTTGCTGGGGGTGCGGTGCGCTTGCTGATCCGGTGGGGTGTGCTAATGCTGCCGCCGACGAGGGAGCTTCGTCGGCGGCCGGTTTTGCGCGGTGTTGAGACTGGCGAGGAATGCATATTGGTGGAACTGCTTGTCTGGCCAACTCGGTAGAATGGTCTGGTTGCGACGCTGGGTGAGAGAATGCTTAACTCGTCGTCGTCCTCGTTTGGATCGTCGGGGACGAGGGAGGTCAGTAGGAACTTCTTTTTCGTGGAGGTGCCGCGACGGGTGCTGCTTCTGGACTCTGGTTCCGCCCTTGACTCTCTGGGTTTCTTTGGCGTCCTGGGAACTGGAGTGTTGGCAGTGACCTTCGCGGGCTGAGGTCGTAGACCCTCCGCTGGACTGGAAGACTTCGCTCCATTGGTCCTTTCGGTAGGCTCGCCTGCTGATATCGACGGAGATCGAGGTCTCCCCGGTCGCATGACTAACTCGGTTCTTTCGGCCGGTACTCGTTCATTCCCTACGGTGAGCACGGCTGGTAATTCCGCTGGCGGAGACACAGCTTCATCCTCTCCAGGCACAGAGGGTGATTCTAAGATCTCTTCTGTGGGGTTCGGTCGGCTTGCTGCATCATCCAGTTGCAACTCTGTCTCCACGGTTTCAGGCTCAAGTATCTGGGTTTCTTCCTGCGCGGCATCAGGCAACCGAGGAACCACCTCCTCTAGCTCTGCCTGAACGGGTGGAATCTGCGTCTCTTCAGAATCATCCGGCACTAGGATACACTGTCGTATTTCCTTCGAGCTCCCTCGAATTTCGTTGCCTGCATGATCACGAACCGTGATTTTCACATCCAATGCAATATTCATATCCTCCGTACTATTGTCAAGATCAATTTTTGCAATAGCTTCGTGGCTAGAGTAAGCATTTTGGTCCGAGTCCTGCGGCGTATAGAGCAATTCTTTTTCGCCCGGCGAGTCGGCAGGCAGTCCATGTAAAATCATTTCGTTGTCTCCTGGGGGGATTTCCATATCCTTTGTATTGAATTTGCTATTAACACACAAAGGATTTGGCTGTGCCGAGTCCTCAGCCGGAGAACGGTGGCCCTGCGAATTGCTTTCATTGAGTTTCTTGTCCTCGTCTGTATGTTCCTGGTTCATGGGTGATTGGTCCTGGTCGTTTCCTTGATCTGAGGGAGTGCCACCAATCTCCTTGGGAGGCCCTTCAATGTCTTCTTGGAGGAAGGTCTCACTTGGCTCAGGCCGCCTAATATCTTCAAGGGGAGACCCTTCAGGTGTTACAACTCGGGCGGGACCATTGGCGCCCAGAGGTGATGAATCAGCAGCTTTATTAGTTGCACTCTCAGCAGCATGTGTTGTGTCAACGGGTCCCGGCCGTGGCCGACGGCTCTTAAGCCATGTGATCTGACTGTAGAACTCTGTCTGCTTGCGTGCTCGTGAAGATCTTCTGTTTTGGTCATCGAGTGACTCGGCGCTCTTTCTAGCTAGGGCTTGGGCTTGGGCTGATTTTGCAGCGATTTGCTTTTCTAAGATAGATCCTTCTTCACGAGGCTGCTGCGGAGGTGGTATTGACGTACTTGCTGAGCTGCTTCTCGATTCTGACAAAGTTTCTGCCGCCGGAGTGTTCAGGGCGGTATCTATATCTTCATCACGCCGTTCGGTAGCTTCGCTACTAAATTCCGGTGGTTTCGGGGGCGCGGTTGGTTTTTTTGGCCGGTTTGGCTGGCGCTGTTTTTGAGGCATTTTCTTGATCGCAGCCGTACTAGCTTGTTTCTCATCCGTCTGAGCGGCTGCCATTGCATTCCCGGCCGTTGGGGCCAAGGGCGTGGGTTTATCGCTTCTTGTGGTCGTACTTTTTGCAACCTCTGGGGTGCTGTCACCCAAGAGGACGTCATCCTCGTCGGAGTCCTCTGCAGCGGGAGATGCACGAGGCAGAAGTTTCCGCCCGGAATACTTTGTAGAATGAGGTTTTCTCGGCGCTTGAGGGTGAAGAGGACCACTAAGCGATCCATTCCCGAAAGAACCCCATGGTGGAAGCATTGATCCATGACCATACCCGTATGAAGGTGGATATCCACCAGGTTGGCCGATGAAGCCGAACCTATCCCGATAAAGAGGAATTGGGACCTCCGGAGCTCGCCACAGTGGATCAACGGGGCCGTCGTTGAAGATCGAGGGCCCGAACATGTAAGGGTTTGGAAAACCGGGAACATTCGGTTGCATTCCGAATGGTGCCGATTGGTGATAGCCTCCATTAATCAGGCCGGGTTGATTTTGAGCAGTAAGCGATCCTTGAAGAGGATGATACGAGGTCGAATTAGCCCGTATTGGAGACTTGGAATGTGAGTCTTTAGTTGGTGTAAGGTCTTTTCCTCTCATAATCCTTTCCTCTTCGTCGCTTGAAATTGAGCCTTCTCTGGCACGATCCTTCTCGTCTTCTAGAGATTGAAGATGACCATTATTGATGACCACTTCGCCTGTCTCCAGGTCAATCTCATCGCCGACCCCAGTGAAATCCCTCTCGTACTTTTCAAAAATGCGTTCGAAGGCCGATTTGAGCCTGGTCGCAGCCTTGGCCCTTCCTTTATCGAGTTGGTAGAGAGGATCCTGCCTGGCGTCGAACTGGGTCGGGCTCATCGACAGCTCATCTAGATTCGTCTCATCATCATCGTCGTCGTCATCATAAGGGGCTCGCCCGAGTTTCAATTTCTTGGAAGGGGATTCCATGATTCCAGTCGCCTTGCCATGTCTTAGTGGCTGATATATATATTTGTATATAGGAAGAAAAGATCCACCGGCCCGAGTTCGGTTAATGTTTAATATTAGAGGGCAGATTGGGCGGTGATAACAGTGAGTTTGTAGTCATGTGCACAATTGCTTTGATATGATGAACGCGTCAATAAGGAACATCCATGGTACAAGCGCGTCCTTATCTTATCGGCGCAATGGGCTGCAGCTGCATAACAGTGGGGACAATTCCCCAGCCTGACTAAGGTACTAAAATTACAAGTCCAACTAGGTATTTTCTCACATATTCTAGCCCATTTGGTACAAATAGCACAGTACCGATACTTGGGGGTTCTCTCAGTTGGTTCTGGAGTGGAACAGCCTGGATTTTTGGTGCCCGCTACCGCATTTGTACCGGTGCCTGTATGATCAGCTGGTGACGTACCGGGCACACGGGCACACAGGCACACCAACGTCGCAACCCGCGCTGATTTCAACTTTAAGCCGGAATAATTCACGGCAACCAAACATCAGTATGGAACCGGCAGCTCTCATACTAAAGCCACAATGTATTGTCAGAAGTGTCGAGCACCCCTCAAGCTAGATGGATCCTTATCGGATCTGAACCCAGCTGCGTTTGATCTGCTCGTCGGTCGGTAGCCTCTTTCAAATCTGGTCGCATGCCACTGACCCTTTGCAGCTTCAACCTCTCAACAGCAACCGAAACGGCCGTCGTCTTCACGTCTAACTTACCCGAACGATGCCGAGAGAAGGGCATTATACGAGAGAGTAGCTAAGGATGCGGGACCGGCCACCTTCAAAAGAAATGGCAACACCTTGAGGGGCGATGGCCAACCTCGCGATAGTTCAGCCATGTCGTTCGTCCTCCTTACAGAATCTCAACTAGCTCCTCCGAGGCTCACTCCCCCCATCGATCCACCAAGCCCGGGGCGGCAACGTCGAAAGTCGATATCCAGCGGGCAGCGCAGTAATGGAAAACCTGCACAACCCCACGAAGCTGAGCGCATCAATAAGCTATTCGAGATACTATCTGCCCGATCCGATATCGACCATCCAGTTTGCGTCGAATGTACGGAAATGTTGGTGGATGGACTACAGAAGAAGTTGGAGTCTACAGCCCGGGAGCGAGATGCTTATGCTGCTTTTCTCAAGCAGGTTCAGGCAGATATACCCAACGAGGAAGATATCGCCGAATCTGAGCAGGCTCTGGCAAAAGCACGCAAGGAAGAGGAGGAATCAATGAAACAGCTATTAGAATTAGAGAAAGAAAAAGCTGCTCTTGACGTCGAGATCGCAGCACTGGAGGAAGAATCACAGGCTCTCGATGCGGAAGAGGAAGAATTCTGGAGAGAGCGCAACGAGTTTGCCATGAAGCTGGCCCAATTTCAGAGCGAGAGAGACAGCATCAACTCCAAGTTTGACCACGACTCGCAACTCCTCACCAAACTCCAGCGAGCGAACGTGTACAACGATACGTTTTCGATACATCACGATGGCCATTTTGCAACGATAAACGGGCTCAGGCTCGGCAGATTATCAACGAAGCCGGTGGACTGGCCGGAGATCAACGCCGCTTGGGGGCAAGCATTGCTATTAGTTGTCACTGTGGCTGACAAGCTAGGGTACAAGTTCGATGGCTACGAGCCACAACCTATGGGCTCAACGTCAAAAATCATCCGTTACGAGTATCCATCGCCATCTTCTAGTCGACTCGGCGGTCACCGAAGCGGGCCTCCACCAGGACCTAAGAAGACCGTGCTGGAGCTGTTCTGCTCCGGCGATCTCCCGCTGCAAATGTTGTGGAACCGCAAATTCGACCAGGGAATGGTGGCCTTCTTGGAGCTGGTTCGGCAGCTGGGTGCCTTCGTTCACCAACAGACAAAAGAGAACAGCGGGCAGAGTGGATACGCAGCTAATCCACTGGCGCTTCCCTACAAAATCGAGGGCGACAAGATCGGGGATGACAGGATCGGCCACTATAGCATCAAGCTGGGGATGAACAACGACGAGAGCTGGACGAAAGCGTGCAAGTTCGCGCT
This sequence comes from Hypoxylon sp. FL0543, assembly GCA_022578575.1. NCBI lineage: Eukaryota > Fungi > Ascomycota > Sordariomycetes > Xylariales > Hypoxylaceae > Hypoxylon > Hypoxylon sp. FL0543. The sequence continues at coordinate 363,904 of MU394002.1, forward strand.
CACCTGCTGCAAATTCTTGATTGCGCACGCGAGTAATGTAAGCCATGCGACAAACGGGCGCTGAGACGCGTCGACGTCTGGTTTACCTAATGTGTCGGATAACGGTGTTTGGCGTTGTTAGAGTAGTAGAATGTCTTATACCATTTTCCTGCCTAAGATGCAGAGCCGGCATATCTATATCTGGGAGCAATATAAATACCTCATGATACCGAATATGACTTCAAGAGCTGAAACTACCCAAGACACGAGAAAGGCTACGGCGCGGGCTTCCAGCTTCGCCAAGCAACGTAGATTCGCTCACGCTGAAATAAGTGATGTAAAGGAACCCCTTGGTTGAGTGTTGGTTTGGTGCCTGTGGAAGACGGTATGATACCCATAGCCAAGGCCAGTACTCAGGGTTCCGATTTGGTGAGAGTAGTATTAAGCACCGGATCAGGTCAGTCTACATGATAACTGGCTTATTGTCATTGCATAGGCGAGTAGGAAGAAGATCATGATGCGCAAATGCATAGCATCGAAACGTAAATCATCAGGTACCTAGTTTGACAAATTAACGCCCCCCTGAACCGAATCTTTTGATCGTGTCTATTATACGTAAAAATCCATTTAAATCCAACGCCCACGACCGCATATATCCAAACGCGAGAACCGCAAATCACTCAGATAACAACCTGCTTCTTCTTCCACATGAGCAGGGAGGCAGGGATCTGCAGCGCGGCCGAAGCGCACAGGACGAGGTTCTGCCTATTGTACGCCTCGGCGAGCGCGTAGCGGATCTGGTTCTGCACTTCCGGGGGCAGGAGAGCCAACTGGGATAAGTCGTTGGTGTCCGAGGAGCCGGTGATGTCCTGCAGGCGGGGGCGCGCGTAGCTGTTGAAGATGGATGTTGCGATGGCGAGGAACATGGTGCACCCGATCATCCGGAACTGGGCGCCTGCTCCCATTCCAACAGCTAGTATTGCGTCCAATTAGTGGGGGTTGATTCATAGACGGAGATATTAGAGCAGGACTTACAGTGGTACTTCTTCTCGTTTACGTGCGGGATCATCACAAAGAGCAACGTGAAGTTCATGCCGCAGCCCCATCCGGCGATGATCTCGTACCCGTATATCCTCGTGGGAATTTCCAAGGTCGTCGGCAACGTGCTCAACAGTGCAAACCCGACGATCTGGAGGCAGGAACCAGCCAAGATGATATAGACGGGCGGGACCTTGAGCTTGCTGGCTATAGCCGACGCGAAGATGGTGCCGAGAGGAATGGTGATGGTAAAGGGGATCAAGTAGACGCCGGCGTTAAGACTGGATGTGTTGTAGATTAACTGGAACCGTTGCGGGATCAGGAACATGCTGATGATCGTGGGGCCGCCCAGGAACGCGAAGTTCCTTTGCGCAAGTTAGCTAGATGTTCCTGCACGAACAGGTTCTTGGAAACTTACAGTAATATGCCCAGCATCTGACGGTTGGAGAAGAATGTCCAGGGTAGAATCGGCTCCCGGACCTTGGCGGACAGCGTGACATGGCGCTCCCACAGAAGCAAAGCGAGCCACAGGAAGAAGGACGCGATCAGCAAGGTGATCACGTAGGCGGATTTCCAGGGGAACTTCTGATCGGCCTCTTCGAATGCTGATGTTAGGGCTAGCGTTGCGAAGAGGACCAAAATGGTTCCCGGTATGTCTACACGGTCTAGAGTGGATTTGGCAAATGCCTCCTTGACGCTCTTTGGCTGGTGGTTAGGCTGTCCTTGGTAAGGGAAGTCTCTGGGGATAGCCAGGAACGCGATGACGAAAGCCGGTATTGAAATCGGGACGCTAATGGGAATGGTGTAAGTAAGTTTGCGGCAATCGAGATAGGGGTAAAGTGGTTAGAGGTCACTGACTTGATTATAAAGATCCATCTCCAACTAATCTGAGCGGCTATAGCACCCCCGATGATAGGGCCTGCCAAAAGTGCTAAGGCGTTGACGATGGCGAGGTTCGACACGTATTTTGCGTACTTCTCAGGGGGCACAATCTCGATGATCATAATAGTACAGAGCGAGAAGCAACCCCCGCCACCAATACCTTGAAATGCGCGGAAGACGATACTGGTTTGAAGGTCAGCTCCCTGGCAGGTCAAATGTTGATAAAGCTGTATGGATATCTCTTACAGCTGCACTACGGTTTGCGAGGCACTGCAAGCCGCAGAAAAGATGATGAAAACTACCGTAGATAACAGGAAGATGAATTTCCGGCCGAGGATATCGCTGAACTTGGCACATATGACTATGACCCCTATAAATCGGGTGTAAGTATGTCATGAGTGAGCCGGGCACGAGTTCATGTAGTCGTACCAACGTATCCCAGCAGGTAACTAGACACAATCCAACCGGCGATATCGAAGCCTTGTAAGTCATCGGTGATGGCGACGATGGCTGTCGTGACAACAGGGACCTCGAGGTTTGTCATGAACATCATGATGGCCATACTACCGGGTCCGGCGGTCAGCTGAACAGGTCTCTATAGAGGAAAGGTCGGTTACACTCACGACATGGACATGAACCAAAACCGGGAACCCTCAAGATAGTTCGTCCCATCTTGGCCCTTGGGCGTGCTTGGGCGTTCAGTAACCGGAAAGTCCATCTCACGAGGTTTACTCAGGTCTGAGTAGAAGCCCGAAGCAGTATCAGAGAGATAGCTGCTTGAGCTGGAAGTCATCTCGGTCTCCATGATGACAAAGGATATTTAGGTTTGCCTAGGGGGACAAGAAGCTCTAGTGTCGGTATAACTGAAGACGAGAAGAATACCTAATTGTCTACCCCTTAAGCTCCGTTGGAGGGAAACAAGGTGTTAAAGAGAGCTTGGCCGGGGGGCATGTTCTACCAAATAACCACGACTTCCAACGCCATCGCTATTCAGATAAGTATCCATCTATTTGTCCTATGCGTCTTACGTGGTGTATACCCCAGCACACAGCCTCGTCTATTAACCCCAATGTGAGATGGAGGCCGGACCAATGTGTGTCGCATCGCGTGCGGGATCGAACGTGTAGAATCCATTGTGCGGTAACACTGATGTTTCCTCAGCGGTACCTGCGCAACTGCTGATGCGGTGGCCAACAATATGCCGCTCGAGTGCATCGTTGCTTGGTCGCGGGCGGAACTGAGCTGAACGGTGATATACGAGTTTGCCTCAGTGCAGTATCTGCTTACCATCCTACTTGACGCCACCCTACGCACACATGTTTCTAATTTGAGGCTGCGAGAAGAGCGTTACCCGTGACCTGATGGTGTTGGAGCCGATTCAAGTCGAGTCTGGATGCTGGTGGGTTGGGTGATATCAGATGGGTGGGTTCAGGACTACATACCCAGATACAGTCGTATAGAGCCACTGTACACTACATTTACTTTAGCCCCGAAACATGGCGGTTCCACTGCGGCCCCGCCGGAGTTCCAATGTATTAAGGCTGAGGCTGCCGGGGGCGCCAGTGCGCTCCCGATTCGCGTAATTCTCCTATCTAGCCAATTAAATCGCGTCCTGCGCCGCTCATGCACATGTATGCCGGAATTATGCACTGGGACGTCTATTATTGGCATCCAACCCATGTCTCCGTGTCTTCGATTGGGCATTACGTTACTTGGGGGCTAACACGATACCCGCACGTTACCCGCAGTATGTTAGTGCTTATCTGCTTTCTTCATAACGGGATCTTATCGAGCCAAACTCGGTCACTCTGCTGCAGAATCGCATTTCGATTTGAGTAACCTAACACGGCAGGATGTATCTATGTACCTATCTACATCTTGGGGTGCTCGTGAGGAAAACCCGGATAGTGAACCCTCACAAACATATCTCCAATTACGGTTACCGTTGGCGCAGCATTACACTTTTCTTCCCGGCTTACGACCGCAGTAAAATGCTCACCTCACCAACCTCAATGTAAACGCCGCGGCGAGTACTATCCAAATTTATCTGCCAACAATATAAGATAGGATCGTGCTGATGTCACTTGCTTACTCTCTATTTGATATGTGTCCAGAGCTTGCCCCCAGTGCGTCTACCTATATACAGCCTGCTCCGTATAACTTCCTCGAGAACACCCAATATCTGCATATACTTACCATCGTATGTTCTTCCTACTTCCTGGTTGGTTATAACCTAAATAGCTTCGCCAAAGGGGTGTCGGGATGGCAGTATAGACATTTAAGAAGCTGTATGTGGATCTGGACTTACAAACGGGAAGCGGAGTTTTTGGGGGCTGGGGTGGGGGGTAACATTGGATGCCCCCAACTTCACACGATCTCCGCTGATATCCCGCTTCCAAAACCTGGCGGCCAGTCTCATGAACCGGTAGTCGTCTCTATAATCATGTGTAAACGAAAAGCCCCCAAATCAATTAATATATCGCGAAGATGCATTGCTACCTCCGCATCCCTGTACCACGAAAGAACCTCGCTAAAGTGCCTCGCTAAAGTGCCTCGCCATAGAGCCTCGTCATAGTGCCTCGTATAGTAGTTACTAGGCTGGAGACAGGATGCTAGCAGCAACTAGAAAGTGTATGCGATACAAACGGACAGCTGGACATATGGAAACCTCGACTTCAACCATAACGTACGACGAGCGTCTTAGAACTCTGTATCGTATGTGCTCATTGTCTCCCCTGCTCTAGCTCTATAGCCCTTATATGTATTTGCTAGTCCTACATAGGTATTGTTCATTAATTCATACAGAAAAAGGCCCTAGTAATATGCATGAATTAAACCCGACAATCAGCGCCAAGCTTCACTCTTTATCATGTCTTAAACTCTCCGCCAGCCGGCCGAAAGTCGAGGAAAGGCCCGTCGTGCGCCGCAGCAAACATATCGCAGATCTGGAACACCTTGGCCCCCTCGGCCCCCTTTCCAAGCTCTTCCTCGCTCAAGCCTGTCATGTGGCTGCCGGGTGAGCCAGGGGCTTCCTCGAAGTCAAAGTGGAGCAACGTCTTGGCCGTGACCAGGCTGATCTCCAGGTACGCCATGGACCTCCCCAGGCAGCTGCGGGCGCCGAGGGAGAAGGGCGCAAAGGCGTCCCTGGAAGCTTGGTTCGACTCTGGGTCGAGCCAGCGCTCCGGCTTGAAGACGAACGGCTCGGGGAAGTACTCCTCGTTGTGCAGGAGGGCGAATATGTTGACGCCTAGCTGTGTGCCTTCCGGGATGAGCTGGCCGTCGATTACAAGTGGCTCCGAGTTCGCATCCCCGGCGACCTTTTCGCGCCAGAGGGTGCTGGGTACTGGTGGAGACATCCTGAGGGTCTCGTCGATGCAGGCGCGTAGGTAGGAGCAACTGGCTAGTCGTGCGCCACTGCGGATCTCAGCGTCATCGCTGAATGTGGAGCGGATCTCCCGAGCTAGCCGCTGGTAGCATTGGGGGTTCTTGGCGAGATAAAAGAATAGGGCGCTCAGGGTGGTAGAGATGGGGTCGCTTCCTGTTGATCTAGGGTCAGTATAATTCCGCAGCAAGTAACGAGGGAGCCAAAAAGGGGAGGATAAGTTGGAGTAAGTGTTGAGGCTAGTGTAACTGAGGGTAAACGAACCGGCTAGGAGGAACCAGATTGCCTCGGACTCAATTTCATCGAGCCACTCTTGATCATTCTCTGGGACCTTCATTGAATCCGACATGAAAAGCAGATCGTGCTTGACATGGCTTCCTCTAGAAAGACTTTGGATGATGACCTTCTCGAGGCTTTGGAGGTAGCGTTTCCCCCTTATGAGAGACCGCAGTGTCTGTACACGGAAAGACCCTAGAAAGGGCAATTGCGCGCCGATGTTGAAGTAGTACTGCGCCGTGTTATGCGCCAGAGCCCGGTTGGTGGCTTCGGTTTGTAGTTTTAGGGGGTGCCCAAATGCAAGATATCCCATGACGTCTATGGTGAGATACTTAGATTGCCTTGTCATGTTGATCGGGATAGCACCACGACCCTCGTTCTGACAGGATTGGAGTAGTTGCTGGATGAAGATGTTGATCTGGTCAATCATAACGGGCTCGAATGCTCGTATTGACCTGTCACTAAGAGGCTGGCCGGCAAGGCGGCGCTTCTTCTGGTGTATAGTCTGGTCAACGGCATTGAACAGGCCGTAGATACCGGGGGCTCCTTGGGATATCAAGTAAGAGCGGGACTTGGTGATCCGGTCATTTTGGTAGATATCTTCATTCAGTCAATACTATCCATGACCCTAAATACAATTTCAACGAATAAAGGCTTACCACGCAAAGCCTGAACGGAACTGAAAACTAACTTGTTCGGCCCTTGCCTGACTATGGGGCCTAGATCCACCGAGTTTAGTATGTGACGCCGTTCTTTTCATTTATAGGGGCGCTCTTACCGTACTTAACATGGTCTTGCCACGTGCGTAGATGAAGAGTGGTCTTAAAGGCATGGAAAGCACCGTAGAGGCCGGATACTTTAGCGGCGAATGGCCCAGGGTACTTGCTTAAGGGATGGAATAGAAGCCGGTAGCTAACGAGAAGAATGAGCTGGGCCGCTAGTTAGTCGATATGATTGACTTGAACATGATATCGGAGATATTTACATAGAGGACGCCCAGGGCAATGGCATAGGCCACAAAGGCAGCTCGGTCGGCTACATAGAATTTCGTGACGAGACGAACAAGACGAACAATAGGACAGCGGGACCAGTCGATAGCCATGGCGAAAGAATAGTGTCAGTCGTTGAGACTTAGCCTCCTATAACATCAGGATGTCATGGGACGCTATAGATTATTTGTACAGCTGGTATGAGGAGTGCGTTCTATCTAAATAACATCTACTGGCAACCATCACGGCGCATCTTTCCACACAGCCATCTCTTGAATGCTTACATGAGCAACATATTTGTCTCGATGCAGTCATTACCTTCGAGATCTGAAAGGGGCAAAGCTACTCGGCCGTAACCTAGAATACTCTGCACGAGGTCCACACACTCTGGTTACGATGTATAACTTTGGAGATATACAACCCCTATAGGGACCATACCAGGTTTCCCATACGCGGTAAGGTGGAAAGACAAACACGTGGACGCACGGTTGGGGCTTCGGTATGACTGCGGCTGAGGTGCAGATATCGGCAAGATGTTGGCGGAGGTTGCGTTTTAGGCACGCTGCACAACACCAAAAGCCACGTTTCCTTATGCGACCGCACGGCCGATTCGGCTGTGCCAGGGAAATATGCATTCAGCCGCGTTTCTAGAAGCTTTCTTTATCGGATGCGGTGTTACTGCTGCAAGATTCGTTCTTACGTGCTCTATTACTGCAGCATGCGTTGTTTTCAAGATTACTCACAGGTAGATACGCAACGGCTCGAATTAGAAAAGCTCTAGGGCTATGTGAGGCATAGTCGGCTAAGATGGACTTTGGGATTATCGTGCCACGCGGTTTGGGCAAGTTGGCGGGTTGGCGGGTTCTAAGTACTCCATTACTTCCAGCTGTGCCTCAGCCCTACAGAGGGCCTCGATAAGCCATACATTAGGTACCGTCTAATTTGCCTGTAGTACGGTTAGCAACACGGCCTGCGGAGTAAGACCTCAAAGCCCACGTTTTGACCCTAAATTAGACCCCGATTTGCTAGCGGCGGCCCGTCCCTGCACCGTCATGAAGCTGTCTGCGAATTGAACCCGTCACATGGGATTCGGGAACTATGACTCTCGAATTCAGACATAGAAAGAAGATGCTGTAATCTGATGGATCTAACAAGAGGCGGGGCACAGCAAGTGCTTACCCACGTGTGAGGCGTTGGAGATGGTGGCTTACGGCCGTGTAACCCGAGTATAGTATCGAATAGGAGGCGAATACGCCTTGTATAGAAAGCCAACATCTACATGTATATCGCACGATTTCGTAGCTGCCTTGACACTTCTTACGTGTGATTAATATAACAGATGAACGTCAGCTAGAACTCCTTACCGGGTCAGCCGTAATGTCTGTTGGGTGACCCTCCGTACTCTTAACGATATAATTAGCATAGGACTCGAGACGTACTGTTTGATCTCACAACTCAGCGGCTAACTGCATCCACGCTCGGCTTCTGACCTGACGGGCCGTATAAGCCAGCTATAGATTAAACGCAATTCCTAGTTGGAAAAAATAAAATAGTTGGGTATTCTATGTGTATACAGCCTCAATATTTCATAGTAGTAATAGGAGTCCTAGAGCCTACATAAAAGGGTTATCTAGGGGAGGAAATACCTAAGAAGTAAAGGATGATAGTGTCAAACCCGACAATCTCTGGCAAAGATGCGTTTGCTTTTTTTCGGACTTAAGAATGTCTGTGCAATAGTATTCTATGGAAGCCTGGACATCATCACCTATGGCGCATTACTAATTCTACGCTTTACCGATCGATTAACTATCTTGTATTGGGAACGTCCAGAATAAACACTATGGCCTGAATAATGCCGCGAAATTTCCCTGGGAAGTTTGTCTTCCGTGTTCCTAGCCCTGTCACATATTGGGTGCAAGCCTTCGTCACCAAGATTACATACGCTGACCATTGCGCACGCCCGGAGCTACCAGCTCAAGCTTCTAGATCAAGATTGACACAGCAGTGAACTCACATTGCAGAAGCCTGTACGGTATAGATCCCTCGGTCTAGCGGGCCGAAACATAGTCGAAGGCCGGCGAAAGATCTTTCAACTGGACGTAAAAGCAATCAGCGGCCGTCTTGATCGCCTGGGAGTCGGGGTTTGTGCGGTCCTTGTTCACGTTGTAGAGCGACTTGGTACACGTGATCAGGTTATAGTTCGCCTCGATCTTGTAGCTGAGCAATTCCGGCAATTGGGCAGCAAGCAGCCAGTCCTTCCACATGGGCCCTTCGGTGCTGATCGGAAGTGCCTCGGTGAGCTCCTTCTCTGTGTAGGACTGCAGGGTCTTGAGGTCTGTTGGTAAGGGTGTACAGAGCGCCGCCAGTTTCGCAGGGACGAAACTATAGTAGTAGTCTTGGAGATAGTTCACCGCGGTATACTGCGGTGAAGCTATGTGAATTATTGAGGTCATTCGGAATGTTCCTCTTATCACGAGGCCGACCAAGCAGGAAGGGGAAGGCAACGGTATTCCGCAAGGAACTAATCGCTATGAACCTAGCTAAGGGGAGGAGCCTCCGTACATATGGGCAAGACGTCGAGTGCTAAGAAAAGCTGTTTTGCGAAGGTAGTGAAATGTAAGCTGCGATGCGAGAGCCCACGGATACTTTAACCACGGAATGAAACCAGTTACTCTTAGGGAGGTGAACCACAGAGGCAAGGGATATTGAGACTCTCCCAAAAAGAGTATTGTAGCATTATACAGGATTCAGCACACATAAGAGACCGTTTGGTCGGAAGACTTAGGTACATAATCTAGGTAATGAATTCATTTCCGCGGCACAGCGTTGACTTGTTAGACGCCAATTATCGAATTTTGTATCTTACGCAGTGATGACTCTCCTCTATTCCTATTCAATGAAAGAAGATCTGAGGATCTTCAGCAACCTTAAGAGAATCCTGGCTATAACATGATGTATTGGTTTCTTACTACCCTTGCCTGAGATACTCGAAATCGCATCCCACAGCCACCAACCCATGATTAACGACATCTAGTCGGCAAACCCGCCTGTTCCTCGAGGCGAAGGACCTCCGGCCACTCTTGGGGTTCGGTTTGCGGGCACCTGTTCTCTACTAGGCAATTCTCTGCTAAGAACGTAGCTTTTTCCAGTCGTAGTGAACAAGACCTTAAACCTGCGCCCTTCACTTTGCTTTCGTAGCGTGTTCACTAGCTGGCCGATGGCGTCCACGGTGACGGGTGTCTCTAATTCCTCTAAGCCATCGATAACGCAGATCAGTGCCAGGGGAGCGTGATCCAACAAGCTGTCCAGTATTTGTAGGGCCGGCTCAAAGTTTGCAATACTCCCGTCTAGGCGTCTGAAGGTCTCTTCCGATAAAGCGGGTTTAGGCTGGAAGCTGCTGGGTAGCAGGTTGATGAACTGCAGGATCAGAGAGTAAAGGAGAGCTAACATGCCAGCGTGCTCGGCGGAAATGTAGAGCTGGGGTTGGAAGCTGTAATGGCTGCGTCGAAAGAAAAGGACAACAGGTAGGCCGGCGGCGAAGGCGTTACTGCAGATTTGCATGGACATTGTTGTGAGAACCCCGTTTTGGGGGTCGGTAGGCAAGTCGTCGACCCACAGGAACCGGGAACCAGGCATTTCGAGCCATCGAATGAGGGCGTCGCCGACATTGTCGGAGAGATGTGCAAAGACTGGAGTATCTTCATGGGTTGAGTCAGGGTCCGGTAGATATATAGCGTACCGCTCTAGATGCTGGGCGTATTCGTAAACTTGCTCTTTCGTCTGCATTAGTAGCTCTCCTTTTGTACGAGTTAGCAGATAGGGAATTAAGGGGTCAAGTGGAACGGGGAACAACACCAACCTCTCTCAGTTCGCCCATGCACTGAGCTGTCGGCTAGTGTGGACTCTATATCATCATTTGTTAGTAGACTTTCTTCTATTTCCATGAGATGAGGGTGCACTAACCCCGTCTCGCTGTTGTACCAAATGTCTGGGAAAAGTCGGCATAGCTATGTCGACCCTGGAGCCAGGTGTTGCGGAATTCCTCGAACTTGCGGTCTACGGCTCGCTCTACTTGGGTCCTAATTTCTTCTCTGATACTCTGGTCCATTTTCTCGGTTAGGCTTTTGACGCCAGTGTCCTACCTAGATATAAATGATTGATTATACGAGGCTTCGTACTCTAGTGGTGCTTCTCAGAATGCTCAAGAGGCGCGTATTAGAGGAACTTCAATGGAAAGTCGCTGGGGGCTCGAAACAATTTTATATAAAGTTTTGGCCTGGGATCTGAGAGTGACTAGATATAGTTGTTAATTCGTATTGATGGTGAGTACCTTAGGTACTAACCAGTGTATTGGTAAGTGAGGCCACCACACTTGGGAGATAAGCTAATGATGTCGCCTTAGATCAGGTGGCCATTACACCGTCATAACTGTGTGTAGTCTGGTCATCAAAATTAGGAGGTAGGTATATTATCAGTCATAACAAGTGAATCCCGAAGTGGCAGCCGAAAATGCGTGAATCAGGTGCGTGTCGTGGGAAGTACGCGCGAAGGACTGACTACCTCCTATTCGGGAGTTATTTAGAATCGCATTTTAACACTCGATATGCTCTTCGCCGGGTTTTCAACTACACGTTTCTCAAGCTAATATACCTAGTAACGAATTTCAAACAACCAGCGAGAAGAATACAGAACATCATGGTTCAAGGCTCAAAAGAAAATCTCCTCGTCTATATCAGGCATCTTGATAGGTATGCCGATGACGGCGAGGGCACTGGGCTTTTTCCAAGAATCCCTACACCGCTTAGATACGTCACGCCAGATTTCATTCTGTCAAATTTCGAGGAGTGGATCGATAATCCTGAGGCTAAGGAATTCTATGTTAATATATCATCTTACGAGAGCGAGCTCGCAGAAGTGCCTCACGAACTCTTAGAGGAGTTGCGCGATAGGAGGGAGCTCCCTTGCACTTGGTTCTTCGGCAAAGCTAGATATTACTTCGGAAGAGACGAAAACCAGATAAACCCCAAGATGAAAATGATGGTGCTCCTGTGCACTATGATTGTCCAACTCGCCGATCTCGTGCCGGAAACCTACGACGATGTCACGGGTGCGCTAACAGAGGAGATGTTTGATGATCTAGACGAGATGGGCGCGAATATGGAAGCACTTCCCTACTCGATTCCCAAATTAATAGACGTTGTCAAAGGCCTTGCTGCAATAGGACCACAAAAAGTGTTCCTTGTCTTCGATGGATGTAACGACCTCCCAGAAGGCGATGAGGATCTCTGGCGGCAGTTAAAAGCTCTGCTAGTTTACCTCACGGAAGGCCGCGAACCTCAAGCAGAAGTCTCGGGCAGACAGTGGAAAATTCTATGGATCGACGATGAAATATTACCTAGCTGAGATCCGAGGACACACTCTCGGCCTGGTACGTTCATATATATCGGAAATTCTGGGTTTTGGAGCTAGTGGGAGGAAACGGGTGTTTTAAAAGGCACCATTCAGTCTTGAGCACGTCTGGTACTCGATGTCTAGGATTTTCTCTGCGGCAAAGCATTGGAAAACAAATTTATTGATGTGCTAATGCAAAGCTTAGTGTTTCTCATCTGTGAGCCACCGATGATAGCCATATTGAGAACTCGTAATCATGTGTGTGATGACGCAATGGCGCAAACTACCTGACTTCTCTCCGAGAGCTCATGCGAAGTGCTTGTATTTAGAGACCCCTTACATCTCGCCGCATTGAGCAATGACAACATCCAAATCCGGAACGTCTCGTCCACGTCGACCGGTCTTCGTCTTCTCTATCTTCTCAAGGACGTCCATGCCGTCGACGACCTTGCCGAAGACGACATGCTTGCCGTCAAGGTGAGGAGTAGGCACAGTAGTGATAAAGAATTGGGAGCCGTTGGTGTTGGGTCCGGAGTTCTAATCCTCTGTTAGCAAGACGGGGGAGGGCGGAATAGAGTACCCAGCTTACGGCCATAGAAAGCAAGCCCTTCTGGGTGTGCTTTAGAGCGAAGTTCTCATCGGCGAACGACTTGGTGCCGTAGATACACTTGCAACGATGTTAGCATTTGTATCTAATTTCTCCCCCCAGTTCACTTACAGTGCTCCCGGTGCCATCTCCGTTGAGGAAATCTCCACCCTGAATCATGAAGCGGTTGATCTATCTCCCATTAGCGTGTTTGACCCGGAAAACGATGGCAGAAACATACCACGCGATGAAATTTGCTTCCCTTGTAGCCCAGGCTCTGACCTCGGTTGTTCTTGGCCTCGCCGGTACAGAATTGGCGAAAATTCTCCGCCGTGCGAGGCACAACGTCCTTGAAGAGCTCAAAGGTGATTCGACCCAGAGGCTCGCCTGCCACCGATTAGAACCCTCGCCATAATACTATCTCTCATGCAAGTGAAGCTAGAACCGAGCTACGCTGGAATGCCCTGAGTGAAGACGAAAGTGGATATGTCACGTGACAGCTCCGAGACAAACATCGACGGGTTTTCAATTCATTTCACACAGACAGGCTCATAGACGCTTACCTCCGAGCGTAATGTCGAAGAAGACCCTAGTAGTTCCGTCTAGTTAGCACGGAAGCTCCGGAAGAGCGACGCAGCGTCACGACACCTTGCTCAGCCACTGTACGAAACAATAGTTTACTTACAAAGGGTTTCCGGAAGCCGGAAGCTGTGTCGGAGCCATATCGGCAATGAAGAGAGGCGACTAGATGACGTGATAGGCTCTCCGGGGGGTACGGCAAGGAATACCGAAGCGGGTAGTCTAGTACCAAGGTAGACGATTTTGAGAATAGTGGTGTTGGTGAAGTTCGGAAAGATTCTTAAGTTCAGTGTTGCAGAAAGACATGGATCGACAACCCGCAGATACCAAATACTTATCGTACCTACCAGATTCAGAAATGCACGGGTTGTACGACCAGTCAGCTGGCAAGTGCAAGGTTGATAGCCGCGGGGCTGGAGGGGCAGATGGGGGCAGATGGGGCTAGCGGGGGTTTGATGTCAAATCATTGTGGCTAGGTAGGTGCATGTTTCTGCATCCTGGGGAAAAATACCGGTAGCACTTTTCCTTTTCACAATTAGACCTCTTCCTTCTAAAGGCTAGCATCTCGAAGTAGCAAACATCAGGCTACAGGTGAAGCTTGGGCTTTGTTTCCACTGAGTCTAATGACGAGAACAGCCTACTGCAGCACGCTATTTGACGCGGGTTGCAATAGCTGGAAGTCGGACTCTATCACTGTCCTTGCGCCTCTGAAGATTGGCGTCAATTTTCCTATAGGTAATGACCTCATGGCCGACTCCTACGGCTTCAATGACCAATGCGATTGTAGCATCGCTCACTCCCGCCGTTCCACCTTCAATGACACCTCCCAGCTATAACTTACGATCGTCGCCCATAGAAGATCAACATGGCCAGACGGAATATTGATTACGGAATCAGAAGAGCGTCTACTATCAGCTGTTGTGCGAAGAGGTTCGAAGAACACGTGCCGAGTTGCTTGAAGTTGTACTACCAACATTCGCAGAGAGCCTAGATCGACTTCTGAATTCTCGTATCCGTTGCTGATGCTGCATTCCATTTCTACGACGACTGCGAGTCGTTAGGGACTCTTACGAGCCTCGTTACCCTCCAGTTCCTACCCCGCATACCATTGGCTTAGGTATTGACAAATACTCGTAGCCATACTAGGCACAAATCAGTCGGCCTCGACGTTTTTAGTCACTTGCTGGATCGCACTGCCAGACCAAGCCTTGTGTCTGGCGTCGCGAATTGCCCATGTGGGAAAGAGGCGGACGCCTATTGCGTATAGTCTCTAATTGTAGATGTGACTCGTTTCTTCATTTCAGTTCGCTTACAATCCGACCCACGGCGAAACGGGTTGGATTCGTGCACTATGGGCCCGGGCTCATCAAATTTTAGGAGGCGTCGTCGTTGAAAGGCTCTATTACCTAGTCTTATCCATATCACTAGCTTGACCCCTTCTATGTCTGACCTAATCCTAGACAAGAGGTTGCTCTTTCGATACTATACGAATGCCATATCTATCATTCGCGGAATAGCAACAAGAGCCGGATCCGTCGCCGGCGCATTAAAGATGGCCGAGAATTACTAGTATGACACAGCCGCATTCTCACTGACATGGGGGAACCATGTGTTATCAAACTCCATGGTCCATCCAACGCAATTCAAGCCATCATCATCATCAATGACAAATAATTCAATTTGAAATCATGCCAGACTAAACTTACGACAATGTTTTTGAGTTTACCTAGCAATAGTGCTGCGGCTGTACGGATCACGAGCCTTGGAATTTTGGACGAAGTCAGGGGCAACGCAAACGTTTGTGACGCATGGAGCACACACTCATTCCATAGTGCTTAGAAAGAACAGCCTACAGGTGAGCCTAGCTCTGGAGCTATGCTGGCGAACTGCGATTTAGCTTCAATTGTCGCCGGACATGACACTGATAGACGGCAACCGTTGAGGTTCTGCATGAATGCGTCTTACTGTACGGTTTTGTATCATCCCTGAAAGAGTATAGGTGACCTGGACCCTGCCACGCTTACGTAGCAGCGACAGTTATTAGATCTGTACTTCCTTGATTAGATCCCGATGTCCACGAAGTAAGCGGGAGTCCTGGGATCCTGAACGTTGTTGCAGCAATGTGAGCAGCCTCAAGTATGACAATTAACGGTTGGAAACTTTACCTGGTCAAAGTTCGTCCCGGCTACTTCCACGCAAGAGATACATGTTTTCCCACATGATATCTGTCTTGAATGGCCTGACGCGAGTAGCTAGTGTAACTCTGATATTTTGGCAACCGTTTGTATCTCGTTCTAATAAGCTTGGTATAACTCTAAAAGCGGGCTAAATATACTATGTGTGCAGTCGCGTAGACACGCAATCTGGCCGATACTGCTCAAAGGGGATGCATTAGGTAGGCTGTACCTAGTGTATCTAAGCGCCCATCCGAGCACATACTGTACCTAGGTAGTTCATGTTAGATCTAGAATATACGTCTGCGCAACCAACAATATTTTGTTTTAGAATCCGAGGTGCATACGCACGCATAGGGAGGCTGATTGTTTACTGTCGTATTTGAACATACATATGGGTTTGAGATAGTGTCGTAGAAGATGAAAATAGTGTTGACAACACGACGGCGCGAAACTATCTGAGGTTGTACAGCAGGAGAAGGGCGAAATAAGAGGTGGCGGCCGGCTCTATTTCAAAATACCGTTGTGTCAGTTGCTACGTTGTTAAACCGTATTGATCCCGCCCGTTTATGAAACTCAAATTCAGTTCAACGGGGACCAATAGAAGCGCGTAAACCCACCCATCTGCAAGTCACAATGCCGATCTTATTGTTCTTTGTTCTTTCCTCCCACTTCTATTACAAGAAAGGATCCATGATGTAATACGACAGCACACCTAGGCCTTTACGTAGGTAGGGAGCCTCATTGAACAGTATAGCTGTTTGTTATTGTCATGAATTGACCGTATCTGCGCATGTATGGGTTTGATAAGTCTAGTCCATTTTTTGACACTGGACAATATTCACGATGGTCTAAAATCAAGACCCGAAACGAGTTAACTGAGCAAGCTGTGCCTCCATTTCCTTGTTCGGCCTAGACGTGTGTGCTCCTTCTCCTGGGCGCAGAGGCCAGGCTGTTATTGGCTAATTGCGGATCCACTGCCACCTATCAGGTAAGCGGAAGACTTCAAAACCGCCCCAGCCGTCCCCCCAGCCCCGACCCAACCGTATGCCAGTGCATCAGTCCGTCTTGCTTGCGCAGCTGCAGTTTTATTACACATCACAAGACCGTCAGTCTTTCCCCCCAAATCCTTCTCCTTCCCTCGCCCGTTCCTTGTCCTCTGCGGTCGCACCTCTTTCTCCACCCTCCCTTGGCTAAAGGCTGAACTAACCAGCTAACGCTCAACTTTCAAGACACTATTTAAACTTCTACCAGCTCGTTTCATACTTGGCATCTTTGCTGTGGTTGCTGGGCCGGTCGGCTTTATCTGCTATTTGCCCATTCTTCCTTTTTTTCCTCAATTAACTGCAAACAAAGACGACTCATATTGCGCCAATCTTACTCGTCTCGCATAATACCTTGGATACATTGGTGCAGTACGGTCTCGAAATCAACAGTAGATGGCATCAGCGCTCGGGGTACAACCGTCTTGATAGAAACCTCACTCTGTCATCGGCCAACAAGTGCGAGGCCTCTTGCAAATGACCTCCCCACTTGACGATTAGTCGGCCGCTTCCGAAATTCGTCTTCAACGAGGTCCTCTTCTCCATCTGCGAAGATGGCCGCTCTGAATCAGGCCCTGGCGGGCGGCGCCCATTTCGTCGGAAGAGCCATTGAATACCAAATCCGACAAGCCTCTGCTACGGTACTCAGTTCAACGAACACTGCGACACCATCTCCTACCTCCGGCACTCCCTCATCATCCTTGGCGTCGCCGCCCGCGACTCCCGAACCTTCGTCCGGAAACACCAACAACGGCGACCAGAACAGCGGCGGAGGGTCGACTAGTTCTCCCCTCCTATTCTTCGTTGCCTTGGGGTTTGGTGTTGTTTTTACTAACCTGTGGTGAGCCAATATTGTCGATAGCCCTTGGCTATACACTTGCATTCTGACTTTCGACTCAGGATTATTGTTGGCGTGAAGTACTGCTTCCGATATAATGCCCGCAATCGACAGCTGCGAGGATTGGATGAGAACGGAGAGCCCATTAATCTCGAGAACATGCCTACTAGACCCCATCGTCGACGGCGCGAGAAGAAACTGATGACGATGGACGAAGTGAACGAGAAGTTTCCAATGATGAAATACAAGGCTTGGGTTTCCCAACGTGCTAGGGAAGGATTACCAACCGCCGGCGGCGTCTCTGCGCCAGCAAGTCGTGCTAATAGTGTACGGAGTGTCGAAGGCATTATACCAGAGATGCCTTCGAAGGAACATGCGGAAGACCATCCGGACTCCACTACTGCCCCGATGCCTGCAGAGCAGAAGTCGCAGCCCAGTCCTCAGGATCATGATGCTACACCCGATATCAATGCGGCTGGTGGCAATCCACTGACCCATGCGCAAACCGCAGAGAGTATCAACATGAAAGACCATGACCATCGCGCTAGTGTCGACGAGGATGATGATGACGAGCAAATTGATGCTGCCCTGCCCCCCGAGTTATTAGGTACACAAGGTGACACTTGCGCGATCTGCATCGACACACTCGAAGACGACGATGACATTCGTGGCTTGACTTGTGGTCATGCTTTCCACGCTGTCTGCATTGATCCTTGGTTAACTAACCGAAGGGCTTCCTGCCCCCTCTGCAAGACAGACTACTACACACCTAAACCACGCCCACCTCCTGCAGACGGTGACCCAACTAGCCCTACAACTCACAACAATGACGCATCCAGAAACCACGGTCGTATGAACATGCCGAGGGCACCGCAACGCACTTTCACATCGTGGAGCAATTTCCGGGGTGCCCCGCGTGGTATGATTGCGGGTCGCTTTGGAGGTGCAGGTGCTGGAACGGAATCGGCGAATCACAGCCGGCAACCTCGTATATGGGGAGGAAACCGCCCTGAGCGACGTCGACATCATCGTCCAGAACCACAGCCCACCGAGACAGGTAACGCAGGCCTTTTCACGAGAGTCCGCAGTCGATTCCCCCCATTCAGAATGAATGAGCTGTTAAGGAGAGAACGCAACGGACAAGCCACCGGAACCGGAGAGGTCACGGCTTCCGGTGCTAACGGTGGCGCAAACACGACGCCATCGCAGTTGGAAGCAGGTGTACGACCAGCGAACTAGGAAAGTTCTAATCTCCATAGAGAATCGGCTTAATCTACGGAATATATATAAATTTTGCATTCTTCCATGGCTTATTCGAGACACCGCATGCACACGACGGCGCGAATTGAGCCAAGCATATCCCACACCCCATACCCCTGTGTTCTTACTCTGCTTTTCTTCATTTCCCTATATGTGTACACGACTCCTTAGTGATGAGCACTTCGTCTAGCAGATTGCAAGTGCGGAAGATCTGTGCCGATTTCGATGGAAAGGGCCAAACTAATCAGCAAGAGGGCACGATTACACCAGGAGATCTGAGACTTTCTAGGAGTTTGCACTGCTTTGCGTTGTTACATGGAGGAAAGAATCTATCGGCGACGCTCACCATATCTTTCAGGTTGTTCCAAGGCTTAGCCTGGACAGCAAACTCTCGAGGGCTAGGCCGAACCTAGCAGGTAGGCAGGCAGGCGTCGTATGCATCTATTGCAGGAGTCCGTGGTGTTTAGGCAGGCAGGCAGGCAGGTTTCATCAAACAGGTTACTTGATTTTATGAGCAGGCAAGACACGCATCATCAGGGGCGGTTGACTCTGAGAGAGCCAAAAGTGGAGGCCATAGCTTGTACGTTGGTGAGGCGATGGCGAGATGGATGCATGTGTCGCACATAGGTAGCAACCTAACAGAGCTAAGCAGAACGCTGTGAATTCTAATGCTATTCGTATTGCTCGTTACAAGACCGACCTAGTTCGGGTTTGCTAGTAGTATACATTTGCTGTATCGTAATGTGGTCGTTTGGACTCGTATGTGGGATATCATTCATTCTCATGCTCTACGGCGTTATGGGCAGATGCAGAAATGGGTACCTTCGTAGTTGGCACTTTCGGACGCCCTTTTTTGCCCCTTCCACCAGAATGGCACCTATTCAGTACTCGCCATTCCAGTCACTCAGAGATACTTCCCCTTGGCAAACCGGCCCCCGAAATCCGCGGCCCGGTTCAGCAGCTCGCGGCGCTGCGCGGTGCCGATGCGCCCGCCGAGCTTCATGTCCTTCTCGCGGTCGAAGGCGCGCTTGCTCGGGTCGTCCTCCTCCTCGTCCGGGGCCAGGGTGCGGCCCTGGCGCGACTGCTGATGCTCTTCGTACAGGCTCTTGCCGCGCGTCGCCTCCGTGAAGCTCCGGATCCGCGCCTGGTGCTCCGCGTCTTCCCCTCCCTTCTCCGCCGCCGGCGCGGGGCCGCGCAGGTTCCCGCCGCTGACGTTGGAGCTTGTGGTCTGTTGCGTGGCGGAGGTGTCGCGCCCCAGGACCGCGTTCTCGAGGCGCTTGCGCTTCTGCTCGGGCGTCTCCGTCCATATGCTGCTTATCTCGCCGGAGGAGCCGCCGTTGGCACTGGCGCTGGCGCTGCTGCGCGGGCCGCTCTGGAACCGCCGGTTCTTGAGCTTTGTGGGGTCCGGGGCGCGGTACCCCGACGAGGTGGGCGGCGCGAGCATCCAGTCGTCGCGCCGCGGGCCGGCGGCCTCCTCTGCGGCGCGGGCGGCTTCTTCGGCGGCGCGCGCTTGCGTTTGCCGCGCGATGTGCGAGGATGAGGTTGGGAGCGCGGGGCCGTAGTCGTCGTCGTCGTCTTCTGAGTCTGAGTCGGAGTTTGGGGACGTGTGAGGGCGCTCGGAGAGGGGCGCGGGTGGTGGCGCGGGACCTTGGACGCGCTTCGTGGGTGCGGCCGATGCTGGGCCTGGAGCTGGAGCGGAAGGGCGCGCTGGTCCTATATCGCCGTCTGAGCCATCGTCTTCTTCTAATGGAACCTCGTCTTGGTTCGCGGATGGTAGAGTAGGACCAATAGAGGGTCGTGTGGGAGGAGGCGGTGCAGCAGACGGACCGACGTCATCGTCATCGCTTTCGTCCACGTCGATCTCATCTGCGTTTGAGGGCGGCAACGAAGGCCCAATTGGTCCTATGGGCGCCCCCGCCGCAGGTTTCGGCGCTGACGGACCGTAATCGCCTTCATCGTCGCTGCTAAGATCTATTTGGTCCTTGTTTCGGTCTGTTGCTTGCACCTTTGTGGCGGGAGAGTCTGGCGATTCATCGTCAGGAGTGCGTTTTCGCTTAGTGAGATGCGGTGGTAATTGGGGGCCTATCGACGACATAGTTGGGTGTATCGAGGTGGTCGTGTTTGTGCTGGTATAAAATCGGTTGATGTCGCGGGTAGACACAGAAGGTACAGCTTTAAAAGATGCCTGCAGAGGTTAATATTGCAGGGATTATATTCGATTACTGGGTCTTTTTAGCTGGCTCGTGCGTCGCTTATCCCTTATCCTTCGGCGCTCTTTAGTTGATTGTTGCTTCTAATTGGTAGTGTCTCTCACTGCAGTGTGGCCCCATGTCTGCTAATAATAAGGCTGAGCTAGCTTCCAAGGTTGGCTAGGAAGCACTAGGTAGGGACGTACGTAAGTTAAGGCAGACCTGAATGGATTCGAGAGGAGCTACGACTGACGTCCAACGCGCCTGTGTGATAATAACGTCTTTTACACCCATTTCGAAGAAGACACCTCCGTTCTACAACCCGAGAATCCCGCGATCATTCTGCGACATACCCGATCCGAATCTTGGCTTTCCATAGAGCTGTAGAGCTACCGATTGAGCTTTCAGCTTACTACGCAACTTTTAAGAACGGGCAAGTTCGGGATCAGGGAAAAAACAGCGCGCTTTGTTCAGAGATACAACGTCAAATAATACCTGATATTGGTGATTATTTGTGAAGTCATGCGACCGATGAGGACGTCTCGATGAGCTTGCCTTCCTCGGAGAGAGACGATGGGGCTGCCAGCATGGAAGAAGATCACCTAGATCTGTCTCCTGAAGGAGACGCGGCGTCGAGCGACGAGGAGACTATAAAGCCAGAACGGGAGCAGGAGGAACTATCAGATATTGTCGAAGAGCGAACCGGCGTCATATTTGATCAGCCCACTGAGAATGGTGCTATCGCGAATCGATATCGCCAACTGCTGCGGGATCAGGATGATGTGTCTGAAGAAGGTTCAGCTGAGGGTCTACCTCGAAGGGCCGGCAGTCCAATAGACTCTCTGCTGTCCGCGCAAGATGACTCGCCCTCTCTTGGTGTAAGCAGCATTCCGTGCTGTCGCTTGGAACTAGGCTAACAGCTTCTCCAGGGGTCCATGATATCTTCGGTTGGCAGTAGCAGAGTCCCTTCTCTAGCTTCGCGCCCTGGGCTAAGCAGCCCTACGCCGTCGTTTAGGCCGTTCGACCGACGATTCCAATCTCGAATATCCTCGCCATCCGCGTTATCTCCACGGCCGACATCACCTGCATTTCTTACGGGACATAGTAGGCAGGCATCTCTGAGCAGTCAGTTCCTATTAGAATCAGGCGAGACCGAAACCCCCACTCCGCCATGGGAGGTTGTACGATGGACAAAACTCAAGAAGTTGAATGGGCAGGCGTTCTCTGAGGCCGGAAGGCGTAGCTTCGGTTCTCCTACATGTTTAGCGGTTTCTGCGTCGATCGTTTTAGGAACCTCCAAGGGCATAATATTAATGTTTGATTACAACCAGAATCTGAAAATGATCATAGGCCCGGGCACAAAAGGTTTGTTTGTTTCTGCCTTTGCACACTCGTTGTTTATTGCTAACCAGCCACAGCCGTTGAATCTGGGCCCATCACCGCGATTGCCATATCCGCAGACTATACAACGGTAGCTGGCGGCCATGCAAGCGGAAACATCTTCACGTGGGACACTAGCCGGGCCTCGCGGCCGTTCCTGCATATACCGCCTCTTGATTCGTCTCAGTTACAGAACCGAACAACAGATGGACATATGCCAAACGTGTCGATAACACATCTAGGTTTCCTGGGCACTCGACATACTGCCCTAGTCTCTGCCGATGACCGAGGCATGGCGTTTTCCCACTTGGCAACTCGAGGCACCGGCGCGCTTGGGCGAACGGTCAAGACGACGAGGATATTGGGCCGCTATCCTGACGCTCCGCCTCCCTCATCGGGAAAGCCCCTCAAGCCTAGCACCGTGTTGGCTTTCTCACCATTGCCGCTCGGAAATGTGGAACGAGCGACGGACTCGATGGGTCTTACGGCAATGCTTACCCCCTATTTACTTGTCATAGTATCGACGACACCGATTGCTCAAACGCAGCATAAATCAGCTAGACCAAAAGATGTGGCGCCACACAGTGCTATGACTGGTTGCCTGGCGTGGTTTCCTGCGGTCAAGTTAAAGGTGCCTGATCCCAGTACCGGCAGCACCATGTCCAAAGTCAAACTCGTATACTGCTGGTCAAACGTGCTCACTGTCCTAGATGTGGACGAAATACCGACCGATAATAAAGACAAGCCACCAATCCTAAAGTTCAAGGCGCGAAGCAGATGGAAGTGCGAGGAAGCAATCGTGGCGGTTCAATGGCTCAGCCGTTCTGTCTTGACCATCCTGACCATCACTCAGAGGCTCATTGTTCTCGAAGATAGGTCGATGAGGATGACCGAAGCCTTCGACCTTATTCATAAGTACATTTACCATGCAGATCTATTTTCAAGCCAGCTACACAACTTAGTCGAACAACTCGATGAGGATGACACATCGATGCATGGTGTCGTCGCCGATGCTTTCTACATGAGTTTCAAGGCATACAAGGGCCGTATCTTTCTCCTGGGCTTCAACGACGTGTCTATTGGTGCGTTGTCAAACTGGGCTGATCGACTCATTGCACTTATGGAGAACGGTGACTACATTAGCGCAATCCAGCTGGCAACGTCGTACTATACTGGTGATGCCAATAAGCTGACGGTCGGCCTTCCTGAAGACGCTGCGTTGAGGCATCGGATGGTGCGTGATAAAGTAATGGAAATAATGAGCGCGTCTCTAAAATACGTATTCGGTCAACGGCAAAAAAGAGGAACCTCGGTAGATGATCAGCATTTGCGACAGCTTGCGGAAACCTGCTTTCTTGCATGCCAGAGCGTTGGAGACCTCGACTTCCTCTTCGACGAGATGTATGAATGGTACGAAGACGCTGGTGTAGAGGGCATTTTCTTAGAGGTATTGGAGCCGTACATCCTGGAGAAGACGATCACATCTATACCGCCGACTGCTGTCAAAGCAATGGTCAGCCACTATGTCAGTAAAGGCTGGGAAAGTCGTCTAGAAGAGATTATTTGCCACATGGAGACTGCTACACTCGACATCGACCAGATTACAACTCTATGCAAACAGCATGGTCTCTATGACGCGCTTATATATGTCTGGAACCAGGCGTTGTCTGATTACATCACCCCCCTCATCGATCTCCTTACTCTCCTAATACCCCTGATACAGAACACCGATTATACCGCCTCAAGAAATTTAATGGAAGACGAGAACTATGGCGTCAATGCACTTAAGATGTTCCCATACCTCTCTTACACTTTGACTGGAAGGATATACCCTAACGGCGAGAGAATGGAAGATGAAGTTGCCTCAAAGGCCAAGGCTGAGATATACTGGTTTCTCTTTTCCGGGAAGAGTATAACCTGGCCGAAAGGCAGCGACAAGACATTCCTAACTCGACCAACAGAAGCAGAAGAGCCGTCTTTTCCGTATCTCAGGATGATTCTACAATATGACGCCCCGAGCTTCTTGAGCGCGCTAAATGAAGCGTTCGAAGACTCATTTTTGAATGATTCTCAAGAGAAACAGCTCAACGGTGGCACTGGGAAAGACTTGCCGGAAGAACAGATTTTCGGTTTAACAGTCGATCGTCAGTATGTTGTGTCCATCCTGCTAGAAATCATGAACCCGAACGATTTCGCTCCAGAGGATACCATATATCTGGACATGTTCATCGCTCGAAATCTTCCTAAATTCCCGCAATATCTTCTCATACCGGGTTCCACCCTTGATAAAGTCTTAATCGGGCTGTGCGAGTATCCCGGAATGGATCTAGCGGAAGACGCCCAGCTAAGCGCTGAATATCTACTTTCTATATATCAGCCCCCAGACATATCGAGAATGATCCCCCTGTTCAAGAAGGCTTGTTTCTACCGTATCCTGAAACGGATATATAGGAACGATAAGCAGTATGGGAAGCTCCTACAGACTTACTTCGAAGACCCGGAAGACCAAACAGAAGTTTTCGAATGCATCGCGGAATGCCTGCAATCCCATGCTGGTCTCACTAAGAAACAGGTTCATGACGTGCACGATGTTATCAAGGAGCACTCGCGGGAACTCGTTGAGCTCGATCCGGTCCGGGCTGCTCAGACTATAGCTGCATACGCGCCAGACTTGCATAGATTCATATTAGACTCGCTTGACGAGGGCTCAGAACTACAATATGAGTACCTCAAAGCTCTACTTGAGCCGGACACCGAAACTTCAGAACAGTCGAGTACAACATATGACCGGGATTTCATTGAGTTATATGTGCAACTAATGTGCCGATATAACCCTTCTCACGTATCTGATTATGTCGGTATCGTGCAGGCCACGAACCTAAGACTTGACAAGCTGCTGCCCACTATGGAAGACACTGGAGTTGTCGACGCTGTCGTCATTCTCATGGCTCGAGAGGGACAAGTACAAGACGCCATGAGCCGCCTCACTAAACATCTAGAAACGTTAGAGTCGGCTCTTCAAGGTCTAGTTGCGAATACAGATGACCATGCCGACGACTTGGACGTTAAGGAGGCAGCGGAAGAGTTACTCAGGGGATTACAAAAATACACGCATGTTGGCATCTGGTTGTGCCAAGGGCAGATGAAAACATCCAAGAAACTCAACGGAATTGGCCGACGAGGCTCCCCGTCACCTAGCGATCTCTCCCCTGAAGAGGCCTTGTGGCTTGAATTGATAGACACCACCGTCCAGATCACGCGGCGCCTATCATCTGTTGTCGCACCTTCTAAGTCAATCAATTTCTCAAGCAGTAGTTCGCCAACGCCGGTCCTCGATAGCGATAAGCTGGTGGCGCTTTTGCGATCGCTCGTACAGCACACGTTCACGGCGCTGATGACGGCCACATCCACTCAAAGCGGAACCCCGTCGAATAACCGGCTAGTCACCACCTCGGGGGGTAGTCTAACATTTCTTCGCATACTCCGCGCCTTCTTAACTCGTGCGGCTCGTACCTCTCCAAATCTCGCGGACTTGCGAGCCGTCCTGACATCGATATTCTCGGCCTACGCATACGAAGAATCGATACTGCGGCTCTCGAACCGGCTACTCGAGCAGCAATTGTTTGTCAATGTGAAAGAAGCCGTGGAGCTCCGACAGCGCGGGTGGCGACCAAGGGGTTCAACGTGTGAAGCTTGCGGCAAGCGAGTCTGGGGTCCGGGAGTATCCGGCAACGTCTTCGAAGCCTGGGAGGAGAAACAAGCTATTGAAAACAAGAAGCGCCAAGAAAAGAAAGCTGCACAAGCTGCCGCGCGCGGTAAGGGCAAGACTGTTTCTCCCCTGGAAGAGGAAGAGAGTTACAAGGGGAAAGGGAAGGGCAAAAGCACTGCTACTGCCATAGCCTGGCCTAATAGTGCTAGTTTGCCGGATGAGCAATTGGCGAACGGCAGGCAGGATGTTCAAGGTCTGGCCGCCGAGCCCATTGCGAATGGAAGTGGAGACGCCTATGGCCGGCGGAAAGACCAGCAGCCCCTAGGCCCGCTCGTCGTCCTGGCTTGCAGGCACATCTACCACAAGGCTTGCCTGGACGCATTACAGGCGAAGCAGACCGGGGATGGAGAGAATGGCCACGGCCATAGAGAAGTCGATGAGTTCGGCCGCGAGGCGAGGTATAGATGTCCTATCGACGGCTAAGATAGGTGGCAACGGGACGAGGATAAGAGGAGATAGGATAGGATAGGGAGGCACGGTCTAGAACCGTTGTATTTGAATTCAAGTGTAGAGTACAGTAGTCTTGCGGCTTCACCAAGGGAGGTGAGCGCTTCGAATAAATCGGGGAGTGTTTTGGAATGATGGTATCGACGCTTTGAGTTGGAATCCGCGATTTACCGGTATGCATAACACTGCAGTGGCCGGATCAAGGTCTTGTGAAAGTAAATATGGCCTGGGTATTGGAACTCCTGCAAGAAACTCCCCGTTCGGGGGGATATAAGTACAAATCCGGTGGCTTCAGCCATGCTAGCCACTCGGAGTTCCACCGCATCCGGTGGCCGGTGGTATCTGCTTCACACATCCATCTGATTGATTGCCTGCCTACATATACACAACAATTCCCGATACGCGGATTGGAACCATCCTACGTAACAGATACTTAACGTCGAAACCCCTTTTTCCTACTCCCTAAACGCCCCTCGGCGCGATGTCGCTGAACGTAGATACCTAATTAACATGATACAGAACATCACCCGCTCTCGCTAATGGAACGGGAGTAGACAAGTCAAATCACGCCGTCGACGCCGCGCTTTCGTAGCACGAGGTCGGCGTCACGGTGACGTAGACCGTGGTCACCACCTCGTCGGGCTCCTGCGCGGCTTCGGCCTGCGTCTCGGTGGCGGTGGCGATGGCGGAGCCGGTGATGCTGGGGACGTCGGGAGCCGTGATTGAGGGATCGACTGTCAGTGAGTTGGTGACGGGCGCCGTGAGGCTCGTTAGGGGTATGGCTCCACTTCCGTTGTCGTTGCAATTGTCGCTGCCGTTCGCGGGGATGGTGGTGTTGGCGAAGGGCGCGGCGGGGGCAGAGGTTGCGGTTGCGTTTAGGGAGACGGGACAGCTGGATTTGGTGATGGTCGCGGGCTCCGTGACGACGATGACCTGGGTGAGGCTGGCGGGGCAGTTGGCGATCGGGGCGGCGCAGGACGTGATGGCGTAGGTGTTCGTCGTTGTCGCGGTCGATGTCACGAGGGCCACGGGGCAACCTGCCGTCGTGGTCGCCACGCTGCCCGCGCCCGCGCCCGTGATCAGAGCCGGGGCAGCAGTAGCGGTGGCCTGGCCGGAGGTGACGAAGCAAGTGCTCGCGGCGGCGCTGAACAGCGTGGTGCTCAGCGTCGGGTTGAAGTTGGCCAGCGAGAAGGCGCCGATGTCCGCGCCGACGTCGACGAACAGGCCCGCGTTGATGTTGATCTCGGCGGACGCGGGCAGGACGCAGTCGCTGCCGTTGGCGGGCGGGTCCGAGAACTGCTCGCCCAGGATCACCTCGGGGATGTTGATGTACGCGCCGGCCAGCGCCTTCGCGTCGAGCAGCTTGCTCCCCGGCAGGTCGATGCCGCCTTGCACGCGCAGGCGCAGGGCTACGGTTACGTTGGCTGGCGCGTTGGCGCTTAGGGGGAGGAGGCTTGCTGAGGCGCCGTCGCTGGGTGGCTGTTAGAAAATGCCTAGGTACCTAGATACGTGTGTATCGGCGTTTCACCAGACGTGGAGCTTGGGGACAGGGAAGCGTATGGGACTGAGGAAGATAGGACTGAAGGCAACGGCGAAGGTAAAAAACTTGGACAAACTTACAACTTGGCAATATCCTTAACGGTAGGATCAAGCGGTATGGTGAAAGACGAGGTGTCAGGGATAGACACCTGGAACCCGCCCTCGGTCTGGATCTCGCCCGTGATGCCTAGCACGAGGTCTACGCCGAAAGTGAGGCCCACCGAGAACCCGGGGCCGGAAATTCCCAGGGGGGTCTCGGACACGAAGAGCGGTAGGGCGAATTGCCCGCTGCCTTTGGTCGTCACGCTCAGGTCGACAAGAGCGCCGACGCCTTGGAAGCCGACGGAGAGGCTGGCGTCGTTGAGAGGGTTCAGATCTTCCAAGTCGCCGATCAGATCCTCAAGGTCGTCCGGGAACGCGGCGGATGCCACCAGCGTACCCCAGGTCCGGCACTCGACGCAAGCGAGGGAGAGGGAGAAGGTTCCGCCCAAAGCCTTCCAGCCGCTGTAATTCGATGTTAGCACAGATTTACTCTCTTATTCTTAGGTATATATAGGTATTTAAGTTTGTAAGGGGGTGGAGTGTGAAAATATGTATGCATGCTTTTACATACCCAGAGAACAGCGTCACGTCCTTGGCCTCGAAGCCCATATCAAACGTCGTGTTAGCATCGCGCTTAACCAACGACCTCTTCCGGTGCGCATATCGCGGCGTCGCGATCTCTACATCGCGCGGAGCAAGGCCTCGATGTGCCGGTACGTCGACGATGGGTTTCGCAGTCGCTGACTCCAGCAGCGACCCGAAGGCCAGAACGAACGTCAGGAAGTAGCAATACATAGCCGCGGCGTGTGTATCGCTACCAAGAAGGGAAAATTGCGTCGAATGCTGGCCGGAGCATTCACCATGGATGAGACGAAAAAGAGCGAATATAACGAAAGAAAATGCAATAAGTCCTTCGAAGAAGAAGCCCTCACGATCAGACAGACGTGTGATATTGCGATAGCTGGGCTGGGCCACCACCAAGTTATGTATATACATCGACCCGCCAGACAGCCGCAGTCACCTTCCCTCCCCACCCAACACCTGCCTTTTTTCCACGGTAGGGATCTCCCCCCAAACCCATCCCATCCCATCTCCTTTCAGCTGAAAGTGGCTTGTGTCCAGCTAGGGAGGTAAGATAGGTAGGTTAGGTAGGTTAGGTAGGTGTACGCATACACGGGCGAGGGATTAGGCCAGGTGGGTAGGCGATGGAAGGATTCCCAAGCAGGGGCCCGGCTGTCAACCTCGCGAGCCCGGCATGAAACCGAAACAAGCATTTCGCCAAGAGCAAACCCAGCAAACGGGAGACACTCGACCGCCTGCTCGTCTGCGCACGAGGGCAGGTAAAGTCCATAGTTGAAAGCACCTCAGGATAGATAGATCTCTGGGTTGCGTAGGTAGGGTAGCAAACATTACTAGCGGTGAGCTTCCTGACAAATAAACCGCATTTTACTTTGGTGAACACGAGTTGCGCCTCGTGAGCTGATCTAATCTAATCAGAAGAATCAATCAAAAGGACACATCGAAGGGCACTCGGTTCTCGCCTTCCCCTGACAATCTAGGTTAGATTACGATCTGTCCGGCCTGCAGCGAGCCTCGTCTTGCCATACCAACCAACCTACTATACCTTCCTTGACCTTGGCGCCGAAAGAAGGGGAAGAAAAGCAGGAGCTGGCTCGGCTGCGACAAGAACAACAACAATACAGATTAAGTGCCTCGCAGATATATCTTCCTTCCAAAAAGGGAAGCCGGGATTTTTTTTTAAGACACATGCATCTGGGCATCTATATATGTGGGTATAAGCATAGGATTTCTCCGGTCCCAGGTACATACATACCATATATAGTCCCCCTGTCCGCCCAAGACTCCAGGGGCCAGGCGAACGATACCGATCGACCGCCGAGCCGATTCCTTAATTACGGCAACGTTGCAGGAAGCGTGTCCTCCACTGTCCCACGAACTTCGCTCACAAGCAACAAACCGCAATAAGGTGCTTGAGGAGGACTAATTAGGGCTGCGCCACCTCCCCTCTCTCCCCCTGGGTGTTTGCAGTCGACGTTTCACAAGACGCAGGGTTTTCCGCAAGTCTGCGTTCCACCTGCCTCCCCTCTATCCCCCCCTGTGCCAGGATGAGGCTGAGAGCGCGGGTGGGATGCCAGGATGCGCCCGTTCCTGAGGCCCCGCGCACGCTAGTGCGATATACATATAAAGATAAAAATATCCCGTATCGGCCGTTACGTCTGGGCCTGGGTCCGGGTCTCGAGACCTCAAATATGCACGTCTCTATTCCGTACCAACACCCAGACGAGACGAATGCAATGGAAAAGTGACGCTCCGGCCTGGGGAGAGCTCGCTTACCTATAAGCAAGCCACCATAATGCACACTATGGGTACCTACCTTAGGTACTTATAGACCAGGGCTGCTCTGCTATCGTCCCAAGACCACGGGGCGTCTCATAAGATGCACATTCGCACTAACGTGCAGTTCGCAATAAAAGCTACGCGCTTGGCTGAGCAATACTGTTCCGCATCAGCTGGAAAGTACAAACGCATCTCAACCTTCATCTACTCGGCCGTGTCACAAATCGATCCAGCAGTCAACGGCTACGAACAGAAGACAAAACCCGTACCGCTTAACGCCGTCTAGTTCAATTCCACACTGACAAGAGATGTCTTTCTATGATATAGCCTAGCCTAGCCTAGCCTAGCCTCGCTCCCTTTCCATGAGTTTAGTCAGGCGAACCGCTACTCCCGACCTTCTCCCTATCGCTTATGAGTGATACACCGACAACCCTATGTTGCCATAATACAGGTGTACATGTATTTTAAACAAAAGAGAAGTAAGAGAAGTAGTGGTGGTGGTAATTGTTTGTTGTTTTCATTCGTACACTTTGTTCATAAGCCGCCCCGTCTTAGGCTTCAGCGGCGCCTCTCGTGCGCCTCGTATGTGGCTCTCGAAGAGAGCACTTAGTTTTCTGCTTTCTTTGGTTCCTCCACCTTCTTCTGCTGCCCCTGCTGCCCCTGCTGCGCATCCTGCGCGTCCTTGGCTTGGACCTGGTCAGCCTCGGCGTCCACCGCCTCGCCTACGACCTCCTTGTCGAGGCCTTGCTCGGAGGCTGCTAGAGCAGCTCGATCCTCCTTCTCGTCAATATCGTCGACGTCCTTGGGGGTGGCAAGACCAGTTTCCTGGTTCTCCTGGTTCTGCTCATTCTCCTCCTCGATGAGCTCCTGCTGTTCCTTGAGGACCTCGAGTCGCTGCTTGTTAGTCGCGGCGCCCTCGGCGTTGTGCACCTCGAGTTCGATCTCGTGGTACAGCTCTTCAGGAATAGACGACAGCACACCGGTCAGCGCCTCGATCTGGCTGTTGAAACCTGTCTCGTCCGTCTTCTGGCCGTACATGTACGCGTTGCTGAGAACGAGCAGCGTTGAAGGGACCCCGTGCTTCAACCGTAGATCCAGCCAAGATTGGAGGTCTTCTCGTAGTCTGGCAGGCGACACCGTGTGTGTCTTGATACCTCGGGCAGCGCAGGCCGTCTGAAGCTCGGCAACGTTAAGGCTGTCGACACCCTCAAAGCTGATCGCCTTGTCGTCTCTCTTGATTTGCCTCATACGGTGGCGGATTTGGTACCGGAGCATGGTGTCCGTGCCGAATGTGTTCAGATTCAAGTATCGGCACATGGACACCAACTGCGGTCTCGACAAGTTGTCGAGAGTAAGGTCGTCCCTAAAGGCCTTGCAGACCTTGATGACGTCGTCCGCACTTGGCTTTTCTCCAGTAGCTCTCAACTTCCGGAAAAAGGTAGCAAACTCCTCCTTTTGCGTCGTACTAGGCGACAGAGGTAGGCCCGTCTCTTTCAACGTTTCACGGAGGAAAGAGCTAACCTCCTTACGGGTCGCTCGTAGCGTCGCCGTTTTCTTGTCCTTTGACTGTTGGTTTTCGAATGTACTCGGGAGCATGTTAGGGAACAGTTTGAGAGCAATGGGCAAGAGTGCTTCGGCGAAAGGAACTATGATGAAGACCGAGAAGGGAACTAGGCGGCCGAGATCCTGGACCGTCCGTTGGAGCTGGCGGTTTTCTCGCCTTGTAAGTTCGTAGCCAGCAGCCATCTTCAGTGCAAGCTTGCTGCTAATTTTGATCTCCGTCCAGAGAAGTTTTGTGCCGTCCCAGTAGTGCTGCAACTCGTGCTTGATCTTTTGTGTGAGAGTAAGCTTCTTCCCCTGTTTCTCTTCCTGCTTCTCGACATCAGCATTCTTCTTTGCGGCTAACTCGGTCAAAGTCTTGGGCTCGGCCGAAGGTTCGTCAATGGAGGGTTGTGTTGACTGTGATGCCGCTGCTTCCTCGGCCTTTTTGGTCGTAGACTCGGGTGCCTTCTTAGTCGTCTCTGTCTTCGGCAGTGGCTTCTTTGCTTGTTCCGCATTGAACCCAGGGGGAGGTCCATCAGGCGGCCCGACTGAATGCCTTTCGGTTGATATGCTTCGAATGGGTATTAGAAGGGCTCGCGCCGTAAGTTCTGAGGCTAATTGTCGGTTCCGCCCAAGATAAGCTGAAGGAATGGCAAGTCCGGGTCGGGCAGTAGTCCTCCCGGCGAAGGGGTTTATGAGTACCGCCCTCTGGGCAGCTCTGGAGGATGCGCTCATATTGAAGGGGGGAGCGAATGACGGACTATGTGACTATCGGGAAGTGGACGTAGAGAAAGGAGGAGAATGGCGGCTTCGTGGACGAGAGTTGGGCGTATATGTGTACGTGAGTAAGCGTGAAGGAGGATCGGAATGAATGAAGTTGAACGGTTCAAGAAGTTGCAGGGTTCCAGCGCAGCTTTTCATTTGGCTGGGAATGGAAATGGGAAAGGATAAGGTTATTAGGTACATACGTACCGTACCGTAGCCCGATAAGTCCGATCGGGTAATTGTGTCACGTGTTGATAGGTGATGCGATCTGGTAGTTCTGGGCCGTTCTTTTCATTCTTACTCCGCGAAAACCGGACAATGCCGGCCTCGCAATCATGCCTAAGGAAGCCAATGACATCAAGCGCTCTCCACAGCTAGTACCATCTGGTATCGTCATAGCTTCACTTCTTGCCAACTAGATACATGTACTTTTAGATTGTTTCGCTGGACCTTGACTTCATTGAATTACTGGTTCCAGCTCATAAAATACCGGGGGCAGCGATTCACAAGAAATGCTGCATCACTACCTGACAACAGTAATAATAAATCTATTGCACCGGCCCGGGTATCTAGAAATACATGCTATTCATAAGAGAAACGACAATGACTCGCCAAACTCCGAATGCTCGCTTTGCCATATGCTATGCTCCGCAACCCCTTTTTTTTTCCAGCCCACAATTAAAGAAATTTCCAAAAGAGTTGGTTACCTCCTAGGTAAGTGTATCGCACTCAAAGTAAGACAAGAAAGCCGACGGTCAACCTTTCTGTTGCTCTTGTTGTCGCGCCCTTGTGATATTCGGGCCGGTCCCTATGCCCGTCAACGTCCGCACCGCCCAGTGCAGCCAGCTCTCCGTTTCCAATTGCGTCTTCAGCTCCTCGGCCCTCCGTTCTACATCATCTACTTGGATCTCGAACTGGGCCACTCCATCCTCAACGTCTTGGACCCGGGAAACGAGCGCGTTAATCTCGTATTCTAACTTGGCCGCCTGCACTCCCACCTCCCCAAGTGCTTCTGTAATATGAGCCCGCTGTTCCGCTACTGCCTCCTGCGAATATTCCTTGGCACGCCGGTAGGCATCTGTCTGTCTTTCGTATAGTGCTTGCAATTCTTCTTGCTGTCGTGCGTAGTAGTCGTCCATCTCCTCGATGGCCCTAACCTTCGTATCGGCCCAAGGCTCAATGCCCTGTTTGATGTCGAGGATATTCACGTAGAGACTCCTAGCAAGTTCCGTCAGGTATGCACTCTTCTCTAACAGTGCTACGTCGTCCAAATACTCGTTCTGCTCGAGGTCGGCGATCTCTTCCCATCGGAGAACAGCTTCCTCGGCATCTCCGAAAGATAGCCGTCGAGCCCACCGGGCTTCGTTCGGGGCACAGCGATCTGGGGACCGCGAACCTCCTATACTATGCCGCCTATATAGGCTAGGTGAAACAGTGCTGAAGTGCTGCTCCGCGTCTAGCAATGGACCTTGCAAATCATTCTCAGCAACGACTGAGCCAGCAACGGAATCAACTGCCGCTGCCACTTCGTTCCGCATTTCCGCAGCTTGCAAGACTCTTTTGACCTCGCCATTCATTGGCTTTTGCACGTCGCCGTTCGCCTGGGCGATTAGTCGCGATTCCCTAGGAAGAGCCTCCTCTGTTCCCAATATGGCCACTGACGCCGGTGCAGATTCAATTTCCCTATGGGGATTGATGGCGTTCAGATATTCCTCCGGCTTATTCTTCCAGGTAAAGGCCCTACCGACCTGACCAGGACCGGGACTTGGGCTTGCCATAAATCCTGCTGAAGAGTCCGTCAGCATAGACGACCGCGGTCCGGAGGCTGTTGTTTCGGGTGACTCGTCCTTCGACGGCCGGCTGGCGTGGCCACGTAGACCTCCTCCACTATAAACGGCGTCCTTTATTCGGCCTAGACCCGAGCGAGCGTCCCGAGCAACGTTTTTGATTCCGCGCCGGAAGGCGTCCTTCTCCCCAGCGTTGTCTACTATACTAACCGCAGATCCAGGAGCCGGGGTGGAATAGACTGGAATGTCCTCTTGTCGGCGAGTTTCGGCCTCTTCGTCCGTATGTGTCCTCTTGTTTTGGCTCGAAGGATCTTCTTTGCCAAATAGTAAATTGCTCATATCAGGAATAGATTTGTCGTGATTGTCCGCCGGCGAGCGCCTAGGCTTGCCGAGCCACAGCCACTTCGCGCGCTCTCCAGAGGCTAGACTGATCAATTTGTCGAGATCTAGAGTCTCAGTGTCTCCAATGCCTCCTTTATCGCGTCCACCGACCATTCCAAGAACGATCTCGCCTCGCTTCCCGCCTAATTCTGTCACCGTGGACTTGACTGCTTTTTGCACGCCCCAACTCTCTCCCGCGGCCGCCTTCGCCGTCATGGCATGGAGCTTGTGCATGGTTTGCCGATCCAATCGACGTGTCCTCTCTAGCTTGTGATACTTTTGGAAATGGGAGATGCCTCTCTCGGTAGCTTCGATATCAAACACGTCCTTGGGCACGGGTGATCCCAAGTAACTCAGCCTATTCCGTGCACCCATCAGTAATCCAAGCAACGCGGCGACCGTGGTGGGTCCCAGGATCCCATCAGTCGGTTCTATGTTGTAATACTCCGCTCCGAACTCCGTCCACCAATCCCCTAAAGCAGTCTCGGTGATATCGCATAGAAGTCCATCGATATAAACCTGCTCCATTTTCCCGAATAACAACAAGGCGCATTGGCACATCTTAACCAGTTCGATGACGGCATCAGAGAAGGGTATCTTGTCGGTGGTTTTATACAGCTGGTAGAACTTGGCCTTAGCCGCCCCGGTAGGTTCCGATAAAGTCAGGCCAGATCGGCCGGAACATCCCAGCCTCTTGAGGTCTTCATTGACGATGAACTCTCTCCGGTGCGCTTTTATATCCCCGTCAGGAACCGGTATGACGGTCAAGGCAGAAGGAAAGCTGCTGAGATTCGTCACCATTAGCTCCCCTAAGTCTGTCTCTTTCGGCCTCGCATGATACTGCTGAATGGCCATGAAGTATAGACGCAACCTTGGCGTCCAAGCCTCCTTATCTGCTGGGACGGCCAGCACACCAACCACGACGACATGCTTCGCATCCCCGGTATATGTGACGATTACAAGGGTCGGAGATTGGCGGGAGCAGGCCCATTGTTCGACTAAATACAGCTCGTAACCTTGAAGCTCTTGCCTTCGCTCGACGACAGTAACGCAGGGATCTTCTTCTAGATATCTATACAAGATGAGATTAGCAATGCTCTAGTAATCCAACGATACCGCTTGGCTCATAACACACCTGAACGCTACAGGGTCTGGAATAATGACACGGCGACGTTGGGGAACGGGCGAAGGTGTCTGCACGGGGATAGATTGCCGTATATCGGCGGAAGCCATCGACCCTTCCAACTGGCTCGCGACAATATCCCTTTGCGACGATGCTTTCATAAGTGCGGGATCCTCTTCTCGGTGAAGCCTCGGCTCATTCGAGGATACAGGCGGCCGCAACGACATGGTTGCACTACTGTCCCTCGACCCTGTATTCTTCTACTGCTCATTGTGTGTTGAGATGCGAAAGTAAGGGCATTTTGACAAGTGGCAGAACAAAGGTGACGAACACTGCAACGAGCCGAGTGGGTGTTTCTTGTGGTGAATTGTTGGCATGTGACGGTGTGATCTGGACGTTGGTTATTACCTTGAACTACCTGCTTTGGTAGCTACTGCCTAAGCACGGCATAGAACAGAAGCTCAGCTGCCCTGAACTGCCCGAATAGCCCCTGAAACCGCCGTTGGGGTTCTATTGAAACTTAGTCCCAGGGGGGATGCTGCCCATAGTGGGGTCAAGTGCGTCATTCCCTGGGAAATACTATGCAGATTAGCTCCACATATCGGAATTTCGGCAGAGAGACAGTCTAATTGATTGGTTCCACAGCAAAGAAGCCCGACTGTCTGTTTAAGGCAGGAATGAAGCTTGTATCTAATCGCCTTATCGGTATCGCTGGAACCAGCACGAGAACGCAGCTCGCCATTATCCCAACTACGAAATACATGCAACCTTTGACACTATCAGCGACACCTCAACAACATCCGAACTCTCTCGATTGCAACCCTTAACACCAACGCTGGTATCGATACGACCGGAATGAGAACAAGCATCGGCGACAAGGCTTGTTAGTCGTGGCAAGCAAACGTCAACAATCCCCTTGAGCAAACTTGCGACATACCGAAGACAAACAACAATTCGAAAGTCCACCTTCGGTCATCCCAGACTAGTCAAGCAACAAATGGCATACTTGCAACTACAGAAAGACTTGTCAAAGCTGACCAGCTCGGCTAAGCTATCGGACGCCGTTCAGGATGTCGACAAGATCATAGACCTCCTCACCGCAGCGCGGGAAAGAGTAGCATCAGGTAAAAGAATATATCCTCGTCATTGTCAAATTGCTTCTATTGCTCGTTAAGGAACTCACTCAGTATTAACTTCTACCTCTAGCGAACGATCCCCATACTACCAGTCTCACTCTCACGAAGCTTCAAAATCCGATCAAGGAAGAATTAGATGGACTGAACAGCGACTTGAAAGCCGTCTACAAGGCCCAAAACGAATTCAACAAGTCGCTTAAGAATGCCTTCACCAAAACGAAAGGCACTCTGCCTACCGAACACGATCCCATGGAGTCCCAGTCGGCACTGATAAATCGGGCCATCGCAATGCATCTCCTCCGCGAGGGTCAGTTCGGTGTGGCGTCGACCTTCATTAATGAAGCACAACCGCCTTCCGACACTGCACAAGCTCAAGCTCAGCAGCCGAGGAATCAGTTATCACCATCCACATTACAGCCGATATCACCTCACTCCGAGATACCAACCGACACCATCATAACTGACGCCGACATCCCCTCGGATTTGACAGCACTGCAATCCCAAGCACTCCAGTCCTCCTTTGCCGACATGTACTCGACCCTCTCCGCCCTCAAGGCACACAACCTGCTACCGGCTATAAATTGGGCTAGGGAGAATTGCATAGAGCTCGAGGCGCGAGGATCGAATCTGGAGTTCGAGCTTTGCAAGTTGCAGTACATATGGCTATTTAAGGGTCCAGCCGTGAACGGGTTACCCGACACGCCTGAGAACGGCGTCCGGGGTGCGATGCGATATGCGAGGGAGAATTTCGGGCGGTTCCAGCACCGCCATCTCCGCGAGATCCAACAGCTCAGCGCCGCGATGGTATACTCCCGGAACCTAGGCAATTCGCCGTACGGGCCCATCTTCGACATCTCGGCCGCCTTCGAGGAGGTCGCGTCGTCCTTCACTAGAGAGTTCTGCTCGCTCCTAGGTCTGTCGGCCGAATCCCCACTCTACGTCGCGGCCACAGCCGGCACCCTGGCTCTGCCGCAGCTGGTCAAGTACACGTCCATGGCCAAGGCCAAGGGCACGGAGTGGACGACAGCCAACGAGCTCGCGTTCGAGACGCCGCTGCCGCGCAGCATGATGTACCACTCGATCTTCGTGTGTCCCGTCAGCAAGGAGCAGACGACCGAGTCCAACCCGCCCGTCATCCTGCCCTGCGGCCACGTGCTCGCGCGCGAGAGCCTGCAGAGGCTCGCCAAGGGCAGCCGGTACAAGTGCCCCTACTGCCCCAGCGAAGGTGTTGTGAAGGATGCGAGGGAGATCATATTGTAGAGCAAGCGACGCATCACTTCGGCTCACTACTTCAAACTGCGGTTGGCTACCGTACGGCGCAAGATGGAGCTAGCCAAGCTCAAATGATTTGATTTCGATTCGTTGCGGCGTATGGCGAAGGAAGGACTGGCAGGATTAAGGATTACGGATCGAGGCGTAATTTCTGAGACGTTTGGTCGATCATCTTGGGTCTCAGGTCTTTGGCCTCGGGTTGGAAGGCGTTCCTGACATTCTCTTCGTGTAGATATATCGTTATTTCTGAGGCGTTGGTGCGTGCGTGTGTTACGTTGCAGTTGTTGCTCATGGAATGAATGCATTCAGATCTTGAGAGGCCAGTAAATCTTTACGAGACATATGATAAGTGTGAAATTACAACCATGTATTACTGGCAAGTCTAATCCCAGACTTGCCTTTAACTCTTCAAATACACACGTACAAACACACCTAGGTAACTAGGTACATATCTCAATTAGAGACTCAGAATAAAGTAAAGCAGAAGCTTAACTGTATTATTACACCAATTCTACATGTAAAAAAATGACTGAAAAGCAGCCGTGACGAACAGAGCGCATACCCTCGTACACGTGTGACAGACTAACCTCTGTTCTGTTCTGTTCTGTTCTTTTCCAATTCCCTAGTCCTGGCCTCCCGTGTTCTCCCAATGCTGCCCCCGTAGCCGAAGTACTCCGTGCATGTACGAGAGAAGAAAAAAAAAATGAACGATGCGATAAAACCGAAGCCAAAGCAGAAATGTAGGAGTGGTAGTAATAGTAGTAGCAGTAGCAGTAGTAGTGAAAACAAAGGATTATGGGAGTCGAGAAGGGAGGGGAAGGATGGGAAAGGAAAACGTCGTAGTATACTATAGCGACAACAGTCAAGTTTGTTCAGGTGAAATACAAGGAACCCCAAGAAAGGGGTATCGCAGGTGGTTAGTTAAGAGTTTGCAGAAAAGACAGCAGAAAGGGGTAGTGGCAAGGAAAAGAACATGCAACCCCAGGGTATCATGACCAAAATCGTCCAGAGCCCTCCTCTTAATGCTCGCAAACGAAAAGCAGAGAGAAATCAAGTACGTGAGAGTCGCTTCAAGGACAGCTCTTCTTCCTCCCCCCAGCTCCACTCTCCCCATTACAGCTCCCAGACGATATCAGGTCTACAGCCAGAGCAACCACCTAATGGCCCCCACAAAGCCCTTCCCGATCCCCAGCACAATCCGCGCCATCATCACGACGAACCAGACGTACCACATGAAGCCGACAAGCACCCACTCGACCGCCAACCAGCCGGCACGGCGTGCCCACCTAAATCGCCGGCGCCGGCGTCTAAGCATCTTATCCATGGTATCCACGACGTGCTTGACCTTGAGCCGCTGGCTATCGACCAAGTCCCGATTGACCTCGTCAGCCTCGTCGGCCG
This sequence comes from Hypoxylon sp. FL0543, assembly GCA_022578575.1. Taxonomy (NCBI): domain Eukaryota; kingdom Fungi; phylum Ascomycota; class Sordariomycetes; order Xylariales; family Hypoxylaceae; genus Hypoxylon; species Hypoxylon sp. FL0543. The sequence continues at coordinate 403,452 of MU394002.1, forward strand.
CGCGGTGCGTCATCTCGATGAGGTCGCCGGCGACGCGATCGTGCAGGTTTTCGATGCGGCGCTGCAGGACGGGCGCGGTCTCAAGGGCAAATTTGGCGGTACTGGCTTCGGAGCGGCGGATGGAGCGGTCGATGCTATCTGAGAGAACACGCGCCGTCTTAGGGTAAAGCTCTAGCTCCGGTACCCTAAGGCCCGCCGTATCATCCGGTACGAAGCGGGAGACATCCGCCCATGGCAAGCCCGGGGCGCTGTTATCGACAGCAAACAATGGTTGGGCTTCATGCGCGCGGCGCGAAATCTCCATTGCCTTGATGCCAGAGCACAGAATCAACGTGCGGAGCCTTGCTACCTCATGCCTCGAGATGTGGCCTTCATGGGAAGACGTGCTACGGTGTGAGATCGACCAGTGGCGTCCACCTTGAGATAAGGTCCTGGAGCCGACTTGGGGCCTGGTTTGGGATGGTGCGAGAGAATGCAATTCGCCCAGGTCCGTTGACGTGTTCCAGGGCTTGTCGACGTAGCCGACGGGTGACTTGCGCGATTCTGTGTCGGAAACATCGGACTCTCGGAGTAAACGGGATTTCGTCTGCTCAAGGTCCTCTGAAGGAGGCGAAGCTTTGCGAATGTCGATGCGAGGCGGTTTCAGGCGGTCGAAACGGGCCGACCTGCTGGGGGGCGAGGTCGTGTTAAGAGCAAGAGCGTCGGTCTCTTCTGACATTGGCTTGTCGTTGGATACGGATGCCGATTTGAATGGAGGCATAACGTCTAAATAGTTCTTCTGACGAGTGGTATCGCGCGCACGCCTAGAGTTGCTGCGAGACATAGCAGCGGAATTCTTGTCCCTGCCCCTCTTTGATTCCTCATCCGAGTCTTCGCTCGACGACGTTGATGAAGTACTTTCGCTATCCGAGTCCCTTCTCCATAGTAGATCGGTGACTTTGGATACGCCGCCGCGTATCATACCGTCTATCTTCGAGCCCCCTTTGAAGAGACTCCGTAAGCCAACTTGCTCGTCGCCTTTGAGCTTAGAAATGCTCGCCATACTACGGTGCGATTTGTGGCTCTCATTGGTAGTCCTTGGGATGATCTTGCGCGTAAGGCTCTTAGACCTGCGCCTATCTGGCGACTGAGATGTCTCCGCAGGGACTGCAGAGAGATTCAGCGGCTCCGGCGATCCGAGGGGACTATCCACCTTGTCTTCTTTATCGCGGGCCACGTAGTCAATGCCGCGTTCTCGATCTCTACTACGATCACGAAATATGCTCTTCACCCTCGAAAAGGGTTTCCGGCTAGGAGACCCTGGCCGACTCACGGGTGGGGAGAGATCCATTCCAATTGTCGGTATTTGAGGAGCACGACCTCGCGCCGGCCTAGCATCCGGAGACTCTGGCCGGGAAGAGTCGAGGTCCATGGATAGTCTGTAACTCTGGCCTGGGACCTCCAAACTAGGGCGTCCGGATCCTATTGGGGACCCTCCTGGTACTCTTCCGCGAGCACCCTTGTCTAAATTTTCGAGTATCTCTATTCGCGAGCCCTTGCGACTATGCAGTTGCTCTGGGGTCTGAGATATCCTTTCTGGCGTCGCCATTCTCGACGGTAATTGCTTAAGATGCTTGCGATCAGGCTCGTCGAGGTTCTCCTTCTCCTGCTCCCCGCTAGCTTCCTTTGCCATCATCTCCATCATTTGCTTTTCCAGCAGATCTCTGCCGTTAGCGCTGATGGTCCCAGTGCGAGTACGTTTTTTACGATCGCTCTCGCTATCTGACGTATCCGATAGTGAACCTTTTCTAAACTTAAGAAAGTCATGGTGGCTATGGGACAGGCCGTTCTGCTTGTGGTGTCCCCTCAGGTCCTGAAGTTTTTGGCGAGCACGATCTCGAGCGCTCACAGAAGGTGCCTCGGATTCAGATTTAGTTGGGCTCATGAGGTCAGTTTCTGAAGCAGCCGCGGTGTCCCTGATATCGCCGTCTTTGGTAGACGAAGTAGAAAGAGCAGATGCGACATGTTCATTCGCTTGATAGGGTGTGGATATCTGGCTTTCTGACTTGGGAGGATATATTTTTGAATAATTTCGGTCTTCGATAAGATATTTATTATGCCCTTGTTCCAGCCAGTATGCATCTGCGAGCATATCTGCAGGATCAATACTCCAATCGAGTCTCGCCCGTTTAGGCTTTCCTGATGTTGAGATGGGTCTTGGGATGTTGGAAGGGGGAGGCTCCTGGTCGGCTCTCTCATGTGCTCCAGGGAATGGAGCAAGCGGTGAGGCTCCAGGTGTGAGAGCTGACGTAGCTGCAGATGCAGCAGTTTCGTCTATCCATCCTCGTACCTTTGAGACATCCGAGAAGCCCTGTGCTTCGCCGTCAATGGTTTTGCGCTCCCGAGCTCGAACCTTTCGGTTTCGGATGTACTGCAATGGGTTATAGGTCCGGCCCAATACAACTGGCGGCGAGCCAGTAAGAGGGTTCACCGGTGGCTTAGCTGATGTGGGAGATGTTGAAACACTGGAAGACGAAGGCCTTGAGCGAGCGCCTTGTTTGAGAGGTGGGACAAGCTGCAAAAGTCTTCTGTATTGAGCCATCAATTCAAGATATTCTTTAGCTTTCTGAGCCCGATTAAGAGTCGAAGACGAAAAGTGGTAGGTGTAGCCGCCATCGGGGTCAAACGAAGGCTGCAAGGAGCTCGTTAACCTTGGGGTTGACACAGTCCTTGGCGTTAAGGCCTTGTCAGGCTTTGGGGACATCGTACGAGAAGTCCTTCTCTGTTGCTGCAAGTGCTGCTTAAGGCCACCTCCAGCCTGAGAATCAGGAAGTTGAGCTAGACGCGGAGGGATAGGACTCGATATATTCCGCCTTTCCGCCAAACGCCTTGATTCACTCAAGTTAAGAGCCATGTTCACAATCTGAGTCGAGTCAACGTCAAGGGGTGCCGTGCCTGGTCGCAGAGTCGGAATTTTCGAGGTTCCTCGCCCGTCCTGGCTAAGCCGTTTCTCCTCATCGGGTGCTGGACTTGATATTCGGCTTGCCCCGACATCGCTCGACCTTCTCACGTCCCGAGCATCAATACCCAGTCCTGCCTGAGGAGAGCTCGTCGCATTCGACTTCTCTGATACGTCCAAGTGGCCCTTGCCTTTACGGCTATCCACAGGTATCCTTGATCGCCTACGTCCATCATCCCGTCCTGCCGACGTCCCCTTAGATGATTCGTCAAGCACGGGGTTGGCAAGGAGAAACCCTCCACTTGAGCGAGGCTTATGTGACCGATGTCGTTTATGCACCTCATGATTCAGGTCCCTATCCCTATATCCCTGATCAGGCGCATACGGACTCGAACTCGACTCGTCGGTACCTATGCGAGAATGGGCTAAAGTTGTCGTGCCTATAGAGGGCTGTTGAGGGTTCGAAGCGGTGCTAGATTCGCCAGTCTCGTAGCTACCATGGCTATGGGAGGATCTCGCTGTTGATAATCGGTGTTGGTAGTGTCGGGTCGTGCCCGGATTCGCAGATGAATCGCCATCGTCGTTCATCGCGCCCATGGCGTCGACCCTATCGATATTCTTCCTGGCATGCCAAGGGATAATCTAAAGGGTATGAAAGGTATCGTACTATCTCCTTTGAGGTCTCCTGCGGGCAACCGTAGACATGTTGGGCGTTTCAAGCAAACTCAAAGACAGGGGGCTTCCAAGAGTAAACGCTTGCTATGCAAATGACGACAATAATGAAGCAGCAAACTCTCCCTTGACTCTGAGTGAAGTCTTTTGAACGTGTCTTGGAGTAAGTAGGTATTCGATCAATATTGCTTACGTAGGATCCGGTCGGTTCGAGGTTCGTCGGGGCTTGTAGGGAGGTGTATTAAGTATGGAGTTGTGAAGGTATTTCGAGATGGAGCGGTCGCGGGTCGCGGCATGCAACTTGCTGGGATGTTCCTGATTGCAGTAATAACTCTATTTAAATGGACCGACGCTCGAGCCATGATGCATGTGAAGAGGAGACTTTTGTACGGGAATGCCACTAACCCGGCTTGCCCTACTTATATATGCATAAATTAGACCAATGAATGTGGTTATATGCATAAATCTAGAACGTCTTACTACATGTATGCATTATTAAGTTTCACATGAACAGTTGCACATGTAACCATCGTCCAAATTACAGTGACCACAGTGAAATAGAGCAAGTTGGACCACTAGTGATAGCTGAATACGTGTCACGGCAGTCTTTGCGTTGTCATGTACTCGAGCTTACTAGATCTCCTATTCGATTAGCATAGCATGTGTATTATAGACTAGAGGTCACTGAGGATCATGCACCACTTCAATAAGACAGATGAAACAGTACTCAATAAAAGTTCTGTATAGTGGTGTCCAAACGCCGGATAATGCAGACAAACTCCCCTTCTCCAAACCTGCCGACGAATGGGACGTGAAGTACACAAAGGACTATTTCCTAGGGATTAGGTAGCCAGAAAGCTACCAGAGACAATCCGCCACTCTATAACTACGTAGGTAGCCAACCTTCAACGCTCGCCTATCCGGGTCCGACATCTAGTTCGGAGCCGGAACGATGAGAGCCGGTTTGGCTGTAAATTACCGCGCAAAGGTTCGAGTTAAATATGTATAATGGTGACGGGAGTTTCGGTATACGAAGCGAACACGAAGGAAATGCGTGTCTGAGTTCGTCTGTGATGGGTAATAGGCCGTCCTTACGCCCTTAATCGCGGATTTTAGTTTATCGTGGATGCGACTTGAGCGTAAATACGGTTGAGAGCCAGCGGTTCTATACGCCTCGGTGCGGCTGTTACGACATGCTGCATTACGCGGCCGGTCGCCAATCGATTGCCCTCGCATGAGCTCGCGCAGCAAACAGGCTAGGGACAGCAGCCTTCTCGAACCATGATCTAGCGTCCGGCTGCAAGACGCTACGTTTTGAAGACCCATTAGCTTTTCCCGTGACCACAATGTACACCACCACAATAATGACAATGACGGCGATGATAGCAACTGGATCAAAATGTTAGCAAGTCCCACGTAAAAAAAAATAAAGCCGAATCGGCTGCACATACCGACAATACCCAGGCAAATCCACTTCTTCTTCCGTGTCGCTCTGGCAGTATTGATGGCTGTCCCGACCTCCTGGTTACCCTTATCGAGATTCTCAACAACTTCCTCAGCCTTCTGTTCAATGTTGGCAATAGCTTCATCTTGTTGTATAATGAGGGTATCCATGTCTTGGAAGAGCTGGGCAAGTTCAATCATCTGCTGCTCGATCTTCTTCAGTTGGGCGTGTCGGTCCTGGACAGCGCTGAGTACAGATTGAGCTTGGCCACGACGGTTGCTCTGCATCAGGGCCTGCTGGAAAACTTGACCGCCGGTCTGATCCTCGACGGCAGCGCGCACTTCAGCCTCATCAGCATCGGGTCGCACAATGCGGTATTGTCGCGCCATCTGCTCCTGTGTCTTCTTGCGGAAAGCCGACTCGACACCCTGGTATGCCCGGATAGCATCTTTTAATCTGCCGTCGACGCGACGAACTTGTTGGCCAAATTTCTGCTGGCTCTCGGGGTTGCTCTTCAACTTTCGTACCCGTTCGGTCAATGATCTATAATGGGCCATAGTTTCAGAACTAAGAGCGTCGAGTTGACGGTTGGTATTGCTCGAGGCCGAGGCGTCCGCATCGTCGAGGGCTCTCTGTTGAAGCATCTTTAGCTGGTCGAGGTTTCGGTCAATCATATCGATCCCGCGGTTAATTTCCGAGATCTCGCTCAGAACAGATTGGCCGTTACCGGATCCAAAACCACCGGCGTTCTGGGAGAGTGAGGCCATCTCGACATTATTCGCTGTTGTGCATTAGCGATAGGACAGTTAGTCGCATGCTACGATAAATAACATACAGCCATACTCATATCCCCCTCCATAACCGCCATTATCAGTACCGTTCCGGTCGTCGAAAGGGTTCTGTCGTCCGCCGTACCTACATTAAAACAGATGTTAGCGGCTTGAACTAGGTCTCCATCGCCATTGGAGTCCGTTGAAGGAGGGAAATGGGGCGACGAACCCGTACTGCGCCATGATGTTAGTTTTGACCTCGTTATTAGTGGTAAGAAAATGAATAGATATGTTAGAGGAAGAGAATCGGAAGTTTAGAAAGGGCAGAGTAGACGAGTTGTGTAGTCCGCGCTGGGTGGTGGAATGTTGAAACACTCAAGGGGTGAACTTCTTACACTCATGGCGCCTGGGGGCTTTGTCTGCTAGGGAGGCAGACTTGACTATTCCAAAAGGGCTGCAGGGCAACACTGGCGTCGCTGTGTCGGTTCGCACCACTCCAAAGAATATCGATAACTCTTCGTTTGCTCACAAGGGAATTAGAGAGATAATTGAAGACCAAGGAAACGAGGCGTAACAAAGTTGACAATGACTAAATAATAGAAGAAAGAGAGACTGTTTTTGACAGTTGGGGTTTTAGGGAGGTGCTAATGCTGACAGCTGAACCCAAATAACCAAATACCTAGCGGCTAGGGGTCTGACGGGGTTAGTCCGAAAGGTGGAGCCTTAAAAGCGGCCCGATACTCTTTCAGGAACCTTGGAAGATACACCAAACAACGATGCTTCGTATCAATGGGTCCTTCTCTCAGCCAATCATTCCTCAACCTGTCTCTTCCTCGATGACCACCTTAAACGCCATTGGTCTCGCCAAACCCAAATCTCTAACGGTGTAACAGATGCGAGAAGTACCAAATTGACATGCATGAATAGAGCCAATTGATCCATTTCATGAGCCTAGATCCGTCGCATGTACAATCCTCCGGGGTATGAAACGTTAAATTTGTACAAAAGCCCCACTAATAGAATCGCAATAACTTTCTTCCTTAAGGTATTTGCTCATATATTATTATATGATGCTGTACTTATTTAAAGTACCCTAAATTGTTTTAACTAATATAGATCTCATAATCTAATAAGTGGCAAATTATACTGCCCAAATCCGTTTAGCTGGCCATGTATACGATTTAACGTTTCATACCCCGGAGGATTGTAATTGTTCTGCCTTTAGCCTCAGTATGTATTCCATACAGAATCCCATTTACTCGGGAAGGCTATTGATAAGAATTTTCCATCATCAAGCCCACCAGGCAGCCCGGGGTTGTCTGCATGTAAGATTGAGTAGCAGGGCAGTTCTTTACACTAGCTTGGGCTCGGCAAAGGGGCAGTGATCAACTATCAATATTCCCTATTCTTGTTTTAACTCATCTTCATCTATGGATTTACATACCACTTTACTTATAGGGAGCATGTATTTGCCTATCCCTTCGCCTATTAATGTGCAACTTGCACAGAATACCTACATGGACCTAGACCTATACCAGAGTACGTTCCCAAGGTCTGCTTTACGATATGCTTCAGCCATCAACAGAAAACAAACATTACTAGGTAGGTATCGCCTCATAAGGCGCCCCACGGTTCTTCGTATGACGTGAAAATCTATAAATGGCACGGCTGAGGTCACACTTGCAGCACTAGCTGAGGTACCTTCGCGACACAGCCATCTCAATACCCCAAGCCTCATTCAGCGAACGAACCGGTAACAAATTGCAGGTGGTAAATCGTCAGTCGCGAAGTCGGGGATTCATTAGGAGCCGTCATGTCTGAGAATTACGAAAGGCCGTATCGCGCGATTGATAGGGATTCTTCGTCGCCCTAGTTCAATTAACACAACCGACACCGAGGATCATGAGGTAAAGCGTCAGATCGACTACAATCATGAACAGATCCGTGACCACTCAACGATACCTGTTTCAATCCTATGCGCTGATCCATACCAATTCCCAGTCACTACATTAATTCTCCGATTCATCCTACTACCGGATCAGGATCCCGGGTCTCGAACGACGCTGGAGCCTCAGTCTCGCGCACAGACTGGTATCTCTCCCTTCAACCAGGACTGCACAGCCAGGCCTACACGTAGGTTAGTTGAGGCTTCAGCCACAGGCGGAGTAACCACATACGCGCAATATGTTACGTCTCTACTTGCCACCATCCCGACAACGAATTCCAGGGCTGAGTAGAAAGTCCACCGAAAAGCACTTGAACATTCGAGCTAGGCCGTGCATCGTTATAACAGATATGGTAAAGTCGTTGCCGCCATCGCAGCTTCCAACCCGTCGAGTTTAGTAGCTGCTATGAAACGACACGTGGTGACGTCCACAGTAAAACGCGAACGAGCAATAGAATATGTCCATCCATTCCTTCGTACCGAAAAGTCTGGGGTGTTCTATCGAGCAACTCTCCAAGTCCGCGACAATTTGCCATGTCTGTGTTATATAGTCCATCGTAGAAACGTCACGTCCAGCGCTTTCCACGTAGGAACCACATGGATCGGATTCAGTTACCGAAACCACTGTTAGTCCGCGTATGAATCAGACCAGACATTATGTTAATGCTTATGAGCAATCCAAGCGGTGCGGTTGAATATTGAGTCATCGAAATTCATATTTTTGCTGGCAAGACTGAAGGTTCGAATCTCGACGGAAGTCACTTTCCATGACTTGGGGGTAGGTAAACCCTGTTTAAGTCGATTTTTGTTCTCTTTCATTTGGGGAACACCTAAAGTTCTTTGTCTTGCTATAAAATCGAATACCACCCATATGGTTCAGACCATATGGTTCAGCATACTTAAGATACCTAACGTAATATCCCTTGTGTTTATGATAGTGCTCTGTATGTAACATAGCGAGATAGAACCTCGTGCATCTGTTCCTAATTCTATTTGCATATATAACAAAGTCACGTCGGCATTGGTTTGTCTATCTAGATAAGAAGCGTGAGCTCATCTATCATTAACTCCCATCTCTTAGCCGCCCGTAACCTCTTCAGACGATCGCATATGCGGACGCGTAGCTCACACTCGAGTCGTAGACGTCTTCAACCAAGCTGCTGCGCTGGTACTGTACGAACTTGAAGCGGTACTTGCCAGGTTCCGGGTTCTCTCTTGCCATCTCTTCCAAAGCGGCCATCGTAACGCCAATAGGGTGTCGCCCACAGACAGTATTCTTAGTGTGTCTAAGGTGGTCCACAAACTTGTCGTGGTTGCCCGATGCAACTGCATCCATAGATAGGTGGTCGACCAGCTTGATGCTTTCATGTATGGGTGGGTTCGTTGGCTTGAGTGCCCTCCGATTAAGAGATTGCAGCTGATCGACGTTGCCCTCCGGCGCGTAAGCCGTGTAGCTGAACCGTGAACCCCAGTGGCAGAAGTCCGAGCTCACCACCCATGCATTATCCGGGTCTTTCAGGTACGGTGCAAGAAGCTTACCAAACTCCTTCTCTTCCGCCCCATTGTTATCTCCGACGAGAATAGGTACGATAGTAGGGTACTCGGCCTCGGACGCGAAGGTCTGCGTGATGCGCTTGTAAATGTACGGGAGATGCATCTCCAGCGAGTGCTCGTCCACGTCTCCCTGAGGCGGGATGTCTTGGAACTTTCCCGTGTCACGTAGCCGCTGAACGACATCCTCGTCGACGGTCAAGTCGCCAAACGGTGTCTCGTACTTGGCAAACTTAGTCAGGGCGCAGCCGCGGAGGTAGTAGGTATGTGAAGGGCCAAGGACGAAGATCCGCTTGGCTCTGCTCAAGTCGAGGCACTTGTATGCCCAAGCCGCGCAGGGTCCCGAGTATGAGTAGCCTGCATGCCTTTGGACGGGCTGCAGTTAGATTTCCGAAATAACAACGAAGTACTATGAAAGGGAGGCGATGAATAACACCTACGGCGCAATAACAACCTTAGCACCTGGGATAGGGAGCCCACTGCCATCGATGGTGTCTGGCACGCGACTTAGGAACGTGTCGAGCTGGCTGGACAAGGTATCGGGGTCCCCATCGTACCAGCTGTCTGCGTGGCTAGCTTCTCGAGTTCCTTTAAGCTTCATGTTTGAGGTCAAATACTTTTATAGCTATTTTACCTTGAAGAAGACGGAGGTAGCAAGATAATCTTGGAGGACTATAAGAGGTATTCTTGCCTGTGAGAAGGAAGTAAGATCGTGGAACCTCGGATAGGGCCGAGTACCTGTTGATCGACAGCTGGTAGCTGGTAGCTTCTACCCCGCCAGTGCCAGTGGCCGCTGCCCCGCGTCTCACCCGCGAGACCGTGCAGTGGACAGCGGACCTTATCGGAAAGCTCCAGTGGGTGCCTGAGCTGGAAAATGACGTATATTGAGATAGCTACCCGTGCGCATGATTACCTAATGCTGTACTTCTCCCGTATCACCTACATGTCAGTGTGTTCACCCCATGAAGGAGCGGCCAACTTATCTTCCACTTAGAAAGTAGCAGTAGCATAGCAGCCCCAGCATTATATTGGGTTATACAGAAATTTGCGATAAATGGCTAAATAATCGTGATTGTTGGGCAAGGCACTACGTACTGAGAAGGCGGCGACCACGAGCTGGAAACTCTCAACTAAAAAGACGGGCTGTTGGGTATCGAATTCGACATGGGCACCCCACAAGATCACCTTCCGAAGCCTCTTGCACATGATGCCATTCACGAACTACTGGACTCCATCGGCTTACCGAAGGCGACGATTATTGCGCCCGCCAAGGTGACCGCCGCGTACCATTCGATCTACATGCTGAGCCTGCCACCAAGCGAGAGGACAAGCCACAGGGAGTTGGTTCTCCGTGTATCGGGCCACCACTTGCCCCGAATAAAGACAGCTAATGAAGTAGGTATCATGGCATGGATTTTGAAAAATACCAGCATTCCGATTGCCGACTTGGTTGCGTATGACGACTCAAGTAACAATCCTATAGCCCATGAGTACACTTTGCTTGCTCGCGTGGCTAGAGAGACCCTAAGCGACATATATTCGAAGCTAAGTGAGGAGCAAATTCATGGGATACTAGATCAGCTGGCGGATGTTCTTAGCCAGCTACACAGCCACGAATGGCACGATATTGGCGGTCTCAACTTAGACGCCCAAGGCGAGATTCGTCCGGCGCAGGTGGTCGACGAAACCTTCTGGACGGTTCCTGAACTGAACTTATGGCCACCTAGCGAAACCGTAGCAAGCCTCAACATTTCAGGGCCTTATGCTAGCTACGTAGATTATGTGTCGGCACAAATCCGCCAATACATCCATCTCATCCATCTCCACGATAAACTCGCCTTCATGCGCGGTGACATACCCCGTCTTGAGGCTTTCTTAACTGCCATTTCCTCGCAGGCCGCGCAGCTTAATCGGACAAAGCTAGTCCTTGCTCATAAGGACCTTCACTTCGCCAATGTGCTGTATGACAGGGGTAAAGGCCGAATTACCGCGATTCTCGACTGGGAGTTCTCCGGTGTCGTGCCCTGCCAGCTGTGGAACCCGCGACGGGCCTTCCTCTGGAACGGCCAAGATGGCGAGGCGAGTATGGCGGAGAAGAAGAGGCTGTGGGAACTATTCACAGCTCGCTGCGAGGAAAGGAACATGACGGCTTTCCTCGAAGACACAAAGTTTACATCGCCGCTGCAGGAGGCAATGCAGAGCGTGGCAGACTTCTTGCGGGCTATTGTCGAGGTCTCCCCTAGGGGTCAGCGGAAGGAGTTGGTGCCTCGCTGGAAGGCTACAGTATTAGAGAATATTGCTCGCTTTGGCGTCTAGGAAGGTTTACCGGCTCTTAACTATATACCCCTTTTAACCCGCCATCTTCTTTTCATCCGAACTTTGACGCCTTTCAAACCCATTTCTCACAACTGAAATGGACGCGAGCCGGCTATAAAGTTTGACTTGATGAATTACCTAGAGTACCTATTGAATCTTACTCTAAAGTATAAGATCGGTAACACCACTTCATACAGTCCTAAATTTCGAGGCCTGAAGGACTACTATAAATATCGAGGACATCATTTCCTGCAATTCATACCCAAACCATCCCAACTAACCGACCAGAATCTTGAGATGATTGGCAGTACATTAACAAATAATCAGTCTTGTCCAGTCGTGTAAGAACCAAGAGCCATCTATTTTACGGAACTTAAACCTATACTTCATTTCACATTCTGCCAACGCTACTTCTCGTCCCACCGAACGTAACAATGTGTCTTCTAGAAGCCCTTCCCTCAGAAGTGCGGGAGATGATCATAGATAAATGTTCCCCGCGAACTCTTCTAGTCTTAATCTCAGCGTCTCCTACTTACCTCGGAAATTTTGTCTATGGACGCACCCGAATCCTGAACAAACGCATCGACGCGATTCTCCGGCAGCCAAGCCACAGCCCCATTGACGTAGCTTTGGGTATCGTCAGACTCCGCGTCCAGTGGAGTCGAATGGGGCAGGATGAATTCCTAGCACGAGGCCAAGCGTTCTTTAATACCCTCCAGGACGCGGTAGAGGGGGACATGAGTCGCCGTCCCGATCGTCAAATGCTGCAGAGCCTTCCCTTTCTCGCGCGCGTAGCTGAACTGCAAGACGCGGCCAGAGTCCTCGCTCCACGGATCAAGTCCGAAGTTCTCAACATGATGCAGACTCTTGACTCCTCTAGAGCAGCGCCGAATCCTCCCGCGCCACAAATGTCGCTCGACGAAGATCTCACAGTCGAGAGAGGGGTGCTGATCTACGAATTGTACTGCCGATCTCTCACCGTCACCGACGGGTTGGCTGTTCCTGAGATCTCGACGTTCTGGCGCCCCTTTTTCATGAACCGTATCAGGCGGCGAGGTGCCGGGTGGCACGACCAGCTGTTCACGGTGTACCACCAAGTCCTCGCGGAGCACAGACGAATTGTCCGCGAGGTCGCTCAGGATCTGCACGTAACGGTAGTCCCGGCATTCGAACAAGTCCGGGCGCCGGAGAGAGCAGAGGTACGATGGGATGCGGGTGGGTGGGACTCGCAGATTCGACGGCTGGACAGGCGTACGGCGAACGACGAGTATTTCTATTGCAAGTTTCTGGGCTCGCTCGGCATGGGCCTGGTGAACCGGCTCGCGGAGATGACACAGGAAGCGCGGAATGAATACACGCTTGTGCAGTTTTCTTGGTTCAACCAAGCGCACAGCAAGACCGTATGGCGCGCAGCCCCGTTGGGTCTATCTGCGTTCATCCACCTGAATTCGTGGTATCAGAACGATGACTGAGGTGGGAAAAGACACATGGGAGAAGCAGGATTGGTTTACGACAGGGCGTGGCTTGAATCTTTTTGTAATACTAGCGACTTGGGAAATATCAAGAGGAGTCTCTTCCTGCGCTAAGATGTCCTAATAAGGACTCTCTGGATTACTACATATTTCACTACCGACTGTCTGGGGGCACTCAAGTACTTAGTAGCAGGGAAAAAAGCACAATACACTATATGGCGGAAGTATCCTGTCGTTAAGCAATAATGGCGAGATCTATAGATGTCGCCGATATTCGGTTGTTAAAGTCAAATAATCCCCCAAAGATAACATATTCACCTGAACCCCAACGCTCGCCCATCCTCCCAAGCCAAATGCTTCTCCGAAGCTTTCCCGTCCGCCGATAACCTTTAAATTAATACACGATACGGATCCCAAATAAATAAGCAGAACGCATCTATCTCTCAGCAGACCTTGACGCTCGAAACGCCAGCCCAGCCAAGACCGCCAACCCAGACCTTCTTCCCGGCACATATCAAGCACCTCCGCTGCTCGCCCAGATTCGTGATCGAGCAGTGCGAGCACACGTGCTTGCCGCACGCGCCGCAGCTTGTTTCGACTCCAGCACCGAAGCCGTCCACATCCATCGCATCGTCATCACTCGTCCCTTCGCGCAACGTCTGCCCGCAGTCCTCGCAATTGACCGGCCCGTCATATACCAAGCTAGCAACGGACGGGGCGGCTGCAGTGGTCGAAGGGGCCGCCGCAGCACTAGGCAGTTTCCAAAAGCTGTGCAACGAGGCCTGGGCTCCAAGGGAGTGCGCCGGCGCGTTCTGCGGTCGAGCCTGGGGCTGCGGGTGCGGCTGGATGGTGAGGCCGGCCATCTGGAAATGCTCCTGGTGGGCGGCGTGCTGCCGCTGGGCGGTGTACAGCATGTTCAAGGTGCGCTCTGCGGGGTGCTGGCGTAAGCTGGGGCTGCTGCTCGACGGGCTCTGGTGGCGGCGGCGGTGGGCGCGCCATTCGTAGAACTTACGGTGGATCTCCTCGTCCGAGGGCCGGCTGTCGCGGAAGCGCTTCATGGTTCGGCTGGGCAGGTGCGCGGGCGTCGAGCCCCGCGACGTGCGCCGGACGGGCGAGGTGTCGAGGTCCATGGCTGAGAAGGGGTCGGGGCGCGGCGGCGAGCTGAAGGCGCTCGAGGAGCTGAGGGAGAGCTCGGACTCGGAACGCTTGCGCTTGAGGACCATTGTGGCGGGTTTGGAGCCGTGGAATACCTGGACTGGAGGGGATGACGATTGTACAAGTAGGATAGAATGATATTTGCCAATGGGTGAGTTGATAGGCTGTATTGGTGTGTAGATGCTGGAGATATAAGGAGGAAGATGTTTGACGATGAGGTGAGATTGGGAAGGTCTTGGATTGGCGAATACGGGTTGAGAATTAACGGGTAGGTAGGCGTGCAGGTACTACCCTTTATCTCCTATCTCATTGGTAATTGGCAGTCGCGAGTGGCTGGGGATCGCGACCTGTCGCGCTGTGGAAAGTGCCCCACAGCGTGAAACCCCGCTGAAATATAGCGCGTTTGGTTCGCGTAAATTACTGCCAAGACTGTCAGCTCGCCAGCTTCCCTGTCTGCCTCCTCATCTCATCGACCTCACTTCACACAACGTCAATCAAGTCACTGATATGAGTGTCCGAACCTCGTCTTTTGAAACAATTGCAATTGTAACCATGTCATATCTAATTAGGCATAACCCTCGCCTTCATACACAGGAAGGCCGTCCTGTTGCGCCGTCCTTTTAATATCGAAGCCATCCAAGTTCATTGAGACCCCTGAAGAGAAAACACCTTCGTGTACTGAACGTCAACACTGAGTGAAATATCAGTCTATATCATTCGGGTGCTCTATCCCATTATACCTAGGTATCCATATCCATATCCATATCCATATCCAAGAATACGCCTAAAAGAGTGTCCTCCTTGCGGAACGGCAACAATATCATTCCTTTAGATAAATCCGTCCCTTTTTTCCCTTCAAATTGTTCACATATCTACAACAGAATAGCGCCCAAGAGAACAGCGACCGAGGCGGTTCCCATGTATAACAGTGGCGATGAGAGTTCAACAACGCCTCGGGCGGCGTTTGTGGTGGTAACAGTCGAAGATGCGCTGGTCGAAGCCGCAGATGCAGCGGATGAAGCTTGAGAGGCAACGGAGTGAGCGCTTGAGACTGCGGATGAGGCGGCGGCAGCGTCACTGCCCGTAGCAGTTGAAGCAACGCTCTCAGCACTCGAGACAGCCGCGCTAGCAGATGACAATGCTGCGCTGGCGGCAGTGGAACCTAAGCTCTCGGCGCTGTTGGCTACTGACGACGCGTAGCTGGCCGCGCTGTTGGCCACGGATGTAGCAACGCTCTCAGCGCTGCTGGCAGCCGAGGCGCCGACGTCTCCTGCGCTGTTGGCGACCGAGTTGCCCAAGCTTGCCGCAGAGCTGGCCACGCTGTTTCCGAATGAAGCAGCTGAGCTGCCAATGGATTGTCCAACGCTTGCCAACGAGCTCGCTAAGCTTTCGGCCGAGCTGGCTACTGATTGCCAATCCTGTCGCTTGCCGAACTGACCTGCGATGCCGTTTGCTACGGCCACCACCTCGTTTGCAGCCGCTTCACCCGCGGCCGCGACCTGGCCCCAGGCTTGACGCATGTCAATGCCGCGACGGGATTGGGGTCCTCCAAATTCGGCAGCGATGCTGCTAGCCCAAGCAACCGCGTCGCTTGCTACTTGTTCGCCGGCAGACTCCCAACTCCTCCATTCCTGGCGTCCCTGGACGTTACCCCCGCCGTATTGCGCGGCTATGCTGCTTGCTGCGGCGACGGCCGAGCTGGCTGCAGCTAGAGCAGAGCTTTCGGCATCTTTCCAGGCCCCTCCGCTTGCGACGGAGCTGGCGTATGCTTGTGCGGAACTGGCCACGGCAAGTGCCGACGAGAGAGCGTCTTGCCATCCATCACGTCCCTTCAACACGGGTGCGGGAGTGATCATCGGATCCCTGGGGACATTGTCGGCGGCATGTGCCAAGGCTAGGGAAGCCGTAAACAACGATGCTGTGGTAAAATGCATACTGTTCGATAGGATCGAGTGGTCAATCTATTGCCAGTTTGTGAATACAATTATCCCGTGTGAGGAGGAGAAAAATTGGATCTGTCGACTCGAATCAAGGGAATTATTTGTTTTCTTATACACCTGAAGGAGTGGCATGCGAGTGCGAGAGGGCCTCCCTTTCTCATCTAAGCCACAGCTGCCGGCAGCCAATCACAGACTCAAATGACACACGGCCCCGGATTTTAATTAGCATTCCCTTGTTGCCATTTCAGTGGACGAGCTTCTAATGACTCTCTTCCACTCCGTTGGGATACGTATTGTACTCAAAACTGCATCACGATGGTAGATCACTGCTTAGTGCGAACCACTGCCGTCTTCCGTCTCTTAGCGGAGCGATTCATTAGTGTCTTACACTGTCATGCTCCAAGCCAAATCGGACTTGCATACGTTCCGAGAGCTTCACCTTTTTTTTGTTCAAATTTCGTCATGATTCATGTTTGTTGTGATGTGGATCGCCTTAAGCGGGCGCAACGGTTGATCCATATACTGTGTGGAATGGCTTAATCTTAGGGACACGAGAGAGCTAATCACAGCTAAACGGATAACGGCGTTTAGTACGCTCAGTTATCTTGGATAGCTTGGGCACGGTGGGTAGAATATGTCGTAGACAACGCAGCCGTGCCAAGGCATGTCAACAAAAGCTGGTTTTGCCGGAGTTCCCAGCAAAATGATGACGATGCAGGCTCGGCTGGCTGCGTTCCTGCAAACAAGCCAATGGTCTCGGACTTATCTTGACTCTTGAGCTAGATCGAGCTAGCTTACAGACCGTCTGCCGTCCAATAGAGCCGCATGAGGAAATTGTTCGATACATTGGTTCACAGTTATGACCGGTGGCGCTGGCCCCTTGCTTAACTTCAATGTTGGTCTGCATGGTCTGCACGATGTGTAAGCTATCTGCTCCATCGGCAGCTCTATACGCATCCGAGGGAACCGGTGGCACTACGCTGTAAGCCCGAGTCGTAGACCATGTCTGTCCTGGTCTTGGCGATCTCCCGATAATACCCAACGCTTGGGTTAACTGCCGAGCAATCAATCTAAGCCTGTTCCAGTTTGGAAAATTGCGTCAGATACACCTAAAGCAAAGGAGGCGTAGGTAGTACCTTGCAAAGGTTCCGAATAAGGAGGCCATCTGGCGAATGCCAACCTCGTCTATACAATTTCGCCATCTCCGTGGCTCATCGCGCACTCTTCGTCACTTCAGCTAACATCCTCTTTGTTCTCGCATCTAGAAACAGGAACTTTAGAATTATGCGAAAGCGATTCAACCTTCCTTGATTCGATCGGATCTGCGTGCGGAGCATCCTTCAGATCTACTGCGCCGCATCCAGAACCCAAGCCACACTTCTGACGTTGGCTATACAAAGCGTGGCCTCCAGTTTGGTTTGCTGACTTCACCGAACTTTAGCAGCCGAGGCTTCGAAGTCGTACTGTACCAGTGCTCACTACCGCTGGTCGCACGTAGCATTAACGGCAGCGATATCTGCATCATTTAAGTGATACTGATCACTGCTGACCACCATTTTATCGGGACATTTATTTAATCCCCCGAATATGACTTTTAGTGCCCGTAGATTAACTTGTGGGGGGCCAAGGGCTCATTCACTATAAGTTGTTTGCTAGTTCAAGGCAACAAAGGATTCAACAAGGCGATCTTCAGAAGGTTACTCTCACTTTGCAAGAAATCCTGATTATTGCTCGTAACACTTACCCCGGAGCTTTTGTTACCTGGGCCAAAGCGAAATCCCGTAAAAGCCTGGCTATTTTTGCTTCTTTTAGGGTTGTAGATAAGAACTCGACCTATTCCAGTATGTATTTCGCCGAGAGTGATATATCGATTTAGATCTAGAAATCGTAAGATAGGCACCCATGATCAAGCTTCCCGGGCTGCAATGTAACGCTACCGTGGGGTGTGAGTTTCACGGCAAAAACAAGTCTGGAACGGACGGTGAAGGATAGAAGAAGGTTCTGACACCTTGTCCATCGCTGTTTATGTCACTTTACGGCGAAACGAGCCTCACATGGCTTCTCTGCTACACAAAAACTGACTGCTCGTATCCGGCCGTCAGGTAGGGTTGTATGACAAAGCCACCGGAGCTATTATCAGGTCTCTTCTGACCGTAGCGTTGCATTTTGACATTTTGACACCCTCCAAAACGGACGACGAGGTATACTCGGAGAGTACATCAAGAGGAAGTACCAGTGATACCGACGTCGGGAAAAACAAGATATCTGCACGTCCTCCAGATTTGTCCGCCTACAGCTGCCCAACATCCTGCCTTATCTCAGACATCGCGAAGTGGCGTCCCATGGGTGCGTATAGGGCACGGATCATACTCGTAAGCCGGGTCGAGTGGCTGCTTTTGCCACGAATGGTGTGCAGAATCAAGGATAGGGGGGGCGAACCACGGCGGCTTTTGTGCGGGAACTACCCTTTGATATTCTCCGACGGGCGTTTTAACTGCGTGTGCGTGGCTGCTACGGGCTGATTTGCATGTAGGATTTGGGGGCTTCGGCGTATTCACGCCGCCTCCGATGGTGGCGGTAGATAGGCTGGGGAAGTGTCGCTTCAGCTTCTCTAGATAGGCGAGAGCTGGATGGAATCTTCGGCGCCGCGGCGGCAGTAGGGCTGACAGGCGCGATGGCGGTCGGCCTTATCCTCCGGCTAGATCCTACTGCACGTAAGCTAGTTTCATCTCAGCGTCTGCGGAGAGTGCACCGGATGGGAAGTAACGTTGTTATCGATCATAGCGTGAGGTTAAGGATAAGCAGATCGACAAGACTCCGCGCTCGGCTCACCACGTGGGGAGTGGGTGGGTGCTTGGGGAACTTGGTAACGATGGGGGTGCGCGCAGGGCGTTGTCAGGAAACGACTCCTACTGGTGGCGAGCGGACAGACCCAGTCTCATTTGCCAGACCGTGGGACGTCAATCTTTGGATACTACACCATGAAGGGGGATCGTATCCGCTTGGCTACAGCATATAGGAGGTCGGTATTAAGAGCTTCGGCGAAAAGGGGTGAGTTTCAGGCAGACAAAAGGTAGCGGGCAGGCAGTTACATTCCGAATGTCATGGTCGAGCTTGAGTACTAGATACTATGCAGCTTCAAGACAATACCACGTCAAGTGCACGTATAGATGTATGTCGTAGACATTTCAAGTAGTAGTAGTATTATTACAGGCTTATTATATCGTACCGTAACGTCAAGCATAGCTACCCAAGCAAAGCAACCTCACGCAGCAGAAGAAGCCTTGGCTTCGTGCAATCGCACCTGCACGCCCGTGCCAGACCGGTTCTCGATGGCATGGTGCAGCCGGATGCGTCCGTCGCCCTCCTCCATGTTCTCGATGCGGTCGTACTTCTGGCAGAACCGCGAGACGACGTAGCCTACCTCCTGCCGCCCGAATTGCTCTATTATAGGACAGAAACGGTCAGCTACACACATACATTACCACCCCTACGGCTTTAACACAGGAATAAGAGAGGGGGACAGAGCAAGAACTTACGACCTAGACACTTCCGCGCGCCCGCCCCGAACGGGATGTACTCCCAGCCCGCGCGGTGCGTCTCCCACCTCTCCGGCCGGAACTCCTCGACGTCCTCGCCCCAGATGTCGGCGCGGTGCTGCATCGCGTACAGCGGGATCAGCACCTGCGTGCCCTCGGGCACGAACACGCGCGCCTTGCCGTCGGGCCCGCCCCCCCGCGGCAGCACCGTGTCGCGCAGCGCGATGCGCTCGTTCAGCGGGATCACGGTGGCGACCCGGAGCGTCTCGCTGATGACCCACTGCAGGTAGGAGACCTGGTTCAGCGAGCGGAAGTCGGCGGGCCGGTCGCCGAAGCGGTCCACGATCTCGGCGCGCAGGCGGTCGAACACGCGCGGGTGCCGCGCCAGGAAGTACACGACCCAGCCCAGCAGGCAGCCCGTGGTGTCGCGCCCGGCGATGAGCACGTGCAGCGTCTCGTTGCGCAGCTCGCGCGGGTCCTGGGTCTCCTTGGCCAGCTCGTTGAGCAGGCTGAAGCGCGGCGCGCCCTTCTCCGGGTCCGCGCCCGACTTCTTCTCCGGCGGGCGCGCCAGGCGGTCCGCCACCAGGCCGTCGGCGAACTTGTGGATGGCGGCGCAGTGCGCCTTGAACTCCTTGCTGTTCATCAGCCAGTAGAACTTGGCGAGCGCGCCGCGCTTGTCGATCCACACCTTGGCCGCGTTGAAGTGGCCGGCGAGGTCTTCTCCCCGGCCGTCGCCGTCCCGCAGCGAGTACGCCGACCGGCCGAAGATGAACTCGGTCGACGTGTCCAGCGTGAACTTGAAGAAGAGCGGCGCCAGGTCGACCTTGGGCGTCCAGCCCGTGGCCGCGTCGGCGGCAAGGCGGCCCCACAGGTTCTGCAGGTGGTGCTCCTCGAGCTGCGGGTCGCTGATCATCTCGCGGGCGAACTGGGGGCGCAGCAGGGCGCGGCTGTGCCGCCATATCTCGCCGCGGCTGGTGAAGATGCCCTTGCCGAGGAGCGGCATCCAGGAGAGCTGGCGGGTGTGGCTGATGTCGAAGTCCGGGGAGGTGAAGAGCACGCGCGCGTTCTCGGGGTCGCGCGTGACGACGATCTCGTAGTCGACGATGGGCACCTTGACGGTGTGGCAGTCCGGGGACACCGCGTCCATCTTCTCGGCTACGTACTGCGGGCCGCGGTCCTCCTTGGTCGCCTTCATGGATTCACGCAAGATGGAGTTACCGATCAGGTTGGTGCTGCGCAGCACCGGGGGCGGCTGGCACCCCAGCGCCGCGGCCTTCGCATTGTTGCGGCGCCTCTTGAGCTTCGCCTTTACGATTGTGTAGGTCAAGAGCACGACGAGGAGGACGATTGCGCTGCTCACGTATCTGACCATCTTGATGGTGACGCGGCAGTCGTTACTGTCTCAAAGCGGGTGACGACGGATCAGATACAGATCAGATACCAAAATGTATAACGAGCGTGTCAACGGGAAACAAAAGAAAAAGGCCTGTTGGCTCTAAGCCTAGAGGGAGCTATCCCCGCAGTAAAGTCTCGAAGCTATAATGATCGATATTCGATACTAGTACTCGTCGACGACGTAAGGGTGGATCTCTCTATGCCCTTTTCTCTATCTCCCTTGACCTCATAGTTCCGCCCTTCTAGAGCTAACAACAACAGTGCTGACCTACCTAGAGCTCGCCCGACTAACTCGTAAGCACTTGTGCTGTGTGCTACTGGGCGATGGGGAGGCGGCGACCAGTCCCGTGCCAGCAACTGCTCGTCTCCCCATCCCCTAATTTCGTGCGGCAGCATGCTTGTTCCGCCAAAACTTCGTATTGCTTCTAAATTGGCGTTCCCGGCTGTAGGATCGGCCGAGACAAAGCAAAGCTAAGCTAAGCTCACCACCCGGCTGGCTGGCTACGTTACCTACTAGTACATACCTAAGGCAACGCGAGTTTCGCAAATTTGTGCTGTCCATTGCGTGCCTCTAACCGTGCAGTTATTAATCAGCCAAAGTTACACTACCTCACTTGGGTTACCTACTCACATACGGCGCGGTAGTAGGGGGCTAGAGCCCAGTTCCTCAGATGGGTTCCGAACCGATAACATGACGATCGTCATCGATGTTCAGTTGATTGGTCGGGCTGCTTGCAGGTGGCTTTTTGCGTGGATGGTATGGGGTACCTCACCAAGTATCGAGTACTTCGGGATCACTTTTCAGATGTCAGTTTTATTTATTTATTTATTTTGGTGTGAGGGGCGAAAAACGGTTTCGAGCTATGTAGGCTTAATTAGGCGAAGGGAGCCGGCTCCGTCTTTGGGCTGCTTTTTTGCCAGGAACCTTCGCGCCAAGCTTTCCCGCAGATTTGGGAGGGTTACACCGGGCACAGCAAAAGCAAGGTCTGCCCCTGTCAGCAGACTTGCCTAATCGGGAACGAGCTGAGTCCGGCATTGGGCGGCAGATGTGCTATGACGGGGTAGCATGGGGCGGTACGGGGGCAAGGGGGGGCCGGCCTGGTGATAGCTCACAACTGCCCAGGTGAGACTTGGAAAAGAAATGTCCTTACTTGCATAGTTTGATTAGCTGGCTGCAGCCACCGACGCTCGTCACAAGTCCAATAACAAGTCTCAGTATCCACACAGAATATAACAGGCAACACGATGTCGATCAGTGGAATAAGATGAAAGCCATTCTCTCATAATCCCGCCCGAACGAGATGGAAGCTGAGATCTCTGTAGCACTCTCTTCTAGTTTCCTCAGAATCTAATGTTTTCGAGCTCCGAGAGCTCCATCTGTTGATCGTTTGATCGTTGATCGTTTCTTGCACTGTTCGTTCTGCACATTTAACGCTAAAGGGTTAGTATAGCCAAGATGCGCGCCTCTACCTACTTCGTTCTCTCTTTACTCGGCGCCGCTCACGGGCTGCCCACGTTTCTCGCCGAGGTCAAGCGGGCGCTCATCAACCTGAGCCCCGTAATCGATCCGACGGTGAACCTCAACAATGACAACTCGTGTCTTGGCCTGGGCATCTCGGTCTGCGATCCCATCACTGTCAACTCTACCACCAACTCGACTGCTGTGAACAACAACGGCTCCAAAGCCGCAGCCCTTCCCACTACCACAAGCAGTGACTCTGGCGATGATTCGTTGATCGATCTCAGCCCGACTATCGCGCCGGTTGTCAACCTGAACAACGACAACAGCTGCTTGGGCCTTGGCATCAGCGCTTGTGACCCCATCACAGTCAACTCGGACGTCACCAAGTCTTCTACCAACAATAACGATAGCAACAACGAAGACGACTCGTCCTCTGAGGAGAGCGACGACACTAGCTCTCCCACCGACGAGAGCAAGAGCGACGGTGACTGTGACGAGGAAAGCGAGAGCAACAGTGACAGCGACAGCGACAGCGGTGGTAGTCTGCTAGACCTCAGCCCAGACGTCTCGCCGGACACCAACGTCAACAACGACAACAGCTGCGTGGGCGTTGGAATATCCGCATGTGACCCCATCACCGTAAACTCCACCACGACCCAGACCTCCAACAACTCAAACTGAGAGTTCTCTCATTCCCTGTATCATCCATGTTTTCCATCCGGGAGCGGATACGTACATTCAACAACTGTCCTTACTAGCCAAACATCATCACATATACCATACATTCCTTCATGTAAATAGTAGTTCGTATAGTTGGATATCTCTGGAGTTCATAATAACTAACAAGCTTGGTATGGATAACGGCGGGAAGTAATGTTTGCTGGGTAATGCATATATATCTTGTACCTCCTGTCTCATAGCAAAGCTAATGATAAGGAATTTTAACCCGCGAGACATCAACACACTACCTCATTGGGCACAGCGCCCCCGTAAAAGCCCCGTCGCCAGCTGCATGGATGCCTCTCGGGACTAGTAATGCAGCTAGCACCCAACGCCATGTGTTCACGTCGACTATATCGGGCATAGATAAACCCCCGCCAACAAAAAAAAGTTCTTCCCACGAGATTTCTAAGTACCTAGTGGGACAAGATAAGCGCAACGATCGAGCCCGGAATGCAAATGTCGCACAATGGCGTTTCGCCCACGAGCTGAAAAAGCTGAAAGGAGTAATATCATCGACAAAACGGGCGCCGATTAAGATCTTACTCCCGAAATCGAGTGCGAGGTGAGAACTGACACAAGAGCAAGCAACGCGGAGAATTAGGTGAAACTTTGTTTGAACAGTAGTCGTGAATTTCAGCCGTGCCAACACCTCCCAAAAACCAACGTCAGCTCGCACTCAAACTAGCTACCTTTTGCATTTAGGTACATTTTATGCAGATCCGAAACCCCAAGTCGGTGTGCCCATGATATCCAAGAGTTGATACTCTTCTCTCTTATCTGCTTTCATCTCTCCAAGACACTATGATATGATGTGATGTGATATGATATGGTGGATAGATATATACTACGGTGATAAATTACGAATTAAGTCTTAATAGATGGGAGATAACACCTCCAAGCCAGCTCAAATGGCAGTGACCTTGACGGTGACGCCCTCCTTCGGCCGCAGGACCAGCCGCCACATCTTCCAGTCCTCGGGGTCGGGCGTGTCGAAGTCGCGCTTGAACTCGTACATGCTGAGCAGGCAGCAGAGCAGCACCTTCATCTCCGTCTCGGCGAACTTGCGGCCGATGCACCCGCGCGGGCCCTGCAGGAAGGTCATGAAGGCGTTGGTCGTGTACGACTTGGGCAGGTTGTCCCACCTGTCCGGGTCGAACTCGTCCGCCGTCGGTCCCCAGTACATCGGCAGGCGGTTGATGGCGTTGGCGAGGACGTAGATGACGGTGCCGCCCGGGACGTGGTAGGGGCCGAGTTTGTCATCAGCGATGGATTGCCGCACAGTCATGGGGATAGGCGGGATGTAGCGCAGCGACTCGCGACAGACGTTATCCAGGTAAGGCAGTTGGTCAGCATCAGCGGCCGCGATCTGTGCAGGGTCAAAGCGCTGCTCCTTGTCGAAGAGGAAAGGCATGTAGTCCTTGATCTCCTCACGCAGACGAGACTGGATCTCGGGGTGGGTGGAGAGCAAGTGGATGGTCCAGGCGACGCCAGTAGCCGTGGTGTCGTGGCCAGCACCCAGGAATGTCATGATCTGGTCGCGGATGGTCTCAAAAGAGAGGCCGGGCTCGCCCATGGCTTTCAATTTCTTGTTGTCGCGCGCAATTAGAGCGATAATGTCCTTGCCGCCGGTGTTGTTCTCGGCTTGCTCCACCTTCTCGGTGACGATCTCAGTTGCCTTGTCGAGAATGATGCTTCGGGAAATTTGCATGTCCCGGTTCATCTTGGAAGGGATGTACTTGGAAGCCGGAATGAAAGCTTGAATGCCGTGCATGACACGCGAGAATATGTCGAACGCGAAGACCAGTCGGTAAGCCTCGCGGATGGGAGTTTCAGGGTTTTGGAGGGAGTTGATATCGTAGCCAAAGCCGGCACTACCAATGATGTCGAGGGTAGTCCTGTTCAGCCACTCGAGAACCTCGAAGGACTTGGTTGTGACTTTCGCGGCAGTCATCTCATCCCGCCAGCACTTGGCTAGGAGAAGTGACTTCTCCCAGAAGATGGGTGTAAGTGCGCGAATAGACTGAATAGAGAAGCCCGGGGCGAGAGACTTGCGCTGGTGCACATGTTCCTGGCCCTCGGCGAGTAGAACACCTTCACCCAAGATGCGAACCATCCACAGCTTGGCACGGACGGGCTTGGGATAGTTGTAGGGGTTCTTGACAGTCATCTGCTTGAGGGCCTCATCGTCGGCAATAGAGAGACGCTCAGCTCCGAAGGGGAAGAAGTATCGGATGATGGGGCCATATTTTTGATGCCATTGCCGTTGCGGTACACCGCATTCTTGCGTGATTATATCGAAGAACTGACCCCAGAGTGGGAAGCCCGGTACAGTGGGAATATGCCTTAATTCAGACACGTATAGAGGAAATATCCAACTAAGCCAGACGACGACATACAGAGGGAACACAACGGCCAATGACACCGCTACAGTAGAGGCAATTGGCAGTTCATAATGGCGAGCGTATAAGAATGAGGCGGCCGCTGTGGCCGCCAAGACTGGCGTAGCGGTAACCTTGGACATATTGAAGGGAAAGACGAGGACTGCAAAACAAGACTGAAGCGATATGAAAGGACTCAAGGCTGAACACCAGGAGTAGAGGGAGTATATGAGATTCACCGGGTGGTGAACAGTTATGGGCAATGTTAGAGGCAGACTTACTAGGGTTCATCCGATCGACATGAGTATTATATACATGGACGAATGGGGACGCGCCGAAACATGCAATGATGCCATGTTTCTTAGATGGGTGTAAGACAACGTCGAGGGATGGGCCCACCCAATTCCGAGGGGCGCCTCTGGCCATCAGATGTACTGACTGGGATCAAAACTGAGGCGCACCTATCCCCCCGTGAGCTGGGACCAGACTCGAGAACCGGATTAACAAGCTAGTCCAGAACTTGGTCCATTCAGCCCGCAATCTCGGGACAAGCATCTTAACATGTGTGACGTCTATCCTTAAAATTATCGACCCTACGCATCGCTAGCTCAGAATATCCGCGAGCCAACGATGCCAGGCTATCTGTGCTGGGGCTTGGGAGAACAGTTGGGTGAGGGATCCATAACGTATCCGTTAATGGAACTATCGCAGTTTAGATCCGTAGCCGCTTTGTGGATATACGGTAGCTTGGTTGTACGCAGAAAATATCGCCGAAGGTCCCGGCACTCAGCTAACCCGGGCTCTAAAGCCGCTCCACTCCCGTTTACGAGTTGCATGGCACTAGAGGGTAGTTCTTAGAAATGGTAAATTTCCACTGACGTAAAGCCTCTTAACACCATCCATCGTAGATGAGTGCGGAATCATTCCCTTCCATGCCTTGACGATGTTTCGGCATAAAGACAGCGGAAATGTTTGTCGCGTTGTTTGGTGTGTTGATGTCTGCATGCCTACCGCTTAGTAGCCGGGCGGCAAAGCCTGGACCGAGAAGTGCTTATCAGGAGTTGGACGGTAGGGTTGGCAGCCACGTCAAACTTGATCATACCGTACCGTGGAATCCGAGGGCGTGGACGTTTAATTGGGTTTTCAGAATGCCACAAACAAGGATTAGGGTAATCACATGCATGCGCCCACCGTCTGCCATGATGACTTAAGCATACCTGACCTGCTAACTGGGAGTGAAACATATTGATAGCCTCCAAGTCCTAAACGAGGAAGAGGAGCGTAGATACATACCGATACGGGAGAATGTACTCAATACCCACGTACCTAGAGACGGGCCATTCCTGTCCGAGACTATGGAGGCGCTTGCATCCACAGTTGGTCAAGGTTAATCTTCAGCTATGCCATCATTTAAGTCGCGAACTATCCTTTGTTACTCGGAATTTGCATGAAAAGCAACGCGTGTAACCACCCATTGCAGCAAGTCCATGGCTGTGGGGTGCCTAATATAGAACTAGCAAGTTCCCTGGAGCCGATATTGCAACTTACTCTATCCAAGTGGCCGGGTTATCATCTTTCAACAAGCCTGCCAGTCCACTTTGGCCGTTTTCTGCCTGTCGACATCAGAGACTAGCAGTTTCTTAGTCGATGCTGTATGACATCGACCGATTCGAGTCCAATCGAAATCGCCAGCTGCTTATAATAGTATCGATCTTCTCCGGCCTCGAATACCGTATCAGTGTTGGGCATCCTTCGTCAAAGTTCATCTTGTTGCATCGTATCAGCTCAGTTCGGCCTCGTTATCCTCCCCAGCATTGTCCCATTTCATTTGTTAGCCATGTCTTTCGAAACCGTCCACTCGCCAGGCGTGATCCAGATTGGCTCGCCATGGCAGGCTTTCGACAAGGTCTGGACGTCTGTTACGGGATACCATGCGAACGAATTCAGATTCGTGGAGGGGGTCACCCCGATGTCGACACTGACCGAGACGGTGGGCATGATCGTCCTGTATCTCGTGGTCATCTTCGGTGGCCGCGAGTTCATGCGCAACCGTGAGCCTCTGAAGCTCAACGGCCTGTTCAAGGCTCATAACCTCTTCTTGACTCTATTGAGCGGTGGTCTCCTGGTTCTCTTCATTGAGCAACTAGCACCCACGATTTGGAAACACGGCCTCTACCAGAACTTTTGCGGGGAATACGGCTGGACGCCTGAGCTCGTCACCCTCTACTACGTAAGTTTTGTTGAAACTCGGGCCCTCAACCGTGGTCAAAGTGCTAACATGAGCAGCTCAACTACATTACCAAATACATCGAGCTGATCGACACGGTCTTCCTCATGGTCAAGAAGAAGCCTCTCACCTTTCTCCACACTTACCACCACCCGGCGACCGCCTTGCTCTGCTACACTCAGCTCATCGGACACACGTCTGTATCGTGGATCCCGATCACGCTGAACTTGACCGTGCACGTTGTGATGTACTGGTACTACTTCCAGAGCGCCCGAGGTGTCAAGTGCTGGTGGAAGGAGTGGATCACCCGAATGCAAATTGCTCAGTTCGTGCTTGACCTCGGTAAGGCTTTCGAATCCACAATTCCGGTGATCCAACAGAGACGCTAACATCTGACAACAGGATTCGTATACTTCGCTTCGTGGGACTACTATGCAAGCGCTCACGCCCCGTACCTGCCGCATCTAGGACGTTGCGCGGGTGAACCGTTCGCGGCGGTCTGTGGGTGCCTGATCTTGAGCTCGTACCTAGTGCTGTTCATCATGTTCTACATCTCCACATACAAGAAGGCGTCATCTCGTAAGGCCAGCAAGAAGGGCGACACTGCGGCTGTATCGTCGATGAAGCAGAGCGCCGCCAAGGTAGCCGACAGCTGCAGCGGAGTGGAACACATGAAGAGCAACTCGTTGGTCTCCAGGAAGTGATTCGCTGTACTTGCTTTACCACATGCAAATCAAGCTTCTCGCTTGGACAGCTCGCATGGACTGTGGGGTACCTAGCTATCTATCAACATGTAAGGCATTTGTTCCCAGGTACACGAAAGGGAAGAAAAGGGGGGGCGTGGGGGGGAAACGGAGTTGGGGCCGGTCGTCCATTACCACATTTTGCATATCTTAGCTTTTACCTTACCTCTTATGACAAATGTATAATGCTTAGTCCAATGTACCTTGGTATCTCTCAGGTTCTGTGCACTCGTTTAGCGTCTTCTGCAAAAGACGCCTTAGCGATATTTGACAATAAACACAATTTCCCAAGCATTTGAGGCAGGAAGCAGGTCGTGTATGCAGCAATATGCGTGCTAGGTAGGTACATAGTATGCAAAGAGCCTGCAGCGTCACTTTGTCAGGTTGACGTGAAGTTAAAAAAGAGGCGTGACATCCAAGACATTCCCGCAGCGGACAAGGGTGGTTACAGGGGGTTACAGTGGACTACAGGAGCTACAGGGGCTTGCAGTGGGTTGCGGTGGGTTGTGGTGGGGTCAACATGGGGGGTTACATGGGAAGCTAATCTCTCTTGATCCTGGCGAAGGTTCAACTAGCGATTGCCAAGGCATGCTATGAGATGTACACGTTACATCACCCCTAGCTTGGCATGATCTTATTTCGACTGGAGTGCCGCCCAGCGAATCAGAGGTTGGGCACAGCTTGATCGTGTACCAGATACCGCGCTGCTGGTAGAATCAAGGAACAAAGGCATTCACGCGCAGGGGTTCTCAGCCTCGCTTTCCACCTGGCTACAGGCTAAATTGTGACCTAGTCCTTATCGACGACCAGCTAAGCAAGGTAAATTTTCAAATCCGATGGAGATCTCAACCAGAATCCCATCACTAAATTGAAAATAATAGGTACTAGGCTGCCAAGTTAGGCCCAACGCTGGGGACCTCGTTTCTGCACGTTTCATTCATCGACCTTCTCCCGTCCTACCCGATCTTACCTAACTACCGACCCTAGCCAGGTCCGCAAGCGCCCTAGCGTCTTTCTTATCTGCGTACCTAGGTTACATACCGTTACCGCACTCAGGACCTTATCCGTTTATTTTGCGTGATCGAGATCGATCGATGACACCTTCTGATACATAAATCATCGCGAGTTATGAGTTTCATAGGCTCGTGGCATTGTTCTAGACTTGTGCACATCGCGGAAGCATTCCTCATTAGGTAAATATACTCGAGCTGTATTTCGAGGCCCTCTCTTGAATCGAACCTCATCGGTATCGCATTCGCCACGAGGCGTTAATGGTATTATTCGTTTACCGGCACCTGAGCCGAGCCGACACCACACATTCTAGAAAACGTTGACGTGCCCAGATACCTCTCACGCCGAGTTTCATCCAATAAGAAGCGCAATGTTTCAGCCGGGGACATCCCCTTTCCAGCTTACTTGACTAAATTAGCTAGCAAGGCTTTAGATACAGTAGTGGCGGCTTATTGAGAGAGAAAAAAGGTCCAACACATACGAGGCGCTATACTAGGCTCCCGGATCTAATCATCCCGAATCTACTGGATGAAAGAAAAAATAAATAAATGCCTACCTTACCTACAGGTACATGGAGACATGTAACATGATGTAACACTTCGGTCACGCAGTCCCGCGTTCTCGAGGAATAAGGCCGATGGTTACCTCTGTAATCAAGAACGCTCGAATTGGAGCGGCGCCGACACGTCGCTTGACACGTTGAAGTAAGGAGATAAGCAAAGGCCCAGTGGAATCCTACATTTGCCACTCAACGCCCTCCTCGAGCAAGATGGAAGGAATCTAGTAACTTGGTTCCAACGTGGGAAACCTGTTAGTAACCGTTTCCGAGACATGTCTGAACTTTCCTGGGACATCCAATGCTTGGGGACGCCGGGGAGACTGGAATACCCAACACGGCGTCGCCCTACCCGCCTTATCCACCGAACCCAGGGTCATTTACCTGACTCGGAAGTACTGACAACATCGACTCGATAGATTCCAAGAGAGTCCTACTAGTTTGGACATCGATGGACCACCGACTAGTTGTGCCGCCCCTCTGGACTCGGGCATGTCAATCATTGCCTATTTTGATACGGCAACAACAGACTCTAGACCAAATAAACAGGTAAAGCAGTTACTACCTGGCTGCTTTACGTAGTAAGCGCTCAGGATGGTGCTCCGCTCGCTCACAGTAGGCGGTGGGTGGACACCTTGAAGCGTCGTATCTTACCGCTGCTGGCCTACCACACAGCTCGTGCTAAGGCTGTTACTCCATCCTCCCATGATATCACAGCCCAGGATGCGGGAAAGATATCATCCTGTCTCCCAGCTGAACTTCGTTTAAGATATATGTCCGGAATTGTTACGGAATATCGGGGTTCCTTAATCTTAATACTCGTTCAATAATGTTATTATCGGAACACATGTTGATATCTCATACCATCTGTTCATACATACCAGTCAGAGAGGCTCTTCTACTCGCCAGGTGACGGACATCGACACGTCCATTATCTCCCTAATATCTATCTTTTCCTTTGTTGAAAAAAAATCACTCCTAAGATGTCGACAACGTACATCTTGGGCTCTATCAACCAAAGTCGCGGGCCGGCATATGACGTCGTTCCAGAAGGCCCTCTCGTTGGGCTTCAGTCGCCCAT
Organism: Hypoxylon sp. FL0543; assembly: GCA_022578575.1. NCBI lineage: Eukaryota > Fungi > Ascomycota > Sordariomycetes > Xylariales > Hypoxylaceae > Hypoxylon > Hypoxylon sp. FL0543. Next base: position 434,770 of record MU394002.1, read on the forward strand.
GCCCTCTGTCGCGAGTCTCATCTACCCTCATTTGACGTGGTCAACATTATGGTTTACACTACTATGCATTTTCGTCGCGTTAAACATCAAGAACATGCCCTTTATGTGGCACGTAAGTAGTTTCTCATCTCGCCATCTTCATGCTATCCAGCTAACGGACTCCCAAGTTACGACTTGTCAATGCCTTTCGTTTCATCCTTAGAACACAGCGGCCAGCGGTGCCGCTTAATCCGACTCACATATTCCAACCAATCATCACATCCTCCACGGCGCAACTGATGGAGATAGATTTTAATATGCATAAATCTAATTCGTCCTACTTCTCAGACGTTGACATTGCACGGACTCACCTGGTCTGCACCCTATTCGCCAAGGGCATCGAGCAAATGCGCGGGGGGACTGCAGCATACACGGGGGCCAAAAAGCCCGTGTTCGGGCTCGCACTCGGGGGAGTTTCATGCAACTTTAAACGCGAGCTGCGCCCATACGAGGAGTACGAGATGTGGTCCAAGATTCTGACCTGGGACGAGAAATGGATTTACATCGTTACTCACTTTGTCCGCAAGGACGCTGCAAAGCCAAAGAATTATTCACTATATCCCGAACAATCACCGAGCCAGACCCGGCGGAACAGCATCGACGTCTCAGACGAAGACTCGCCTCGACGCTCCAGCATGGACAGTCTATCTTCACGCAGCAGCACCAGCAGCAGTAGCAGCAGCGAGACCGACGAGATCAAACCGGACAAGCACATCTTCGCCACCGCGCTTAGCAAATGTGTGTTCAAGTCCGGACGCAAGACTGTCTCACCCGAGCTTATGCTGCAAATGTCCGGCCTATTGCCTACGGGTACTCCCGAGGAAAAGGAAATCGACAAGGTTACACTTCAGGAAATCGAGGCCCAACGACAAAAGGGGCTCGTCACCGCGCAACTCCTAGCGGGCCAGACCCAACAGAGCCTCGAGGCCGAGTTCGCTGGCTCTGATTGCGAAGCGCTCGGTAGGCATACCGACGGCGCAGGCATCGCTGGAGTACTCAGCACGCTCATGCAGCTGGGGCGCCTCAAAAAGTCGCAGCTATTATGATCGCCCATTCATCAAAGTTAATAAATATGATGGCGTTGGATTATCTTATTGCATCACGAGCTTCCAGCGACATGCTCATTTTATGTACAATATCCCTAGCATCATACAACATATTATAGATATCGGTAGTCATATAATCATCTAATATTACCAACAGTGCCATATGCGTACATGAAGGGCGCAATCTGCAAGATGGAGATGAGATGAGAAAGTCTAGAACTCCCAGGCCCGTATGACTCAGCCATGATCGCAATTTCAGATGTGCGCGAAATTCACATACTTGCAAAGTAAACACGCGCAAAGAGGCATTTTGCGTAATCTCAATACGAACTGGATTCCTACAACTCCTACATTGTAATTTACGGGATGCGTGACTCGGGCTACGTATAATACGCGGCCGCGGCCATATGCGTCAAGGGGTTAATCCCGAAGAACGATGCATGGGGTATTGCTAAGCACGTAGTAAGGGTGTATTTCGACATCAGTGGCTTCGAAGCTGAAATAAGTCTCTTGTCAGAAACTGGAACTGGCACTGACGGCTGTTAATCTTATCTCGCCTCCCCCCCTACTTTGCTGCCCTATATGCAGTAGGGTCGCAACGGCATATCGCAAAACTTGGCTGTCCATTAGGATCGAGAGTAAGCACCTGACACACAGGCCACACTTTCTGTGACGGAAGTATAGTCGTTTCGACTTATACATAGCCGAATGTGAGTACGGCGATTTTGCGATTGGGCTTCGGTGATAGCAATCTTGTTTTCTGCGCTCTGTCATCTGCAAAATAGCACATGGCCCTCCAAATAGAAAAATGACAACCAGATTCTCAGCTTGTTCCCGGAATGGTGACTTGGGCGCCTGCAGTGAAAACAAGGTTAACAGCTGTCACACTCGTAGAAACGGCTTCACACTAAGTATCCCCTATAAAGTAGGTATTGGTTGGATTACGGTTCTTCGTTAAGGGCTCAGGGATATGTCGAGAAACGCCTCTCGGCATAAGCTACAGGTAGTCTAAGTAGGCTGTCACCGACCACAAAGTTGGCCGGTATACCAAACCCGCAACGTGGGCTGCGATACATCATATTTCATCGGATAGGACCTGAGGCTCCATTAGCTTCGAGCGCTAGGAGAATATTTGCATCATACAAGTGAGATATTACCTTGTCTTACTGTACTTGGCAGCGTAGGTACTATGTAGTCCACACTAGATACATAATTAGATAGCTAGTACCTTCCCGAGCCCCTGTACTAATTAGACACGTAGTAGATTGTGATGATATCGTGTGTGGTACCGATATAGTGCCGTTTTCTGACGTATGTACCGGGTACTTTGTTATCTGTGCCAACGCTGTACCGAAACGGGAAGAGGAGGGAAAAATAAAACTGAGACTTGGAGCTAAGGGATGAGGGTGTTCGTCCAGACATACGTATGTAAGGCCCTTGATCCCGGCCGGTGGCTGCAGATGGTGGTGGTGGCTTCGGTCCACCTCCGCTAGTGGTCCACTTCCAAGACGGCGGGCCGCAGATCCCTTCCGTTTGAGGTCCAATTCCAGATACTGAACTGTTTACCATTCTATACCCCTGGAAGCTCTATCGAAGCTCTCACTCTCTCTCTCTCTCTCGGCCGTCGCGATTCTCCCCCGGGGCCAGCTCCTCAGCTCGTATCCACCTCGACGGTGGGATCGACAAACCCCGTTCCTAACGCCAACTAATAATACTGCTAACCTATTGAACATAGCCGTGTCGGTTTTGCCCTTTTGGCTGCTCGCTATTGGCCCGAGGGAGGTACCTCAGCTTCGCTCTAACGTTATAGTGATCGCCGACCTTTTGCGCACCAAGACTCATAGTCCGTCATGTATCCTGCAGTCTCCCCTCTTGATGTCGTGGGTATGCTCTGCTTGCAGCCGGGCAACGACGGTTGGCTACTTGGTCGACTTTGTTTTGCTGTCCGTTCCAGCCGAGCAGGAGGTAATTTACCGGATCGAGATTTAGCCCCGACCCGTCCCAAAACAAGGCAGCTAAGCAGCTGTATGTATACGTACGTGGGGGGTTCTTCGCTTGTTGCACCTATCTATGAGCTAGGCTCTGGGCAGACTCGGCATCACAAGAGCCAGCTTCGCGTCTAAGTGCCCTGTCAGCCTGTTACTACCTACCTAGGGCCCGCGCGGAATTAGATGCGGATCGACTGGCTAGGTACACAGTGACGTCGCCTTGCTCCGACAGTGAGACGGAACGTTGTGTGACCGGGGTGGCACCCAGTCGTCTGATGTCGCGTCTTGATGTCCTCATACCAATCCTATTACCTTCGCACTGGATCCGGATGCACTGCTACCCTGGCCGTCGACTCATTCGTTGAACCCGGCAGCAAGAAGCAGCAGCGCACAGGCAGCGAGATGGAGGAGGACGGCAACCATCATGCCTCGCCGGACAGCGATACGCCCTCAGTGTACATGTCCGCCGCTTCCAACGATGATAGGGCCAGTCGCTCCTCTGTAGGAGAATGGGACACCGCCACTCAGTCGAACGAACCTGCACCTCACTCAATGTCCCCCTTCTGGCTCGTGGACGAACTCATAGGGAGCGTTTCTGACTTCAAGGCTGGCCACTCGAGAGACCTCTCCACGACCTCGAGCAGAACGCTGGCATACGGAGGCAGCGACACGGACAGCCAGGCTCGACTCCATTCCTCGAGCCTCTCGGAAGCGGATCGGTACTCTACATTAGCTGACCTGCTTATCGACTCAGCACCGCATCTCCGGCATCTGGCAACCATCAGGACAGACGACCACAAGTTCCGAATCGCGTCCCCGACGCCCAAGCGCCAGCTCGTCACTCCCGTCGAGGAGCAGCGGCATCCGGGCAAGCCGGGCGTGCGGCTTAGCAAGAACTCGCGGCCGTACATCCCGGACATACAAGAGGAGAGCGGCGACGAGCTTCAAAGTCCGCAGTCCTCCGTCGCGGAAAGCGACAGCGCCGACAAAAATGACTTCCTAGAGGGCATCCCCTTAACACTACTCACCATCGGTCTCTCATTAGTTGTTTTCCTTATCTCTATAGACCGCACAATCATTACCACAGTAAGTAACCTATGGGGTATATGACCATCCTACTATAAGAAACATCGAACTAATGCAAGAATAGGCCATTCCTTTCATCACTGCCGAGTTCTCGTCTACGGCGGACATAGGCTGGTATGGCTCCTCATATCTGCTCACGGCATGCGCCTTCCAGCCCGTCTTCGGACGGGTCTTCACTCTCTTTAACGTCAAATGGTCCTATCTCCTTTCCATGTTCATCTTCGAAATCGGATCCGTCATCAGCGGGTTCGCGCCGACCTCAGCGTCGCTTATCATCGGACGCGCCATCGCCGGCTTCGGCAGCGCGGGCATCCTGACCGGAAGTTTCGTTATTGTTGCCACGGCTGTCCCCTTGACGGTCAGGCCGATATACACGGCAGTCGTTGGATTAATGTGAGTTTACATATGAGACCTCGAGTATCGACTTCGTATGGTAAGCTAACGAGCTCCTTAGGTTCGGCGTTGGTGCTACTGTCGGTCCTCTCATCGGAGGTGTATTTACGGACTTAGTGGTACGTGTAACCCCTGACGTTGCAAATGTTGACATGCTAACATCAAGAGCAGACATGGCGTTGGTGCTTCTGGATAAACCTCCCAGTCGGCGCCGTGACGATCATCGTCATGGTCCTTGTGTACCACCCACGGCCGCACGTCGGTCCCAGGCCCAGTATCCTGGATCGCCTCGTCAAGCTAGATCTCATCGGGAACTTGATCCTCCTAGGCGCCTCCGTGATGCTGTTCCTAGCTCTCGAATACACGCTCACGGGCACGTCCTGGGCAAGCGCTGAGATCATCGGCCTGCTTGCCGGCGCCGGGGTGACGGGAATCGTATTCGTGCTCTGGCTCTGGTGGAAGAAGGACCGCGCCCTGATCCCGCCCGCCATCGCCAGGCAGCGCACCGTCGCCGCGTCCTGCATGATGGCCTTCTTCACCTACGGGGCTCTCCTGATCCACACTTACTTCCTGCCCATCTGGTTCCAGGCCATACTGGGGTACAGCGCCATCGAGTCGGGCGTGGCCATGATCCCGTACTTCGTGGCCAACGCGCTCTTCTCCGTCTTCTCCGGCGTCTTCGTCTCCGTCGTCGGCTACTTCACGCCGCCCGCCATCATCGGCAGCGCCATCGGCACCGTCGGCTGCGGCATCATCACCATGTTCTACCCGGGCATGAGCACGGGGATGTGGATCGGCTTCGAGGTGCTGGCCTCGGCCGGCTTCGGCATGTCCATCCAGCAGGGCTTCACCGCCGTGCAGACGGTCCTCGCGCCCGAGGACCTGGCCGTCGGCACCGCCGCCGTCGTGGCCTCGCAGTCGCTGGGCGGCGCCATCTTCATCTCCGTCGGCAACAGCGTGTTCCAGAACCGGCTGCAGTCCCTCGTCCAGCAGACCCACATCGAGGGCCTCGACGTCCGGGCCATCATCAGCGCGGGCGCCGTCGCCTTCCGCAAGATCGTGCCCGCGGACGAGCTGCCGGCCGTCCTGGCGCTGTACAACGCCGCGCTGCACACCGTTCTCGTCGTCGGCATTCCCCTGGGCGGGCTGGCGTTCCTGTCTTGCTGCTTCTTGCAATGGAAGTCCGTGAAGAAAACGGCGAAGCCTTCGGGTGACGAGAAGGCGTAGATAACGAAGTCAACATATAATAGGTTAGGTAACGGTTACGTTCTATGTTATGCTAGGTATGGGTAAAATTCTTTTTGTATTAATATGATTGCATCGCTACTGTAGTTGTAATATCCGGTCTTTCGTTCTACGTAACGAGGCATAAGAGACCGGAGCCGGGTTGGCCGCATATGGTATCCGTTCTCACTTCTGTTTCTAATCATGGCGGGAGAAGCCAGGCTACATACTCTGGGGCCGAGCATGGGGTGTACAACGAGGTGTTTCGGGATAACTATAATTATCTACTGTTATTTAGGCATAGCATACGGCGCAGTTCGAACAATACACATACTCTGAACTTCATAACTTCTGTCCTGTCAGTTATCTAGTTGAAAGGTTGTTGAATGTTATAAGGCAGAGGACGTGATTGCCGAGAATATCGCCAAGTTCATCGCTGATTGAAGGTGATAATATTGATGGAGTGATGAGGCGGCTACGCATCGGAGATCCGGTTATAAAAAAAATGAAAACCAGCCGACCATTTCTGATACTCGGATCCCGAAAATGAAACTTGATAGCAATGCCAATGAGGATGGAGCGCGATATACATACCGCTAGGCTGTACCAACGCAGGTTGTCCGGGTACCATTTCCTAGAAGTCCCAGATGTAGTCCGCTTATGTCTTCTTTCATAGCCTTGGAGAGTAGACAAAATGGTAATCGAGCTGCGAAGAGAAGTATTATCAAGGCTACGCTGTAAGACTGTTAGTGACGTTAGCCTCATCAGCTATTCCCTACAGCAGACAGTCTGGATTATGCCCTCTAGTGCAGTAGACCTAAGGAGAAACAAGGCGAATCAGACCTTGAAGTCAGATCTCTGCTACCCCAGAATAAGCACTGCCCTGAGGGGCCGTCATTCTAGCTATGGCCTGACTGTGGCATTACGAGACAACTGCCTACCTAATCCATAGATATAACCAACGCCTGCATAAGTAGGTAGCTGTCATAACTCTGAACTTGGTTTAGTACCTACCTACCTTTTACCTAGGTGCCTAGGTGGGTTACCCTTCATTGAATCAGGAGGTATCAAAGCCACGATACACGATACTATTATCCACACAAGACTATAATCCGCCTAATATATGGCTCATCTATTATCCAACAACTCTCTGACATCTATCAAACCAAACCCCTCCACGACAATCTCACAATTAACAATAACTCTCCAGCCTCGACATCTGACGCACATAGCTCCGCGAGAACCCAGCACCGACAAACAAGATACTCTCATTAACCATGAATACTATTCTCATTATACAACGGCTACATCCTACTCTATGGGGATTCTTCTCTGCTCCAAGCACCAAGTCGTACCTAGGCAGCAATATTGAAAACATATCCGTCGAATCCCTATCCGACAAAACCCGATATCCACGCCCGTATACCTGATACACACCACCCCACCTAACACGAATACCCAAATAGACCAGAGAATTACTACCTCGAATTCACTTCGCCCCCCTCCTCCCCGCCAAACCGTCGAACCGGTCCGGGAACAAGATCCCATTCGCCTGCCTCAGCAGCTCCCTCTCCGCCGCAGACGCCGCCGCCCTCTCGTCCCAAGGCAGCAAGCCCATGGACCGCAACCCCTCCTCTCCGCCCGCGTCGTTGACGTCCTGCACGCCGGGGCGGCCCATGTGGTCCCGTTCGCCGGGGCGAGGGAACCCGCCGCTCTCGGCGAAGTCGGGGGCCGGGTGCCCCAGGAGGAACGCCTTGCGCTGCCGCGCCAGGTACAGCGCGTTGGTCTGCGTGAGCGGGCAGGCGGGGACGTACAGCACGCTCGAGTCGGCGAGGCCGGCGTGCACGCGGTCGACCGCGTGCACCGTGTCCGGGTGCCACAGCACGTAATCGCCGGGCCCGACGCGCGGGATCGGCACCATCGTCCTGTCGAGCCTCAGATGGGGATGCATGGCTTCGCTCAGCTCTTGGATGCCGTTGCCGGGCACCGCGCCGTGGATCACGCTGTTCTGCGCCACGTTCAGGTTCCAGTTGTTCTCGTGCAGGAAGTTAGGACCTGACCTGCAGCGCGGGGAGAAGAAGGGTCGGAGCAGGAGATAAGCGGTGGTGAGTTGAAGCATGGGGCAGGCGAGTAGGGAGCCGGAGCCAGGCGGGATTGACGACAACGAGAGCCAGCCCTGGAACATCCGGAACATGCTGCAGGAGCCGACACCGTTGTATAGATCTGTGGTCACGCCTAAGCGTGTGCTGCTATCCCAGGGGTCGTATTCCTCCCATCGTCCCTGGAAGATCTTGGCGTAGGTGCCAGCACGGCCGTATCCATCCGTCTCCCACCGCTCGACACTACCATTGTCAATATGTGGACCAGACCCAAGAGATGCGTCTCGTGGTTTACGCATTCGGATGCGGTCTGCGTACGCCACCGGGTGATTGCTGCTCACAAGGGCACCCTCACCATCTGAATGCCAGATATTCATGACAAACCTCTGGACCTCGAGCAACCGTGAATCAGCCCGTGCTCGGACTTGTCCCGGACTCCAAAACAATTCGTATAGCTGCGGATCTCGTTGCGGAATGCCTCTTGTGTGTGGGTTGTGTCGCAGGTACTCCTGCGACTCTTCCTTCCATAATAAGGCAACATTTGATGGAACGACTCTCCGTATGATGGCAATACCTCTCTTCTTCAACGCATCTCGAAACGCAGCTACCTTAGTTGTATCGTGTATGTCGAAATAGTCAATCGCGGGTATGATGTCGGATCCGGACGCGGCGATGCGATCTGCCTCCTTTCTCAGTTGACTCAGTAGACGGTACCATGAATCAGAAACGGCCTTCTCATTACCCGCGATCAGATTTCGTTTGATTTTGGCGAATCGTTCTGACAGTGGAATAGGGTCTGAGTCTGATATAGATAAGAAGTCGACTGCCATCACCCCCTAGTATTCTTGTGCTGAATAAGACTTGAAATAATCCTACAGATTTGTAATAGAAGATACGTGACGAGCAAGATTCCTCAAACAATTCCAAGGCGGGCAGCTCCTAGTTATCCCACCGGAACGTGGTGTAAAAGCAGAGATCTGAAAGTCATCCTGGCTGAGTATATGAGGGACACCAACAGAACATCTGTGGGGGAAACACAAGCACCGGTGGGGGGCCGTATTTGTTAGTTGCAGCAGATAGTCAAATAATGAGGGTCTCTACCTGGGTCGTAGAGGCATGCATCCGTAATTCCAGGCCTTGACGAAGCGAAAGCCCATGGATGCGGTCTAGAAGGGAACAGGGCGACAGGATCAGGCGTTGTCACGCTGTTAGGCGTTTCGCCATATCTGATTTCTGGGTGGATTACTCTTCGGCAAGGGACTCCGAAATAGAGATCTCTTGGCTTGATACCCAGATCCTGGCTGCAATTTAGTAGAGCCGATATGGGTCTTAAGAGCTTGGCTATTGGCCAGCCTAATGCGGCTCCTGAGCGACGCTCCCACGGGCCGTTGGACCGAACCCACGCTGGCGGATTGACATACTAACGAGATAGAAAGTCTCACCTGTTCCGGATGGGGTCAGCATTTCGCGTACACAACATCCCATGGTCACCGACGTGGCATCGTGTAATTCTCCGATGGATTGCGTGGAGCTTTATGCACTGTTAAAAATTAAGATGCAGTTCCCGGATTTCCAGATTGTACCCGTGCGGTAGCTTGGAATGTTGAAAGGTTGACTATTGGTACCGTCGATTATCTAGTCCTTTTAAGTAGCTTTGCCTCGCTTCGATCGGCGAAGAAGTGTTGTATCCGTGCTATCTCCAGAGATCTTACTCTTCCTCTTCTTAGATGAACCCGCTTGAGCAGGTTTCACGTCGGGCGTGGCAGCTGTCTTCCCATTTGTAGGTTTGGTTTCTGACGGCTCTTCTTTCATCAAGACGTAAGCAACTTTCTCAATATCAACGACGTCAACTCCCAGTCGCTTGGCTAGGGCTTGTGCTGCGGCATTCAATTCCTCGTACTCTTTAGCGGTGTACTTGATGGAAGAGTTCTGTCCATCATGACACAGCCAATTGAACGCTTCGTCGGAAAAGAAGATGACGTCCTTGGGCTCGTGTACTGAGAGTAGAAGAGAGCCTGTGGCCGGACCAATTCCTCTCAGCTTAGCGATTATTCCAAGCGCTTTCGGTGCGTTTGAGTCAGCCCGGTATCTCTTTACTGCTTCTTCAATCATGAACTTGACAGGTTCTTCGTCATTTTCGGACACGAGCTTCATGAGTGTCGGACGGAACTTCCCATGACGCCTGAAATAGGTTAGAGGAGCCCGCGGGCTGATACTGGATATCCGGTATGACGATGCCCTGGGAAAGCTCACTTACAGCTTCCAGTCGACCAGGGTTTTTACGTCGTCAAGGGTCATCGGCCGCTTTGAGTCCCCTGGATGAAACAGTGACACTGCGTCATGATATCGGAAACGATCTAGCTCAAGCAGAGTCTTCTGTCCTGGCTTGACTTTTCATATAGAACAGGGTCAGTCATCTGAACACGACCTGCTCACTCTCAACACGCACCCTCTTTAGATGACGAGATGGACTCAATGAAGGAGTCATAGCGGTCTAAAAGCTGTCGGAACTTCTCAAGAGAGATGTTGTCCGGTAGCAGGTTGGTATCCACCATCTTGACCACAGAGTCTCCTGCCTTCAATCGCAATAATGCTCTAGGTTAGTTGAGCGTAAGGCTCTGATCTGACCTAATATAACGAGGCTGCTGAATCATCAGCTCGGCCTTCACATTGGCCAAAACCGGCATCGAATCGAGAAAGCACGGTATCCTGCATCAAATCTTATCAAATGACGAAGACGCTCGGTTGGTTCAGGAGTCATCAACCATCCACATTGTTGTCATTGCTGATGGGTCTCGAATTCACAGCTCATTTTCCGCTTTTGTGAATAAGATGGAGAAGACAGAGTGCAGAGTGGCCCGTGCTCCAGGCCGGAATCGTTCCAGAAGCCGAACTAGCGGACCCCAAAATAGAATTAGCGCCGAGACCCCTGCGTCGGATCAGAGAAACTTTTGTTAGCTGCCCATTTTATTAATCCATTCCCTTCGAAATCCGTCTCTCGTCTCGCTGGCCCCCGACTTTTCCCAATCGTCCCTTCGCAACACCTAACCGCCATCCCCGTCGACATTATCACGATCGCCAGCAGTTCCCCTTTCCATTGCCGTCTCATTCGCCTTCCCTACAAACAAAATGGGTAACGTAAGTCCCCGTTCCCGCTTCTAGCACTCTATCGGGAAGAACGGGGGTGAAGATGCAAAAAAAAAGGCAGCGGAGGACTCCGAGCACAGAACAGGACAAATAGATCGCTAACACAATCTTCCGCACGACCAGGGAGCCAAGGCAGCGCAGAAGCGCGAGCGCAACGCGAAGGACACCAAGGTCGCCAAATCGCAGCTCAAGTCTGTAAGTTCGCATCCTATATCCCCCTCGCTCCCGTAGAAAGTGGGAACAACCTTGACTTACAAAAACGTGCGTCGCCGGCTTTAGAACGTCAAGGCCATGGACATCCAGTGCCAGATCTGCAAGTCGACCTTCCTGAAGACCACTCGCGCGCCTCAGTACGTATCCGCTTTCCAGCACTGCCATACTTAGATCCAACTGGAAATAAAAAAATAATAATCTCAGGGCGTGGCTGACCCACCTCTCGCAGGCTCACCGAACACGCCGTCAACAAGCACAGCAAGACCCTCCCCGAATGCTTCCCAGGCTACGAGGCCGCCCCGGCCAAATAAAAGTCTCCCGAGACAAACGGCACAGTCCGTCCGCGTATCGTATGGTAAAAAAAGCAGGGGAGTAGACGTAATAAGACATGGGCATAGCGAAAGGCGCAAATAGGTGTTTAGCAGAGATGGTCTTATGGTTGCATGAGAGCACGAAGCTTGATCTGAGTTAATGAGATTGCACGAAAGCCAACTGAATATTTTCTTGCCATCTTGATCATTGCTATATATATGGTAGAGCGCATGCTGTCGGTAACGATCAGTGTGCTTCCACCGCTTGCGCCTGTGTGCTGACATCCACCGCGCTCGAACCCCCTTGCTCCTGCTCGTGCTCCTGCTCCCGCGCCGCCGCCTCTCTGGCCTGCTGCTCCCGTATGTCCCTGAGGATATCCGGGTACCACCTCTCCCCGACGTCAGGGTGGCTCTTGACCCGATTCCTCAGCGTGGCCTCGCCCAGCGTCTTCGCCACGCCGCCCTTCCTGAACGTGAACTCGACGTCGTCAAGCCTCCCGCCGTTCGCTTCTAGGACCTTCTGCCGCTGCTGCTTGACGGCCTCGGGCACCTGTCCGACACCGACGTCTTCTAGCTCCTCGAACGTCGTGGACGCCCGGACTCCCTGGAAAAACGGGATCGAGAAGCGCGCGCCGGCTCCGGCCTGCGGCGAGAGGACCCTGTGCGTCGTTGACGCGCACACGCCCTGCGTCAAGGCCTCCATTCCCTGCCCTATGGCTACCACCAGCGTGCCGTCGATCGGCGGGCAATCGATCCACTCGCCCTTCATGTTCTGGACCTGGAGCCCCCTGTGGTTGCTCGCCTGCAGCAGGTAGCTCGTGAGCATAGAATCCTTATGCGGCCCTACGCCCTGGCCCTCGACACTATCACCGAGTCCCAGCTCCGCCACATCGGGATATTTCACAATCTTGAGCTTGTGCTGCTGGTCGGCGTCGAAGTAGCGATTAAACGCGTCCGCAGGCAACTCGATGGCCTCCGCGATCAATGACGTGAACTCTATGGAGATGGTGCCCATGCGCCTCATGTAGTCGGTGTAGACCTCGCGAAACCGCGGCAGCACCTCCGGCGACGGCCATTGGTTGGGCGCGAGCAGGTTCTCGTAGAGCGGCGCGCCGGGCTGCGGGACGGGATGCTCCGTGGACAGGTCGATCTGCTCCCGGTGGTCGATCTTGCCGGCCGTGATCTCGGCCGAGAGCTGCGAGTAGCCCAGGAACGAGGGGGCGTTCTTCATTTCGATCTTGAGCCTTGGAAGAAAGGGGGTTCGCATAAGCCCGTAGAACTGCTCGTCTTTGCATGTCCTACCAGTAGATGGCTAGACGTGTAAGAGACATAGAAGCTTGGACTTACTTTTCTTCTTTTGGTATATCGAAGAATGCTATGCCTTCCGATATGACCTGCTGCCAGAGATCGCCGGGTATGCCGACGTTCTTGAGATATAGGAAGCCGACTTCCATCAGCGCATGTCGCAATTCCGCCAGGAACTGGGGCTTTGTCTGCGGATCTCTGGCCAGAGCGAGGTCCAGTATTGGGACCGAGGTGAAAGACATGATAACTATTATCAGCAATATATATCAATATTCACCAAAGAGAATAGCCCTAATATGCGAGAGCGCGTATAAAAAAGACTGAAAATCATCAACGTCTAAGTTGAATATAAACTTCTAGGTAGCCTTTCGTACAACGCGGAGAGTTGCGCCGTATCTCATGATGGAGACCCACTTGTAGCTATGGCGTAATTCAGAGTTCCGCTCATCGGCATCGGCTGTCCAATAAAGAACTTTGGGTAGAGTTTCTCCAATTCCGTGCTGTCGGTTACAGAGGATTCTTAAAGGACCTAAACTGATCTTAATGGTGGTGTACGCCTAAATTTCATTGGACAATGAACAATTTTCGGGATGTCTTGCCTACAGGTCGAGCTGCCACTGAGAGTAAGGCAAGTTGTGCCTCTTAAGGACGCAAGGGGTGATGAATAAGAACAAAACTCATTAAAATATTTCCTTGGAATATCTCTTATATTTACTTATGATTGCTATCGCATCCAGCGTGCAGTTATAGTCGTCCTGCTTAAGGAGATTGATCCAACGTCCATTGTTCATAGGCAGGTTCTTACATATTTGAACGCGACCTTATTAATACGACCGCCTACAGAGACATTGCAGAACACATGGTCCTTCGACAGAGTACTATTTGAGCCCTACAATGAGGAACGGCATATGATATCCTGCACTAGTCTAGTGCTGGAGTTTGCCCAAGCACCCAAATGTCCAATAGGACTGCTGTGCTATCTTTGACCTTAAGTCCCAACTCTTCTCTGTAATGAAGTGGTGCCTAAAAAGCCATCGACGCGTTGCCTTCTGTGTCTTGTGTGACCGGACACAAGGCTTATCGCAGAGCGTACCCCTGTGGAAGCGGCAACAGTGCCAGTGTAGTCCGGTTCTGGTCGTTATCGGCGTGGTTGCAAATGAAGGGTAGTATTCAAGATGCGGGTACGGCTGGCTTTGACGAGAATAGCTTTGTGACCTGATAAAACATATCCTCGATCGGTGGCATAGCAAATGCCGGAGCGGTATCAAATAGCTCTGAGAGTTTCTGCGGCGGAACAACAGCTGGGTAGACACCATCCTCGTCGGCCGTAGCATCTGGTATATCGAGATCCATCTCATCTCCACTCGCCGCTTCATCGTCTTGTCCGCTAAGTAATGCTAAAGTAGACCCATTCTCATGAGCCTCCTCAGTGCGCACTTGGTCAAGATTAAGGTCAACAAGCGGTTGGGCAAAGGCAAGGGATTTTGTGTCCATGCCTTGGCTAATTGACCACAGCTGAGCGGCCGAATCTAGAACAAGGTAGCCAGTAGACCCAATTGCGGCAACTACTGATGTTATAGGGTGCGGGAATCTGTGTACCATTTCCGGCTCACTTTGATCTGGACTGAACACAGCAAGCTCGGAGAGGACATTCTGCGAATCCGGCTTGGCCCGCGAAACAGCCACCGCGAAAGTCGAAGTTCGACGATCGACTGCCATATGTGTTAGAATAGATGCACCTGATCCGTGGGAATCTTCGTTCGTCCTAAGCTGGACTCCGTAGAGTAACTCGTCGGAAACTAAATCGTACACCACGAGGCGGTCTGAAAGCACGATCAAATTCGAGGATAGAACCGCTATATCTCGAATATCTCCAGTTACCAAACCGTCGATTGAGTTTCGAATCTTGCCAGACTCTGTGTCAATGACATGGATTGTCGACCCATGGACGGTTCCTATGGCGCAGACTAGCGTAGAACCATCTTCGGAGAAAGAAACCGCGCCGGAACCTCGCTGAAAGGCTTTAACGGCTATCGCATCCGGCTCGATGGGCTCCTCATTTTCTTGAAGGTAGATAGCCTGGGAGCATGTCCAGCTATGCAGTTGGCGTCCCTGCTTGCCCTTAACTAGTACTCCGTCTCGTTGCCGCACCGTCGGCTCCCACAGTCGGACGACTCCATCCTCCCCAATCGTAGCAAAACGATGCGAATGCGGGTCAGCAGCCAAACCGTATACCGGCTCGCTTCGGCCTGTGTAATGCGGCGCATTAATGCGAGACACAAGTTCTAGACTTTGATCATTGGGCGAAACAGCCCAGAACTTGAGATAAACCTCGCGTCTTTCGGCGGGCGATCCATCGAGAGAATTGACATCTCGCGTAGGGGGTTGCCATTCATCAGTTGTAGCAAGCCATTTACCATCTGCCGAATATGCTATGCTAGTAATGCGAGGTTCCGTTATAGAATAGCCCTTAGCAGTCATATTAACGTCTGTCGGATTCGTTCTCGTCAGTGCCTGCTTCGACACGTTTTGCATGGTAGTAAGATCCAGTGTCTGTATCAATGGTGTCGAGGGGCCACTTCCAGAGTAGCTTATTTGCTGTCCATTTCCTACGCAAAAGTGAATGCGCGAGGAATCCACTGGATTGACTGCTGCCGGCGTTTTCAATAACCGAGGTGGAAGGTATTGCCCAACTCTTCTGACTATGTCGTCCTTCGATGGTGGCGGAGGTGAAATAAGAGTCTGAATTCCAGATATATAGGTCGTAGGTTTCATCTCTGCCGTCGACAAAACGATCACCGAATTATCATCCAGGTGAAGAACGTACGCAGAGCCACGCTGGGAGACAACGATATTCTCAATTGTCGCAGAGAGATGAGGCAAGAAATCCATCTTCTGAGTGTCTAGTTGCCACATTACCAACGTGGACTCTGAACCTCCTGAGATGATATAATGACCTACAAGCGGGTTAGAACCTCAATATCGGTGACGGACATGCCTCTTACCATCTCGTGACCATTTAACAGCATGGACTGCCCTACGATGCCAATGGAACTTGCGAGGTTGTAGGGAGCTCCTATGTCCCTTTGAACTTTGCAACCGACGGAATTGAGCCAAGAGATCGTTGTAGAAAAGCACAGCTCCACGAGCGCAGCCAACCACAACTTCTACAACAGGTTCATCGCCGGCCTCCGCCTGGGACTTTCTGTTGAGGTGTACGCGGTCTGTCGCCCGCACATCCAAACAAGCAATCTCGTCGTTAACGTCGAGGGTAAAGAATTCATACTGTAGCTGTGTTACGGCCTTGACTACTCGGGTTTTTAGCACGCCAAATAAGAGGTCACGCTCCGCTGAGGCTATGATAGCGTATCCATTACGGATAGATCGCAGGTCGAAAATGGGCATCGTCTGCGACAAGATGGCGACGGACGCTTTTAATTCGGCATCTCGCATGTCACAGGCAACGATTTGCCATTCGCCGTTCCTTTCGATAGAAACCAATGGCACATCTTGGAGTGCGGCGCCAATTTGCATACGCTCAACGAACATATCACATAGAACGCCACATTTCAGTCTGATCGGGGTCTCAGAGCCGTTGCCATTTGTCCAATCGACCAACCAGAGGTGACCAGCTGACGAAGCAATCCATACGTGATTCTGGGAGCTGGGAGACAGCTGAATGGACACAATCCGTGCTGTTGAATTCTCGACGTCGATTCGGGGTAGCGGGATCTTGCGTACTAGAAGAGACTCTGCTGCCGAGTATACTTGTATAGAGGTGCTATAGGCAAGTATCAAATGTCTGGTTTGAGTGTTAGCCATGGGCCTATCGGTCCCGCCCAGGCATAACCGGGGAGGTGTGTCTGAAGCGCATACCTCTCATCCTCAGTTAGTATGGGGTCTATGTTCATTATCCTGCCTCCCATAGGTTTAGACACCCTCCACACTGAGGAATTATCGTCGTCAGTTTGACCATGCTTTCCCCCTTTTGTTCGGTTTCGTCGTTTCTTCTTTTTAGCAACTGATTTGTCGGACGGTACAATGGAAGCAACCATATCTTCTGGGTTCTCAGATTCAGGCGCTAGGCCATTAACTTGACCAGTTGCGGTTTCTTGGGCAGACAGTCCGTCGATTGGAGCGCCATTGGACGACCGACGGTCTCGTTTTGCTCGCTTCCTTTTGCCATGCTCGTCAACATCACGTTTTCGCTTGTTCGCGGCAAGATCCTGGTAATGTCATAATTATAAGTATCCATAGTAAGAAGGCAGCCATTGGCAAAGTTCTGCTCACCTCTGCAGCTGTTAAAGGAGCCATCTGGATGTTAATGTCGCGACCTGGTTGGGGAACAGCTTCGAGTGTCACCAGAAAACTGTCTCAGCCATTTCTAAGAAAAGTTCACAAGTTTTTTGCGGGGCCATGCGATAAGGCAGCCCGATAAGCAATTGTTCGGGGTGTAGGGGCCAACCAAGTCTGTCCTATCTGAATCTGAGTGTCCGTGCCCACATAAAAGTTCGATTTCTTGGCACTTTGGTCACCTATCGATAACGTGAAGGAAGCATCAAATTTCCACTCGCTTTCTTTTGCAGCCTCCAACCACGCGATCCTTTCTTGCGACATACAACTACACTGCGCAACGCACTTCGCATCACGCTTCACCTTCCAATTCTAGCGCCAGAAATCTGACAAAAGCCTCTACGAATCGCGGAATTCGAATCGACGTCATGATTATCCCTATTCGGTGCTTTTCCTGCGGGAAGGTAGGCAACATTATTTGACGCCACCTTGGATTCGCTTTGTACTAATTGAGGCACGAACAGGTGACTGGGGACCTGTGGGAGCGATATCTAAAGCTAATCGATGAAGGGATCCCTGACGGGTTTGTTTACCTTCCCGTTCATGATTACCTTAGGTTCATTCTAACGGTTTATTTAGAGACGCAATGGACTCGCTAGGCCTCAAGCGATACTGCTGCCGCCGCATGGTCATGACCCACGTCGATCTCATCGAGAAATTACTCAAGTAAGATCCCGACACATTTAGACTCGAGAAATTAGGTTATATCTAACAAGTGAACAAGGTACACTCCCGACGGACGCAACGAGAAGAAGGTCTCGCTCCAGAACCGATGAACTTGGAACGTCGAAATACCAGGGGAGTTGGTGAATTTAGAGGCGATGATTGGCGCGACTTGCATTCTACGGCGTTCGGTTGGGAATTGAATGAGGCGTTCGAAAGACCTCTGACGTGGCATCACAATCAAATTCAGTCAGACTGCAACAAAGAGTTGTCTTAGATTTTGGAGGACATAATATTCGTCTTGACAAATCCGGGTTCGGCTAGGAGAAAAGCTGGCTCGCATGGCGGCTCTCCACAGGCGATCCTCCAACCTGCATATCCAGTTACTCGATGTGAATGCAACGTTTAACTCTTGAGAGATAGTTAATGCAGGATATTTTGCTGCAACGGAGCATTGTTCGTTGGGACTGACGTGGCACAACTATTAAGATCATGACTTGATCCTATTCCTCGCGTCTGGTTCAGTGGAAGAGATTCAGCCTATGTAGACTCATTGCTCTATCTGCAGCTGCTCCTTTTTCGTACCAACATACATGGAAGTCTCAACACACTAGCGAGCCTCGCCTGACCGCATAAAGAATTCCGTTCCGAGGGTCTGGTAAGCTGTGGAAGTCTATATTGTCCTTTCCCAAGCCTACTGGGTAATGTTTGCGGATTGTACATGAAGTGCCAAGTAGCCGCCGCCTGCATCCGCGAGGCGTCCTTGCAAGCGACTATTAAGCGCGAGTCGCGATCATACATTGGCTGGTTTACACCGGAGCATCGAAACCGGCTTGTTGACCGCATCTTTGTGCATGGGCTAATCTCCTTTGGAAAAAGCAAACCGCTTACTCTGTCACAAATTGTCGCGGATTTGCTCTAACTTCCTCTTACCCAGTGTCGAAGGATCCCTAGGTACACACCTACAATGTTAGTTTCACAAACTTACAGATATTATAGTCCGATCCATATATTAGAATCTTAGAACACGTGCTACAAACTCCACTCTACATAGTACTGAAGTCGACTCTTTACATATTGTCACATGTGGGTTGGTACTTGATAATCCTGTTCGAACCATGTTGCATCGTATTCCGCCCAGTGAGCATCCATGGATATCTAATATACCTACCTATCAACTGCTAAGGCTACAAATCCCACGACCGGAAATTATTAAGCATAGCTTGTCTTATTGCGACGGTAAGGGTCCTCTAGCTCTCTCGCACTGGGAAAATTTGGCAGCATGCCATTCAAAGCCCGGTGTGTACAGGTATGCAGGTGTCACAGCGGCTATGTATGTGTCCACCAGGTTCTCGAAAGGCTCGACGGATAAGCGAGAACGATCATACATGCGTTGGTACATACCTATGTAAATGTGAATACCCTTAAGTCGTCTCTTACATACGGGGGTTTATTCGACCTTAGAGATCATTAACAACCTCGATAGCATCACTGCTTATCCTCCGCGATAGAATCTTTCGACTCAACTCTCTTTTAGTCGGTGTGACCAGGTAGTACCTACAGTATAGGAAGGGGCTCCTATATTACATAATGTGAACTTAGTTGACTTTCCCCACGGCTGCTCAGGACACAGGTCATTTGAACCACCCCCCTGTAGCAAAGGTGGCACCTAAACCCTTTTAGGGAGCAAAAGCATGCGGGTCAAAAAATATCAATTGCAAGCTCTGATTGGTCAAAATGCCTTACCTATTTACCTGAACTTTTGAGTGTGATAAATTAATAATTAATTAGAGCTGGTTAGGGTTAGAAAGGTTAGGATTAGGGTTAGTTTCCGGGGGTTTGGGGGGCGGTGCGAGCCCCCCATTTGGGAATATGTTTCCTGGTTAGGGTTAGGGTAATTAATCTTTAATCAATTCAAGATTGATTATGAATTGATTAAGAATTGATTAGCTATCGATAGCTAATCAATTAATTATCTTATTGGTTGAATCAATTTTAGTGCGATAAAAGTATGGCAAAGGTGTGGCTAGTTACAGATATTAAAAGATCAGGTAAACGTGGCTGTGCAATTACTGGGTGTGGGCAACACCCACTTTGACTAAAAGGGTTTAGGTGCCACTTTTGCTACAGGGGGGTAGTTCAAATGACCTGTAGACTCCGGCTGCTGTCCAACCTTCCGAGTTATACCAATGGCCAATCAGCCAATAGAACTCTCGAATGACCCCAGTAAGAATGATCAACAGGGATGTCTCGGTAACGGGCGGCGGCCCGGAAGTTTTCGTGTTCAACATTCTTTTTTCCGTTTATAAACTTTCCATACAACTCAAGGAAATCGGCGCCGAGAAGCAGTTGAAACCTCGGTTCTATATGAAGGATGTGCTTCATGATCATCTGATGGCCTCCAATATACATAGTTAACGGCCGTATGGGAATCTTAGCCCCCAAGTGTCGCCCCCGGACGAAGCAAACAGGAGCCTTTCAGTTCTAGGTCCGCTCCCATCATAACATCGAGACAACCGTAAAGAATACGACGTTTCCCTGGGTTTCTCATACTGCCTGGGTTTCTTGTCTGATAATGCAATGATGCCGGAGGAATCGGTTTGCCGAGCCCAACGTGGACATACGTCGCCCTTGGGATATGCACCGTTGAGTGTTGTAGCCCACTAATCGGCCTAGGCTTGCTGGGCCTTGACACGGCCTTCCGAGGTTCACACACCAACAGCTCTCTGGGGCCCACATGGATAAACCCAGTCAGTGCTAATAAAAGGCGCGGTACCAGATCTTCGGGAACAACCATCGCGGAGGGGTTGTGGAAGGATTGGTTCTTTGCGATCGATGAAAATGGATACTCCCCTTCTATCACGTAGGGCATACGCTAGCAAGGCTAGGTTTACATACTGCATTGTGGATACACATCAGGCAGCTCGCACCGCGCGCCCCCTTCCGATCATGCTCGGGATGAGCATGGTTAGCAGTCTGTTATTTCCCGCCCTCAGGCTCGCATCAGAATAACTGGGGTCTATTAGGGACGCTGACCAAACACGCCTATCGGGCCCCCAGTGCCTACTCGGAAATCACTGCGTATGTGCATCATCTTGTGTCGCGCGAAAGCAGGCCACTTATGTACAAATTGGTGGCAGATAAACAGGTTGTGATTCAGTGCGCAATCTCTGCTGGTTTGAAAGGGAAGCTAGGAAAAAGAAAGGGCATGATGGTCGCCTATTCCCACTCAGCCTGTGTGCTATCATGTCGCCAACTATTGGCCACATCATCGTGGATTGCGACGGTGAGTCTGGGGCTGTTGTGACACTTTGCGCTTTTGCACTTTTAGCCCGACGTATGGAGGTTGAAGTGGGTTAATAGCTCACAACTAAAGGGACAAGGGTGGGAGAGCTCGAAATGGCTTCCTGTGACTCGTTGGTCGAAGCGACCCGTGTGTGGCTGTAAGCGCCGAAACCCCTGTCGGGCTCCCTGCAAGCCCCCCTCCGACGCTCTCCCTTGCGATCTCCCTACTCGTCAGAAGCTGCGCTCAAGTAGCAAAAGGTCAAGACGCGCATCTGCAGGCTAGGAATGGGCCAGCGCAAAAAGATGGCTGCTAACCCAGAGTAAGCCGTATGATACGAATCAAGACGATCGGATTCTACCCGAACAACCATCAGTTAAGACTCAGAAGAGCCTCCGTACCACCATAAGCTGCCTTCTTAGGCAGTAGAACAGCGAAAACAGGATTCCCGCTCTCGGTATCCTACCCCATCCTGCGTTCGCTTCCATCCCCAAGTCGCGATATCATCCATCCTATACTAACCCCCATCTTACGTCGCCCATCCTTCCGGCACTCACATTTTCAATTCAACCTCGAAGGATTCATAGGGTTGCTAGCTCTACGAGCTACTGTACCTTGCCTCTCCTTGTGGGTTGAGCTCCACGCTTGTCATCCCTTCTGGGTCACAGTGGAGCTCCCTTGACGAATCTCGAAGCTCGCATCCCTCCCCCTTCAAGGGACAATTGCATCAACCTGGCCTGCCCACCACGTTCTGCGCCTCCAGTTACGTTCAGCTATCGCCCCGAAAGACCGTACATACATATCCTCCTCGATACCCCCCTGTTCGTTATTCCCACGGTTCTTTTTCAGAGACTGCCCACCTGTTCGTCCCAAGTCTGTTGGAGCCTCCCACAGCCGCTAGGTTTAATACCACGTAGTAAGGGACGGTAGTGGTTGGCATTCGCACGACCTTTTTCGCTGATTGTCCTTCCACTTGATCAAGCGAGCTATACGCGGGGTCGCCCTTCTCCGGTCTCCTCGATTCGAGCATTGTCAGGACCCAGACCCGACCTAAATCGCGACCACTATACGCCGATACGTATTTGGCGTCGCGTGGGTTATAAGCGCGGTGCGCCATCTCTTTGGCGGCTTCGAGACGCGATAGAATACAAAGAGCCGCTATCAAGCGCCGTCAAGGCAGTTTCTCCCAACACCGCCCGACGTGCGTTACGGCCGACACAGCTTGACCTCGCTAAGATAGCCATGGCTCTCGAAGCTCCGTTGAGGTCATCAACCGGAAGTATAATATCTGCTTTTTCGCCTCACATGGAAGCGACTATGTCTTCACCAGATTCTTCCGCTTCTCCTCGCGTACAATTCCGCCCAATGTCTGTCCCCTATCATCTTGAATTTCGCGATTGGGAATCCTGACTAACAAGAGCCAGGTCTACCCCCTCTGTAGAGCCTGGCTCTCTACGGCCGTCGTCGGCTGCTCCCCGACCATCCTCCACCAATAACTATCTCATGAGTCCAAGCGATATAGTCGGTCCTTCACCTGTTACATCTGTCGGAACGGAGATCACAGAGATCGACGATGAGATATCTGACGAGGTTCGATCCCAACCTACTTCTGCGAACCCTAATCCGCAACCCCAGGTTGGTTGTCTTGAAGATGGGAGATCGCTTTCAGTAACATCGCTGATCCGAGACCAGCTATTGATGCTCAGCACGAACATTCCCGACCAAGTACGGCAGACGGCAGGTGAAGAGGCAGTGTCAGTCATCCACGCCCCGGAGAGTTTCCAGAGTTGGGTAAGTTCGAGTCCGACAATTCATTGCGCCACGTCCACTGATTGTCGTAGACTACTGCCAACAACTCGCCAAAACAGTCAGAATCAACCCAAAACACGACGCCCATGTCTTCTTCCCCTCCTTCCAGACCCCAAGGAACCGTCGCGCCATCCGTTGATGACCAGGCCTCAAAGGTAGGTCCTGATCCCCGATGATTAGCGCACGAAGCTCACCTATATAGACCAAGTCTTCTGCCCTGCCAGCACCGCCTCCCCTCTCGACAGATATTAAGCCAGCCAGATATAGCATTGACAATGCAACGCCCAGGGCTCAAAATCTACAAGACGTTCTGAATGACTCGTCAAGAATACGGTCTAGTAGCGCCAGTAGCCTCGAGCGTTCGTACAGTGGTTCTCTATATCATTCCGACATCGTAGCTAATATTTGCCACAGTGATACCAGAGAGCAAGGAGCCAGAGACGGATGTGGAACCAGACCTAGAAAGCTATGAAGATGAGGAGTTCGTTACGCCTGTCAAGGAGCAGGAGAGTGAAGATGTGGAAATCAGGTCTTTGAAAACTGCACTACAGGAATGTTGGACCCTGTGCAATACCCTGGCTAGTCTCAGCACGCACCACCGGGAGAGAGTATTCAGTACATCTGGCACTCCCGACGGTCACGAAAGAGCATGGAAATGCTGTTGGAAATTATGCCAGCGGCTATACGATAACCGCGACGAGCCGGATGAGTCCTTCAATGTCCGTCAAAACCTGGATTTGTGTCGGGACTTCTGTCAGGCGCTCTTCGATATACGGCAGCGCAAGGATGAGGTAGCAGACTCTGTTCTGCGTGTGAGCTTTGAGCTCAATAATCAGTCAGTCAACTAACCTCGCAACATTGAGAGACTTATTATACTAATATTCGCGTAGTCTATACAGCGCGCAGGACAACCGGATTCTTCCGGAGGCGTTCCGGGAGAGGACTTTGGATTTTTACATCACCTTATGCCACCGGCTTATGAAACAGCGCGGTGAGCTAGGTGAAGAGACGGACTCGCTTCTTTCTGCCTGCTGGTCACTCGCAGAAATGCTGTTCAGCTTACGACAGAGCAAGAGGGACGGAAGGGCCCCTGACGAAGAGCTCCTCGGCTCGGCAGTGCAAGCATGCTGGGAGCTCTGTGACATATTCAGAGAAGGGTGGACGCAGATTAGGCCGGACAGGGGTACGCCACGCCCCAGCCAGACAAACTTCTTCTCATACAGTCGGGAACGGGAGGCTGCGGAGCTGACGGATGGTCGGGAGAGTCGAGCTTCGAACCGCTCGAAAGCCGGCAGCCTCAAGAATCACGCCTCGCAAGGAGGAGGGAAAGTGACGCGAAAAATACCCCCGGTGCCAGAGACGCCGGTAACCGAATTCGAGGACACGCCCGTCTCGCCCGATGGAGAGTCGCCGCAAGTGCCGAATATCCTAGTGCTCGGGACGGATAGTAATAGGGGCGGCCGCTGGTCCAGCAGTGCTTCGAACCTATCGAGCTATTCGCAGAGCAGCCAAAGGACGTCGAGCACGGCCACAACAGCGACGACGAACGAAGATCCGAATATCACGCGCATCAAGATACTAATACTCAAGGCGGCGATGAACGTCGGCTTCTCGCGGGAAAGCAGTACGGACGCGCATCACCACAACAGCGCGGCATCGCTGCAAGCCTTTGTCAAGTCGCTCCCGACGGGATCCTTCGGCTCGCTGCCGACGCACGCGGCGCTCCTGAAGAACTACAAGAACCTCGTCGGGGCCGACTCCTCGTTCAGGCAGGCGTCGTCGCTGCCGTCGCGCGGGAAGCGCGTGCTGGCGGTCGACGTGGCGAACAGCGTGGGCTGGATGACGCACCGCTCCGGCCAGTACGGTTTCCTGCGCGACCTCTTCAAGCTCGTCTTCGGCTTCCACGTCGAGGAGGCCGAGACGCGCAAGAACGTGAGTATCGCGGTCTAGTTAGAAGCGCGCGCGCCGTCGAGACGAACAATTACCAATCTTCCTGCATACCTACCTACCTACTTACTTATCTAAGGCATATATGACGACGGGATCTGACGAGAAATACCAGACCTTTTATCTAACGTCTCACGATCACGAATCTCAACAACGGACAAGGCCACGCATAAGATACATGCATGATATATCTACAAAGAAGCTTTCGTCCATCTATAATGTTTCACCTTTTTTTTATTTTATTTTACCTGGTTATTTCGCTTTTTTGCGCCCTCGCTATAAAGATACCCCCCTTTTTCTCTTTCCGGGAATACGACGACGATACGCGGCGCTTGGGGGCTTGGGGCTTTTAACACGCTTTGGGGACGGAGGACGAAACCGGGGAAAGAGGCTGGGGAAGCGGATGGGGAGGCGGATGGGGATGACTTGACGCCGTGACACTATAAAACTACCTAGCAATTGGCTAGGTAGATACCTGGGCTTCGTTTGTATGCTTGCGACGCAACGCTTTCGTGGGATATCGGTATCATACGCGAAGCCGTTTGGTTTAAAGAGTTTACGTGGCTTACGCCTGGAAGGACAAAGATTAAACTAAAATAATAAATGACAATTTTTACCATGAAGTTTGGCCTTGCTTGAGTAGCTACTGAAAGTTTTGGTATCAGTACGCCAAGTATGGCCCTCATCGTACGAAGAACCAGGCATATGGGCCGAAAATATGGTGGAAACACAGATTTCATATTCATCAGAGCTCGGAGCTTTAGCTATCATAAAACTGAGCCCGTCCTCCGTATTATAGAGGGGAGACAAGACGTCGACTACCTAACCACCGTCGTCCATGCTTCTCGTATAGTAGAATGTTTTATTCTTGCTTGGCCTCTGGCCGTTCCAAGCTTTTTCCTTCGCGTTGTCCAGTTGCGCCGACTCCGTCACTCACGACGCCCACTAACTCGTTATCAGAAGGAATTCAAGTTGCCTCGTTCACTGTGGACGCCACTACGGAAACCTGGCAGCTCGTACACTTCACCCTCGCCTCAAACCAGCTACCAACGTCCCTTTTACTACTAGTATATCGGTGGTTCGTGTAGCCGCTCGTAGGACGCATAGTCCCAGTCTAAGCTAGAACTATTTATTTGTCCTTCTTGGTGCCGGCAGGGGGCTGCGTCTCGCCGTACTTCTCGCATAGGTCGTGGTACTCTCGAGACAGGCCCTCAGCCTGCTTCTTCAGCGTTTCGATGTCACGGTCACGCTTCTCGAGCTCAAGCTTGAGGCGGGCGATCTCAGCAGGTTTGCCGGCGGCGGCGAGCTTCTCGCTCTGCTTGGTCTTGGCGTCGGTGCCCTCGTACTGCTTCAGCTTCTCCTCGAGGCGTAGGACTTCCAGGATCATCGTGTAGGTGCGGTTGAGGATAAGCGAGAGGAACAGCGTGAACCCGCAAAGATACATGTTGCGCTGGCTGTAGAACTTGCGGGCCTGGACTTCAAGGCGCTCATGTCCCATCACCGCTCTATTTTGAGTATTAGTTAGATCCAAGATATGACGCATGTGGCTTACACATGCAACATGCATGTGGAGACTGAGACGAGGGGATAGCTTACGCGGTGCCCTTGTTGGAATCGGTAGCGGCGGCCAGTTCGAGCTGCACACGGTAGACGCGGTTGACGCTGTCGAGGAAGAGGATGAGGATGAAGACGAAGGTGATCTTCAGCCAGTACTGTAATTTGGCGACGACAGGATTTTCCGAGAGGAAGCTGCATTGCGTGCTTGTTAGCTCTCCATCCGTTCCTTTCTAGTTTCAGTATATACGCACGTGAACAACTTTCGCCGGGCGGTGAAAGGCATCGGGACGACGAGTAGCATGAACAGTGACATCTCGGCTACGAGGAGCACGAAGACCTGGTTGTCCACCATTAGCACGTCGGATACGAACAAAGCTACTGCGAGCAACATTGTGGCGATCTTCTTGGATGAAGTTGCTGTTTCTGCAAGAAATGTTCACATACGAGGGTGTAATAAAGCGTCATCTTGAGAGAGCTTCAGTGGAAAGCCGAGCTGCGGTATGGAAGCGTCGGGAGCAGACGACACAACGGATTGGGGTGCAGCAGTGCCTAAGCGTGCGTTGTCAAGGGAGAATTGGCGGTTCAGTCAAAGGTACCTAACTCGCAACGTCTCGTCGCGAGATATGCAAGTTGATTGAAAATTGCTGGACGTATGGAAAGACGTGGATAGATGGTGTATCGACAAAGGAAGCCTTGGGTTTTAAGACGGTAGGACAGTGCTAAACGATTCGATTCGAAAAAGGTGGCCTTGTCCCACGAGCTGTTGTTCCTTCCTCCGGAGCTGGCCGCAGCTGTTTGGTGGGGCTGAGCTCAGGGTACATTGAAGCTTGGAAGTCAACTACGTCAGCTCCGTGCAGGGAAGGAAATGACGTTACTGTGACACGAATCTAGGCTAGCTTACCTAATTCAGAGGCACAACCTGGGAAATAACTACGTAGCATTGGCTGCACTGGGTAACAAATGGTCCCTTGATGCCGTCATAACGGAAAACCAGAGACCCTGAACGCCGACAGACAGCAACCTCGATTCACAGCACGATTATGGGAATTAAGGCAATATCGATGATTTTGTCCCTTATCGGTATTTTCCAAATGCGTTTCTGCCTGACATCCTAGGCAGCCTTGTTGTAACCTCAAAGCAACGGGGGCCGCGTGTGCAGATGCAATTCACAAAACCGCGCCATAAATTACCTACCTTAGGTAGTCATTCGCAATCATTTTATTTCATGTTACCTCTTTCTACCTAGGTATCATCTGAAGCTACCCGGGACAGGCATATCTGTCCTTACGTTTGAGCTCAAGGCCACCTACCAGTCTAAACGAGATTAGTGCACCGCCGCCACCTGAATGCAAAGACCCATCTATCCCTCTGCTTCCATCTCATAACTGTTGGACTTGTGCTTCGGTTGGAACTTGAAACTCGGATGAGCAGGGCCCAGGAACATCTCGCTATTTCTTGTGTTAGCTCTTACCCGAGAAATTGAGGGCAGATGATAGGAAGTAAGAGTGGGGGAAAGAAACATACCTGATCTTAATCCAGTCCTTGTAATTGTCACTGGCGAGCAGAGTCTCTAGATCATTGCGTCCCCTGTATCGCGGGGGCCGGTCGTTGAGACTAGGAGGGAGATGCTCCAGGAGGCCAATCGGCACATAGCGGTGCGTGAAGCTCAGCCACTCCAATAAGAATCGTCTCGTGAAGCCCAAGCCCATCTCATCCGAACCCCAAGCCTCCAGTCCGTAACGGACAAACTTCTCTATGTAGCCTAGTCGCTCCGATGCAGACTTGTCCAGATACTGTCCCTTCTCGATCTCCTCGAAGATCCAGGGCTTGACCATAGCGCCTCGCGCAACCATGACAGTATCAACACCTGCGTTATCGACATGGTCGAAGTAGTCCACATGTGAGTAGCAATCACCGTTGCCAATAAAGTAGACCTTCTCATCGACCGTGTTCGCTTGTGTGCTTGCATCAGGTTCTCTGGCAGTGTCCGTCAACTCGTCCTTCTTGTCCTTGTACGACTTAATCAGGGCGGAACATTCGGCAATATAAGACCAGTTCGCACTCTTCGTATATCGCTGTTGTCTGCTGCGTCCGTGTAAGGTGATGGCCGCGCATCCCGGTGCTCCTAGCCTATCTCGCGTGTCGTGGCCTCCAAAGGCAAGCCTCTCGATGAGCTTGTCTGCGGTCGGCTTGTCGTCTCGCACGCCCATTCGCAGCTTAGCTGTGATAGGCACTTCTCCAGAGACAACATTCATCCCCCGGACCATCTTCTCCAGCTTGCTAGGCGTGTCAAGGAGCCCAGAGCCAGCGCCCGCCTTATAGACTAGATCAATGGGGCATCCACAATTCAGATCTACCACTCGGAGATGAGGAAGGAACTTAGTCAGAGCCTCAGTGGTTTTCATTACCACCCACGGCTGGTTTCCTGAGATCTGAGCACCGAACTTGAGATCCTTCGCGTTGTCGTAGCCCTTCACAACTGTGCCCTTTCCTGGCGTGAACCGCGGGGGTACAAGTTCCGACTCATGAGCCTTCATAAGCGCCCATTCGCCTTTTTGTCCCTGGACGAGCGGCATTCCCATGGCCATCTCCGAATATGTAACCTGCGCTCCTAATTCAACGCAGAGTCGTCTGAAGGGCAGGTTGCCTTGTGTTGTTAGAGGCGCTAAGACCGGTGTCTCTCTTCCGAAATATACCTTCCTCTTCTCCGACGGCTTGAGGGGCGGGTCGACGAACTGGGCTCTGATGTCTTCTCTCTCATCAGCACCTGCTTCATCGCCTCCTGACTTTCTCGTATTGTGGAACTTCCTCGTGAGCTCTGTCTCCTTCTCCAGCCACTTGATATAAGGATCGGACTTCTCGAAGTTGACTTTTCTTCTGGCAAGATCCCACTTGGTGTCGGTGGACACAACATTAACAACGCCGGGTCTTTGGTCAGGGTCTTCCTCGGTGTCCATAGCATCAGAATTCTGAAGGAGGATAAGCTCCTTCCGTCCATCTTCCCTCTCGACTTCCTTGGAATGACTCTTCACAAATCGACACTTCCACCCGGCAGTGCATCTACCGTACTTCTCGAAGACGGGACACTTGCCATCGAGGGTGTCTAGGTCCTCACGTCGGCCCTCTTTGAGATACTTGCGCAGATCATGACACATGTTGCACCTCTCGCCAAACTTACACGGCTTGGGTGAGAACTCGTTGCTGTAGGTGACACTGTTGCACAGTTTTAACGCATCCTCGAAATGACCGTAACTGCGGTTCTGGTTTTGACCGCCCTGCTTCTTCCGATTCTTGCTCTTTTTGCCATCGCGGTCTCGAGGGTCGGGCTTGCCATTGACTGGGTCTTCTGTAGCTATAGAAGCTTCGGCCGCATCATCGTCCACGACCTTGGCTTGAGCTTCGGAAGAAATGAGATACCTGGGAGAAATTTGTTAGTAACTTCTGGACATGTGTGTATCAGTAAGAAGGTGAGACTTACTCGGGTTTTATGGGTGCAACACCTCGAGCTCTCTCCTTCGGATTTGCTTCTCCGTTTGCCTGCTTCGTCTCATCATGGGCGAGCTTTTGTCTCTTAGACGCAGGTCCTTCAACGATATCAGATGAAGCTACACCATTCGCATCGCCATTGGCAGCATGCTTCAACGAGTTTTCCGAGCCTGTCGTGGTCTCAACGGCCTTGCTACCCTCGGCGAATTCGCCTTCCGCCATTTTTAAAATTTGAGTCTGGAGTTAAGAGTTTCCCGGATTCCTTTTGCGCGATGAATTTTCATTCTCAGAAAATCCAGGTAGTCTTAGCTATTATGCAACTAGCGCGCTAAAGCGTGAAACAGTTGACAGCCCAGGCAGGTACGTACCGTATATTGCGTAGAGCCCCGCGCTCAAGTTGGCAATTGCCCCACTAGGTACGGGCTGTTTCGAGGTACCTAATTGACGTACGTGTATCTATCACCTCTACTGAAAACCAAATGGAAGTGAACTCAAATTGTATTCATGTATTGTACATATACTTTCTTTGAATACAAAGTACTATTAGGTGAGACGTGTCTAAAAACCTTTCATGTTTTGGGAAACGAGGAAGAAAGCAGCTTGCTTAGGTGTGCCTTATAAAATAGAATATCCAATATAACATCTAACTTATTTGCGTAGCGCGTGTTGTTAGGTCTACCGTATGAAGAGAAACGTTGGCTTCTTCTTCACTTACTCTTCGTTGGCACGATTATAAGGCCCAAGATACAAGTCAGCTTGTTGGGTAAATCATTCACGCTCGCGACCCTAGATTTGGGAGACTTGATAGATTCTAGAGCGTAGGTGAATGCCTACCTAATATTCAACCTCAACCTCACTGGGCACCTTGGGCATGGTACAGGAGTGAGGATCCTCCATAATTACCTACATGAGGTATCTATCCAACAAGTAGCACTATCACTATGTTTTGGACAAGCACTTACCATTGTCGTGCAGTATGTTCGGGCTAGTGTTAGATGCACCGGCAATAATTATTGTTATATAACAAGCAGTTTCAACGGGCCCAAGCTTGAAAAAGTCAGATGACTTGAGCTGGATGTGTTATGCTGGCCATCTTCAGCACTAGTCTCGTGGTGCTAGACGCCGTTGGTGATATATTATGCAGTCATGCGGCGCTGAAGAGGCTAAGTTTCCACATCACAATCGCTTGAGGTATGTTACATTTGAATTACCGGCGAGGAATGCAAAGCTGATAATCAACACAGGTATAGCACGAGAAGATACGCAAGCCTGAGAGTCCCTACGCAACCTTGAAGATTGTATGTCGCCGCTGTTGTGATGATCGTTTCCACAGCATGCAAATACATATATAGGTAGTCTAAATTGCGGCTTCTACAGAATCGCTTTTCGGCACACTAGGTTAGTGTACCTAGGTAGTTAAATGATTATGTAAT
This sequence comes from Hypoxylon sp. FL0543, assembly GCA_022578575.1. Classification (NCBI taxonomy): domain Eukaryota; kingdom Fungi; phylum Ascomycota; class Sordariomycetes; order Xylariales; family Hypoxylaceae; genus Hypoxylon; species Hypoxylon sp. FL0543. Next base: position 466,152 of record MU394002.1, read on the forward strand.
GATTCGTTATAGGCTGGGCCAGCTCCGCTATAGCACGATTGTACAAGGCGGGGAAGGCGCGGGATTGGCTGAGCCCGATAATTCGTTCTAAAGTTTCCGAGTTGACAAGCACATTCTCCCCCATTTTCCCTGCTTCAACCTCTCCTTTTAGAAAAGTGCCCAATTTCATGCAGGGGCTGGTGAAGCGAGGGATGCCCCCGTGGCCTGTCAACACTGTTTGACCTTGGACCTTTTTGTATTAGAACGATATTTCAATCTTCTGCTGTCATCATCATCATCTAATATTCCATATTTCACATGTTTGATGCTGACAATCTGTTTGGCCTTTCCTACAATCTTTTACGATTTACGATTTACAGACGTCGCTGAGTTCGAAATTTCCCCTTGCAACCAGAGTCGAGCGGGCTTGTAGTCTCTCACCCCCGTTTCCTGGATCTTCGACAGGTTCTCCCATGCCCCTGCCCAGCTCGCCCATTGACTACCGAGAAACTCCCTAGGTAGGTTAGGTGGCTTAGGTAGCTAGCTTTAGCAATTGGGCGTGTGACATATCTAAGCGGGTTGGGAGAACGACTCAAGGGACGACAAAACTTTGATGTGGAATATAGGCCATGCGTTTCAGAATCAGTGCCTTCCGCTGATGAAACCATGGCCGAGAACCCTCGATCGCCGACCGCAACCGGCCACAAGTCGAGGACAATTCGGTCTCAGAAGATTGCGCCGGACAGCGCCAGCGCAAACGAGCAAAGCGAGGCCTTAGATAAAGTGTCCTCTCCTCCCACCCGAAGCCACACCCCAGGCCACCTCGCATCCAAAAGCCAAAGCTCTGCGAACAGACGCAAGACCTCTGAACAGTCCATACGCTCGCGCTCGCAGTCCGTCTCCTCCAAATCCGCGTACACCTCGCCCCCGCCCCAGCCGAACCCTACACCCATCCCTACCCTCACCCTTCGACGTCATGAAGCCGATCCGCAGGCCGGATCCACCAACCTCGATGCCGACGCGCGGCGGCCGACAGCCATGCGCTCGACATCAGCCATAGCAGGGCGAGCAACAACCACAAGCTCGGCCTCTGGAACGTCAAGCTCCCGCAAAGCATCCGGCCCTCCACGGCCGCGGGGTCCCCATGTCCCCTTCCCACCTCTCCAGGATCCGAAGACAGCACCCGACGTGCCCGCTGCGCCCTCATCAGGCATGTACTGGTCTCGTGCGCCGGTCTCCGGAGCACCCCACACGCCCCTCCGGGCGCACACCACGACACTGGTAGGGAGCAATGTATACGTGTTCGGGGGATGCGATTCGCGGGCATGCTTCAACGAGCTCTACGTCCTAGACGCAGACTCGTTCCACTGGAGCAGTCCGCACGTGGCGGGCGACATACCCGTGCCGCTGCGCGCCATGACATGCACGGCGGTCGGCAAGAAGCTCGTGGTGTTCGGCGGCGGCGATGGGCCCGCGTACTATAACGACGTGTACGTGCTAGACACGGTCAACTTCCGGTGGCACCGGCCGCGGATCGTAGGGGATCGCGTACCGAGCGCAAGGAGGGCGCACACGGCTTGCCTGTACAAAAACGGTGTCTACATGTTTGGTGGCGGCGACGGTGTGCGCGCCTTAAACGACATTTGGAGGCTCGACGTTACGGACCCGCATAAGATGAGCTGGAAGCTGGTATCGGGGCCGTCGACAACGTCTTCGGGCGGCACGAACGGCAGCGCCCCGGTGAAGGATATGAGTCGGCCGAAAGCGCGGGGCTACCACACGGCCAATATGGTAGGCAGCAAGCTGATCATCTACGGAGGCTCGGACGGCGGCGAGTGTTTCAACGACGTGTGGGTGTACGACGTGGAGACGCATATCTGGAAGGCGGTGCACATACCTATAACGTTCCGGCGGTTATCGCACACCTCGACGATCGTGGGCTCGTACTTATTCGTGATCGGAGGCCACGACGGCAACGAGTACTCCAACGACGTGTTACTCCTGAATTTAGTCACTATGACCTGGGATAAGAGGAAAGTGTACGGCCTGCCGCCCAGCGGCCGCGGATACCATGGCACCATACTCCATGACAGCCGGCTTGTAGTCATAGGCGGCTTTGACGGCTCCGAGGTCTTCAGCGACGTCTGGATTCTCGAGTTGGCCGTGCACGCGTATTACTCGCAGATCAGCCATTTCACCATCGAAGTCTAGCGAACCATATAAGAAGGATTTATAAGCCTTAAGGCTTTCAGAAACGTTTTGGGGCTGATCTATATATCTAATAACAGACCCATACACCATTAGAAAGGAGACGGGGTGGCTAATCTTGTTTTCAGCGTACTGTTTGTCAAACGGCTTCAGGAGCGAGGAGCAAGGCAAAACGGGGGGTATAGGCCGGATAAGGGGGGGAAACTAGGTTTGATACACCTGAGGACAGGATCGGGTCAGGTCACAGGATGACGAGTACGGAAAGTCGAAAGTTAACCTAGTAATTGGTCTATGTTTAATATATAAAAAGTATGACGCATTATCGTCTATCATGACATTAGCCGCCCCCAACCCCCAACCCCCAACCCCCCCAAAAAAAACCGCCGTGCCGTAAATTTTTATTACCGTTGCCCTCCCCGAATTGCTGAGAAGATACGGTATGCGATGTAGAAATGATCCCCAATACATGCTTCTGCTTTTGGTTCGTTTGTAGATGGAGACAGGTGTGGTGTAGTGTAGGTAGTGTAGTAGAGATGAGAGGAAGTAAATCGGTATAACCCAACCGCGGCAAGCCGGAACACCCATACGATGATTGATTGATCTAGGGGAAATATGCAGGTGAACAAATCCAATCCGGAAACGCAAGGACTAGGCGCAAGCAAACCATGCAGCGCACTCCTATGCCCAAGGGAACGTCGCAAGGCCTAATAAATAGAAACGCTCGCAATATGCTGTCCAATTCCTTCTTTTCCTCCAATGCGAAGCAGACGGTGGCACGCACCCGTCTATTGCGAGTTGCCGTTGCTGTTGTCCTTGTTCTTCTGCGCCTTCTGGGCGGCCAAGCGGCGCTCCTCGGCGGCGACCATGTCCTTCCACAGGTCCTGGCCCTCGTACTCCTCCTTGTGCACGCGCTTCTCGATGAGGTGCTTGTGCTCGGGGTCGTTGGGGTCGATGACCTTGATGGTCTCCCAGCGGCCCTTGCCGCTCTTGGCGTCGGCGGTCTCGAAGACGGCGCTGGCGACGAGCACGGCGAGGGTCAGGCCCTGGGCGTACACGCGGGCCTGCACGAGCTTCTGGCTGGTGGTGAGGTACTTGTTGCGGCCGACGAGGCCGAGGGCGACGCCCATGGCGGCGACCCAGGAGGCGAACACGATCGAGTACCGGTTCTCGCGGCCCCAGGTGGTGAAGCGGTCCCAGGACGACTCCTGCTGCCGGATGAGCTCCTGCGTGCGCTGCGCCTCGTCCACGTAGAAGTTCATCGGGTTGTTGCGCCGGTGGAACTCGTTCGAGTGCCGCTCCGCGTTGACGATGGCGCCGAACGTGCCCGTCGACGTCACCAGGAACGCGCGGAACGGCACCGTCAGCGACCGGAAGGCCGGGTACCGCCGCGACGCGGCGATGACGCCGACGAGGCCCGTGGCGAGGCCGAGGGAGCCGCCGATGAAGCCGCCCTTGAGGACTTCGTGGTAGTGGGCTTGCTCCTCTTCCTTCGAGATGATCTTCATGGCTGCGGGTTTATCTGCCCAGGTGTGTAGGTATCTATGTCTATGACGTGGGGTTGACGGTGGTGGTGTATCTGCTTTGGTGGGTTGCTTGCGTTAATTTCCTACGCAATTGACTTGCGACGTCCCCGTCTGCTTGTCTATTCTCAATTGCTCGTGAGGGATTTTGCCTCTTCGTATCACAGATGTTGCCCCTCTGCAGGTACGCACGTGGTCGATGTGTAAGGCTTGAGGTATATCGGATATCTAATAGGCGATGGTAATTGGATGGAAATTACTGTTGAGGCTGAAATTGATGGCGCAAAATGCAATCTAGGCAGTCCCAAGTCCACAGCACGGGTATATATCTCTGGTTCGGTGAAGGTGAAGAAAACGACGGCGACTGGAATGGAGAATGGAAGTTTGCGAATTGATTGCTCGCTCGGGATTTCAGGGCGGCGGTGGTCCTTAGTAACACAACGTCAAATTGACGATGTTTTGCGGCATGGAGAAAGTCGGGAAAAAATTACATGATGTAATCCACCGGTGGCACGTTCCGTCACCCACTGGCACCATCTGTTACGTGCAATATGGGCAGAATATGGCCGCGCTCGACGGAGCAGAACCCGAATTATTCCCGTGTCGTGGCTGGTGGCATGTGGCTGTCGTCAGCCTTTTGGTGGGATTTCATAGGCTAAAGCAGTTTAAAGGGTTCTCCAGCCACGCCTAAGCCTTATGCAGAGACCTAAATCGCAAACTAATGCCCCGCCTCTCGCCGTTTGCTCGTCGTTGCAGCAAGGAGATTCGGGGTTTGCGCTCCTTAGCTGTCGCAATTGACGGCCGACTCGGCGTCTTCCGCCCGCCATTGCTGCTGCATCCTACCGAACGAACTACAGAAGGCAATAGCCCTCGTGCCTTACCTACATCGTAGTAGACCGCCTGCCGGAAAGATGTTATGGGGGTATTGAGCGATGGATTATGTCGGCGATGCGGTGTCTCGTATTCAGGATTCAGCTCAAATTGGCTCAAGGGTCTCCCGTGGTGGGTTTGGTCGACCGGAATCTGAGCATGACATGTAACCATTGACATCTGATCCTATTTTTTCTATGTTTTGTATGGACGTTAGACGAGACCGAAATCTTGCTATGAACAACGGACAGGCGAGGGACTGAAGTTGAGTCGGTGTAATTTCTATCTAGAAATTCGGCTCGACACGCCGTGTCTCGAGTCGAGGCCGACCATAAAGTAGCGGAATACGGGTCGACACATCGGACCTTACGCTCCAGTGATCATCTGCTTGATGACTATGGTCTATCACGTGCGGCGATCTTCTCAGCAGTACCTCGTTCTGCTCCGTGCCCAAAGCGCCCAGAGCTGTCTTGGCTCAGCCAGGGCTAGCTGGCGGATAGCGTGCATGGGATGCCGATGCACGTTTCATGGGTTGCAAATCATCTACTCCGGTGGGTCTGCCTGGCCAGGGCCGGTTAAAGCTGACACAGGAATAATGAAGCCAAGGCCAACCGTTCTGGAAGCATTCCCAGGTGATGTGAAGTCTGTAAATCGTGCATATTGTGGTCCCTACCCCTGCTTTTTGCCTCCCGCTAAGTCTGCCGCACCATGCCAACAAACCGAATTTCTTTGCAAATACTTACCCTAACCATCACCGACCAGACACATGGACCAAATGGATGACTCGACTTAATGTTTAATAAGATCGTTGAGATCTGTCATTAATCTTATTAATCTGTGCTAAATCTCGCCGGTGCTCCTTCGGGAAGGGATTCGTAATATGTGGCATGTATTAAGTAGGAACACGTCTTCCGACGGGAGCACCAAAAGGATCCAAGACAACGGACGAGATGGGGTTGCTTCAGGGTCGATCGATCATAATTTCCCAAGCGCACCATCGCTGTGGTAATTCGTCGGATCCAAAAACCGACGACTGTCCGCTTAAGGCAAGCAACGTGTGGGCTCTCGTCACTGCTTTACCGCGGCTCTGGAGTGGAGCTTGACGTTCGAGATGGCAATTTCGATTTCAAACCGGCACTTCAGCGGCATCTTGTGTAATAGGTATTGACTAGCCACGAGGCCGTCTCTTTGTGCTAGTTTACACGTGGCTATTAGCACCCTCGATGGCAACACTCTAACCGGTGCTATCTTTACAATAGTCTGCGGGACGGTTAGTTTGGTGGGTGCTTGACCGTCTAGAACGAGTGATTGGCAGTCTGAAAATGGGGATAACTAGGTGGTTGGGTGAGAAAAAGGGTCACGATGGGATTAGGTTCGAGAAACCGAGATTATGTACAGTATGGACTTCACAAAATGTAAAGTTGTATGTGCGTGAGGCTTTTGCCGGGGCCATCGCCGGACCAAGGGGCAGCAGGGGGCAATTGTGGTGTAGTGTAGGCACACTACACTAGTCTGTTCCCCTGCAGGGACCCAGGGATGAGATGGAAAAAGTGGAAACAAGATTGCTACTATGTATGTACATACCTACATCTTGAGGCGCGGTTTAGTTCAGGGTCCAAGTGCACTAGCGCATATCATTCAAGAAAAAGCAAGCGCCTCATGACAACTGCTTGCGAGTCCACTGTGTGCCTCGAGCGCGATCCGAGGTGTGCGCCGCACCCGGGGGAGAGGATCAGCGAGTGAGAAACCATTTGGCGACATTGTCTAATTGGACGCGGCAATTCGATCTTCTGTCAAGGGTGGCTGTCAAAAAGCGGTGAACGTCTCTCTGAAGTGTCATCTCGGCCGTACAATGCGTACGTGGAATGGTGACCTCACTTGGTGGACTGCAACTCTGTCTGGGGATCCCGTCCGAAGCTGATGTCAGATTGTTATTCGAAGCTATTTAGAAGGTTACACGTCACTTTTCTCGTTAAATCGGCACCGGCTACTGCACAGGAGATAGTCGAGTCGATGTAGGTGATTATAATCCTGCAACTAATATGCAGATAACTACTCCGCGGAGTTGACTTCAAAAATCAGGTGAACAACTTAAGTATCGAGGGGTTTCCGAGCCAGGGGAAAGACGCACGATTGGTAGCGAGATCATCGATTGGCATCGTGGGCCTACCCGTTTTAGACTTCATTATCGTCATAAATGCGGAACTGCGTCCCATTTGTCGCGGGGTTCAGAGCTGGGTAAATAGCTGTAGGCAGGTATTCACAGATTCACTGAAAATCTTGGAATGAATAAACTTGATCGACGATCGTATTCTAGATCAATGGATTCGCAGCTCGTCAACTACCTTAGATAAGTTTGGAAAGTGCGGTTGCAGGGTAGCGTGGCACGCAAGGCTTACGACGAGGGCGGAATATGGGGTTGGACAGCCTGCATGTCTCGCATGTCGAATATCCCGGGCTTGCATTGACTAGAAGGTGTTGAGACGCCCAAGGAGGCGTATTATTCGCTCGCTATATGGTCTGGAAATAGGAGCACTATACGGAGGCGGGAATTTAATGTAAAGTAAACCGAATATCATCACAGTCGTCTTATGCCATGCACTACTTCAGGGGTTAATGGATCGAAGGTAAAGTCATGAGTTGTCGAGGTTTGCTCAATTCCGAGCTTTGAGCAAATCAAAAATACCCGAAGCTGGAGAATCGGTAGCGTCCTGTTTATTTTCAGCTCGGCATCGCGAGGCTTCGGGAGACGAGATATTGATACGGGAGCTGAACTTCGAAAAGAAAGGGTCAGGAAACAGAAGATCAAACAGGGGGCCCGCGACCCCATGACTAGCCCTGTATTTAAACCTTGCCTGCCTATTTAGGCAATTGGTCTTCGAGGCGGGATGTTTGCGGGTTGCACTGACAGCGAATTTAGAGCTCACGCTTTTTGAAGTCTATGGAATCCCGGCCACCGTAGATATCGATTACTACTGGCCCGAATGTGGACATAAGGTTGTTTGCAACATGTGCTTGTGTCCGCTCGTGCAACGAACCGAAACCAATTAGAAGAGACGGTGAACCGAGTACGGCTTCGAAAGGCTTACTCGGTTTCGAATGGGCCTATGGGGCTTATACTCCGGATCGAGTGTCTAAGACGCGCACCAACGGGAGCACTTCAGACTCGATGCCACCTCGGCTTACGGGTTTATAGGTATTGGAACCATCAATGACAATGACAATCCAACAGCTTTTGGAGCTAATAGTGCGAAGTTAAGTGGTGGCGCCGCCAGAGTCTCTGGTTTGATTCATTGCGTAGCGCTTAGATAGTCGAGAGTTCACTTGTCATTATAATTCGCCGGGACGTCGGGTATGAGTCAGGGCAACACCTAGCGAATGGGACATTATCGCACCAAGGAGAACTCTAGAACATGTCCCGTATCTTGCTTCTTTGACAGGATGGTCTGCAAGCTGATAAAAAGACATACAGCAGGCCAGAAGCGTAAGTCTCCCGATTATGGATATGTATGCATGCTGCGGTGCCGCGCGAGTAATAAGAAGCCATATTCCATGCAACCACTTCAATGAACAACACTAAAGTTGCTGATGGCCGCATCGTGTGGCAATTCATGCGTGAGGATGAGCTTATTCAATCCTGTCTGAATTCGAGTCAGACGCATACTGCCCGTCATCTCACCCGCCTGCCGCTTACTGCTACCTCTTTCACATGATGGCCAATCATTCTCTATTCAATTCGTGGGAGAGCTTGGCGAATTATCCAGTAGGTTCAGATGGCTGAGATTGTGAGGCTAGGCAGCCTTGCTCAGATGGAATTATTTGTTTTTGATGTTGTACGAGCAGGAAGCCCCGTAGAACAAACACCAGCCAACCTATATGAACTACACTAGCCACTAGGTATAACATGTATGTTTTGCATGCGGCCTAGTCCACTTGCGGTACTTTACGGCTATGATGCACGAACATGACCTCAAACTCACCCCGTCCATCAGCGCTGCATGCTGCGCGCCCAATGGAGAGTTTGGCATCATCAACTCCTAGGATGGAGGATCCATCTCGAAATCATGTTCAACATGGTCTAGTACGAAGCAAATAATAATCCGTGGAGAAGGACTTTTAGATTATTATTTTGTGGATGGAAGCTTGTTCCCAGCAATCCCTCAGCTGGGACCCTAGCTAATTCCAGACGCATCGGCTTTCCTGAATCGGGTGTCGAGTCGCTCAACATCCCTGTGTCCCTAACCCCGTACAGGTTGCCGTTGAGTGTAACCTTGAGCACATGTGAGTTCCACACCATCTCTTCCGACGGACGATTTTGAGAACAAAGAAATAAATACGATGCCCCAATACACGCATCGGTATCATCAAAGAGAACTAGCAGCTCATGATGTCGTTTGTCTCAACATCCGTAATATAAGTCTGACTAGAAACAAACCTTCGGTTGAAGCTCCGATATCCCTGTCCACCTTGGTAGGAATCTACACACTACCTAAGTGCCGACTATTTTAGGATGGTGGAAGAGGACTGTGTGTGCCTCTGGCTGTTAGCCCTTCCTCAGCGATGGAACCCCTCGTCACTGATCAGCAAAACTGACGATACCTACTCGCTATGGGCGTTTAGACGGCCGCTCCCGGTGGGGGGATCCCAACACCAGCAGTTTGCAGGCAATATTTCGTATTTCATGCTTCTGTTTTCCCCGCGTAGCCGCAATAAACTCGACGACGTTGCAACGAATCTTGCTGGGCTAGCATATAACACGGTCGATAGTTCGACTAAGTTTTGGAGATTGCCGTTTAGATTAGGTACCGTGGTTCGGTGACAATCGCAAACATGTGAGGATATCCATGTGTGTGTAACTTGGCGTCGTCCTATGTATGCCGTATGCCCAAAATGTAATAGGCTTGCTATATCCTTGAATCGATACATATTTTGGACTTTCGTTAGCTTCACTGTCTACCCAAGATACAGGGTATACCCACAACTCTAACCATGCATTGTGATGGCCGATTTAAATATACTTTGTACCTGTCCTACTATATGTAATCAGTGCGCACCCGGTTCTGCTCTTGTACATGCACATGCATTACAACGTACATGTACTAACACTTACACCATCATCATCAGCATCATCATCACCACCACCACCACCACCACTCCCTTTCGACAATTGTTCCCAAGTCCCAGGTGTGTATTTGATTATTGATCGCGCCGGCGAGAGAAGTGTCAAACTCGAGTCATCATTTCGCTGCAGAAATCAACCGCTGCATCTCTTCTCAGGATTAGCCCGCCATAATTATAATCCTCCTCCCATCTGATGCCGTGCAACCTCGTCGCGGTAGTAGAGTGCTGCATCAACCTGACTAAGGAATAATCCAACTTTTCCATCGCGAACGAAGCGACGGCGTGGACGGTTCCAGTGCAAACCGGGTCTCTTCTGGTCTTTTCCGTCGTCATTGATCACATCCGGATCTACCTAAACTACCTAATGTAGCTGCGGCCGGCGAGCTACACGAGTCTACCAGATTTACCAGATACCGTATAGTGCGACGGGAAAACGAGGTCTAGAACGGAAGTTTAAAGTTAGAGTTAGTGTCGTCTGAATTTGGCAGCACGCAGCCGCGAAACTCTTTTACATCACAGACTGGAGGCGACAGAAAGTTACTACTACATGTACTTGCGTCTCCCGTCCGAAGTAAATTTGCCCCCCCTCCAAAGGTGACTATTTCGATTACCATTACCAACAGCTCGGTCAAGTCTCGTGCTTCCGTGGGGTTCTACACCTTCGTGGGGTTCGCCGTCCCTACAATTGTTTATTTATTACTTCATACCTACCTACCTAGGCACCGGAGATCTCGTTGTGGAAACAGGTCAAATCTCGGTCAGTTGTGTATGATACCTTAGGTATACTCCATCCAGTCTCGCCGATTACACTGTGTGTTTGGTTACCAAAGCTTGGATCGCCATCCATCCGGGGCGCTTCTCTCAAGTCATCATTTTAGTGTCTAATCTGGACCAGCACCCGAACGAACAAACACGCAAAGCGACCCTGCTCTCACTGAGCTTACTTACATATATACCTTACATATGGACGTACTTGCATACCACATACGCGCATAAGTGTTACACAGGCCGTCTACGAAAGTCGAGTTGCAAGTGGCACGACAGGCTTGGTCCCTACGATACGACGACGACTCTTATTGAACTGCAGTCATAATCCTGTAAGTGCTCGACCCAACTTATTACCTTATGTACGTACCTTAGTCAAGGCCGTCAACACGGAAAGGCGCCTCCTCGGATTCGTCCATTTGCCCCCCCCTCGGCTTTCCTGTTCGCCTTCGACGTCCCTAGGAATCCATTACCCGACGAGTTTGTTCGCAATCTGATCAATGGTCACTTTTTAATTCACTTTCGACCAGCTCGCCCTTAGCTCTCTCCTACTAACCTAATCTCTAATATTCAGTTCGTAATTCGATCTCACTTAAATCCGGACCACCTCACATCTATCTCCCCGAAGAATCCTTCGTTCGTAATTATTTCCTTGTGGTTGGTTCATCTCGAAGTTGCCTCTCCCCCTGAGGCATTGGTTGTTATTCCAATCAATTATTACAACAGCGGCGATTCGTTCGTCAGGCCGGTACATACAGTACAGTACCTACTTGAGGTACATATCCTGAGGTACCTCGCACCTGCAGGATCTACACTAAGGACCTAAGGACCTGAGGCCCCCCCAAAAGACCCAAGCAAAGGAAAGAGCCACAGCAGGCGAAGCAGCTAAGGACCGAGGACCAGGAAGGCCATTCAAGGGTCGACTCCACTGTACTCGCCTACCAATCACGAATAATGGCTGCCCTGGGCCGATGGCTAACAGGTACGACACGTACCCCATCCCCAGCGACTAATGACACCGAGCATCCGTTTAGCAGCCGCAGCAGCGCCGAAAATGATAATAATTCTGGCTCTTGCACACGTTCTGGTTCCGCTTCTGGCTCTGGTTCTGACCTCGCCGCTGTCGCTGCCCCTACACCAACTTCCTCACACTCACTCACCTCGCCGTCACCTTCACCACAACCCGTTACCCCGGACGAAAATCAATTTAATCTTTCCGGTCGCAACACCTTCGGTCGCAACAACTATTTTGCTTCCGCATCCGTGTCCACCGGCGCATCTTCTGCAGCTGCATCGCACACTCACTCCCACACGCACTCGCACTCTGCATCCCGCCCCTCATCCAAACCAATAGACATTGCGCGAACAACGCCGCGCATTCGCTCCTCTAATTCTGCGTCGCCGCCCCCCGGTCAGCCCAACTCCGTACCCATCGAAGCCGATTTTCTCCAACTCAACGTAGACGGCGATCTCGACCTCGGCCTCGGCGACGACTTCGAAATGACCACTGGTCCTGCGCTCGACTCGGCCGTTGGCCGCAGTCGCCAGGACTCCTTCGTCAGCGCTGGACCCAAGCCTATCTCCATGATCAACCCGAACCGCGAACAGGCTAATCGGGGCAGACGAGAGAGTCTGGCCGGCAGTTTAATGAATGGTGGTGGTATGAGCTGGGGAGGAGTTTCCGTTGGGAGCTTCATTAGAGATGAGTAAGTCGCACATTCTTATTTTCTTGTCCCTGACTGTCATCACAACCATCCTCCGCCCTCCGTTACCGATCGAGGGCTCGCTGCTGCTGGTGTGCGGCTTGGTTCTGGTGCTGCATCTGCTTGTTACGCAGCGTGTCCCCGTTTACCCGGTGGACCTTTCTTTTTTTGGTGTTTTATTTTAAGATGTTTTATTTTAAGATGTTCTCGCCTCGCCCCGGCATGTGAAATCCTCCGGTGACGGCTTAACTGACCATCATGTCTTACGATGAATAGCCTCGCCATGACTGGCACGTCGCCGTATACCGGTGCACATCAATCGCCTTCATTCCACTCAAACTCATACATTCCAAAGATGGAGGCCGACTATCTGCGCGACTTCATATGTTGCGACTTGAAACTGGACACAATGCACGATCTGCTTCGCCACTACGAGACTGTCCACACGGGCCAGAATGCTCAGCCGAATCGAAATGGGACTGGTGTGCACATGCCACATAGGCTGTCGGTTAACAACCGGCCGTCTATCTCGATGGGACTCGGACGACAGGACTCGCAGGGCTTCCAGCACCAGGTTCAGATGGGATTTGGCCAGCAGAACCGAACCGTTGGAGGCAATGTCGGCTCTGGTATGGGCTTCGGTGGAATGCAAATGGGACGACAATCTTCGACGATGGACTCGAATGCTCAGAAGCGTTCTCAACAACTGAACCGAATGCAGTCGAACGACGAGATGGATGCTGTCGGTGATATGGAGATGGACGATGCCGTTGGTATGATGGAGATGGATGACAGCCAGCGAACCATCCAGCAGACTCGAAACGTGTTCGGACAGCAGCAGAGACCTCAGCTGCAATTGGCCACTCCTGGTCTACAGCACCAAGCACTCCGAACCTCGCAGCCTCCGACGCCCGGGTCATCGAACTTCGGCTTCCAGAACAATCCTACCGTCTCGTCAGTCAACACCCCTACGCTGACAACGCAGCACGCCGCATTTGGACAGCAGACGGGCGAAAACAAGAACGGAATGGAGATGGACTTCTCGTCTTTGGGCAACATAAACCTCGGCAATATGGCAGGCTTCGACAGCTCCAACCTCTCGGAATTCTTCATCAACGATCCTGCCAAGAGTCTCTACAGCCCAAACGGTGGACCCGCAAACCAGAGAGCATTGCAGCAGCAGATGGCCCAATTCGGCCTCGATGCAAGCCAGTTCGGAAACATTACGGATCCGAACCACTTGGCTGCACTACAGCGCGCAATTGCGAACCCTGGTTCGTTGGTTATCCCGCCTGAAGAGGATAAACCTTTCAAGTGCCCGGTCATTGGGTGCGAGAAAGCGTACAAGAACCAGAACGGCTTGAAGTAAGTTTGAATTTTGCCTTTTTACCTTTTGTCTCTGCTTCCCCTCCCCCATTTTTTGAATTTTCCTCGGCCCTTATCTTAACATGTCGCTAAATCGATTATGCAGGTACCACAAACAACACGGCCATCAAAACCAGCAACTCCACGAGAATGGCGACGGTTCTTTCTCCATTGTCAACCCTGAGACCTCTGCACCGTACCCGGGCGAGACAGGCATGGAGAAGGAGAAACCTCACAAGTGCGAGTACTGCCACAAACGCTACAAGAACTTGAATGGTCTCAAATACGTAAGGTTTATTCATATTCTTTATGAATCGTGCAGATATGCTAACAAACAACACAGCACAAGCAGCACTCGTCAGCTTGCGAGATTCAAGCCCAAGCAGCCAACATCCGTGCCAATCTCGCCAACAATCAGATGTCCTTCAACATGGCAAATATGAACGGACTGCCCGGAATAGGCGAGGAGATGCAGTTATAGGGACACGTGTCTCACCAATCGCGGCCAGGAGCGGGCGATTCACACTCCTGATATTCTCGGGTTCAGACTTGGCGTTGAAGAAGCCGGACCTTCGACACGGCGTTCAAGACCCCTGCATGCATTGAGGTCTCCGATCCTCCACTGATTCACGGCATAGATGTGTTCATATAGACTGGATACCCCCCCTTTTTTTCAACCGTGGCAACTGTACATAGCCACGATTCATCTCGGCTCGGAAAAGTTTGTCATTTTCGGCATCTTGTGCGGCGTTTCTGTGCGTTTTGCATAAGGCGTCCAGCTCAAGATATACCCTCGATAGACTTATACTCTACACACCCCGTTGTCTTTCCCGCCTCTTCATCCGACATTGGAACAACTCAGCGCCTCAATTCGATCATCGACAGCGTTGCGACTGCAAAACTTGCTTTCCAAGTTCGATTCCGCATTGTTTTTTGAACCTCGCCGCGTATCAGACTTGAGAGCGACATCGAAAGTAAAACTCGGTTGATGGAAAGCGAAACTGACAATAATGACGAATGTGTTCAGGACCCGGAGCTTCGTGCCACGCTTGAGCTTGAAGGATAGAATTGCTATAACTTCTGTTCTCTTGGTCGAACTCTGGTGCTCTCTCCGTTACGTCATATTTTCCTATTTCTTTCATACGAAAAGGCGAGATTGATACATTCGTTCCCAGGAAGAATGGTACGCCTCACGGCTGATGGACTTGCAAATGCCCCTGGTTTCTTTTCCTTTCCTCTTTCATCATTTCCGCTCCGAGGCAACGATTAGGAGTGTAGCTAGGCGTTTTCTTGGACGGTCTGCGACTAAAGGGTTTATGAGAAGGACAGGGACAAAAGGAAGAGTCGGAAAGAAAAGGCGCGAAGGACAAGGGAAAAAGAACAAAAGGAAAACGAAAAGAAAATTGACTTTTGGGATCTCCATCTGGAATCCTAGATGGGAACGGACCTGGACGTAGACTTTGTCTTGTCTATAGAGTCTATAGAGAAGGAGTAGTGAGTTTACTCAGCTACAGCTTCCTTGCTTGTACCTAATTACTACGCATACATTTCGCGATGGTTTCAGTTTCACTGCGTTCCTTACCCTGTGACTCAAGAGATCAATCAGTACTTCCTGTGCCTGATACGTAGGCGAAGCAATCAGCCCTTCACCACAAGCCAAGCGTATTGGTGCATATAATCCTTTGGTTCTACCTAACGTATCTGGTCTGTCTTTGACCTCGCTGTGTTGCATAGGTACCCAAGGTACCTAAGCAAACCCACGACATGGAATATTACATGCGTCGCTAGCTTATATCGCCTACTGAAGCTTGAATCCTTACTAGCCTTGATGTCTCTTAAACGGAGGAGAGCCCCTCTTGGACCACCAATTAGCAGTAGGCACTTTCCTCACCTTTTTACTTAAAAATATCGATCTTTCGGTATACTGAGGTAGGTAAGGTTAGGAGCTTCCATGCTACGAGTTGAATTTCTAGTTTCTAGCCACCCCCTACACCCCAATTCGTACCCATGTCCATAGGTCCTTAGGTTAGGTAGGTACCTTCTCTTCCAAACCTCTATACCCCCTTCTCCCCTATAATACCTACCTACCTACCTACCCCAACCCATCCTTTGACGTCAAAATCTTCCACATCCTTCCACCCGGGCCTGACAAGCCCATACATACAAACCTCACACAGACATACATACCTACATACGCACCTCTCAAAATCCGAGCCTCTCCCCAAAACAAACCCCAGAAAGCCACCATCATCCGATTCTCGCTCCAAGCTTCCAGAAACCGCAGTGACCACCGACAAAGAAACAAAGAAAAATAAAAATCTATGACGCGCCCTCCCTAACTCCCCCTCCTCCCGCTCCAAGCAGCCGAAGCTGGGAAATTCCAAATCCGCGAGTGGACTCTTTTTCCCGCCTCCTACAACGGCGTTCTCCGTCGTCGTTGATAGGCCCGCCTGCATACATACCTAACATACACTAACATACCTGCATACCTGCATACCTGCATACCTAAGACAGGACGGGCGCTCTACGTACATATAGCTTAGCTCCGAAACTACCGGTACATAAATAAGCACGCCCTATGGACCTGCCTACATGTACATGTAGGTATGTATATACGTATGTACCCTTACCTAAGGTAGTAGGGATGTACACACTATAGCCCTACCGCGGAGCCTCCTGCCGGACCGCCGGTGGCCGGCTAATGCAGGGTGCGCGAGTCATTGGGTAAGGTGGACGTCAACCTACGCCACGCCCACGCTACGGTTACATATAGGGCTAGCCTAGCAGCCACTAGGCCACGCCGACTCCGATTGGTGGCGCGTCTAGACTTGCCTCCCCCTAACCTACCTTGGTATGTATGCGTGTACTGCATATAGGTGGCTACCTGCATATGTACCTTAGGTATGTAGGCTAATAGTATATTTTCTTCACCAGTGTCATGGACATGTCCCACAGTTGACAGTGAGCCACCGAGATACTGTATGAAACGTTGCAAGGTGGACTGAATACCGATTCTCTGCTGTTGAGTCTTGATAAGGTACAGGAATGAACGACGCCCTGTTCCAAACTAAAATCTGATGCATCTCGCTTTAAGGCCGCGGGTCCCCTTTCGCCATCACCAATCCTCCATTCGTTCCGTCCGTCCGTCCGTTCCTAAACGCCGAGGCCATGCTCGTATCGTAAAGCCAAACTCTGCAAATCCTGTACTGTGCTCCAAAGGAGTAAGGGGGGAAAAAAAACAAGCTTTGTGTCCATAGCTTCGTGACGGATTACACGCCAGTTGCGTCCTAGTCCAATTCAGATGTCCATAAACGGGAACCGTCTCCACTGCCCTTCGCAAATAGACTAAAAGCGGCAAAGCCAAGCATCATCCAATGAGTGATACCACATCATCTCGTCAAAGTCTGTCGAGTCAAGTTTGACTCCCTGTCATCAACTGTTCTTGGCGCAGTGTCGTAGAGACTCACTTGAGATGGAAGATGCAAGAAAAATAATTAGGCGAGATCCATACCTTCCGAGTCCTCCACATCCGAGGGCAATGCCTGCGTGTGGTCGCTGCTGATGCTGTCCTTCCGGGACACGCCGGAGGCGTCAAATCGGCCGTGGCAGTTATCCACGTACTCGAGCTCTTCGCCTCCGACCACCCTGCCCTCCATGTCGATTTCTTGGGATAGCTCGACTAGGGCCGATCTCGGCAAGCGTAGGAAACCTTGGGTGCGTACTATGCGGCCCCAGTGCGTTAGGCAGAATTGTGCGGCTCGTTTTCGAAGCCAGTCCTCGCTTGCGAGTCCTGCGCAATACCAGATGATGCACGCGTGCTCTACATCAAGTTCTTTCGATAGTCGATTGACGCAGAGAAGACGCAAGTGAGGAATGTTGTAGATGTTCGACATCACCAGCAGTCCTGCGACGTCTGAAAGATCGGTTACGCCGTCGTCGGCGTGGATGCTGTCTGTATAAAGGTAGTATAAGAATGCCTTGACTACGGTGTAAGGTTCCGGAATATGCATCTTCTTGGTATGGAACTCCGCCATTTGAGCGTTGTATAAGCGGGCAAAGTGTGGCCATCGAGCCTGGAGGATAAGCTTGTGCACGTGAATAGGGGCAGAAGTGGGCGCATCCGGTGTTAGCCAATTCTGATCCATCGGAGATTCCCCTGCACGAATAAGACTAGAACCCATCATGTCGTCCTCATCGTAGTCGCCGGCAAGGGCAGTAATGACGAAGTCAGTTCCGCTGCCGGTCTCTGGTGGTTGATTAAACAGTTTTGCAAGATCGTGCCCGAGCCCCTTTGACGGTCGGTCCTGGACTCGCGCATGCGATGTTGGTCTTGCGTACTCCGTTCGAGGTTCAGGGGTAGCGTTATTGCCTAGGAACCCGTAACGTCGTAGGTCAATTTCCATGATGTCGCTTAGATACTCCTCAAATCCATTCGGACCGATGTCATTGACTGCATCCGTGGGACAACCTAATAGCCAGGCTTTCGTTCCATCCTCATTCATAGTGCAGTAATGCCACTGATAGCCCGACTTAAAAATCTCTCGGCCCTCGGCCAATTTCTGCCACCGCAGAGTGTTCAGATCCAAGGCTGATAGAGAGCAATCCTTCGAAGTAATAGTGGCAACGGGAGTGACAAAATCTAGAAGAGTGCCAGAAGAGTAGATGTGAAAATGAACACCGGAGCCTTGAGACGGGACGTTGCCCCCGGAAACGAATCTCAGAACCGAGATAGCACCGGGAGCCATCGGAACCTGCCTCTTCAGATGGAACGATGGGGTGTTGACCTGAGCCGTCCGGATGTTGGCTGCAAAACCTGAGGCTCCCATGGGCGGAGCCGAGGTCAGGGCATATTGGGGCCGCGGAGATTCGCCAGGGCGAGTAGTCAGCGCCTGTCTGTCTGCGGTGCTTCCAACACTTCCCATTTGAGGCGGAGACTCGAAATCTGGACTGCCCTTCAGATCTAGCCACCACAGGTCACCGGTTTTATCCATGTCTCTACTTAGGCCACCGAATACCCAAACTCGATCGCCCCTGTAGGGCGTCAGTAATCGGAAGGGAAAAGTAAAATGGCATTTACATACCATATGTAGGCCGAGTGATCAAACCTGGGAACAAAACGCCAAGACCTCGACCAAGTATAAGTCTTCAAATCTAGGTAACATATATCTTCTGAGACGTAGCTTTCGTGGCCTGTGATGCCACCAACGATGAATAATTTGTCCTCATGCAAGACGGCTGCATGCCTGGCTCGCCCTTTCGGAATAGGACCAGAGACTTGAGGCTGCGTCCAGTGGGCAGTTTTCAGATCAAACACTATCAGATCTGAGAGATACGTTCTGTGCTCATTCTCCCCGCCAAAAACTAGGAGTTTGTCACCTTGATACAAGGTGGCAGTGTGTCCTACCAAGCTTTGTAAGCCATGCGCGTATCATTATTAAACGCCCAAGGACCAGACTTACCCATCCTGACGCCGGGAATATCTCCGTAGTTATCCACTAGACTCCATTGATGGCTAACAAGGTCTAGTTTTAGTACGTGATTGTAAACCTCGTCTGTATACTGGTCAAATCCTCCAAAGGCATAGATTTGATTGTTCCCGCAATATGTGACCGAGGCGTTGACCAAACAGGCGGGCCGCTGGCCGAGAGTTCGTGTGACTTTGGGTCGGTAGCCGTCCATCATGGGTCTGCTCTTCATAGGCGAGTTCGGCATGACAAACGTATTATTCGAAGACACGGCAGACATGGCTGATACAGGGGTCGGCGCATTCGATGTCGAGGGTGTGTGAGAGGGCGCAGATGGGACGTGAGGGGGGTTAGACGAGTTAGCAGGGCCGCCGAAGAGAGATTGAGAAAACGCCGATGGAGTTGAGGGATTAGCCATATCGCGAATGACGGCTTGCAGTAAGGCTGAACTCGAGGCAGAGACTCGCTAGACAAAGGTGTCGATTGTTAGACTAGGCCGACATTTCTATTCCCTTCCAGCGCAAAGGGCTTGCGACAGGATGAGAACAAAGGGGGTTCGTATTGATTGGTATTAATGAAGATTATAATCTCGGGGTGGAACGTGGACCTTGGGAAGCCGTCAAGCTGGATACTGGTCGTCTGTATGGTGTCGGGCAGTATTCCATCAATTTAGTTGCCAAGCGCAAGGGGTCGTTTGCTCATCTCTGATTACATATTTAGTCCCGACGATGCAGGGTTGGCTCAGTCAGGCTGAAAATGGAGACGATGAAGAGAATGACCAATTGTCGCCTCGTTTCACAGGCGGCTAACGAGTGTGGATTTTGAACGCACGGGCCACCTGGCAATATGAAACAGTACATGGGTACAGACAGACAAATTGGCATGTGCGTAGTTCCCCTAGCACCAATGCAGTATGGCGTGGTGGGCTGCGACGGTTGCCCAGCACAACGAAGAAAGGCGCGATCCACTCCTGTAAACACATAAATCCTGAAGGCGCAGAAGGAAATCAAGAGTTCAATTCCTTCCTCACCATACACATTCAGCCTCTCTCCTCGTCCGCATTCCTCCAAACTCCTTCACTCCGCTACCTAAAAAGCAAGCCATACCAAGCCTTTCACAACGAATTACTTCAAGTCCACTAGATCTTATCGCTGTCACAGCCATTTGATCGCCCCTCCGACTTAAAGCCATTCTCCGTGAAGGCACTACTTCGATTTATCGAGCACAACGACGTCTGTTACTAACCATTACCAATCCAGGAACCATTAACTTGAGTCTCTTGGAGCATTCGATATATCGGAGCTCTCTCACTCACACTCACACATCACTCCCTCGAGACATTCAGTTGTTCTTCGTCGGAGTTCAACAGCTACTCATCTCGGTACACAATTACAGTCATACAATAGACAATTAGACGCTATGGCATCAGTTGCAGTATCGACTCCCCTCAAGTCCCACAAGGGACTTTTCTCCACCCGTACCGCTGGCGGACGCATGCCTCTGACTCCCTCGCCTCGACAACGTACCACGACTAGCAATGTCCCCGTCAACGTGGATTCGTCCCCCTTCACGCCCGACAGGCAGTCGTCTAGCCGCGATGCGTGCCGTCCGTCCGGCAAGTCAGTGTACGGAGGAAACCTATCATCACACTTTGCCAAGGCCAGCTCGAGATCCCACCGCAGCTCGCCCAAGTCCAACATCGCTCGCAGCGTTGCGACTCCCCGCAAGGCCCTAGAGTTGGGCGTGTCAGACTTCACTCTAGTGGGCACCGGCCACACTAAGAGTCCTTCCAGTTCTAAGTCTAAGAAGGGTCCTCTGCGGCAAAAGTCGACCAAGACCACCATTAGCTATGGTGCTGACCGATTCATTCCGAACCGAAGCAACAGCTCTGCTATCGCTAACGCAGGCTCCGGCAAGCTCGATTCTCAGGACAAGCAGCGACCCAAGACCAGTGGCGGTGACGCCTCTACCGTCTTGTCTTCCGCTACGGATGATGCCATTGCTGCTCTAGAAAGCCTTAACATCAACGATGATGAAGCCACCACCTACTCCCGCCCATCCCCAAACACTGTTGCTTACCAAGACTCCCTTGCAAACGCTTGTGGTGTAAACCTCAACACCCGCATTCTTCAGTTCAAGCCGGCGCCCCCTGAGTCTTCGAAGCCTATTGATCTTCGTCAGCAGTACAACCGACCTCTTAAGCCCGCCAATGCTAGCTCGGCCCAGTTCAGACGCCGCATTGCTACCGCGCCTGAGCGTGTTCTTGACGCTCCTGGCCTCATTGATGACTACTACCTGAACTTGCTCGACTGGAGCTCTGGTAACCAGGTTGCCATCGGTCTTGAGCGTAACGTCTACGTCTGGTCTGCTGACGAGGGCTCGGTTAGTTGCTTATTGGAGACCAGCCCTGACACTTACGTTAGCAGCGTCAAGTGGTCTGGTGATGGTGCTTACGTCGGCGTTGGTCTTGGAACCGGTGAGGTCCAGATTTGGGATGTCTCCGAAGGTACCAAGGTCCGCAGCATGTTTGGTCATGACACCCGCGTTGGTGTTATGGGCTGGAACAAGCACCTCCTCTCCACTGGTGCTCGAAGTGGTCTGGTGTACAACCATGATGTTCGTATTGCGGAACACAAGGTCGCCGAGCTCGTTTCCCACACGTCTGAGGTCTGCGGTCTCGAATGGCGATCTGATGGTGCCCAGCTTGCTACTGGAGGCAACGACAACCTTGTGTCCATCTGGGATGCCCGCTCGCTCGCTGTCCCTAAGTTCACCAAGACCAACCACAAGGCTGCCGTTAAGGCTTTGGCCTGGTGCCCGTGGAACATGAACCTGCTTGCGACCGGTGGTGGCTCCTATGACCGCCACATTCACTTCTGGAACACCACGTCTGGCGCGCGAGTAAACAGCATCGACACTGGCTCCCAAGTCACCAGCCTTCGATGGAGCACCAGCTACCGCGAGATTGTTAGCTCGAGCGGATTCCCCGATAATTCCCTCAGCATCTGGAGCTACCCTACGCTAGTTCGTAACGTTGAGATTCCTGCTCACGAAAGCCGAGTCCTTCACAGCTGTCTCAGCCCTGACGGCCAGATGCTTGCTACTGCTGGTAAGAAAATTCCCTGAATTACGCTCTATGGGCCCCACATTCTGATTTGTGATATAGCTGCCGACGAGAGCTTGAAGTTCTGGAAGGTCTTCGAGAAGAAGGCTGGTGCTTCCGCGGGCATTGGTGCGAGCGGCTCTTCTACCAAAGCCCAGATGGCGAAGCAGATGACCATCCGATAAAGGACCATGCAGATCAGGTGCATGTCAGGATCGTGGACAACAAAACAGTAGGTAAAGAATTTTGTTCTGGCATCTCTGGGTATTGCATTCGGTATCCTTTAGCACGGCGTTGGGGATATCCTCATCCAACGGGCATGACGGGGTCTCTATCCGGATAGGACATGGTCATGAGCTACGATATGATAACGCCGTCTATGGAAGGCGCACTAGATTGAAATTTGTACCACGCATTGTATTATAATCGGAATTAAGGAAACCAAGGAAATCAAGGTCATCAAATACTGGTAATAAAGGGCCGGAGCAATGATTACTAGATAGTCTGCCTGTCAACATGATACGGGACCGTCTCGTTTGAGCTTCCATTTCATTTGGAAAATCTTTGCATGATGAGTCATTTGTGAGAGAGAAAGTCGTGATACCATTGATTGCATTTATATAATGTATTGATCCCAATTGATTAGCAATGGTGATATATTAGAGGTATGTACATGTCAGTTATCAGTCTTGACTTCAATGTTATCTCATTTCACCCCATTTTGCGTGCTGTGGCGGTATGTGGCGGTAGGCAGGTACCTCTGCGGCACAGTGATTATGTATCTTATCTTGGCCGCGCTAAGGAATTAAAGTGGAATTAAGTAAGCAAGGACGCGGCACTTCAACAAACTACGCCAATTCAGATCAACTTCATGAGAACATCACCAACAACCGTAATCCCTCCGTCAGCCAACTCTGCTATATCAGTACAGAACCACTGGAAATCGCATGCGCTCTGCCGATAAAGCCTCGGGGAATTCAGAAATACTAGTTTGAGCAAATCTGAAGACGGCGCACGGGGAGGACCCTGGGGTAGAATCGGAATCCAGGTTCCAGCCCGCTCTGTGCACTCCAGCCAATTCGACTTTCGCAAGTCAACAAACCAACCCACCTTGTCAACCCTCGCACTCTCATTTCTTGTGACTGTCCTTGGTGTAATTCCCACCAAGCCGTTCTACCTTCGGACACGACTTTACACAACATTGCAGCCATCCGAGTTGTTCCATCGCCGAGCCTGCGCCGATCCTTCTACCATCTGAACAGTCTACCAACCATCACTCGTCAAGATGTCTAATTCTCAGGTTGGCGTGGTTTATCAGCAGATAATCAATGATGTCGTCGAGGCTTCGCGAGTCGATTTTGAAGAAGGTGGCGTCGACGAGAGTGTCTTGGAAGAGCTAAAGAAAGTGAGTACGGGTCAAGCCATTTCATTTCTTTTTTTGCCTCCCTCTACCAGTCATCTCCCTTCGGTCGGAAACCCATCGAAATTGCATACATGATCAGCGAATCCTTCATTTCGAGGAAAAACGTTATCAAATAGTAGATACATTTGAAATGACAATGTGGGATTTGAGACGTTGAAGCCCAGCTTTGGCTGTCTCTACCCAGACATGCGCTGTCCACAGGCCCGGCCGAGGGTGGTGAGAACTGGCGGGTTTCGGGAGGGGGCGGGCAGGCACTATTTGGGCTTTTTATCCCTCTGCGCCCGCTGCAGGCTCCCTTGTGACTCACGTCATTTCCTATTGGCTGGCCCCTAATCCGCCAACAACGTGCCTCTTACTGTGCACCTCTACGACATTTCACTCGTCGCTTCCATATTACATACGCCCCGTTCATCACCACGTTCTGCGAGGACCACGTTTTCATTTACACCCATCTCTATTTTGAGATAATTCGTAAAAATGTCATTTTCTGGAAATGGACTTTTTGGCTAATATTCTTGGACTAGGGATGGCAGAAGAAGCTTTCTCAGCAGCAGCTGGCTAGTTTCCCTTGGGACCCCAAGCCGGACCCTCCCACCCCGGCTGCTGCCGCTGCACCCCAACCTACTCCAGCTCCGGAGCCTACTCCCCAGGCCCCTACCAATGGAGCTTCATACAACCAGCAACATGTGTCTCAAGCACAAGGTCTTACCATGCCCATGCCTGGAGGCCAGCCTCCTAGCGATCCCATGATCAAGCCTGAGCCTGGCGTCAAGACGGAGCCCGGTCTCGAGCACGCGCCCATGATCGCTCCAGCCTCTCAGCACAATGGCCCTGAAGTTGTCCAGCAGCGTGTGTCTCAGCAATTGCAGTCTATGTACGGCGAACGCGCAACGGCGTCCATTAATAAGCTTAGGGAGCAGTCTTATAATAACGCCCAGCCACAAAACCAGCAGAGACCTGGCCAACCCATGCCCCAGAACTACCATGGACAGTACCAGGCTCAGCAGCAATATCGACCGACCATGCCCCCCAATGCGCAGCAGCAGCGTGCACAGATGCCCAACGGTCAAAGACCTGCACCGTCTCAGATGGATGGCGCAGGCACCGATGAGGGTCATATCGGAGTGCTCATGCGTCGCAGCCCAACTGGGGATGATGTAGAGATGGGTAGAGTTGAAATTGACAATTTGCTCCACGCCCAGATCGCGGCCAAGGCGAAGGCTATGGAAGGCGGTGGCTTGATGGTGCCTCTGAAGCGCGCGGGTAAGGGTAATGTCGTCTCCCATCATCGCGCGCCAGTTCATGGTGGCCCTTCGCAGTTTGACGGTGTAGACGATAGTGTGAAGGACGAGATATCTGACGATGAGGATGCTATTAATTCTGACCTCGATGATCCGGATGACAACCTCGAAGAGGATGATGATGATGATGACGGTGGCCAAATCATGCTCTGCATGTACGACAAGGTCCAACGCGTCAAGAACAAGTGGTAAGACGGCGACCTTTCCAAGAAATCCTACTGCGTTTGCTGATAGTGGAATAGGAAGTGTGTTCTAAAGGATGGCGTACTTAGCGTGAACGGCAAGGATTACGTCTTCCACAAGGCGACCGGTGAATATGAGTGGTAGTTGGCAGACGCTCTTAGGCGTCATCATTCCCACACTTTGTACAAGACATGCTTCATTTCGTATTTCGCGGCATACTTTGCGCCTCAGAAGAAACCCGACTGCGATGATTCCCCTTTGCGTTATGAGACCACAACCCCTGACGAGCATCCGGTAGGGATTTGCAGAAAGGAAAAACGGAGAAAGAAAAAAAAGAGTTGATGGGCAATTGATTGAAGCCTTGGTGAGAATTTTCCGAAGGCGGAGTTGTTATTAGGGCTGGCATGGCACGCCGGTAGATTTCGCGATGGTTTGCTTTTATATTCGCTCTAGCCTCAGCACCCATTTTGACCATTTGAGGGCAGTCGCGACATTTTTCGGACTTCACATCGGCTTTTGCGGGCCAGGCAATGATGAGCAGTATGACTGATTCAGGGCATAGACGTGCTTCTGCCAACAGGATAGGGTTCCTGGACAGTTGCTACTTGTACTAATAGCAGATAATTCACGCAATGCATTTTTCGTTATGACTACCTAGGTACCTATGGGGCTAGGCACCTAGTTGCTAAGATTTCGGGGTGCCTCCAGATCTACCTGAGCTTGCTAGGAGGGAGTGAGGGAGCCCGCTCTCGGTGGGGGTAGGTATCAGCTGCGTGCGTTCGGCGAGTCGTATGCTTCCAACCATGTAGACGGAAATGGAAGGACGCTGGACTTCCTATTGCCTGTGAGTCAATAATAGGGGCTACATGCTCCCTCCATCGTGATTCACGAGCTCAGCCGGCTATCATTTTCGCCACCGGGCAGCCTAACGAAAATGATAGGTGGCTACTTGCGTAGGAGCTACGTCTGTGACTCAGCGTACTTCGCGTACGCGTGGGATGACTCGCATGGTCTTGGGTTTCGTGGGACTCCTGCCGCCATGGGGGCTGGTCGATGGCGTCGTTGAGATAGATTAGGTAGATAAGGTACCTAGGCATCTGCCGCGTTGGCTTCGTATTCGGAAGATTTGTTTTTCCAGCGGCGTTCTTGGGTATCGGTATGCGTTTGTACGGCCTTCTTGATGATCCTGGGGATTTCTGGGTGGGATGCTGTGAGTCATTGTTGTTGATGTGCGAGTAGCCTGGAAGGGCTTAAGAGGGGAAAGGAGGCGACTTTGGTGGCTTGAGGCGGACCCCCTTTTTTTTTGGCTTCGGGGAGGTGCGTCTGAAACATATCTACTTAGGCTGCTGCCTGGTATATCTGATATTGATATCATCCTGAGTGCTTTTAAAAACCGAATCTTATGCCTTGTGGCGTGGATATACGTCCCTGCGTGATGGGGGGTTTGAGGGCGGAGTCCTGTGGTGTGAGTGTCCGCTTCTAACTAGGACCCTTCAACATGTAAGTGGGTATTCAAGCGCGGATGTACAGAGGAGGCGGGCGGTGAAATCCAGAGCTTGGAATGATTTCTCTTCGACTTACTCCATAGCGCTTGTGTACCTAGGAAGGCCTGGTCGGCTTGATAATAGCATGTAGCAAGCAGCTGGGACTCCGGCGGGGTCTGGCTCCCATAGTAGATTCGGCGACTTATAATGATTTAGATACGCAGAAGTCCTATACGCTGTGCTGGATCTCGCGCGCGTCTCGGAAATACAGAATGGATTACCTATGTGAGTTGCAACTCGTTTATCCACGCTTCAATTCTATGAAAGACGCGTCCAGCACCTACCTACCTGTAGGTATATATAGTATAACCTATATGGTGTAGCTGGGCTTGGATCTGAATTTGGTAGATATAGTCCGATGTTTTTATCCTCACCGACTACTGGATATGAGGGATTCGACTTGCTCCTTTTGAATATTTGTCGTGTAGTTTTAGCCTAGATGATTACGAGTAATATCCTACGTCCTTGGGTAGCGTCGAGATACGGTGAGGACCCTGAGTCTGAGGTATGGGAGAGCAACTCGTGAAATATCCCGAGTTGTGACCGCTTATTCTCGGAGTGTTTGCTTGAAAAGACGTCCACATAGAATAGACGACAATAAGGGGGCGCCCAAATTTAGTCAATCATACTACGCATAGGCAAGTAGTTAAAGGATCTATGCTGGCCTTCCCAGCCCTTTACACTGGCTCCCTTAGCTACTTTATTCCCCAGCATATCAGATACACAGATACGACTAATAGGGGCAGAGGGCTAAGAGTTTACGCCTTGTATATCAAATCACCGTGGTCTTCAGTTTAAACTTGAAAATGGCCTACTGTTAAGGCTAGGCGCGAGGATATTTCATCGCAGGCTTATGCCTCTGCTTTGGAAGAGATGCCTGTCTGTTAATCTCTCTTCACTATTGCGACTACCTGGTACCACAAGCAGCTAACGGATGCTTGAAAGGGACGTCAGATTTACGGAAATGGCAGGCGAAGGGACTGAGCTTGACGTTTCTATTCTCTACTACAGAACGCAAACATAGCAATGAAGAGGGGGGAGGAGGAGGAAGCGATGGTCGATAAAGGCAAAGTCAGCGACATACAGCTCATTCCATTTCGACAGGAAACCAGGCGAAGAGCTAGCGTAGTGGATCGACATCGTGACTGTAAAGTGAGGCAATTGACCAGACATTCGACTAGTTGTATCGAAACAGGCAGTAATATAGAGCCGACGTTGGGAGTAGTACCGGTGAGTCTCTTTGCTGCCGATAATGTAGTGATACAGCCAATATTACTACCTGGTTCAATAATGAGAACGTTGTTATGTGCAATCTCCGTCTAAAAAGATTAACCATGCATGCAACTGCCATGCGGGATTCCTTGGAACCCGTTGTTCACGGGTCCCTAGTCGTTTCCGGCCTTCTATCCTACCCAGTAAGGAGCTAATCCCTCCGGGAACTGCGGGGTGGGCCCGAAAGCGTTGGGTTCGAATACTGGCCTGGATGCTTGGAGGTTAACAAGGAGTGCCGTGTCTTAATATGAAGGACACGTCACGTTGACGCGGTCGACTTACCTACGGCCTTTTAGACGTGTTGTTGTCCGGTTCCCAGGATACTATGCCGATCCTGGATATACTTGCGAGGCTAGAGACTCAGGTCTGACACGTGGGTTGTCGACCGGGCATTGGTTCTTAGGCGTATCACCCGTGATGAGGTTGCAACACATGCGAAAGTTAGGCCATCCCTTGGGGTAGCTTAAGTCACGCGTGGGAGCCCGCCTCGGTGTCCATATGAATATCAGTCCTTCCTGGATTAGGTAGGACTATTCGTGTGTTGGTCCCGGCCGGCCGGCCGGCCTAGTTGACGGGGCTGTCGGGTGGGACCCGCGCTCGTATCTATAGCCAACAGGGATATGATATATCATATGTTGACATAATAATCAGCCGAGTATACTCTGGATATTGTGCATAACTGGATGTAGTAGCCTCTTCCGGGTGTTATTTTAATCTAGTGGCTTGCTGAACTGGTGGTTGTTGGGCCCGAGGAGAATCGGGGACAACCCGGTAGTTCCACGTACATTAGTATACGTATGTGGTAATTAGGCTATGGCCATGTCTGGCTAGATGTGCGTTGTTCCTTTATGTCTCGAGGACTAAGAAAAGGCCAAGGTACCGCGCGTTTCGAAGCCATGTCATTATAACGACCGTAGTATTGGGTGCCATAACGCCGGGTCTCGCCTTTACGCCGATTCCAATCAACACAACCGTCCTTGATGTCTTACTGGTGTAGTATACCTTGATAAAGCGCCCCATGTTACGAACTAGGTGAGTCAGCGGGTTTTCCTGTAAGTACAGTACTTAGCGCTCCCTAGCCCCTGATTATTACAGGCATGCATTATGACTGCGGTATAGCCTGATGTCCAATTGGCTGACGAGTGATCTCGTAGGATTCTCTTCAATTGAGGAGCTCAGCTAGGTCAGCTAGGACTTATAAAGCAGCCGAAGGATTAGAAATGGGCTCGGTAAGGGAGTGCCCGAAGCTTTAGCTGTACGACCACTGTAATAAGTCCTCCTAGCATGTGCTTGGAGAATCGAAGATTGCGAACGAGCGTGGACGAGGTAGGCTCCAAGTCAGGCAGCTTTATGCACGGACCATACCATATCGGCTGGACTGCACTGATAGTGAAGATGCCGCACCTGGACCATCCATCGTACATGCGGCTCACGGCAGATGATCGTCAGGTCTAGGTGTCCTTGTGTGCCGCTGATTAGCGGCCACACGATATTTGGACCTCCCTCGTTTACGTAATGACGCTGTGTAAGCGAGCCTACATGATGTACAGGCTACCGGAATTAGTCCTTAGTATGAAGTTTGAATATGTAGATTGCCTGCCGGTGAAACTCACGGACTGACTGCAGCGTTGGGAAACTAGGCAATTCCAGCCCGTTCCTCTCAAATGTCTGGTTCTTCAACACGGAGAATTCCCTGAACCAAGTCTGATCCTTGGCTAAATCCATTCAACGCGCCAGTAGGCTTAAAGGCCTAAAACCGTGGTTCACAGGGTATGATAGATGCGTTAGTACGTAATTGAACTAGGGTGGCAAGTTGTCGCGAAGGGCGGGATAGGCGGACGGAGCGAAATGGTGGGAGCAATGAAATTGGGTTGACCCGACAGTCTGGTAACGAATGCGCCGGCGGTCAGACGTCAGCTTATAGACTTGTTATATAGGCAGAGCTAGACAGGCTAGCAGGCGCTTCGGGATTTGCTTTTCGGGCGCCAGGGCCTAAGTTGGAAGCTTTGATGTAACCCTTTTTCGCTGGCGGCAGTATGATTTGCAGGATTCTTTCACGTTTTGCCTAGTCCTTTCACCTAGTTGATATCCCCCCCGTTGATCTGTACCGTCCCAGGAAAGCAATAAGAATTCCCGGCTGGCTGGGCCCTTGTCAATCATAAACGTTCCGATCAGCTGATACATTTGATGCACCTGGTCTGTTACTATTCCCGTCTCGAGCTGGCTATGAGATGTCAATTTGAGAGGCGGTCAATCTAACGATGTGGAATTTAATGATAAGGCGAATTTGGAGTCATTTGAGACATATATGGAGCCATTGAATAACGATTCGGTACCATACGGGCATTTTAGACTCAGCCAGAAGTGTAAATAAAGATGGTGTAATAAGTTTTCTAGCCGAGAGAAGCGCTTCGAGATCACTGATTTCGTTCTTACAGCTGCCCTAAAGTTGTTCGAATAGGACGTGGGGAGACTAGGTACCTATAATTATGTAGGGCAGGGCCATATTCCCCCGACGATCGTTTGCCGTCGGGTGATGTGCTGGTTGCGAAGGAGAAGATAATATGTAAGATACCTATAATTAGCAATTTCTGTGTGCTTGAGTGCTGGAAGGTGACGATTCTTGCCCCGAGGGCTGGAAGCCCTTGGCAGAGTTTACTCATGCGATGCCTTTCCTGTATGTTGAGCTGCATTGTTTATAAGCATCTGACATGCGCCGGTCAGCCACATATGACGCCGCAACGGGTCATTGCAGCTCTAAGCCTGCTTTCTGCGAGATCTATTTTGCTGCTCGTGAATGCAGGTACGAATGGGCTGCCTGATGTGAATCTTCTGGATCTACAGTACCAAGGACAGTCCAGTCATTTGATTCTGCAGCCGGCCGTTACAAGTTCAGCTTCCTCGCTCGACACCCAATAAAATAGCGCCGCGATCGATTCAAAGGAGTGGAAGGTTATACAGGATTAGGTGAAGGACTGGCGAGATAGGACGGTCAAACATGGTACTAGAATACTTGCCTAACTGGTCGAATTGCAACATGAAGTCGTGTACACTAGGCATTGGGAGCAGATCGGGGTGAGGTCCGTTCCCCAGAAAAAGAGGAATACGTAAAGCCGTGAAAGACGAGTCACATTAGTGATCGACTTCGTCTGCAATGCCTGGCCGCGATCCAGTAATCGTTTCAGCTCGGTTCCTACCTTGTCGTCGTTGCCGGGGTTGTGTTGCATGACACCATGGTAATCTGGATTGGCTGTGTCGACTTGTCGGGTCGGCCAGCCAAAGCCCTTGTCGGGCCATGGCCCTCGACCGCAAGAACCGGGCCGAGGACAAGGGAGTGGCTAAAGAAAATCCACTGGAACAGGCCTACCCGCTTCCTTTCTCCCAAATATAATGACGATCCTTATGCTTCTCTGAGTAGATATGGGCTGGGTAGGACTATGTGCATCTCGTATGGGTCGTAGGATCACCGGCCTGTTGGAAACTGTTCTGGTAACTATGGGTCTTCTCCGTGTCCTACTGAAGATTTCTGACCCGAGACAATTGCCAACACAGCTTCTCTAACCAGTGGGGAACGCCAAGACACTACTTGATTGCGTTCCGTCCTGTCGGGTTCGCTTATGTTCTTTTGATTGGTTCTCGTAATATGACCCTCCCCCTATCGTCTCACCAAACCCGTGTGAGGTCACTTGGTCCAGTGTACTTATTATACCCGGATATGATAGCAGTGACGAGACACATTTTCGAGTCCGTCGATTAATAATGGAATACCAATTCTCGGAACGGGGACTGGCGATGGATCCTAGCAATTTTATCATCATGTGGTCGGCGGGTTTTCCTATCATTGCATGCCTGTAGTGTTGGCTCGGTTCTCTTTACCTCTAGTGCGAAGAACTGTAGTATTAACACAAGCCTAGGAACGTTGGCCTTGCGTGGGTCGCGGCGGTCGTGGGTGCTAGGAAAAGAAGTGCGTTGGCTGAAGATCGTTGTGAACACTTGGGTGTCGAGCTCGTTTAAACTGAACATGATGGTTACTCGAAGAGGGTCCCCGTCGCCCGACTGCAATGGTGGACGAAATAAACGAGGACCAGAGTATTCGGTACTACCTATAGAGGGAGCGGGTAAGTTTCGTAGCGAGACGCTTGGAGTAGGGGGTCGTGCCGACGGGAACTCTATGATGCTTTCATACGTATATATGCAATAACCAGCCGAATGGAATGGCCTAGTTGCATCTGCATCTGCAACTGCAGGGCAGGGCGAGTACTTGGAAGGTACACCGCTAAAAATCCCTGATGCCCGTTAGGTAGTGAACATGTACTCCAGCAAGTAACGTCTCAACCATTAGTAGCGTCCCACCGCTATGGTTCTGCGCCCCCGCGGTGCGAAGCTGTTGTTTCTAGTCTCGACAAGATTATTGACGCCCCCTTGAGTCAATCCGTGTAGTGACGAACGGATACCATGGACGACTAAGTGTGATTCTCACTACTATCTTCCGGTTCTGGTTGTAGGTGGAATCACCAAAGCTTAAGCTACCAAGCCCAGCCAGGGCCCTACAACTCCGATCCTTATATCCGGAAGCCATGTAGAGGCACGTAGACCTATGCAGGAGTGCCTTTCTTCCAATCTGAGTCATCTCTGTCGGACTTGATACTACTAATCTTGCACATCCTTTGTCAGCGTCACTATGGGATTAGTGGTGCTGCGGGAGTAGATATTTCGAGGGCTTAGCCACCACCCGAGGCATGTAAAATAAATTTCGACGAGAACCTGCCATTACGTATCCTTTTCCCAACCATCGGGAGGACAAGGGAGACCGTGTGGAGAATAGGTGCCAGGGTTGTTGGTTATCCTAAAAGGGATTGCAAGTGACCAGTCATTGGTGGGAGTGGTTGGAAGCGAGAAAGTACCGCGACTTCATGCCGTACGGAGCCTTAAACAAGACAGTCTCATGATCTGACGTCGAGGTGACTCGTTGCGAGAGGTCATTTTGCAATCGCAAAGTAATGCATGTTCTCGGGAATCTGCTTAACAAGCCTTGAATGTCTTGTTTGTGTACCCTTCGTAGGTCGTACTTTGTGGTAACTTCGCAGCAGCACATCAGGGGTAGCTTTCTCAATGGCTTTAATGCTTGGATGCGTCTAACCTCCCACTTGACGCAGTGGTTTGTTTGTGTCTTAAGCATGATATATCTTGGCCCATGTGTTATCTGGCGATTTGGCCCCGGGGCTTTAGGCGTAGGTATTCATAGATAAATGTAAGCTGCTTAGCCGTGTAACTTGCCGCGTCCTCCTGGGATATGGAGTCGACCAGCAAAGAGCCAGAATGAGAACTGGCGGTCAATAGGTTGTCAGCATTACATGCTATACATGTGGTTTTTCTCCCTCGCTCCCATAGCATACTCTTCTTGGGCCTATGATAGCACCTGCGATGGAAGCCATTGAGCGGGTGACAAGTCGGGGAGAGCCTAGACTCGAGTGGTTAGCTGCTGGTGTTGCTTGCTGCATCTTACACCAGACGCTTTACTACAAGATCTTGTACTAGTACCTTACCCTTAGCATTGTGTCACCACCGAAGAAACACGATCCTCTGCATCGGGACTGAAGTGCGCTATATCGGTGGGGCTGGTTCTTAGCTGATGGGGTCGTCCCGAAAGCCTTAAAAGAGCTACCGTGCCGTAACCAAGCGGATGGATCGAGCCAACGCGGCATTAGAGTGTTGTTGCTGGATTAGTGGTACCGTTCCCGAGACAGCTTGCTGGCACGAGCCCGTTGATAGCTTTGACGGTTCAACAGTTTTTAGCTTGTTGCTACGTTTTTCTCTACATGTATGGATGTGTTATATCCAACACAAGTATGGGTATGTCAGAAATCAAGCGCGTTTGACGCTGTCGGCGACGATATCAGTTGAAATTGAGGTATGAGTAAGTCTTATTACAGGGCGGATTGGTCGAAGTCTCAATCTGAGTCTGGAGAGACGCGAAAGAGGGAGCAACCTCGCATGAGTGGGTACCTACCGCGAATGCTCATACAATGGCGGATTGTACCTGCCCGCTGTACTGTACAGCGCTAATCCTTGGCTTGCTCGAGACCCACCTGCAACTTCTCCGAAATGCTTGTCCTGTACCTGCAAGTATCGCCATATACTACGCTGGGCCGTGCTGTACATCATAGGCCGGTGTGCGAAATAATTCAAACCAGTCAGGACCACAGCTTCTCCATGCACCCTACATGCATATTACCTTGCCTATAACTTCAGAAAACCATTGTTCCAACGTCGTTTTCCCAGGACTTTCCAGCTCTGCGTCTGCGTCCCCTGGTCATTATAAACCTCTATTTCAAACTTTAAAAAGTCTCCTCTGTCTGCCGCTTCCTCCTCCTCATCACTCATTTTGTCCTTCTTGCACCTGCGTCCTGCGTGCCCGAGAAATTACAGATTCGCATTACACTTTGAGTTCCGGTACTTAGGCTATACCAGATGGTACCTAAGCCAGGGTTGGCACTAAAATAATTTTATGTTGTACCTCGTTCGATTGAAACTCAGCCCCCACTACCTTCCATCGTCACATATCACCTTTCCCAGTCCGCGATTTCTTCAATAACGCGTACCTTGCTTGTCCCTCGTTGACTTTGTCTTGTCCTTGTATACTCTTCTACACGGCTCTTATTCTCTATATTTCTCGTTCATTCCTCTCCACTCCTTTCCCCCGTTCCAACTTTTTACACCTCCGAACTCTACATCCAGAGCCGTGAAACCCACCTGTCCAACCGATTCGAAGCTACTTATAACACCTAGCGCACCGCCGACTCGAAATTGTCGCCCGTAGTCGCAAATCTCCATCATTCCTCGCCCGCGCTCCCACGACGACTCTCTCCGGTGTGCGACCCGTCGCGCGCGTTCTTCCGCCCTGATTGGGCAATCCCGTTTCCGCCATGGCTCACAATGGGAACGGCTCGATATACGGACCTGTCTCCGGCCAGAATGGGTATGTTAGACGAGCCCCAAGCTCCAAGCTTCTGACCGGGGCTCTTAGGTATACTAACACAAGCCTTGTTTCCTGCTAGCGGCCCGATAATGCCTTCTTCGCTCGCGCCACGGATCGAAAACAGGGTGAAACCGGAGGAATGGTGGTACACAGAAAATGGCAGGTCCTATGACACTTTTCGGAGGGGGAAGTACATGTTTCCAATGGACGAGGTATGAAATCGGTTGGCCAGAGGCTGTGGGACTGCAACTAAACAATTGTCCAGGAGGAAATGGACAGGATGGACATGTTCCACAAGTTCTTTCTAGTAACGCGGGGAGACAGCGCTCACTACGGAGGTCTATGCCAACGGCCGCTGCCTCCTCAGCCTCGAATCTTGGACCTCGGTTGTGGAACTGGAATCTGGGTTATTGACATGGCGGAGTGAGTCTCCTGGTAACGCGGAATGCGCCCCTTTAGGCTAACACTAACCCGCCTTCTCATAGTCGCCATCAAGGAAGAGCCAGCATTCTCGGTTGGGATCTCTCTTTAATACAGCCTCTCAGGTATGATCATTGCTGTGGTGATTCTTCTTTTCGCTGATTATGTATAGGATTCCACCCGGCGTTGAGTTCCAGCGTCGCGATATTGAGGATCCTTGGATTGGTGTCGAGGAGGGTTCCTTCGATCTCATTCATATGAAGATGCTCGCCGGCTCCATAGAAAACTGGGGAGCTCTGTATAGCAAGATACTCAGGTATGAGCTAAGGCCGAGGTTTGGCCACGTGCCCACGTGATTGCTAACAGCTGATGATGGCCGGCAGATATCTGAAACCCGGAACCGGCCTCTTTGAGCATGTAGAGATCGATTTTACTCCTAAATCCGAGGATGGGGATCTGCCCGAGGATTCTGCGCTCCGGTTATGGGCGCATGAGCTTACTGAGGCCATGGAGAGGGCCAAACGGCCTATAACGGCGAACCCTCACACTGTTGGGTTGTTGCAACGTCTTGGCTACGTCGATGTTGAGCAAGTTACCAAGCGGATTCCATTCAATACTTGGCCCCCAGATAATGCTGAAAAAGAAATCGGTAGATGGTTCAACCTCGGATTTACGCAGGGCCTCGAGGCTATGACGATAGCCCCTTTAACCAGAATGAACGGTTATGCCCCGGAACAGGTGGCGGATCTGACCACTAAAGTACGGAAGGAAGCGTGCTCCCGTGCGATGAGAACTTACTGCACAATGTAAGTCTCTCTGCCGCTACCCGTATTGACGAAACTGATCCAAAGAGTAGGTATATCTGGACAGCACGAAGACCACCTGTACCCGGCCAACGAGCGTGAGCGCCTACTCGGCTGCCTGCAACGTAACCATTGGATTGGTATTTACCTATACCGCAACAGAGCCGAGCTTCTGTTCTGTGATCTTCTGAGCTATGGCCCACTTGGGACGTCTATGGCGCTTGCAGAAAAGACTTGTCACTTTCATCCCTATGCAGGCTCTCCCGCCTTTCAAGTCGACCGAGAAGCCACTGGAAGGCTGGGCCTGATGTACAATGGAGTACATGTAACCTCTGGGACGCTATCCGACCCTTTACTGCCCCCAAATCCAAAACCACTATCCGGGCAAGGTTGGACCGCGCCATTGATCGACTATCTTAATAGTACTTCGACCCCTGCATGCCGCCCGTATTTACTGCCATCATGGTAGCTCCCTCAGGATCTCGGGTTATTTTGTTCCCATCATAACCTATATACCATGTTCCCGCACAGGGAACACGTCCTGCATGGGTTTCTCGATGGGCTGGACACACAATTTCCCTTTCCGGTATTAGCTAGACTAGGCTGATCCGGACGAAATGCGTTTGCACGTGCATACGCAGAGCAGCGTAGGACACATAGGATGTACACTACTTTCCTTTTCATCCCAATCCCCATCCTGGGATGCCAACGCATGGACTAGCCGCACTTTGGACACTCGGACATTGCTAGTCAATGCTTCTCGTTTCGAAACGCAGCAGTTTCGGTCATACGCCATGCGCTGGCGGGGAACGATTTCAATTCAAGGTGTATTGGTCGGTTGATTTCTGTTTGGCGCAGGAGAACTTGAACCTTGAGACGGGGAAGTGCCTTCATTGGCGGTGCCGGCTTGGCACCCAAAGCATAAGGGCGCATTGGGCAAGTGAAGAGTTACACTGCTTTCTCCCGTCTTAGACGAAACGGCGCTCCGGGTCATATCTGCATTACTCTCTGTTGATTGAATGCATTGTACAGTTCGGCGGGTGTTATGTTGGTGTCGTGTTGTCTGGTTAGGTCTGTGGTTATGGAAAAGATGACCCGCATGGCGGCCTCCTGGGGCGGGCCGCGAGGCCTACCGTTATTTGTTGTTTGTTGTTGCAACCCCGTTGCAGTAAATACTTTGAACTTCTCGTGTAAATAACAGCATTGCGTCTGATATTCCGATCATCCCAGAGCTGGCTTCAGTGGCCTCTTCCTGCATTAGTACGATTCGTGTGGTTGTTAGCTGCTTGGCTACATGTGTTGGCGAGCGGCAAGGCTCGTCTCACCAACAATGCAATTCCTTATAGCGTACTTTTGACTGCCATTCCTACGCCATTGTGTATCACAATGGTTACACATCAGTTAATTAACACTTGCGGCCACGAATCGAACACCATGGTATGAAGCTCGTCTCTTTAACTATTATACTAAGGTACCTAGTCTATCGTATTATAGGGGCGATTCGTACGTAATTTGTACCTAAGATCCAACAGCATATGCCGGAGCAAGGTCAATGTTTATTTCTCTGTCAATCCTTTTCCAATGGAAGAGTTCTTGAGCTTCTAATGCAACTCCACGCGCCTAATCTTCAACGCTACCTTCTCCAACCAGGGCTAAGCTCGTGGTTTCAAACCAGTCGCCTGGGTATAGATGAATGTGCCACACTTTATCAACGGCTCTGCACATGCGAATGACGCAACGTCTGAGAGGCCCGGCTATTCTTCAACAATGCTCCTTGAAACCCGAGAGAACGTCAACGGGAGGACCGACCCGATCCGCGCTGACCAGCCTTGCGCCTCCTGTTGGCCTCTGCTCAAAAGGGGGATGGGGTCTATGGCATCTTCCTTCTTCCTTTTCGATCATACGTCCCAACCCCTGGGCCCCCGGCCTATGGTGACAATAGTCGCGCCCTCGATCGGACGGGTAGAGACGACTACTACCCCGTCTGAGTAGTAATTACGCACACTACCTCAACGAGCAGGCGAATCGCTTCCTCTCTTCCCTCAACCGGCCCGAAGTGTCTAGTTCGTTCATGCTATCCGATAATTATTCTTGACGGTGGAGTCTCGGGAGCTTTACTTCTATCTAACTGGCCGGCTTATTGACAGTCACTAGGTACCTACCTGTATTTGGCTATTGTACGATACCTGTGGACTCGTGCATAGGATAAAAGTATTATATGCAGTAGCGTCTTACACACATTCCCAATTTCCTTCTACCGCCACGTTCCATTCCTCCAGGAGGTCAGCAGATCTGCCTTTTCATGCAGTTGGTTCCTTCTATATCACAGCACATCACATGAAAAGCATATATTTGCTTTCCTGCCCCCAAACCTCCTCTCCTAACTAGAAAGGTGTCTTGTTGGCCCCTTTATGCAGTTGGTGCCGGGTCGCATTCGGGAGTGGTCGCTCTCACGATGGTGAGGCGAGTGGAATGAGGTAGATCGAGCGAACTGGGGTAAAAGGAGGCCGGAGTGGCCATCGAGTCCAACCTCCTTCTTCGCGTCCTACTTACCTCCCTAGACTATTGCGCGATGTCGACGTGCCAACTCAACACCTGCAAGCCGAATCCGGACACCTCGTCGGTCTCGGATATAGTTAGACGATCACCGATCTCTCGCGGAAGAACGGGCTCGGGGATGGGATTGTGCTTCCCCCCTTTTCTATTCACCTCCTATACGACGGGCCTTCGGCATTACTGCATTTCGACCAACAGCGCAGCGCTAAATGTGGCTCCGGGCCTTGCCCGATTCGAATTCGACTAGTTACCTGGATAATCTACGAAATATAAGCATCAAGTGAGATATTGTGCCATCCGACTCGCGTACGCCCAGGCTGAGCTATGTAGCTGACTACAGCATCTACTAAGAAATAAGCAGCATAAACCGTATCGGAAGCGTGAGATAAAAGACAAGTTGTACAGATACCGATCGATCCCACGGGCACCAGAACCGGCATTAGACGTCAACCTCATTATAGTCGTGATATACTGCTACTTTGTGCTAGGACCTGGGGAAGCGCGTAATTGCTATCCTGCGGCCCTCACTACAGAATGACACCTCCCTGACGTACGGCAACTCCCGCCCCTCCTCCCCCAACATTGCTGCGCCCCTTGGCTACTTGCCGTAAACCGTCACCTGAGCGGCTTACAACGACAGGCCTGCACCAACCAAAGCAGGCATCGCAGAGCACGGACAAAAGCCGTTGGTTCAAACGGAATGCGCTTTACTCACCTCTATGTCGATGATCGGAGCTATCACACCTTGATATAACGCTCAAGCTGCAATTGGGCCGTCCTTTCATCCTGCGAGTTCGTCCTAGGTAGGTCGGCAGGCCATCACTCGTGGCACAACGTTGCGTATAAAGAGATAAACACCAACACTCGCCAGAGTGCCAAAACGCGCCCTTGCGATTCCGAAGGGAGTCAATGAGGACGAAGCACAAACACAACATGAAGTAACGGTGGGCAATTACTTTATTCGTCGACGCAGCTGGAACCCATCTCGATGCAAGTTCGTATAGTTAATGTACAGGATGACACATAAACAAAGGAAAACACGGTCGACGGCGTAGAGTGCTCGAAAAGGGGGGGCGAGAGCGAATATACAGGGTGAGGACACTCATTCCCAGCTCCGGCGATCTCTCCTTTGCACTTTCTAGGTTTGCCGCAGCCGATTGTAGAGACGGATGGTCAGATCCTCCTGTTGGCGGGAATATGGCATACCATCGTCGAGTTTGTCTAGTAGTAAGAGAGTCCGAACTCGGACCGTTTCGTCCCTTCGTATTACCCACTATGTTTCCCTTGAATGCAAGAACAATATCCGCCTGTCTATAACGTTCCCCCATTCATGCGTAATACAGAGGTATGTAAGTCTTCCTTCCTTCGCTCGAGTGCTGCTGGCGGCCTTAGTGGTGAGCGGCGTGGTTGTCTCCGTGGTACCCGATTATCTTGAAGCGGCCGATCATCTCGCCGACG
This sequence comes from Hypoxylon sp. FL0543, assembly GCA_022578575.1. Classification (NCBI taxonomy): domain Eukaryota; kingdom Fungi; phylum Ascomycota; class Sordariomycetes; order Xylariales; family Hypoxylaceae; genus Hypoxylon; species Hypoxylon sp. FL0543. Next base: position 506,190 of record MU394002.1, read on the forward strand.
GTGAAGAAACCGAGACATTCGGCGAGTATAACGCCACCAGTAACAAGTTGGGCTCTGTTGACGTTTCTCGCTTGCTGGAGGAGGGCAGACGGTTGCTGTGCGAACTTGGAGGCTGTCTCAAGTAGGGCGTTCGGGTTCCGTATCTGCTTCAACGCGTTTTGCCAGTAGCTCTGGAAAGTGGCGAGAGAACTAGACACCTCTCGTTAGAATCATGTGTGCCACCTCAGGGGGAACCCCGAAACTCACGGTGGTGACATCTTCTGGCCCCGGAACACGATCTTGGCGAGCTCGGAGCCAACCTTAGAGTAGTAGATAGCCGTGGGAATTTGCCCTGCAAATCCAAAACGTCAGCCATTGCCACTCCATGACTGCACACGCTCCTCCTCTTAACATCGTGGTATAGCTTCACGTACTCTCAATAAAGGCAATTAGTCTTCCCGTGCGGCCACCAACTTTGCCCAACGAGTTTGCGATTCCCTTAGCAGCACCCGCGATAGCCGGTCCAGCTGACGAGGTGACTCTCGAAAGACCCTGCTGCGCCTTTGCCGCGTACTCGGATGCGGCCTTGGAAGCCTTCGCGGCTTGCTCCTTTGCTGTCTCGGCCGCCTTCTGGGTGTTGGTCGACTCGAACCTTCGGGCCGCCGTGCGGAACCCAGCTCCTGATTGCCGAAGCATTGGCCGGGCGAGAGCGGACGACATTGTGGCGGGGGAAAATCGGGAGGAAGGATACTCTCTTAGGCGGAAGAGAAAAGAGACGCGGGTACGTCGATTGACGGAGGAATTTTATGGGGGCGGAGGAGAGGGTGTGCCGCAAGGGTCGTCGTCGATGGAAGATGTAATGTTTCTCGCGGCTAAGGGAAAAAAACACTCAAAAAGTTCAGGTACCGGCTGTTCAAAATTCCAACCACGGCGGAAAAACCCGATCCGAGCTTGGACCTCAAGGTTTGGCCCTGACCTAAGCACTCAGCTAAGCCAATTGGCCAATCAGATGCTGGTGAAACGGTGCTACCCCATATTAATCACAGTTACAAGCCTAGAGCCTACATTTACATTCTCTTCTCATACATCTTCTTCTTCTCACTTCTACACCATACATCTTGTGCTTGACCTCTCAAGTTAACCAGTCAATTTATACCAAGTCTATCTGTGTGTCTCCTTGATTCAATGATGATCTCTATTGTCTTACTTCACTTTATCTGTGCTATTACGTAAAGAGAATATGTGCCCAAAAGCTCGCATGCTTCCAGCCATGTTCTCTATCCTGCACCCCAAGACAGAATTCTCATCTGATCCTATTATACTCCTGGCTCCATGTTCTAACTCTTGATTATAACCAAGCCTTCTTTTATACGGCTTAGTCTTCGCTCTTGATCTGGACTTTAATTGCCCCAGTCTTAGGATCCGCCGCCGTGTTGAACGCCTCAATGGCATCTTCAAGCTTGAACCGATGAGTTACGAGCTTTGAGAGATCCACTACGCCATTCTCGACTAATCGGATAGCTCGAGGCCATGTATTGCAGTATCGGTACTGGAATTGCAGGTCGACCTCCCGAGTGCTGGCCCTCATGAAGGGGAAGTTGATCTCGTTCTTTCCGACACCAATCACAAATACCTTGCCCCCGAACTTGACGGCCCAGACGGCTGCTGCTACGCTGCTCTCGACTCCGGTACACTCCAGAGCTATGGCTGGCTCGATTCCGCCGAAAGACTCCACAATCTTCTTGGCTGAATCTTCCGCGCTCAACCGTTCGACCTTGTGCGTTATGACTGATGGGCAGATTTCTTTGGCAAACTTGAGTCGTCCTTCATCGATATCAGTGATCACCAAGGGACAGGCACCAGCAGCCTGACAGCAGAGTAACGTGATCAATCCGATCGGCCCAGCACCACAGACCAACACTGGATCACCAAGCTTGACACCGCATCTCTGCATGCCCGCCAGGGCGACGCTTAGGGGCTCTAGCATGGCACCGTTCTCGTATGACATATTTCCAATCTTGTGACACCATATCGCCGGGTGGTTCACATATCTCCTTAGCAGGCCAGGCACTGGGGGGGTCGACAGGAACTGGACCCTCTCGCAACCATTGTACCGTCCCGTCAGGCAGGGCTCGCATTCGTTGCAGATGATGTTCGGCTCGATCGCGACTCGGTCCCCAACCTTTAAGTGCGTCACGGACGGATGTACAGCGATAACCTGCCCAGCCGATTCGTGCCCCAAGATGTGATCCCCTTCCACGATCATAGGCCCGATGCAGCCGGCGTGCCAGAAGTGAACGTCGGAGCTACCTAAATATCAGCAACACATACATCCTCTTCTTATACTAATATCACTCACCCGCATATTCCAGTGCTCTTGATGGCGACGGTGACCTCACCGGGTTTCAAGCTCTCTCCCTTTTGCACATCTTCTACAGTTGGCTCTGTTTCGTTGATCCACAGCTTGTGGGCGGGGTTCGTGAAGACTCCAATATTCGCCTTTGACGGCTTTATGACGGTTTCAACAGCAGTCGAGCCCATCTTGACTATAACGGAGGGAAATGCGAAGCAAAAGAGAAACAAAATCGTCCCTACCGGCTATGAGATTTAAGAAGAAATTCAGGAAGAGTTTCAAGCCACCAGGAGGGGGAAATTCAAAAAGAGGGGCGTGACTTTTATTATGTCTTCTGGTAGCTCGCTTTGTGTTCCCCAATATTTCGTGAAACTCTAGACTTACGGCCCAAGGAGCTGGCCAGAGACGATGTCGGACACGACCCTGAACCCGGAGGCACCCCATGTCTGCTCTAGCTTACGGCCTAATGCAGCCACTGAGCTGTAATTCCGCCTGGATCGGGGATTAACATCTAGACTGGGATTATTCTTCATCAGTTCGCGTACACGTAGAAAAGTCTAGTAGGCTGCTGATACAGCGGAATGCCTGCTCTCTCCCTGCATGAGGGGATGTGGGGTGTTGAGTTGGTAATGTCGGTACGATGACGTTCGGCTGCTATACGTCCGATTAAAACGGGGGAGATGGGAATGGAGGACTGTGTCCTGTTTGCCGCACCAATTATTCTGGTCGTATAGCGCATCGTGAAATTCTATCCCCGCAAAAGCCTCTTGTAGCGTCACGCGGTGGGTAGTTGGTCTAGTACATAGCGCGCCTCAGCGCCGGGTAACCTAACTAGCCTCGGTTGTCGGCTGCAAGAACGGGGCCGGCGATTGTTAGTCTGACCAAACCTTTGGACTGCCTGATTACGCGAGCCAGAAGCTATACGATAGTATCGTGAGTTTTCAGGGTTTCCTGATCACCTGGCCTACTAAACCTCGCTTCGAGGGATGCGGATCTTTAGGTTGGTTTTCTTCTACCTTTTGTGCAACCAAGTATTAAGCGACCCTTTCACGTCGTTTCGGCGGCTATAACCCCGCGAATAAGAGGCTTTCCAGGTGAGCACGAAGATCTAGAATCCAATGAAACCCTTTTATATCTAGCATGGAGCTCGGATCTGCATGTGCCTAATCAAGACCAACCTTGCGCTGGCTCCTGTGCGCGCAGCACTCAACGTTTATCAGGTACTTCGAATTATATCCTTCACCTTGCAGTGTTGCAGGGTCCCCCGGTCGGTTCTCAATACTTGAGCCCTGGCAGGGAGGATGAAGCTCGCAACATATTACTTGGGACTATCAAAGAGAGATTCCCATTTTCCGATTACCTAAGGTCCACGAAGACTTCGGAGCTCCCCAATACTGAAGTTGCTCCTCAGTGGCGGATAGAGGACTAAGCCACGTGGCCATCCGCCACAGGACTCGATTGAGCGTCGCTTCAGCCACATACGTCTTCGAAAGGCTTCTAGAAACCAGGAAACCGGGTTACAAAACCATCTCGAAGTGTTTCTTTCTATATGGGCAAAACTTCCTCTGATATTTCAAACTCTCGCTGTAGTTTTTAAACCGTTTCTTAAGGTTTTAAAACTGTCAATATAGTTTTTGAAATTATTGCTTTAATTCGTTGAATAAATTCTATGGTCTTTGAGGCTTTTCCAGAAACCATAAACCCTAGGAAAACCCCCGACAGCCTACAGGAAATCCAGTTTACCGCCCGGTCCGCAATACCAGAGATATTGGGCATCAGCAATACGCCTTGTTCGAAGCTGTCAAAGTACTCAAAAATTACCAACGGCTGTGCCTTCCACGTCTTGATACTATTTCACATTTCCTAAAGACTGGACACCTAACTAGACACCTAGCTAGCTAGCTCAACTAGTTTTAATTGAAAATGAATGGCACTACATCCAAAACTAGCGCCGACTATCTCGCCCGCCTCGAGAGTTTCCATCGGCTTGACAAAGAAAGAGAAGATATGTTAAGGGAATTAATAGCCAAGTATCAAGATCTGGAAGAGCGATTCGAGAGGAAATCTAAAGAATATGATAATGAAGCGCAGACTCGCGGCCTTTACCAAGCGCGAGCAAACGAATTAAATACTAAACTTATTGATATTCAGCATAAAGCGGTCAGCTTACAGAGTCAGATCCCTAAACAAGCGTAATGTAAGACTAATGTCGCCTAGGAGGTTAATTCTTTCGTCATTGCCATCATTGACGGCGATGGGGCCGTGTTCCGCGACGATTTGATTGCTAAGGGCGAAGAGGGCGGCGCGATGGCGGCCCATCAGCTACGCCTCGATATTAGGAAACATCTTAAAGAGGTCTACCCTGACATTAATGTGGAAACATGGAAGATCGTCGCTCAAGTTGTCCTCAACCTCGACGGTCTTTCCAGAAAACTTTGTAGCGTTAATATTACAAAGAGCCTGAGCGAACTGCCCGCCTTCGCCCGCGGATTCAGTCGTGTTCAGGGGCTCTTCTCCATCATCGACGTAGGCAAGGGAAAGGAGCAGGCCGACTTTAAAGTGCGCGAGACTTTACGCCTCATGGTACACAACTTACAGTGCAGGCATATCATCTTTGGGCCTTGCCATGATAGGGGCTACATCGTCGAACTAAGGCCCCATCAGCTAGAGACGTCAATCTCAACCAAGATCTCGCTGCTCGAAACTACTCCTGCTTCGCACGAATTCTACGAACTTACGTTTCGCAGAGTTAAATTCACGGATGTCTTTCGGTCTGAAACGCTTCCCGACGGGCCGCCTTCACCAAGCATTAAAACACCACCATCGTCCGCATCCAAGCAGCAGAACTATGCCGCCATCGCCTCTACGTGGAGAACCCCCGATCACCCGATAAAAGAGTTCAAGAATCTCGCCGTTACGCCAGACAGTCCAGCGAGGCTGGCCCCTCGGAAGTACTACCTGGTCAATTCCGCCGGTGAGCGTGTCGACGAGCCGCTCCCCCTGCCGGACCCCCTCTCCAACCAGCGCTACCGCGACCGCTGCGAGAGAGAAAACAGGCAGCCCTGCAACAGGTGGCACCTGACCGGCTCCTGCGACGTCCCTTCGTGCACTTACTTCCACGGCGAGCGCCTCAGCCTAGGCGAGCAGCTCGTCTTGAGGATCAGAGCCCGAGGCACTTTCTGCGCCCGCAAGGGCGCCTGCAACAACGTCGATTGCTACTGGGGCCATCATTGCAAGTACGGCCCGAAGTGCCGTCAGACTCACACCTGCACGTTCGCTGGTACTCATGACATGGACTTGGTAAGTTATTGTCCTTGTTGAACTCCTTATCAAGTGGCTACCTACCTATGCATGCCCGATGGTGGCCTGGGAATTACCCAAGCTGGTTTCGGTATGCTTGCCAAACGTGCCATTTACTTATTGTGATTCCCTATTTTCTTATTCGCTTCTCAGCCTTTTATGCCGATATGGCGGCTTGTGCTAACCTGAACGTAGACACCGGCTAGGAAAATCTACGAAGACGGCTCGTTGGAGAAGTTGCCTTTGTAAAGAGGAGAACTAGGGGACTTATGAATCACGTTATTGCTGATGTCCTTGGCTATTTATATATTAAAGATGAGATGGTATTTGGAAGTTCGACAGGAGAAGCGATATCCTGACGAAGGGGTTGAAATATAGGCAGACTGGTAAATTAAATTTCTTGATATTCCTTTGATTATTAGCATGATTACTGGAAATTCATATCGGGAGAAACTCCGATGGTTAACATTGACATCCCCAGACTGTCACGTGTAGATGTAGTGCTATATCAAGTTCATAAGGACGTGCATCTGTGTCACCTCCTGCAGCTGATACCAAGCCTCGCAAAAAAACTACTGTCGAGTACTTGTTTATTTCCACCTGAATAAGGTCTGTTTCTCCCTATATTCAATTACAAGTATGATATTCACCCTGGCCAAGATCAGACTGCGACTTTCTTTGTCCTCTTAATATTTTTATTCACTGGTTCAATACTGAGAGGGGGTAAACTAATCCTTTCACCTTTGACAATGCACTTGTATCATCTTCATCACGTAACGACAAACCATGGACTATCTTTGATCTTGACCACAAAGCTGAATTGCGCAGGTGAGTACCTACTTTAGGTAGTCACTAATCTTCAGAACAATGACTTGGTACTGACGTTACAATCGTATTCAATAGATTGTCCTGCCTATGACAGTGAGTCACGAGAACAATGCATTATTCATGGATACTTGAGAACAGTAGTTACTGATTATCGCGAAGCTCTCGAAGATATATATCAGCCTATTCCAACCAAATTCCACCGTTCCCTTGGCCATTCGACATCCACACTTTTCCACCAAAGCAGGAATTTTCTAGTATATTCTCACAGTCGTGTATTCTTCGCGATAAACCCTCTCTACCTCTTTTAAAACCAACGAGAATCTGTCAAAATGCCTGATACTCTTACGCTCGCCGCCCTCGATGGGGAGTCCGTCACCATCAGCCTCCAAGTCGCCAAGAAGTCTCAACTTCTCAAGGACTTGATGGAGGACCTCGATGAAGAGGAACTTCAGTTTCCCGTTCCTATCCAGGCCGACGGAGCGACGCTTAAGCTCGTCGCCCAATGGTGCGAGCTCCAGATCCGTCAGGAGCAGGAGGCGGCAGACAAGGCTGCTGAGGTTGCCGCATCCCAAGAAATCCAGAAGGAGGAGGGGGATGAGGAGCACGAGAAGAAAGGTTCCGGCCCCTGCCCCCAACCTTATAGGGCTCGCGAGCTGCCTACTTGGGCTAAGGGCTTCTTCGAGAATCTCAGCCAGGACGAGACGTTTGCGCTCATCACCACGGCGAACTTCCTCGACATCCAGCTCCTGATCGAACAGACCGCCACCTTCATCGCGGGCAAAATCAAGGGCATGTCGACCGAGCAGATGAGAGAATATTTCAACATCGAGAACGACTTTACCCCCGAGGAGGAGGAGCGCATTCGCCGGGAGAATGAGTGGGCTATGCCTAGAAATTGGAACCATTAAACTGCCCTGAATGACTGTTGGAGCGTTTGGCCTTTTAGAAGGTATCTTATACTGAACGATAGTTAACGCGTCAAGGGTCAATTGCAATAATTGAAATTAGTTGCTTGTGGCAATTCTTTGCACTTGAATTTCTGGAATCCATCTGTTGTGATACCCTCTAGTGAACGTTTCTAGCTCTTATGTCAAGCGCCTAAGTAAAAGACTGATACTACATACCTACCTACACAAGGAGTTTCCTATATTGAGTAAGTGATGTGTTTAAGTAGCACATCGAAGGTAATCAACAAAAGTACCGTGCCTAGGTCTCTGGGCTCTGGCTCCTATGCACCCCCTGACACTCTCGTTCATAGGGGAGGATCATATTGGGACCGTGAATATGCTCTTCTATTACTGATATTCGAACATACTTATTACGAGTCTACATATTCGAGCCCGCTCATCAAGGGGTAACCACTAACGCCTGGCCGAAAAGATAGAAGGATCGATGCCCATCCATTATGCCCTTCACCCGAATCTTGCCGAAGCGTCAACCAGACTCTCAAGTTGAGCTTCCTTCGGATAAGGCGCCTCATCCTTCAATACCACCATATTACCTCCGTAGAACGTGTTTTGAAAGTGTTGCTTGGCTTTGAAATATCGCCGCTGGCGAATACGACAGTACTCGTCATATCGCTCTTCACTAATGGTTGCAAATACAAACTTTGGGTGAACACCAAGCGCCTGCGCCCCTTTCTGACCGAAGCCGAAGCTCGTCACGCTGAACGCATTCACCTCGTGAACTGTGATAGCCCGATTGGGGAACACGAGGTTCTCCCAGCGCTCGAGCGCCGCATCGATGTTATCCGCGTTCCTATTACCCGGGACGGAACCAGTCTCGAGGATCTGGCAGCAGCCATTGAGCATCCAGGCGGCCGCCGCGCCTTTGGGATGCCCCGTCAGATATTTCTGACACACAGCCAGGGCCGCGTTTCCGGGAGTGCGGCCTAGTTGGCTGAGTTGTCTATGCAGTACTTCGACCTCGTTCTTCTCGTTGAGCTCTGTTGAAGTACCATGTAGCGACACGACACCAATATCGTCGGCTGTCAAGTCCCAGACAGCCAAGGCACCACGCAAAGGCGAGATGCGCGTATCATGTGTCCAGAAGGCATTGCCGAATCTGCGCCGCGTCTCCCTCTCCTCTCGCTGCGTAGCGAGCTTCGTTTCGTTGACTAGTTCGCTAGACTCTGGAAGAGGGGCGAAGAGCTCCTGGCGTTCGCGAATTGACTTCAGGGAGTGCTCCAGCAGCCGTCTCCTGTATTCGATATCCAAGAGCGGCGACGCACCGAGACCGGCGCTTTCGCGGACGTTGACCATGATGCCCTTCCCCGGAGCGGGAACCGACCGACCAACGCCGTCGCTTGCGGTCTGTACGTGCGCGACAATGGACCGGATGGGTAGACCCAACTCCAAGGCTACCTTGGCATTGGTAAGCAGTTGCATGCCACACCCCTCCGACTCGACGAACCCCTTTCTAGACGAAGCGCAGGGGCGAGAAGTCTCGTGCGGCGCTCGGCCGCGCTCGATGTCAGCCATGCTGTTATTAGTCGCCTTCATATTGGCAAACTCGGCTGACGTATCTTGGGTCATATCGTCGAACCCCCCGACCAGACAAATCTTTGCGCCGCCGCTGGTGATGAGATCGTAGCCCTGGTTAAGAGACTCAAGCGCTGTGGCACAAGCTCCAACGGGAGTCCTCGTCGGTCCGGATGAGGACATGAGGAGCATATTCAGCCATGCACCCGTCGTGTTGATGAATACTTCGGCTAGGATGTCGCTTTGCACCGGCCGATCGAGGTATCTTTGGCGGTAGAGCTTCTGCAAAGACTGACCGCCGCCCATGCCCGATCCCACACAGTTGGCGAGTTCAGAGACGTGGATTGTCTTATACAGCTCGTAGACATCGGTGATGCCCGCCGAGAGGAAGGTTTCGGCGGCGCACACCAGGGCCATCTGTGTGCATCGATCTACGCTCTCGCAGAGGTCGCGAGGAAGTCCGTAGACTGTGGGGTCCCACCCGGTAGGGAGTTGGCCTCCAACAATCCTGTCGAAGATCTTTGCTTTCGGAATCATCAGGATAGCGCCTTTCTTAAGTTTCACAGTGAACTGATCGCTCCTTGCAATCTGCTTAATTTCAACCTTGTCTCCTTGTTCTCGTACAAACTCCATGGCTGTGTCAAATGACGCGGTGAAAGGCTCCAGGTCGTGCTGCACGATGACTTCCTGAAGGAACTGCTTGCTATCACGGTTGGGGTGATCTAGTGGGCTCGGTTCAATAAGCCGAAGGCCTGTATGCTCCAATAGCTGTTTCTCGTACTTCGCTTTCACCTCGTGGTCATGCACTGGCGCACCGGTCGCCGTATCGATCCACGCAGCTGCGACTTCGTTGGCTGAAGGGAGTGGTTTCGAGTTGTGCTTAATGAGGCCGGTCATCCAAGCTAGCTCTATACAGCCCTGGACTGAAAGCTCTCCTTTGAGCTCCATCTCCCATCTTGTGCGGGAGTTGCCCCATGGTCCAATTTCAGCGAAGCCGACCACGACGACTACTGATTCGAGGTCGACCATTCCGTCCAACTTGGAGTTCAAGGGCTTTAGTTTGGTATTGTAGTCCGGGAGTGGTGGAAAGCCTAGCTCAAGGTCAACCAAAGGCGGTGGAGGTTGCGTCGAGTTTGGTTGTGACGCCGCGACAGGCTTTCCCCGAATAGCATCCTCATCAAGAGCTTCTTCGTCAGCAAGGGCACGTCTGACCTCTTCATCTTGGCGCATGGATTGCCTTATCCCGGCAATGAACGCTGCAAGCTCGGGATCACTACCCATACCCCCACTCAGATCCGCCAAGAGGCACTCAGTCTGGCAAACTGACACAACGCGGTCGGTCATGAGCCCTATTATAAGCTTGCCCATTTCCTCCGTTGAAAACGTCGTCACGCCGCGCTTAGCAATCTCCTCCGCAATAGCATCATTGGCGGCCATCAAGCCCGTGCCTCGAGTCCAGCCGATGATGACGCCGCAGAGGCACAGGTAATCGCTCCAACTCTCAGACGACCACTTGTTCAGCAGCGCCATGAGACCGATCTTGGACTCCGAGTACAGGCCGTCATTGCCAAAAGTGCCGTGGTTCGGGGAAAGGGGTAGAAGGACCTGGGCCGGTCTCGTTCGAGAGCCCCGCGACTCCTTGGCGACTTTGACGGCGCCCATGATTCTTAAGACGTTCGTCAGCATGGCCCTATGCGCTAGCTCAGACTTAGAATCGATGTTGTCTATCTCGCGGCCCTTCTCTGGTAGCGCCGCGAACGGGATGATGTAGTCGAGATCCCACCCGAGACCGTTAACCGGGTCGTAGATGTGGGCGATCAGGTTCTCTATATCCTGTTTACTTCCCTGATTGCACGGAAGCACGACGAGCTTGGACCCGTTGGCGCCGTGGCTTGCGAATATCTTCTGGTAGATGGGGCCTGCTTCGGGCATAGCCCTACTGGTTGTTACTAGAACCCTGGCTCCTCCTTGGAGAAGGGACTGGAGAAGCACAATACCAATTGAATTCGGACCGGCACCTGTTAAAAGGACATCTTTGCCGGCGAATGCGTTCGACGTTATTGGGCTGTTCGGGCCCATGAGGCTCGTCAACGGTTGGTCGGGGGTCCACGAAGATCCATGTCTCCTGAGTATGTGAGGGGACTTGGTCAAATCAGCTGCTAGATGTTGGGTAATCGGAGTTGAAAGGGCAAGATCGAGGGGCGAGATCTCGCAAGACTTTTGGGGTTTGTTGCAAACGGGAGCGGCTGTGTTAGGGTCCAAGCTGTCAAGCAACCTCTTGATTCCGTCGATCCCGCTTTCTTCTGACGAGGAAGACTTGCTAAGCAGGTATTGCCGGGCTCTTTCAAGTCTACCACTGGCCCTATTTCTGAGGCAGGCTACGGCTAACTCGTGGTCGTGCTGATTGGTATTAGTCTCCTTAATTTTATAGTATTCGTCGAGTAAGTCGACATGGCTCCAATTCCAAACCGAGTCGTAAGACCGCTGGTGTGAAGCCTTGAAAATCGGTTTGATGCCATTGCAGAAGTCCTCGCCCAATTCTTTCTCGTATGTATCGATTTTGTCTTGAATATCCGCGGCACTATCACCGGTTGTTGAAGAGGGCGCAGATTCTTCATCGTCAGAAAGGAGATTGGCAATCTTCCTCCTCAATTGGGAATGCTCCTCACGAAGCTGTTGTACCACCTTCGAATCGAGCATAGCGTGCTGCGGGCTCGCTGCAGCTGTTCCCCTTTGCCGGGATAACCCTGCGTTCTCCAAATACCCCTGAGCTATCGCGTCAAAGAACGCTTCAGCATCTTCGTTCTTTTTCAATCTGGCTGCCGGCTGCTGGCCAAGGGCGACTAGAAGGACTGCATCTTGTCTCCCAGATGCAAGCCCCCATTTTTCGCTCAGATAGGATCTTGTGGCAATCAGGTCAAGAGAGCCTGGCATCTTAGATCCCACCATCTTTTCGACTCGAGTTCGTAAACACTTCTTCATCTTCCCATCGTATGAACCCTGGATCGTTGCAGCAAGTTCCTTGAGGGGTATATTCTCAACGTCATCTGCTAACGGCCCGAACTCTTCCAGCATATCTCCTATTATCTCATTCTGCACTATGGACCTTCCACCCGAGACAGCTTTTATGCTGTCGTCTAGCTTGATATCGGAAGCTGGTTTCTTCAGGCTGCTTGAGACAAGTGCCTTAACAGACTCCAATGCGGTTATTGGTACATCGGGAACCGGAGTGTCGGCTTTTGTTTGTGGTGCTGTGCTAGCGATAGGCGCTTCAGGTGCAGATTTACTTGTCTCAGCCACCGATCCCAAATCACTCTCAGGATTCCGTTTCTCTATCCGCTCAGGCTCAGGGGGCGGGGGTACATCGTAGCGGAGGTCGTCATAATGGGCGCTGGTCGACAGGAGAGAGCGTTTGATTCCATTGACTGCGTCGGATTCGAGGTTGAACTGGCCCAACGTCTTCTTCGCCATATTTAAGAGAGTAGGAGACGGGCCGAACTCGACCAGCTTTTCCACGTTGACCTCGTCAAAGAGTATACTCTGAGTCTCCGACCACCGCACTGGCATTGCGAATTGATACCTATTGTCGCTGTTAGACGTAGTTCATTGCTCGCCGAAAAGAAAGAAGGACATTAGACAGGAGAACTCACGCCAGCAACTCCGTAAGGAGCACATGAGCCAGCTCCTGCTCATGCTGCTGAAGACCCATCCTGACGATGTCGCGATTGAGCGTGCTGTTGGTATGCTCTGAAGTTCACAATACGCATGTAAGTCCCATGCGAGAAACAAGGTGCGTAGTACTGCTTTCTCCTTTGACTCATGAAGTGCGACAGGAAAAGTGAATCAAATTCGACTGGCTACAAGAGAAACCTGATATTACTCTTAGATAAGAAGGCAGTTGTCTTACTATTCAAAGCTGTTTTACTTTAGGTAACTTTGAAGTTCCTCTAGGCCTAGGTGATGTCCTGGCATCCCCAATTCCCTGAATCCCCGAATCCTGCAATCCCTTATTCCGGTCGCACAGCACCGGCAAACACCCAAATCTCGGCGCTTCAGTACCGCTATCGTCCTGTAATCCCGCATTCCAGCCTAGGTATTTGACGGCCGAATATTTGGGCCTTATTGACAGTCCTTCGCAGTATTGGACGAAGCCCATCAACCATTTCTCGGTAAAGCCTTGCATCTTCTTGAAAGAGCATATGAGCTGCCACCATTATCTTGTTCATCCTATCTACTTCAGCGAGCAATGAAATTTGCTTGCTCGACTCAATTCCTAACGAACATCAAGCGGGGAGTGATTCGCACAGTAGACGGCGGTGTTTTCACACTTCAACCACAGCTTAAGGAGTTAAAGTCAACGAACAACCAAGCTGGAAAACACACGACTTGAAGCCGCAACTATGATAGACCTCGATGGGTCGGACTCGGGTCCGGATATTCTGACGCCAGAACCCGAGACAGGGTCTCAAGCTCAACCACTCACTCTCATTAACAAAGCCCTTGAGCACACCTTCGTAATACCCACTTTCCTATACGCCAATGCGATTCAATTACGAGACAGGTTTCTGAAAACACTTATTAATGCGAAGGGGAAAGGCAATGAGAGTGAAAGCCCGTCATTTCTCATCGAGCTTGTCTCAAAATTCCTCGGCTTCATCGCCAAGGAGATAGAGACGGACGTTGACCCTAGTTTCGACAGAGAAGTATTAAACTTTGTACTTCAGTCGTTCGAGCTGGAGATATTGCAGGGCGAAGAAGTTCATGCATTTGTTGCGATGCTTCCGGACGACATCGACAAGCTCATGGTCATAGGGTCATATTATCTTGCCGTTGGAGCAGTGAGGCCAACTACAGGCATGCCCGATTCGGCCCTCATGCGCGCAGCTCTGAAAGGCACTGCTCGTGTCTACGCTGTATTTGGTGGCCAGGGAAACACGAAGACTTACCTAGATGAGTTGCGAGATGTCTACGAGACATACCCGTCGCTCACCAGACGATTCCTTCTCCCTGCAGCAAGATACCTCGAACGCCTCTCTCGTGACGCCAAAGCTTCCCATGCATTCGCATATGGCTTGGATATTATGCGCTGGCTAGAACAGCCAGACTCACAGCCGGATCTCGATTATCTTGTTTCTGCGCCCGTGAGCTTTCCCCTTATTGGATTACTGCAGATCCTCCACTACATAGTCACGACCTCTGCCCTCGGAACACATCCCGGTGGCATGAGAAATCGCCTGTCAGGAACGACTGGCCACTCTCAGGGCATTATCCTCGCAGCTATAATCTCCGCGTCAGCGGATTGGCAGAGTTTCGAGGCGCAAGGCAAAAAGGCTCTTACGATACTCTTTTGGATCGGTGTTCGTAGTCAAGAGGCGTACCCTCTTCCTTCTATCGCGCCAAGTGCACTGGAAGACTCGATTGCAAATGGAGAGGGCGAACCCACCGCGGCGCTCTCGATTAGGGGGATGGACCACGATGCCTTGGAAAGATATATTGCACACGTAAATAGAGCACTCCCGGAAGACCGACAGCTCGTCGTGGCGTTAGTGAATGGTGCCAAGAACTTCGTCGTTGCTGGGCCGCCAATGGCATTATACGGGCTCAACGTACAGCTTCGCAAGGTGAAAGCAGCCGAGAATACGGACGAGGCTCGCATACCGTTCAGCCAGAGAAAGCTGCATATCACGAACAAGTTCCTTCCGATAACGGCACCCTTCCACAGTCCGTATCTACGATCCGCTGTCGAAATCCTCCGGGAGGACCTAAGAGAAACAAAGATATCTCCCAGCGAGCTTGCTATTCCAGTCTACTCTACGTTCAGTGGAAAGGATATCAGGAGTGAATTGCAGGAGAAGGACGACATCGTGCCCTCCCTCGTCAGAATGATCTGTCAGGATCCGGTGCACTGGGATAAAGCCATTGCGATGGCTGATGCAACTCATATCTTGGACTTCGGCCCTGGACGCTCCGCGGGCGTTGCTGGCCTGACGAGTCGCATCAAAGATGGCACCGGAGCCCGCGTTATTCTTGCAACTAATATAACGAACCCGACGCATCCCGAAATTGGGTGTAAGCACGAGATCTTTGCCCGGAAGACCTCGAATCTCGCGTACGGTGCCAATTGGGCTAACCAATATGGGCCAAGATTAATAAAGACTTCGGCTGGTCAGACCTTTGTCGATACCAAGATGAGCAGGCTGCTTGGACTCCCGCCAGTCATGGTTGCCGGAATGACACCTACCACAGTACACTGGGACTTCGTAGTAGCTGCGATGAAAGCTGGCTACGAAGTTGAATTAGCATGCGGCGGTTACTACGATGGTAATAGTCTAACCGAGGCGATCACGAAGATTTCAAAGGAAATTCCGCCCGGCCGCGGTATTGTGCTTAATGTCATCTACGCGAGCCCTAAGGCCATTGCCTGGCAAATTCCACTCGTGCGCGACCTGTGTGCCAAGGGGTTGCCTATCAAGGGGCTAACTGTCGGGGCCGGTGTGCCCTCTCTTGAGATCGCAAATGAATATATTCGCACCCTTGGGATTAGACAGATCGGGTTCAAGCCAGGGTCCGTCCACGCCATTCAGCAGGTGATCAAGATCGCGCAGGCCAATCCCGGTTTCCCGGTGATAATGCAGTGGACCGGCGGTCGTGGTGGTGGGCATCATTCATGCGAAGACTTCCACGAGCCAATTCTAGAGACGTACAGTAAGATACGGCGTTGTCCTAATATCGTGCTTGTGGCGGGCTCTGGCTTTGGTGGAGTAGATGATACTTACCCCTATTTGAGTGGAGACTGGGCCATTAAATTCGGCAGTCCACTCATGCCTTTTGACGGGGTCCTCCTCGGAAGTCGATGTATGGTGGCTAAAGAAGCGCACACATCGAAAGGTGCGAAACAGGCCATAGTTGATGCCCGGGGTCTCGACGACCAACAATGGGAGGAAACGTATCAGAAGCCTGCTGGTGGAAGCGGTGTCATTACCGTTCGCTCCGAGATGGGAGAGCCGATCCATAAGCTAGCCACCCGCGGCGTTGTCTTCTGGGCTGAAATGGACCAAAAGATCTTTAGCTTGCCTAAAGAGAAACGTCTCTCGGAATTGAAGAAGAAACCTACCCGCGAGTACATCATCCGACGGCTAAACGCCGATTTCCAGAAGCCATGGTTTGGCCGTACTGTGTCCGGCAAAGCCGTCGACCTGGAGGAGATGACCTTCGCTGAAGTTATCTCTAGGATGGTTGAGCTTATGTTCATCAAGCACCTGAAGAGATGGATAGATAAGTCACTTGCTCGATTGACAGTGGACTTCATGCGCTATGTTGAACAACGTCTCGCTACACACGCGAGTGCAGGCGATAGCTCGATTGTAGAGACGTACAGCGAGCTGGATGACCCAATACCTACAATCACCAGATTCCTTGCCCGATATCCCTTAGCGACCACGCAGCTTATGAACGCTCAAGACTGCTTGCATTTCTTGAGCCTCTGTAAACGCCCTGGCCAGAAACCTGTACCATTTGTTCCGCGTCTAGACGCAGACTTCGAGGTTTGGTTCAAGAAGGACTCGTTATGGCAATCTGAGGATCTCGATGCTGTTGTAGATCAAGACGTTGGCAGAGTCTGTGTCCTCCATGGACCCGCGGCTGCTAAGTATTCGACCACGACCGAGGAGTCTATCAAGGATATCCTCGATCGCGTTCACCAGGGTCACGTCAAAAAGCTGCTAGGTGACCTTTACGGTGGCGATGAGCAGAAGATACCGACCATCGAGTATTTCGGGGACAAGGTAGTGCGCACTGGTCTAACCGCTCGGAGAGTTCTCGAAGGCGTGGCCATCTCCGAAACAGACAATGAGACACGGCTGTTTATTCCAGGATCGACTCTTCCCAACAAAGAGGAGTGGATGCAATTGCTCGCAGGCCGTCAGGCTACGTGGCGCCGCGCCTTAGTCACCTCAGATGTCATCGTTCAGGGGCATCGGTTCGAGGCAAACCCACTAAGTCGTCTCCTTGCTCCTTCGCGTGGGATGCTCATACACATAGCATATCCGGAGAACCCCGCGAAGACGGTCATCACTGTTGAGGAGAGCATTGGAGGAAAGCAGCTGCCAACGATGAAAATTGGCCCTCCGTTTAATAACCTAATCCCTGTGAATCTCACCGAACACCGCACTGCCTCTAGTAGGCCGGTCACGCTCCCGTTGCTATTTACTTATCATCCGGAAGCTGGCTACGCTCCCATTCGCGAGGAAATGAGTATGCGAGATGACCGTATTAAGGACTTTTACTACAAGCTTTGGTTTGGCTACGACAGGCCTGCTACCCCCTTAGACGCAACAATTCCCCATATTAAGCGTTGGGATGGCGGCACTACTTTTGTCTCCAGTGCTGCAATCCGCCAGTTCGCACGCGCTGTGGGGAACACTGCCGAAGCATATATCAAACGGCCAGGCCGAGATCATCTCGCACCCATGGACTTCGCCATACTCGTTGGCTGGAAGGCTCTTATGGAACCCCTGTTCGATGCTGTAGACGGCGACTTGCTGAAGCTCGTCCACCTGTCGAACCGTTTCCGCATGGTCCCTGGTGCGACTCCATTCAAGGCAGGGAATGCGCTAAGCGCAACATCCGAGATCACCGCAATTGTGAATCAGGACTCTGGGCAGATGGTTGAAGTCTGCGGTACCATCACACGCGACAACGGCAAGCCCGTGATGCAGGTCACGTCGCAGTTCTTCTACCGCGGCGTCTTCGCCGACTTCAAGAAGACGTTCCAGCGCAAAGCCGAGATACCGGTGAGGGTGCATCTGAAGAGCGCCAAGGACGTCGCCGTGTTGAAAGCCAAGAAATGGTTTAAACTCGATGGCACCGAAGATCTATTAGGCCGCAGTGTCGTATTCAAGCTACACTCCTCAACCCGATTTAGCGACAAGGTCGTATTCGCCTCCGTTGAAACTCTCGGCACGGTTGAGGTCGAAATCCCGACGACCAAGGAGATCATCCGGGTCGGTACGGTCAACTACGTCTCCGATGGGCCGTCGCGTGGCAACCCGGTCCTCGAGTACCTCGCTCGGCACGGCTCCAAGCTAGACCAGCCCGTGTACTTCAAGCACCCCATTCCGATACAGAATAATCATAGTAGGACCCCACTGGAGATCGAATCCCCTGTCTCTAATGAGAATTACGCCCGCGTGTCCGGGGATTTTAACCCGGTTCATGTTTCGCGCGTCTTCTCCCAATACGTCAACTTGCCTGGTACCATCACCCACGGTATGTACACCAGCGCTGCAGTTAGAAGCCTAGTTGAAACCTGGGCGACAGAGAACAATGCCAATAGGATGCGTGACTACAGCGTCAAATTCACCGGAATGGTACTTCCCGGCGATCGACTGGAGGTTCAGCTACACCATATTGGTATGGTATCTGGAAGCATGATCATTCAAATTGAGGTAGTCAAAAGTGACGAGACCAGAGAAAAGGTACTAGTCGGGGAAGCCATCATTGAGCAACCAACATCCGCGTACGTTTTCACCGGCCAAGGCTCTCAGGAGAAAGGAATGGGTATGGACCTGTATGAGAAGAGCGCGGTCGCAAAAGATGTTTGGGACCGTGCTGATAGGCATTTTCTCGATACTTTCGGTACGTTTTATCTTGATGTTGATAGTGGGACATTCATTCTTACTGACCCGTATAGGTTTCTCTATCCTTGAGATCGTCCGAAATGATCCAAAGGAGCTCACCGTGTATTTCGGGGGTGCTAGAGGCAAGGCCATCAGGCAGAACTACATGGAAATGACTTACCAGAGCCTCAAGCTAGCTGCAGATGGCAGTCCGAAGCAGGAGAAGGTTTTTAGGGGTATCACGGAACACACCACATCTTACACGTTCCGCTCTCCCAGTGGTTTGCTTTCGGCAACACAATTCACGCAACCGGCGCTCACGCTGATGCAAATGGCAGCGTTCGAGGATCTACGGTCACACGGGGTCATCCGGAAAGACAGCGTCTTCGCTGGACATTCTCTTGGCGAGTATAGTGCTCTCGCCTCTATCGCCAAGGTCATGCCGGTAGAGACGCTAGTGTCAGTCGTTTTCTACCGCGGCCTGTGCATGCAGGTTGCCGTGGAACGGGACACAGCCGGGCGCTCTGACTATTCCATGTCAGCAGTTGATCCCTCGCGTGTCAGCAGGCAGTTTACCGAGCAGGCGCTCAAACACATGGTCAAGATGGTATCCGATGTCAGCGGCTCGTTCCTCGAGATCGTCAACTACAACGTCGGCAACATGCAATATGTCTGTGCGGGCGACTTGCGCGGCCTGGATATCCTAGGGGGCGTCTTGGACATCGTCAAAGCTCACAACTTGGATGTAAGGCATCTCGAAGTAGAGGAGAACCATAATCTACTAGTCAAAACAATCGAGGAGGCAGACAGACGCTCAGGAGCCAAGCCTATGCCCCTCGAATTATCGCGCGGCAAGGCCACGGTGCCACTTCGGGGCATCGATGTCCCGTTTCACAGTTCGTATCTACGACCTGGAGTTCAATCGTTCCGCTCGTTCCTGCTCAAGAACCTCCAGGAGAAGAGCATCGATCCGGAACAGCTTGTCGGGAAATACATTCCTAACCTCACGGCCAGACCATTCCAGCTGACGAGGGATTATTTCGAGTACGTACACGAGATGACACAATCCCCTCGCATCGGTAGGGTTCTAGAAGGCTGGAACGAGTACGGGATGTCGCAATAGGTGTCAAATATGGTATATACTTCGGACGCCGGCGTTGTGGTGCATGTCTTTGTAATCTTACAGGCGCATTTGACTGGGGGCCATATTAGAATCATTATCTAATTCAAGAGATGTCCATGTTACTGTTGCTGATATAATTAGATCTCCACTCGTTGCCCTAAACCCCGTGGTTCTTGGTTCTCGCTTCTCGGAGCCCTAAACGAACTTACGACCAAGGACTTCCTGGACGTGCTCGTTGTTACCCTTATATGTGTGCATGAAACTACATCTGCATGCCATGCCGCGTGACTCGAGGCCGTGGATATCCTCGGGACCGTCGCGATGCCACGGTGGTGGTGCAAGTGTCAGGCTGCATGGTGGCCGCGGGCATATCATGATTTTGGTCTTGGAAGCTTGGCTTTGGGCCGTTTTTGGATCGATATTCACCTCATAGCTGAACCGGAGAATAAATCAGACAAAAGTACCCCACGGCGTACCAATTGGTCCTACACACTTTCCCCGTGTCTGTGCAACTAGAATGATAGTTGGATTATAGTGATGAAAAGCTGTACCACTCTGCCGAGAACGTAGAGGTAAATATGTACCTGCCTGGTAAGTATTAATTAGGAAAGTGGCTTTTCTAAAAATAAATAGGCCCTTGGATCTCTTTATTATTTACATGTATAGGCTGTTTAATTTTATATACTACCTACCTGACTAGCACTTCTATCCACGTTTTCCCTACAAATTGTGGCGTTTTATCCCGAGTTGCGGATCCTGAAATTGTTGATACCGTATAGCCCCGTCTCTCCTGCGCCAACGGGCCAGATTACCGTTTCCGGAAGATATGTGTTGCCATTTTTATGCTTATGTCAACCTCGCAGCATGCAAACAAAATTATCGTGTTCAAAATTGTACGGACCGAACCGTTACGGTTCCAACGGTGCTGCGTGGCTTTGCTGGCTAGCCCAATCCACGACGAGACACAGGGATAATGATTTTACCCGACGGGCCTGCACCGAAGTCGCGTTACCGGCGACCACAGAGAACGAAGCGTCGTACCGCAGCTAGACCGAGAACCCTCAGCCGTCTACAAGGGACCGCTGGTACGGGGATAATAGATGCGAGATGCCCATCCTTTGTGGAGCGGCGTGGGCCTAGATTTTATGCATAAGCGGGTGTAAGTCAAAAACCCAGAGGCTGACATACAGAGAGGCTACTTGGGGGTCTTCCAGACCCACCGCTCCCCCGGGAAGCTTCCTTATCTCATCAAGTCATTCGCATTCATGGGGCGGTCTTGAGCTGTAAAAAAGGACCGACCTAGCATGCCAATTGTTGCTTGCGTTCTAGACCAGCTTTCGACTTATCAGACTGCTGCAGAGCCCTCGTGGCTCGGGTATCTGCTGTGATCTTCCCCAGGGGCCACAAAGGTTCATTGAAACCTAGGTCAGACCAGAAGACGTTCGATTCTAACCTGTTCCCGTTTTGTCGTCTCGGCAGGTAGTCAGCGTTTCGTTGATTGGAATCTAGGATGCTCGCTTGAGATCCCAAGGGCTAGGCATATTAGGGGACTCCCGTTTATAAGATCCGTCATGTTCGGCTACCAATGGACTCCAGCCGGACAGACGGTTAAGAGCATTTAATATCTCAGAAGTATTTAATATCCGGTCTGGCGGGTAAGACTTCTTCTAGCAACTATCACGTGTGACGGATAAGCCTCTGCCACTATCTTCGCGCAGCCAACTATTAGGAACAGCATCTGTGTCGTAGATCTTCTACTACATCATCCACGGGGCACCTCGTACCTCTAGAAGTGACAATTCCTCTCTAACGACGTCAACATGATACGACAGAAGCATTCACATAGCTCGAAGAATAGGAAGACTCACAGCCACGAAGAGCTGGCGGATTATCATGGCTCAACATCCATGGCGGCGGCGGATTTTGCGGGATTTGTAGATCCCATCCTAGACGGTTCGGCAATTTTTGACGAATTGTCTCAGAAAAGGCAAGCTGACACTACAGGCTACACCTCAGGCCATCAGCTAACCTACGTATATCAGTCTCTTTTGGGTCGACGATACTGACACTACGCGGAATCGTATCAATGGAGACGAAGGGCCGATGACATCGATACAACACATATCAGGGAATCTAGCATCGGTCGATCCATATCCAAACGCTCTAGATAAGTTGAGTACCGGGCTGCCGGATTTTCTAGGAAACCCGAGCAGCGAGGCCCGGTCGATGGATCGGGGTGGAAAGAATCGCTGTTGGGAGCACGGGTGCAACGGACGTGAATTCTCATCCAAGAGCAACTTCGTGAGACACGTCAAGGAGAGATCGGGGGCCAGTACCAAGGGCGTATGCCCCCTATGCGGGGCGATATTCACCCGCAATTCTGCGCGAGATACACACCTTGCCAAGCAGAGCTGCAATAGGATCCGTCGATATTCCAACGGTCGACCGCGCCCCAGCCGGCTCGCTGTCTTGGGAAACCCCCGCCTAGCAGCTGCAGCTGTAGCCGCCACCCAAGATATCCAGTGGCAGACGGTCAACTGGGGCGCGGGAGCGATGGACGATCCATGCGCGGGTGGACTACCGAGTTGATAGGCTGCTATGCCTGACACTATGAAGCCTTTAAATCGCGGATACTGTAATTGGTAAGTAGATGGGAATTTATAAACACGAACAATTTCGGGTTTGGCTAGGAGAGCACGGGAAGTGGTTATACCCTTGTCATCGAAGATCCGGTATCGTCGTGGACCTTACGGTTGAGTACATACCTACGCTGGGAGGAGAACGAAGCGGCGCTACGTAGCAGCTACGGTAGCAGGCGGAGATCAGCGATCACATCAAGATAATCAGAATACTTCCATCGATCACTGCAACCGCACGCATATGCGATGTGGTGAAGATCGGTGCCCAATCCCTCAGAGAAGAAGGATATAGTGGGTGGGTGGTTCAATACTACGTCAGGGGGATGTACCTGGGGCCGTGTATACAGCCCAGAAAACCCTCCAAGGAAGGCGTTCCTTTATGAACGCTTTATTAAAGTAAAAAAGGGGTAAAAAATCAAGTTTGCTCACCCAAGTACGAATCGTATAGCAGAGTGATGTGACCCTTGCTCCCTATCACGTATATTATCCCTGGACCAATCATGCTGGCCCTACGTACTCCTGTGATCAGCGCACCCAGGGCCGTACGGCTAGAAACGCGTTAACAGGAGCTTATGTGACATGAAGGGACGCGTCTCAACTGCAGGAGGTCAGATTCCTGCCGCCCGGTGTGAAGAAGCTCCGTTGTCATAATGGATCACGATCAGTTACCGTAGGAAAGACTCGAGTATACGTAGTAAGAGGTAACGTCCCGGAGCGCTCCGGAGCTACGCTACGTGGGGTAACATGCTAGGCTGGCTTCTTACTTACCCAATTAGGAGATTGAATATATTTTACGCATTTTATGTAGCTTCAAGCATGCTCCACCATACTGCACCCATGCTTCTCCGCACCGAACTCTACATATTCAGTGTGCGCTGTGTAACAAGGGAATAACCTGAGATTCTTGCGTAGATGCAACGTCATTTGTCCACTGTCAGATTTGTCGTATGCGAGAAGTGACGTACGCACTCGTTACCTAAAGTAATATATTTGCAGGACAAATCCCATTCAAGCTTTTCCCAAAACCTACACCTCCTTCCATGCAGCCAAGCCTCTCACTCCGCAATAGTAAATACAGACAACCCACACACACTCGAGTAACAGCCAGTTAGTGAGCCATTGTGAGCACTGGGATCGACGAAATAGACGTTACCCATGACATGACTGCAAAGCACGCTAGAGCACCGAGCTGGCATTCGGGAGCCTTCGGGATATCTCACTCAACTCGCCGATGCATATACGGAAGATGAATAACACAGAGCTCCAGCCTTCTTAAGTCGGCGGCAGTCCAGCCCCCCAAGGGTTCACACGTTACTTGCGAACGAGACTCCGTATCCAACCATTCGATTCCTTGGCGCCAAGAGAATCGGCAACGGTTTCCACATTCAGCTGCTCCTCCAAGTGCCAAATACCTCGCAAGAAAAAGCTTGTTGGCGCTGCGCTTACTATTTGTTGGCATGCATGGAACTGAATCACAGTCCGGGACCCGGAGGGCAGCAACCGGAATCACGCGCCTGGCTCCGTGGGGCCTCCCAGCGTATGGATGGAACTCAACTGCCGAGACATCTCTGCGGAGGCTACATGGGCACCGTAAATGGTCCTCTCGGAAAGTTTGACAGCTTCAGGTTGGAGCACTGGTGAACCAACATCACGTAATCTAAGGAGCCGGCACGGCCCGAGCGTGCTACTTGTGTAAGGTGGTACACTGCAATACCATACTTGCTACTCCAACGAGTTCGATGCTAGTGTTTCGATATCCGAGGCGATGGGGCAAAGAGAGGAATTGCTACGCTACCTTGAGATCCCGCTCTACGTCAACCGGTCCTTCCGGGCGACGGAGAGGACGTACGAGGGACTTGAGGGCTAGAATCCAAGTTGCAGGTCAGCACGACTTGCATTGTTGGCCCACATCTCGCTATGCGCGGGCCAAGGACCGCGTTAGTCGCTCACGAACAAATACGCTTCCTGTCAGTGTGCTACGGTATTATCTGGTGACTTAGCCAAGACTATATGACACCTGTACGCAGAAGAAGTGTGTCTGGGTGTTAAGGTGGTGTGTGGATAGTGGATTGCAGGGCACAGCATTTTCAAGGATGACGCGATGAAGCCAAAAGCAAGGCCGATATCTGAAGGTGCGAATTGAGCCCGAAGATGACGCCGGCAATGCTTGGTCAATCTCGCGCTGCGGGCCTACACATCAGTAGATTGCCGGGAAAAGAAAATAGAGAGAATAATATCGTCGTGGTGGGCAACTTATACAAGCCGTGCCGCCGCCGCCTTACCGTTCTCTCGTCCGTAGTTAAGCCCAATGGCGAGAGTGTCGATCGCGTCGATCACGTCGCGACAGGCGAAGACAGGACCGGCGAGGATCGACGTCGCGGCCCCGTCTCACCGCGCCGTTAATATAAATATTCCGCTGGTAATCGCTTCCTAAGCGCAACTCCATCAGAAATCCGGTTTTGAAGCAGGAATGTCGCTCGCTACTTTATCCCTGAGGGCCCCTAGATTTCTGCCTAAACGCTCCTTATCTCCAGCTCACTTCCTCACGACCGCTCACGTCTTATCTCTAAGTATATTACTAGTATTTGGAATTTGTATTAAATATTCTGCTGATATTTGTTTTAAAGAGGTCGAGGGACACAGGTTCGCCAGATCTAGAAATGATAGACATCGTCTGCGAAAAGCAAGGCACCACACCACGTTTCGATCGACACGGGCGCCCCCCATTCGCCTAGACAAGCTGCGTCGAAGCCAATCAATCAAGCAATCAATCAAAGAAAACCCAGCTGCGAACCTCAATGGATCGTCGCGTCGGGGCGTCGTCCGGGCTAGCATCGTCCCAGAAAGCGCCGTGCGGGCACACCTTGGTTACGTCCGAGTCGAACGACGAGAAAACGAGCGCCTCGTCAAGATCGAGCTTGCTGACATAGTGGTACTTGTAACTGTTGGAGAAGACGTTTAGTGTCCATTTCTACACGTGCACGCACGAAACGGTGGCTTTTATACGTACCCCGGGTCATACTTCACGACGCTGTCGTGCTTCTTTTCACCTCGGATGGCTATTCTCGGGTCGTTTGTAGGGTATACGCGCGCCAGGTGCGTATCGTAGCCCCAGCCGTCTACGCCGTTGTGGTTGATGAAGCAGAGAGGCCACTTCAGGATGGGCTGGTCGATTGTGCGCCAGACGTTGACCTGGGCGTATCGCTTGCCCTGCTTGATCAGGTCTTCTGCGACATCGCCTAGGATCTCGCGCACGCCGTCTTCGCCGGTCACCGCGTCTCGGTCGACGTGGGCGACGGGAAGGGCGGCGTGCGAAAGCTTGTTGGCGGCGAATTCGCCCGCCTTCATGCTATTCTGACGGATGCGGAAGACGTAGGGGACTACGATGTCGGAGCCGGTGATCTGCTTGACTAGCTCCGCGACCTCCTTGAAGTAAACATCCTCGATGTATTTCTTTCCTGAAAATCGGAAGAGTTATATTAATGAAAATGGTCCCAGAGCGCTTGATACCGGAGGAAGCGAGTAAGTAGGTTACGTACCCTCAGGGTCGTTACCAGCCAAGAACTGCTCGGGAGTCAACGAGGACTTATGCTTGACGATCCCATATCCGTTATTCTCGTAATTTGGCTGGGGATTCAATGATCGGATGTCCTCGACCTCGATTTTGACTTCCAGGGGGTTGTGCACGTTTGTCTGGCCGCTCGCCCAGTCAATGAATCCATCCTCCTTACCGTCCTTGGTACCATTCCACATGCCCATCAGGCCGGTGGTAGTGGCAACGGCAGCAGCAGCCATTTTGACGTTTTAGGACTTTAAAATGAGAAAACAGTCTTATTACAACCAACAAAGCAGGATAGAGCACGAGCGTAATGTCAAACAAGAAGAGCTGGCAGTCACGTCGAAGCCATCATGAATTATATATAACCTCTCTGAAGCCTTCATCTTAACACGCGGAATCTAACAGTTATGAAACTGTTCTTCGCGCCGCGAAGGTCAGGCCATCAAAGGTGAGTCTTGGATTCGTGGATTTCAGGATCTGGGGATCTGTGGAACAGGGGATTGAGGGAATGCGGGATTCAGGGATCCCCAACGTTGAACCTTGGGGGACGTTGTACAGCCATTTTAGCGACAAGAACAACAAATCTGTCCAACAAAAAGTGCATCTTCTCATATAGTTCGCGAAATAAGCATTCCCATTGACTTCTGTTCTGGTATTCTATCGTGTGTTGAAGAATTCGTTTTCACCCTCTTCCCCTTACCCAGTTCCTGCAAAGCCGGCTCGTTCAGAAAGTCTCACCTTCGAGACCTAGCGAACAATGGAGAAGCACCACTTGCAAGTCACAGACTCCCGCACTGGAAAGTCTTATACGATCCCGATCGAGGGGGATTATGTCCGCGCCGCAGATATCGGCCGCATTGGCGCCCCCGAGAAAGGGGCGGACTTGGCTGCGCTCAGACTCGCTCGCCCACTAAGAATTATTGATAATGGTTTTCAGTATACCGCATGCATGGAATCCAGTATTACTAATATGTACGCCTTCCAAGCATGACCGATTGATGCGTTTCACTGTTTATCTCTGCTAATTCGCAGTTCTAACGAGCAGTGACGGTCTGCTCGGCACTATACGGTACCGCGAATTTCCTATCGAGAGCGTATTCCATCAATACGTCTACGAAGATGTCATGCATCTCATTATCTGGGGCAACATACCCACTCAACAGCAAAAGGACCAAGTTCGAGAGACCATGGCCAAAGCCATGGACCCGCCTCAGAGTGTGAAGGATGTAATATCATCGTTCCCGTACGCCTCCCCTCGTCAACGAATCAAAGTAGCTTGTTGTCTAACTGCCATTCTAGGCGAAATGCTGAGACCTTCCCTATGATCCTCGCCGGCATGAGCGCTTTCGCCGCCAATGACAGCGTGATCTGCAAGACGCGTCACCAGCAGAGTGCCATGTTCCATGGCCACCTCGAGGTCGCCGACGAAGCGCTCACGCGGACTATTGCATATCTCGCATCCACAATCTCGCTTATATACTGCCACAAAAACGAAAAGCAATGGAGCGCGCCGGAGCCAGACCGGTCGCTGCTGGGAAATTTGCTATTGATGATGGGAATAACGGACCCCCAGGTCGAGAAGTGCCTGGCCAAGCTCTGGATCCTGTACGCAGACCACGAGATGACCAACTCGACGGCCGCCGTGCTGCACGCCGGATCGACACTCATAGATCCGGTGTCGGCCGTCACGGCGGGCATCATCTGCGGGTACGGCCCCCTGCACGGCGGCGCCATCGACCTGGCCTACGAGGCGTTCCGGCAGATCGGCACGCCGGAGCGGGTTCCGCCCTTCATCGAGCGCATCAAGGCCAAGGGCGGCCGGCTATTCGGGTACGGCCACCGGGTGTACAAGACGCGGGACCCCCGCGTCGCCCTCATCGAGGAGCTGCTCGAGGAACACCAGGACGCCGTCGACGCCAACCCGCTGCTCAGGGTCGCCATGGCGATCGACAAGTACGCCAACCAGGACGCTTACTTCACCGAGCGGGGCCTGAAGGCGAACGCCGACCTCATGGGCTGCTTCCTCTACACGGCCATGTAAGTTGCAACCCGCTATCGTAGCAATGAGATGACGCGGCCCGTCGCAGCGGAGCTGCGCTGTTGTTTATATATATAGCGCTTCGCACTAACTTCCTAATTCAGGGGTTTCGACACGGACATGATCATCGCCATAACCATCCTCTCCCGGACTCCGGGCGCGCTGGCCCACTGGCGTGAAAGTCTGAGTAAGTTGATCCCTCCCCCACGCAACGCAACGACGTCCCCCACGTGTGAGGCTCGTTTCGCTGACCGGTCGCGTAGCACAACCTGTGAAGCTCTGGCGTCCGCAGCAGAAGTATGTGGCGCCGCTGGCGAACTAGGGAGATGAGCATGTGCGGATTCTGGTTGGGGTGGGCGGTTCTTGGCGCCATGGCATGTGCGATGTTGCATTGATGCGAACTGGGTCGTTACGAGACGGCCGAGGCTTAGGCGCTTTGTAGCTCACTGCTTCAAACTGCAATTCTAGTTGTAGTGGAATGTATATAAGGGTAGACATCTAATGACACGAAGCGACCGCATACTGCACGTACAGCAAGCTGCGTAGCTCCTAGGTTACGCCCTTGAGTGCAGATAATAGCAATGCGATTCTCAATTCGGCCCTGGCTTACAGTCGTCCCAACGTGCATCCGTCATAGTCTCTACACAAATTCATCAAGCTGAACGATGGAGATCGGCGCGAGGCTGTTGCTGATCGTGAGCGACATGAAGGGAAATCTCAAATCCCCATTCCCTTCTTCTACAGTTCCATCCGAGCATTCCGATGCACCGACCTTTCAACACCCGTAATTCCCATAGTTTTCAGCTCGTTCCCCTCGACGCATGTTTTTCGCATGCCACTCCATTGGCGCGCAAATTTTCGACAGCGCCAGCGAGTCTGAAAGCTTGGTTCAGAATCCAATAATTTCAGGGGCAGGGGTGAAGAAAAGGGCGGCGTGTGCCTTCTTAAGGCGTCCAACCAGACCTCATCGCCAATCTAAAGTCGAGATGTCATTGGAAGCGAGTTATTACCGATGCGACGGTGGCATATTTATGCTAAGTTATACCTTATCGCGCTGCAGTTGCGGGATTGCAGGATTCGGTATAAGATGTGACATCGTCCCGTTCAGCCGGCGTAGCGTTCGCGCGAAGAGATTTGGGTGGGGACCTACAGTAGGGGGCCCGGTATTCCACACCTAGGTGTGCCTTTTTATCCCGGGACCGCATGGTGGTATTGTGGGATTTACGAATCTATACTCAGGGGCGTAGGGCTAACAAGTACCCCCTTAGCTGGTCTCGGTCGCTGATCGTACGGTGGGCCGTTAGCAGGGTAGATCCGTATGCGGGCGGGTATCCGATTCAACACGAAACCTTGAATCGACGTCGTATTGCCGGCTCCCACTGCCCTTGGCCGAAATTGGGTATGCGTGGTACTGTCCATGCATATCTGACAAAGGCGCATACACGCGCCCCAACCCAACGACCGCCGAAGATGAGTGCCCACAGCGAAAAGCACTCTAACTTGATTACATCCATGCATGATCCTCTGCAGCTGTTCGAGCCGGGTTTTTTTTTTTTTTTTTTTTTTTTTTTTTTTTTTTTTTTTTTTTTTTTTTTTTTTTTTTGCGTCTAACCAGTGCTTCCAGTCCCCCATTCCCGCATTCCTGCAATCCAGGATTCCTCTACCCACGGTCTCGGTCCCCGCGATCTGAATTCCGTTCTGGCTCTAGAGGAAAAAGGGCCTCGCCACTCCTTGGATTTCGTGATGGCGGACAGGATCGGCCAGAATGCCGATCCTACCTTCCTCCTGCCTGGGAGATCGTCGAGGACTACTTACCCAGCCAAAGACCGCCAGATTATGTATATGATCCCGCACTATACTGAGGCGAGGGCGAGAGTGAGATTATCTGGAGCTTACCTGGACTTTGAGGCAGCTTCATGAGGTCATCCTAAGTAGCGGGCGCTAGTCCCGCTTGAGTTCGGAAAGATGTCGTGCGAGTAGTTCCGCGGGAGGTGGTACGGGAATGCCATAGGTAGCAGTGGCACAAAGATAAGGTCGGTCGATGAGCTGACTATGTATCTCCTTGAAGGATTTGTAAGGCTGGCCAGCAGGTACGTATTTGTAGGATAACACGTCAGGGTACGGTGGGTCTTCGTGATTTTTTTAATCCAGGATCACTGCTACGCTGTGAGTGGTTCTGAGCCTGCCGCCGACAGGCGTGTTGCTGTACCTGGCTGGTCCCCGATCCCTACCACGGCTGTAGGCTTAGGCCTAGACTGGTCGATTCTCGTCAGCGTGAGTTCTGGGCGTGGGCTCATAGATGCTAGCTGTCAAGCCCGTCGAGGCCTGGCAGAGGTGCCAAGAGATCCAGAGGCGAGAAGACGGAAAAGGACCTGCCCACGAGCCACAATCTAGGCTGGTGTCGATCTCCTCCGAAGGGCCGACAGGCTCTCTTCGGTACGAGACCTCAGCCCACGAAAGGAAAGAATACCGAACCCCGTCCTTCGCCTCAACGGCCTAATATCGCTATAGATTACACCATGACGTACTGAGTGAAAGGCAAGTCATATTCTTAAAAGATGTTGCACAGCGCGCCGCAGATTGTCTAAAAAGAGGGCCTCCGCGAGTGAGACAACAAGCTCTGATCGCCTGCTCAGCTCCCGATCTGAGTTTCACGTGAGTCTCGGGCCCGGACGACACTCAACCGGAAGACAACGAAACCATGGGAGAGAAGAAAGAAACTGTCGTGATTGAGAAGGATATTTCGGTGGTGGTGCCTATCGACTCATCAGAGGAGGAGAAGAGGGCTAGTGAGATTAGTGCCGAGACCATTGTCGTTGCCGTTGAGAGCGATGCGGAGCGCAAGGAGGCGCCGGACACTGCTCCGGTCGAAGTGGTGCCGCCGCGTTTCACGGTGTACAAGCCGTGGCAGAAGCGGTTGATCGTGTTGAGCGCCGCGTTTAGTGCTCTCTTCGCCTCCTGGACGGCTCAGATCTACTTGCCCGCGCTCAACATCGCCGCTGAAGATTTGCACGTCTCCATCACCCGCATCAACCTGACCGTAACCAGCTACATGATCCTGCAGGGAGTTACGCCCATCTTCATCGGAGGATTTGCTGACACCGCGGGGCGACGGCCGGCTTACCTCGCTTGTTTTGTTCTCTACATAGTTGCGAACGTCGGTCTCGCTAAGTCGGATAGCTATGGAAGCCTCCTGGGCCTCCGCTGCTTCCAATCGGCAACCATTTCAGCAACGCAAGCTCTGTGTCAGGGAGTCGTGGCAGATATCGCGACTAGCGCAGAGCGAGGCCAGTATACGGCTTTCATTGCCTTGCCGGTCACCCTGGGGCCGAGTCTCGGTCCAGTCATTGGCGGCGCTATCGCAGAGTACCTGGGCTGGCGGAGCATATTCTGGTTCCTGGCCGCATGCGCTCTAGTCAACCTCTTCATTCTCTTGCTTTTCTTCCCGGAAACATGCCGCAAGGTCGTAGGCGACGGTTCTATCCTCCCACGAAGACGCAACCAGACAGTGCTGCAGCTTATTTGGAATCGCCGGCAAAAGAAGATCGCATCTGATGGCGAGAGCAATACTCCACCCCCTACTGAGTCCGCCGAGCCTCCTCCCAAGATCAACTTCGCCTGGTCCAAGTTCGTCACATCCCTAGTCCTCCTCTGCGAAAAGGAGCTCAGTTTGCTCTTCATGTACGGCGGGTTCGTGTACGCTGGTGTCTATGCCGTCGCGACCGCCGTCCCAACCCTCTTTTCCGAGATCTACGGCTTCGACGGCCTTAAAGTCGGTCTAATCTACCTTCCCATGGCTATCGGTTCCATCTTCTCTGTCGCTCTGGTCGGGAAGGGCATGAACTGGAACTACAGACGACACGCGCGGAAGCTCGGGATAACGGTAGATCGGGATCGACAGATGGATCTTTCCAACTTCCCCATCGAACGGGCTAGGATCGAGGTCGCCATCCCTCCTCTTGTGCTCAGCATGGTCATCATCACGGCCTGGGGGTGGGCGCTGGAAAACAAGGTGTCGGTGGGTGTCGTGTGCGTGCTGGTCTTCCTGCTCGGCCTCGGCCTCGTGAGCACCACCTCCGTCTTCAGCGCCTTGATCGCCGACGTCCGACCGGGAAAGACCGGCGCCGCGAGCGCGGCCAACAACATCATCAAGTTCCTCCTCGGCGCCGCCATGGCGGCGGCCATAGATCCTCTTCTCAGGGCCGTGGGTCCGGGCAAGGCCTACTCCATCATCGCGCTGCTTTATGTCGTGTTTTCCCCAAGCTTATATTTTCTCGTGAAGAAGGGCATAAGGTGGCGGGAAGAGTTGAGAGAAAAGGAGGGCGAGAGCACGGGGTAAAATGGAAGTGTATACTCGCAATGGGCCCATGGGTATATAGTCAAGAGTTACTCGTTATTCGAATACAGATTCGTTTATGTCTTCATCGTACCACAATCATGCCATTTTGTTACCTGGTTAAGATGCTAGCCAATCTCTTTCGTGGCTAGAGCACCTCGCTACCGCTACCCGCCTCTCGTCTCCCGTCTCCTAGTGCATGGTGCATATTCAAGTTTACTCACGTAAAGAAAACCTGCAACCGGCCGGGGATGCTCCGTTGCCTTCGGTTCGTATAACCTCAAAGGCTGCGTCGACGATACTCCCGGGCGTCGACTCCACGCGTGGCTTGCATGTCGACATGCAGGCTTCTCAAATCAAGGCCGAGCGCCTGCTTCTGATTTGGCTCCCTTTTGAGCATACTGTAGGGCGACGGGAGGGGTCCGGAACTCGGCACGCCTTGAAGATTGTGCACGAGAATGGCTAGTGCCTACCTTACTCACCATCTTCGTCGTCGAATTAGTCTCAAAACCCTAGAGACTGCCCGCAGCCGCCAGGATCCCTCACGACTTTTGCCCTTAGGACAGGTCCCTGACGTCGCGGAACCGGCTCCGCGAGAGACTAGGGGTGTGCCCATGCGCCGGAATAGCCACAGGTCCAGAACACCTCAATCTTCGCGCCTCCAATATAACGAGCGTTAAAAAGGCAACTTTTAACGGCTTTTCTGCAGGATTCGACCGGCCGCCGACATAAGCCTGTTCAGCTCATGTTGTGTAATTGAGCCAGTCTGAGTGACTGAATCCATGTTCTATGTGGCTGTCTCTTGTTTGCATACTAGCCTAATAAATGTTGCCTAATACATGACATAGGAGCCCCCGGGACTGGAAGTTTTAGGATTTGAAGATGGCTTCTCGCATGACAGCGGACTCCACGACGGCAAAAAGGAAGTGGCGCGCAGCAACGCTGACTCCATTCGCCTGGAAGCTCGGTTCTCCTTAGCCCAACCATCCAACCCCTAAGCAGCCTGCCTTCTGAAGAAAGCATGGTAAAAATCTGATAAATGAAGTCAAGGCAACTACTTACCCCTATATTTACTGCGACTTACCTGTTCACCTTTCGACCGGTGAGTTTAAGTTTGGTTAAAAGACTCCTAGAACCTGATCATGATAGGGACAGCTATTCTGTCACCATCGTCTATCACCGGCGTGCGGTGGCACGGACCATCGCTCATATCGGCATTATAAGGGTTCCTACTGCTCGTCACTACCGCGCTCTTCGGATTAGTCACTCACTTTATCGCCGGCATTTTCGCGGACCGTTTCGTTGCGGTGGCCACCATAATCCCGCTTCACAAACGTGACATTTACAGCGGCTCTACCAACCCGACATTCGTCGTCACGAGCAGTGTCGTCGGGCCCACGATTGGCTGTGCCCTGCCTGAGAACGCTACATGGGGATGGCGCTTCTATATCAACTTACACAACAGCGGATTCGCCGCCCCTTTTCGTACTATTCTTCCGTATCCGTCCCGACACGAGCGAGGGATGAGCCCCTGGAGAATAGTTGAAGGGCCTTGACGGGGCTCGACTTCTTTCTCTTTGCCGTTGCCACGAGGCATCACGTACGCTTGGAATTCCTCTAATATCATGCGCCTTCTTATCCGATGCGGTGGTGCCTCTGCGCCTTTTGTCGCGTGGCAGCTCTACATGAAGCAGGACGTTCTATGGGACTCCTACCGCACGATGCTATTACCTCCTCGACATCATCTCCACAGGCTAGAACATCTTCACATCCATCGAATAAACGTATTTCAAAGGCGGCTAGGAGCTGATTTATCTACTATCGTATCACCTAAAGTCGCACAAGATATTATTTCTGCAGGCGGTACCAATCGTCACCCCATAATTGACCCTGCCGTGCTATCAACGGCGAGCTGAGAGGACGGACAGTTTGCTACGAAGTTGCTCGTAAGTTACCTAGGTAATCTACCTCGATACGCTTAGTCTCGCGTGGAGAAGGATAATGTGCTGATGGTGTATAAGTAGGTCTTACTCTTGGTTTATTAGACCAAATGGTATATTGCAGCAGACCATATAGTAAACTAACACGGCCTCCACTCAGATAGGTAGGCAATCACTATTTCGTATCCAATGACGACCAAACGACCAGCAGACCTATCCTAGATTAACCATTTACTTTCCCAGCAGCTCGGTCACGCCTCAAGCATCAGTATTCTCACCCCGAGCGATCGCCTCCTCATATTCCTGATGACTCTTGAACCGAGCCGGCCTCCCCGTCGCGTTTTCCAACCCGTGCTCCCTCATCAGGGACTCCCGAGCCTCCATGCACCGCTTCCACGCGGGGCGCGAGGTCATGCGCTCGTGCCAGGCCCGCACGTGGGGGAACCCGGCGAACTTGTCCTCGGGCCTGCAGAGGACGACGGCGTCGATGCGGTCGTTCCACGGCACCCAGGCCAGGTCCGCGTACGTCACCCTGTCCCCGACGAGCCACTGTCGCGTTGCGAGCCAGCCGTCTAGGACGCCGAGGACGCGCTTCAGCTGGTTGTTGTAGCGCTCTATGGCCGAGGGTATCTTCTCCTGGTGCAGGACGTTGAACCTGAGATGGTGGCACGCAGTGTCAGTCTTTCTATCCGTCGACTGCCGTGTAATGCGAGGTCAGGGGGCCAGGTAATAATAATTAGGGCTCACCATGCAGCCGTACCGAAATACGGTCCTTGACCACTCATCTGGAACTGAAGCCACTGGTTGAGCTGATGTCTCTCCTTGAGAGTGTCATACGAGAGTTTGTGGTCGGTGTCATATCTCTCAATGAGATACTGGATAATGGCACCCGACTCCCAGAGAGTAATGTCGGTATTCGGGTCATAGATGGCTTTACCGGGTTAGCCTCTCATCTTCAACAAGAGACAAGCGACAGATCGGAAATAAGCACACCAGGGACGCGACCATTTGGGTTGATGTCGGTGTAAGGAGGCTTCTGGACGTCCTCGAACTTGATCGCTGTGATCTCGTAAGGTATGCCGAGCTCCTCAAAAATAAAGATCACCTGCAACACTTAGTCAGACCAAGGCGTCTACGAACGAAA
Source organism: Hypoxylon sp. FL0543 (assembly GCA_022578575.1). Taxonomy (NCBI): domain Eukaryota; kingdom Fungi; phylum Ascomycota; class Sordariomycetes; order Xylariales; family Hypoxylaceae; genus Hypoxylon; species Hypoxylon sp. FL0543. The sequence goes on from MU394002.1 coordinate 541,526, forward strand.
AGAATTATTCTGATCAAAGACTTAACACTAACCTTCCAAGGATTCGGACCGGGCGCTTATTGCAGGACATGATTAGCAGCAGAACTTGGGGCTAGAGATGTGACGCAGGTCCTCCATATTTGACTTACGGATGAGCCAGATGCGGATAGGCTTCATGGTAGGCATTGATAGTGGCAAGAGGAAGAGCAATTGATGACTCTTGTGGTAGATGGGAAAAGACCTAGATGAGTATAAGTGGAAGATGAAAGCTGTAAGGGAGGCGGGGCGTACTTCGTATTAGGCACACAGATTACCTAGGTACCTACCTCATATACCTACCTAGGTACTCAGGTAGGTAAGGATAACTCATTGTAAGAGCAAACAGACCATCTCTCATTTTAGCTCGTTGTTGTGACATAGCTGTTAAAATGTATATTAGTAAGTGTTAAGATCTATATTTAGGCTCCGTATAAGCCCAATCCTGTATATGCCTACCTCGGCAGCGCATCTCCTCCTTACGTAGCCACCCTGCAAGACACTATGACAGTGATAAAAGTATCGGAGCTACCCATTCATCCAAGTTATTGAGTTGCTGTTATGCCTCTCAATATATGCTCTGGCTGTCATATCTACTCCGAATTCCAAAGTTGGACGTTCAAGCAGGCTGATTATTGTACTATCATGAGCACAACCTATGTTGGGAAGCTATAATCTTATATGTCACATCCCGGAAATATGGACCTAAGATAATATGTAAGCACTAAGATGGGCAGCCTTCCAACATCAATCATCGTTCCAATCCAGCCATCCGGTCTCAAGACTACAAGCGCACCCTCTGAAGACTTAATTCCATACCGCCGATATGCCGTTTTGTCGTCTCCGCCGATATAAGCACGCCCGAGGGGCTCATGCCCAAGGAACTCATACGGCGAAGGTGTACGTTCCGGGAGAATCGTGATGAATCTCAAGTAACCTACTCCCTCGTTAAACTGGTCTCATAAGATTCAGCTCGGAATAAATACCTTCAGCGATGAGTGATTGTAAGAATGGCGAATTCGACGTCTCTTCGTATATCATCTCCGGGATGGCAGGTTTTCGCTCTCTCGCGAAAACAAGCACGGTAAAAGCCGCAGTATTGGGTAATTCACGGATCAACCGGGTCGGCTCAAAGGTACCAGGGCGTAAGAGCGAAATATCTGGGCCTCTTACCCCTGGCCTAACTGGGGAGGGCTGCGAACTGCCGAATGAACCTTCCACATTCAGGGCGTTGTCTTTCCGAATCTCGTACGAGATGCCGAGCCCGCTAGTAAACGCGCTGGCCTCTTCCAATAAATGCCCTAAAACCACGTTGACGTCGTCTAGTTTGCCTTGCCATTTTTCAGGAAGGCGGTTCGTCATGAGAAGACTGATATCCTTGTCGTACTGTATGAGTCGCTTTACATTTGGGAGCCGTTCCGTTTCATATGTTTTTAGGAGATCTATGCTTGCTACTCCACGTAGTTTAAGACTCAGCTTCCAAGCAAGATTGACGGCGTCGTGTATACCGGTGTTCATTCCTTGGGCGGCGGCCGATGAGTGGGTATGGCAAGCATCTCCAGCTAGAAAGACACAGTCGTTGATGAAGAAGTTCTTCGCTATGCGCTGACCCACCGTGTAGATCGTCCACCAGTCGACGCGCTCGAATTCGATATGAAATGGCTTAACGGCAGCAACGGCCTCTTCAACCGCGGCGGCCTCATCGAACTCCGAATATGCATTGGCGCGATCGTCTGTGAACGCATATCCAATCCGCGTTGCGCCGCGATCCAGTGCAACCCAGAGCACGTTTCCGTGTGTTGGAGACTCAATCGAGCAATAAGAACGAGGCTTAGGCATGTCAGTTTTGACCTGACCGTCGATCCTCACCCATTTATCCTCAGTAGCGGAGCCCTCGAAAGGGATGTGGAATATGCGCCGGACAGACGAGTGGCCCCCATCGCAGCCTATCAGATATTTGCATCTTACTGTTTCGTATGTCTCGCTAGCATGGTCGAGAAGAATGGCCGTTACCTGCGAGACACTCTGATCAACTGACGCAGTCGTCAACTGGACTGGCGCCTCTACTCTCACTCCGTACTTCTTCATTCCATTCCGAAAGATCTCCTCTTGAAATTTCTGCCTTAACACAAGAGCAAAGTCAAATGCCGTATCTTTCATATGATTCATAAAACTCCAGCCGCGGCCGTAGACTTCTTGGCCGTTCGCATCATAGGCCACCGTGTCACGACAAGCAAAGCAACTCTGCAGGAGCTCATCCGCAAGGCCGAGCTGGTCGAGCATCTCGGCTGTCCGAGGGAAAAGTGTGATAGCGCGACCGTATGCATCCTGCGTTGACTTGGGGTGTTGCTCAACGATGCGGACGGAGACGCCGCCGAACTTGGCGAGCTGATACGCCATAAGAAGGCCCACGGGACCGGCCCCCACAATGAGCACATCGACATAACTTGCAATTTCTTGCATGGTTCCTCAATAATTGCCGCTGTGGTGAATTCTTGGGTTGAGAGTGAGAAGAAAACGTGGGGCGACGGTTCTTATGGAATTGGATTCGGTTGTCTATGCGAGTACCCAACTGGTAACTTGGGGGAGGATACCTACCTGCCTACCTAGGTAGCTTAGGTGACTTCCTTTCCCAATGCTGTGAACCTGATAGCACGGTGTTATGGATAAGCTCCCTCAATACAGACGTAACTAATAATGTGCGGCCGTTACAAGTCATTGTAAGGGAGGCGGTCTCCATAATCGACATTGCGATACGTACGCTGCAAATCTCGACTCAAGGTAGTTACTGAAGAATGGAGATAACAAGCTGGCCTTCTTGAGACTGCGACAGCATCATATCGCTAAAGCGAAATGTACGTGTTTTTGCGTACTGCATAATTATAGCTGACACATCATGGGCAGCTCCAGGGCGAATATGATAAATGACAGTAGGTAGGTACGTTCAGCTGCATGGCAATGCCAATGCATGCTGTGTAATGTGCAGATTTAAAGCCCACTGCATACCGGTGGGGAAAGGGAGGTCGATAATCTTTCCCACGTACTGGGCAACTGTGAATTCAACCTTGTATCAAGAAAGTTGCTACTGCGTATTCCTCGCCGCCTCTAAGCTGCGAATATTCTGTAGCCAAGTTGGATTAGAGAATCGTGATATGAGTTAAGTGGTCCTCCAACCAAGACCAGAAGTGGTCCAACAAGGAGAGAAAAGAACTCTCATAGAGCAGATTTTTAAAGCTTGGCTACTGTTCTTAGGAAGTTTCGGGTCGAAAAGAATCCCTGTTTCCTCGATACATGTACCTTAAATTAAACGATCATTCTTATATGCACTTATGAGAATGACCCAGGAGAAAGGAAGTGACATAACCAGACAACAAGGACTATGTGAACCTCGATTAGGCACATATATGGCTTAAATACTTCGTCGTGCCAAGGACGGACTTTATCAAGGAATAGGGGATGCTTTTCTAGGCAGCTGGGGTCCTCAAACACCCCGCACACGTCATCGTCCAATGGATCGGGCGGTGCTCAGCTTGCTTTTGCTGCATCTCTGACGCAGCTGTCCAGATCTGAGACGATATAAACGTTTTGCTTTTTCTAGAGGTCTTTAGCTCGCTCTCTATCAGGTTCATATATTTGCTTTTTCCAATCCTCCATCACCCCTCGTCACAATCAACCAAGCCACCTTACTAAACATCTACGTTCACAACACATCAACATGAGCTACGAAAGAGACCAAGGTAAGCCCAGCGGTCACTGCCCCGCGTTGGATCAGCAGCTAACCGCTCTCGATGCAACGGTAGATTTCGGCGGCAACAGTAAGCATCGTCCCAGCCCAGACACTCACGATAATGGACCCTAGCTACTGTACATATTTCCAAACCGAAGCATTTCCACTAAAGTGTAACTAACCAGTGACGCACGGCGGCGCCTATCCCGCAGGCGGAGGCTACCCCCGCGAAGACGACGACGACCTGCGCGGGGCCTCCGAACACGCGACTCGGCATGCGGGCAGCTCCGGCGACAGCGGCCTGTTCTCGAACCTGCTAGGCGCGCTCTCCCAGAAGAAGCAGTCGCTCGCGAACGAGGACGTGGACGAGGACGACGCCGTAAAGCAGCACAAGCGCTTCTTTGAGCGCGACGACGATGACGGCGAGGCCGACGACAAGAGCATGGGCTCGGCGGCCGCTATGCAGGCTCTGAAGATGTTCACCGGTGGGCAGAGCGGTAACACTGCTGTACGACACAACCCCGCTTTGGGCCAATCTCGCTAGGAGGTACCTAACTGGAGGCTAACCGTTATTCAGCAGAGCAGCAGCCAAAGTGCGTTTGTAGGTCTGGCCATGGCTGAAGCTAGCAAGGTAAGTTGCATTTCCCGTCTCCCGAGTTTTGGGACTTATTCTGAACCGTCATTTTCAGCTCTTCGACCAGAAGGCGTCTCAAGGCAAGGTGTCCAGCGACAGCAGCAAGGAGTCTGCCGTCATGAAGGCCGGCGAGATGGCCCTCAAGATGTACCTGAAGAGCCAGGGTGGGGGCGGGTCGCAATCCTCGGGGTCGAGCTTGCTCGGCCTTGCGTCCAAGTTCCTTTAGGGGGATGTAGTCTGCTAGCCTTTTCCGGACAGCTGTATTTTCTCAATTAAGCGACTGCCCAGTCGCACGAGCTTCGCGCGGGGGTCATCATGGCCTTGATTTATCTCTAGGCGATTAGGACTGAAGAAAATATGAAACAGTGACAGGACTTGACTATCTAAAAGTACAATATCATTGGCCTAGCATGTGAGACGCCGCAGCGAGACACAGCGTGACTGTGTAACTGTGCGATTCCCTCGCTATTATGAGTTCTACCGAGAATAAAACCTAGGCCGGCGAATGATTCGCCGTAAAGGGACATGTGTTATGTACCCAATCAATCAACCCAGCAAGTCCCGTATAGGCTAGAGAACCGGCTGTGCTCCGTATCGTCACTAATTTCCCCGCGTGCCACTTTTACTACCACTACTTCCGTTACGATACGGACGTTAGGCCGGGACATGGAAGACTGGGTATCCGGAGAAGAGACGCCGAAAAAGCATCTGGGGAAACCGCTATATTTAACAACACCCATGGATCATTACAAGACGGACGCGCATTTGCACCGGGCTGCTGAGATAGTTGTAAGGTAGGTGTTTCTTCCGGTAAGAGTAGTACCATTTGAGATTATCGGACTAGTAGGAAAGCAGGCGTATTACGAGCCCTAGGCATCACATTATCCAAACCAATAAGCCGAGAAGTAAAAAAAACTCCGCATTAGATTTCTTGTCCTTTCCTCACGTTTCCTCATAACATATCGTATACGTCTAAAAAAAATCAAAGCCAACCCGTTTTGTTGCCTGTGAGATAACCCCGTGAATGGCGTAGCCGAGCCGGACCGGATTCCCAGGTATCTCAAAAGAATGGAAAAAGCGTTCCTGCAGCAATAACAAGCTCGTGTTTTAGTCCCAACACCGTGCCCCCAATCCCGATAGGTCCCATACATGTAGTTTAAGTATGTCGACTAACCTCAGGAAGTACCCATACGCCGTAAACCCCAAGGTCTGTCTATATATCGACTCAACTGGCACAATAACAACTCGAAGTCTAGCGGTTCAAAGATGCTCCACAAGAGGCACAGATTGTGGGCCAGGACCGCCGTTCGTGTTGCCTCCACTGCTAGCATTCCTCTTCTTTTCCTTCTTAGCCCATCGGAGACCGCAGGCGTTGCAAAGGGTCTTGGGTCCTTGAGGGCCCTTCCTCCATTCGGGGGAATCAAGTGTCCCTGTATCTATGTGAGCATAATGATTACGGCAACTTATGCAATTTCTATACATACCACAGTCAGTACAGACGTATTCTTCTGCGACTTTGAGTTTCTTCTTTTTGTCCCCTGTTCTAGGGTCTCTGTCGATCGGTATCGCGATGCCAACGTCACCCTTGATTAGTGTAGGACTAGAATTGCCCGTTGTAATACCACGGCTCCGCTCTCCCTCGACGTATCTTAGACCTGTCAACATTTCGATTGTATCGGTGTGCGATGCGCCCTCGTATCTTGCCATTTTATCTCTAATCGAGTCTGGCCGGTTTCCTGCCGTCACTCCCTCAAGGTTCTCTCTCGTTAGTGCTTGGTTGAGCGGGTTCGGTCTCTCTGGAGGTGGCATAGCCTGCGAGTCCACACTTGGCTGGTTGAACACGGCAGGGCTTTGAGAGGTTGTCAACATCGTATCCTCTGACGCGGCAATATCCGATCGGCCCTCCTGGCTCGCAAGCCAGCTTTGAGACGCTTCCTCCTCCTCCTCTTCTTTTCGAAGCTCAGCAATCCGGCGTCTTAACCGCTCGTTCTCTATCTTGTGTTCTAAAAATGAGTCCAGCAGCGATGCATTCTTGGTCGGATACGGCCGCGACATCATAAATACTGCCTGGCAGAAGGGTGACTGGTTCTCCGGGTTTGGCGCAAATTTAGCTGCGGCTATGTGAGCGTGTCCAACAGATTCGAAAATGGCGTAACTGCCATCTTTCTTCTTCAGACGATAGAACATGCGCAGTGGGTTCCCAGTAGCTATGGATTCGTTCAAATCGGCTGTGAATGTCCCCACATCGTCGGGATGGATCAGGTCCTTGACAAATCGGTCGATGAGCTCGTCGGATCCATAGCCCGTCAAGGACGTAACACTTGGCGATGCGTATCTAATTCTCCCATGGGCGTCTAGGATCTGTAGGAAATCCTTGAGCTCCTCGACAACCTTCGCGGGCCAATTCCTCCTCTTGGTGAATTCGGTCAACGTGCTTCCTCCCTGTATAGTAGGCTGCGTAGGGGCAGCGAAACTTGGAGTCACCGCTGTGGGCGGCGGCGGAACTGGGCTGTCACCAGTATTCGGGACAAATTGTGCAGCATCATTTGGGACGAGCGCAGCTTGGGGATTTGCGGAGGCCGACACTGGTGGGAACGGCTGCGGCGGGCCACCTGTCATGTCGTTGAGGCCATCAAGACTCATAGTCATGCCATCAAACGTTGCGAACATGGAGTTATCATAGAGCGACATCATGTCATTCTGGCCGGCGGTTGTCATCTGACGTAGCTCATCATTAGTCCGATAATGGGACAAAATAAGAGACTAGTGGCATTTTTTATGTTGCGGGCGTCCGAGAGCATGCTGCCAGTACTCACCGGGTTTAATGTAGCCGGCGCAGTAAAGTCAAAGATGCTATTGTGATTTGGTGGTGGCTGTCCGTGGTCCATGATAGCGATGGTGGGTCGTGGCAGCTTGGACCTGAGCCGTAGTCAAATGCGACGTAGGGGTAGCTGGGAGTCGTGCTGGGGAACGAATAGCGCTCGGGGCTTTGCCGTGAGAGCATCTGGTCAATCGGACCCGATTAACAAGAAACTCGGTTTTATCAGAATGATTGAAGGATCGAATGATCGAACAAGAGAGCGAGAGAAGATGGGATCTCGCAAGCTTAACCTGGGGGAGGGGTTATGACGATGTGGTTGTTGATACGGGGAGCTTCAGCTTCAGATCATGGTGGGATGTAGGTAATATGAAGGATTGATAAAAGGGGGGCAAGGGCAAATCGAAGGGAAACGGGATGGGATTTCACTTTCTCGATTAACAAATGGATTGCCGTGTGACCGTGAAAAAGTACTTGTACTTGTTAGGAAAGGTGAATTCCCTCTTTCTGTTCGTGCATCCCCACTTGCAGCACGTTAGTACGTCAGAAGCCAAGACGATCAAGGAAGCAAAGCTCCTTTGCTGGATGATCAGCAATTAGGTAATACACGTATGCTTCTTGTTTATACAGTATATTATGTAATACATGCAGTACTTTCGTGCGCCTCTTGCTCATCGCACATCTCCAAGTCTCTTGTACACCAGCCAATTACCCGCGATTGGACATGCTTCTTATATGTGGCTTTGAACGAAACGCTGTAAGCTACAAGTACATACATGTAAATATAATAGCCCGGTTACTTCTTATATATAATACATATATGCATAAAGATGTGACTTCAAACTACGTGCATATTTTCTATGCAAATAAAGCCAAGCAAAGACACTCGCACCGTACCTACATGCACCGAAAGGGTGGTCCCAGCACAGCAGCTGCCTATATGCAAGTACCTAAGTCAACCTTGGAACTAAGTTTTGCTAGCTGCAGCCTGCAGGCGCGTTCCCCTCCAAAAGTTGCATCACGACGCGTTCATGTCTTGCACCCCACAGACGGAAGCAACTACCTTCCTCCAGCCCAGCTAATAAAAGCAGCTTTCATTAAAAAAAAAAAACCATCTGTTTCCCGTTTTATCTCAACTACGACTACGCGAACCACTTTCTACATTGATCTCATATTATGGGACCATTGTATTACAGCTCAGCGTTACCGTGACTCTAATCCGTCGCCATGTCCAAGATTGACAAGCTGTCCATCTTGGGCATTCGGTCCTTCAACCCTCTCAGCCGGCAGACTATCCAGTTCGAAACCCCTCTTACCCTGATCGTGGGATACAACGGTTCTGGTAAAACCACCATAATCGAGTGTCTGAAATATGCCACCACCGGCGAACTACCTCCCAACAGCAAGGGCGGCGCTTTCATCCACGATCCTCAACTATGCGGCGAACGAGAGGTTAGAGCACAAGTCATGCTCAAGTTCACGTTGCCCCCTGAGACGAACTATGTGGTTACCCGGAACATTCAGCTCACGATGAAGAGGACCACGAGAACCCAGAAGACCCTCGATAGCAGCGTATTAGTCGACTATGCGGGTGACAAGCAAACAAAATCGAACAAGCAAGTCGACATGGACAAATTTATTCCCGCGGCCCTCGGAGCCGCCCCAGCCATCCTCGATGCTGTCATATTTTGCCATCAAGACGAGTCATTGTGGCCCATGAGCGAACCTGCAGCCCTCAAGAAGCGGTTCGACGAAATCTTCGAGGCTATGAAGTACACCAAAGCCATCGACAACCTGAAGATGCTGAAAAAGAGACAAGGAGAGCAACTACAAAAGTTGAAGATACAGGAGGGCCAAGAAAAAATCAACAAGGAGAAGGCTGAGAAATGTTCGAGGCGTATGCTGGCGGTGGACAAAGAGATAAGAGCGCTACTTGACCAAATCAGCGCTGCAGAAGACGAGAAGAAAGTGGCCGACGAGAAGGCTCTCGAGATGCACCAGCAGGCAAATAGTTTTCTCGACATCGTCAACGACTTGAAAAGTAATAAGCGTGAACTTGGCTACCAACAGCAGAAGCTGGAGGAGACGAAGTCTAGAATGGATGAGATGAACGAATCTGAGGATTGGTTGAAGGATACTTTGGCACAATATGAAGAACGAGTTGCCGGATTTGAGCAGGAACTTGAAGAGAATATCAAGCAGTACGGCCAATATCAAAAGGACCTCTCGAAATCCCGCGAGGAGATGGATGGAAAATTGGCAGAACGGGGCATGCACCAATCTGATCAGGCAAAGTACGAGCGCCAGCTCGCCTCGCGTGTCGAGCATATCCATCATGCAGCCCAGTTACATAGTATTCGCGGCTTCGATGGAGACTTGGATGACCGGAAAGTCCAGGTATTTCAGGAGCGAATCCAGAAGCTTTTGGCAGATAAGAAGCGGGAACTCGAGACCCTGCAGTCAGAAAACGCCGAGGAGCTAGACAACAAGAGAGCTGCCGTTGCCGACTTGGAAAACCGGAAGAGTCGTCTTATGCAGAACCGTACATCTGCAAGGCAAGCCATTGCCCAGATAGAAAAGCGAATTGCGACCTTGCAGAAAAGCCTCAACTCCGTGGAGATCGACGAGGGCAGCAAGGCGCTACTTGAGTCTTCCTTTAAAGATGTAGAGGGGCGTCTTAGACAAGCAACCCAAGAATTGCGAAACGCCGACTACGATATGAAACTGCAGCAGGAAGAAGGCAAGCTGCAGCAGCTGGAGGCGGAGAATAGTAGACTTGGCCGCGAGCTCGTAGAGTCTACAAGACTCCTCTCTGACCGAGCTCAACTAGATGTTCGCAAGTCGGAGTTAGCAGAGAAGAAGCGGAAACTAGACACCCTTATCAGCACATGGAGCGACAAGATATCTAGTATGATTGGTAGTTCTTGGGAACCTTCAACTATCGATCGCGAGTACCAAAAGACATTGCACGTAAGAACCCAAGCCTACGAGGAGGCAGCCCGAAAGCGTGACGATACTGTGCAGCAACTCAAACAAGTGCAATTCACCGTTTCCAGCGCCCAAGCAAAGGCCAAACAACGCAATGAGGAGATAGAACGGTGCAAATCAGCGGTTGTCGGCGCGCTTAAAGCTGCGGGCGCATCCGAACCAACCGTGGACAAGTTACCTGAGGAGATCGAACGTCTCGAAGAGGGGATCCTCGCGTTAGAGAAAGATATTGCTCTTTTCGAGCACTTGGGTGTGTACTACCTGGATTGCCAGAAGACGCTAAACAAACAAAACCGATGCCATCTCTGCGAACGCACCTTTGCCGATACTAATGAGAAATCGCGTTTGGCGAAGAAAATCAGAGAAGCACTCGAAGACGCCAAAAGGGAGGATTTGCAAAAAGAATTGTCTGAGGACGAGGAAGCATTAGGGAATCTTCGGACAGTTCGGCCCCAAAGCGAAATATACGCCAGGCTCATGTCAGAAAAGGAGGAATCCGACAGAGAGATACGCGTAGGCAAAGAGAGAGAAGAAGATATGCTGCAGCGGGTTGAAGAAATGGATGAACTTGTCCGAGAAAGACAAGAAGAGAAGCAAGACCTTGAGTCTATGAACAAGATGGTCCTCAACATTTCTCAGATTCATAAAGAGATTGAAGAAGCTGAAGCGCAAGTTGAGAGAATCATGTCTCAGCAACAATCAAGCGGCGCTGTTCGAGGCACTCAAGATATTCATGAGCTGCAGGACAGATGCTCCGAGCAAATGAGAGTAGTGAAGAATAACATCTCTAAGCTATCCGGAGATAAGCAGCGAATGCGAGATCTGATCAACTCACTTGAGCTCGAGCGGAGTCGATTAAACAACAAGATCGGCGAGGCGGACCGGCAGCTTGAGAGAAAGAAGAGCTTCCAGGATCAAATCCAGGCTCAGAAGGATGAAATGACAAAGCAGAAAGAAGTCATCCAACAGGCAGATAAGGAACTGGAATCAATAGAACCCGAGATTTCAAAAGCTCAAGCTATTCGAGCCGACGCCCAGCAGAGGGCCCGTGCTAGAGAGAAGAAGGTTGCCGATGAGCGAGATGGACTTGCAGCGTCGGTCAACGAACTCAAATTGATTGATAACGACATCCAAGACTATTTAGATCGCGGCGGGCCATCACTCCTTGCTGCTACTGAGAGAGCGACACAGTCTCTCGATAAAGTCATCAAACGTATCGAAAAGGATATGAACGAATTGACGGCGCGCACCAACAAAATCAAGGAGGAGATCAGCAATAGCGAAGGGAGAAGAAAGAACATCATTGACAATCTCACATACCGTGCAACTCTTCGAGATATCGAGAAGCTCAAGCGAAATATTGAAGAGCTCGAGGCTCGCAACGCGAACGAGGATTATGAACGGCTTGACCGAGAAGCCAAGAATTGGGAAGCACGAAGCCACATGCTGAATGCGGAACTGGGTTCTCTGAAAGGGACCACGAAGTCGAAGGACGATGAACTGAAGCGATTGGAGGACGAGTGGGAAACCGACTACAAAAACGCAGCGAAGCAGTACCGTGAAGTACATATCAAAGTCGAGACGACCAAGGCCGCAATAGAGGACTTGGGTAAATACGGCACTGCGCTTAGCAATGCCATCATGCGGTATCATGCACTGAAGATGGAGGAGGTGAACCGAATCGCGGGCGAGCTGTGGCAGAGCACGTACCAGGGCACAGACATTGACACGATTCTGATTAAGTCGGACAGCGAGGCTACGGCAGGCCGCAGTTCGTACAACTACCGCGTGTGCATGGTGAAACAGGACACGGAAATGGATATGCGAGGAAGATGCTCAGCCGGCCAGAAGGTGCTGGCCAGTATTATCATCCGGCTGGCACTCGCCGAGTCTTTCGGCATCGGCTGTGGTCTCATCGCGCTCGACGAGCCTACGACTAACCTCGATCGCGACAATATTCGGTCCCTGGCTGAGAGCTTGCACGCCATCATTAATGCTCGCAAGGCCCAGGCCAACTTCCAGCTCATCGTGATCACGCACGACGAGGAGTTCTTAAGACACATGCGGTGCTCGGATTTCTGTGACTACTTTTACCGCGTTAAGCGCGATGACAGGCAGAACAGCGTTATCAAACGCGAGAGCATTACGACGGTCGTTTAAAGAGGGAAGGAAGCGAAAGAAGGTAGTTCCGTAGAGTGACTACTAAGGGTAGCTCGCGTCTAGTGATTTCGCACTTGACTTGAGTGGTACTGTCTAGATACTTGGCTGGTCACATAGCATGGCGTTCCGCATCTCTCAACTTACTCGGCTTTTGACGATTGTTTTCATGCTGGCGTTGTCGAGGTATGGGGGCCGAGGATATCGGAAAGGATGGGGACTGCATGTACTTTACACTGCTCTATGACTAGGCCCCTAAGTTTACAAGGAGCAAGCTTTGGTATTCGGCACAGACCTAATGGTACCTATGATAATTCCATGCGGATTTTACGTAACTATTCCTGGTGATATAACAGTCGTTGCATAAGCTCCGCCAATTGTTCAACATCATGGTGCAGCATTCATTCATAGGTCCCTATCAACTATCCTATCGCACAGAAAACAGCGCCATTCATCTCCTCCAAACGACCAGGTATCATACCACTCACTACACGTACATAAATCCCAAGGCTGGCGGGGAGCAATACACTTCCACCCCTTTAGCTAGCCTCGTTCCTCTCTTACCAGCAACGTAGGATTTCGTGATCTGAGAAGGCTTCCTACTTCATTCGCAACTGTAGTCCTCGCACTCATTGCTTCGTTTGCGTATTTCCGAGTAATGCATGTAATGAGGTAATAGCCGACGCCCACAATCCCCTTTGCTCACGGCTCCCTGAAGTCCTCGTATTTCTCCCAGAGGCCCGCGAATCGGTGGGGAAGCCTATCCTAGTCGGCACCGCCTCGTCCGCCTTCTCCATTATCGTCGGCGGACGTATCCATAGCCGTCCCTGCATCAGCGTCTGCCTCTGCTGCTTCCCCTGTCGTAGCCACCGCGGTCCCCGACTGCTCCTTAAGTTTCTTGGCACCGGCGGCCTCGAGCTCGTCCTCGGCCTCGCGCTTCGGCGTCGAGCCCCGCCGCTCGCGCTCCTCGGTGCTTTCGATAACGTCCATCTTGTCGCCCGCGCCGTCCGCCGGGGGCGAGTTCTTGGGCGGGCTCTTGCTGCTGCCTCGGCCGGACGTCGCCTTGCGACCGACGGCCGCCTCGACGTCGATGCCCTGCATCTCGACGCCGCCGGAGCTGCCGATCGAGGTGCTCCCGCTGCCGTGCTGCGGCCCCATGTCCTCGGGTCCGATCTCTTCGGGCCCGCGCGCGTGCGGCTTCTCCTCGTCGGCGCCGGTGACCGAGCCCAAGGGCGCATCGACGTCTACGGGAGGAGCGTTGCCGTTGGCGTCGCTGGCGTTCGCGATCTCTGCCGCGGACGGAGGGGACGCAGATTTCCTCTCGCTCTCGAGCGACGCCGCGCCGGGACAGTTTTGAGGGGACTCCGGCGTCGGGGAGGGAGAAGCGGAGGCGCGCCGGTGGGCTTGGGCGTGCGGGTTCGCGCTGTGCACGTGGTGGCTCGGCACGAGCTGGCTCACGGGCACGACGCCGGCACGCTGTTCCTGCCGCAGCAGCTCCCCCTGCGTCACGCCGACGCCCCGCGCGCCCATCGACGGGATGCCATTGACGCTCACGCTTACGGTCTCGATGCTGCCCATGCCGTTTGGACCATCAATTGTCTCGGTGCTTTCTGTTCGCACCTCTCCTTCCAACTCGCTCCCGCCCATCGTTGGCCCAGCTCCGCCGTTATTCTGGCCTGGACCCCCGCCGTTGGGACTGCGTTGCCCAGGTGTTCCAAGGGCAGACGAGGGTCCACCGATGCCGTGGTGGTTTGGTTGCAGCCAAGGGATGGGCGTGAGAAGCGCTCCTCCTAGCGCCTCGTCGCTGCCGGGAGTGGCCCATGGGGACGGCGCGGCGAGGGCGTCGGATATGCCATTAGAGAGGAGGGAGGAGGCTTTCACGTCTGGAACTGCCGGGGGCAGGGGGTAGATGTTGAGGCCGGATGTTACATGGACGACTCGGTCTAGAGCGTGGAGATAATTTGGTAGGGTGCGGTAGTGGTGCTTTGGCGCTATCACAAGCTCGGCTAATCTCTGTAGAGTGTGAGGTGGATATTTTGGGAATGTGGATGTCAAGGTCGACGTTATCTCGCTCAGCATGGAAGCGATTTGCGGCGGGAGAACACCCGGAGGAAGGGGAGTCGCTGAAGCGGAAGTAGGAGGAGGGGGAGGGTTCACTCGCGGCGCAATAGGGGTGTTCTCTTTGTTGGTATCTTGCGAAGAAACTGGGCTGGAGTGTTCTAAAGGTGACGACGGCAGCGGCGATAGAAAGTTCTCCGCGGGCTCTGAATCGGTCTGTGTCGTCGGTGGTATCGAAGATGGGATGATGGCCGGCGCCGGAGGGGGCAGGTTTGGTATAGGGAATTCATGACGCGCGATCTATTTGGTGATGTTAGCCCGAAGCCGACCAGGAAATTAGATTTAACTACAACTAACCCTTTCTATTCGCGCCACTATTCGCGGTAAGAGGGCTGGCCAAACGGAACTGTCCCAGAAGTCAGACACGGCGAGCGGAATTGGGTTAGATACGATTGGTATTCTTACAAATCGACGGTGCCACCATTCGCGACGGTTCGCAAGAGGTCATCCTCTTCGATTTGCATCATTTTGAGCCGTACGAAGCCTTGGGTCGATGAGTTATTGGCGTAAGTGGATTGTTCGTCGAGATGCCGCAATCGCGTGTTTCCGTGGAGCTCTTTTTGACGTAGTTGCGCTCAAGCGCGTTTGCCAGCGGTCCTGGGTCCCCACTAATTGATAAGCTTAACTGGGCATGTACCTTGCCTTGGTAGATTGTGGCGGTGCAGATTGCATTGCATGCCGTCTTTCTAAACGTAAAAATCCCATTCAATTGGATTACATAATACATTGTACCTACCGGGCAGCCTCGGTACTTTGATTATGTATGTACATATTTTTCAAACCTTGGGTACCGACGCTGCATGATACCTACATGTATCCAATTATCCAGTCCGTGAGCATCTTTTTGTGATGCAGCTCCCCAACGCCTGACCGTATTCCTACAAACCAAACTACTCCAAAATCAATGTCGGTGTATAGATATAAGCACCCGCTCAGGAGAGTGTCCATGGGCGCGCTCGCAAACGGCAAGTTGAAAGGCGCCTTCCAGAACATGTTTCCATATATCGAGTTTGTGAAGCCAAAAACAGAATTGCCTAACCAATGCGCCGGAAAGATGATAAAGGGAATACACCAACTCGAGGCTCCTGCCTCAGACAGTTACCAACTCTGGTTTCAAGTGCCTCTATGTATTTGATCTTGTTTCAGAGCTTGAGGCGCATTCCCCTCAATGTCCTCGAAGATACAAAACGAGCAAGAAATATTGCAGCTATATTGTGATTTTATAATGCTTATTCTCAAGTGAGCCCCAAGATAGATGTATGACATCGTAATGGAGCTTCAAGTTGGTAGCAGTTCCAATGGTCTAGAATTCAAGAACATAGACGTCGGCATGACGACCGAACGTTGAGTATCCAAGTGGCTGAGCATCCTTGGCAATCAAGCTCTGCCCTGCTTGTATGCCTCACATTTCCTGGATAATTCCGGAGGTGGGACTCTGGTGGGCTGAAAGACCCTTCACGTCTCAAATAGCCTACGCTATAAATTGTGACTTGTTACATAACGCCCTTAAGGGGCTCGAGAACTAGGATATGCTATGTATTAATCCCTTTGCGATTAGATGTGAAAATAAATTAAACCTCTAGCAACGGTTAAAGGGACAACGGCTTAAGTGAAAATAATTACCTGTAGTAGAGGTATTTCAGGCAGGTTCGCTTAACCATTGGAGATATGTATTTAGATAGCTAAGCTGTAGTGATGTGGGCGTTCGTCAAAGATGGAGACAAGTCAGCCGCAAATGCACTATCAAATGCGCTGTGGAACAAGGCGTGCTTAGGTATTGCATGTATTGAAGAATTGAAGAGTATCACAGGCTGTCGGTAATAAGAGCAGCCACTATACTCCGGGGGCGGCCTCTTATTTGACAAGATTCCCAGACATGCAGAACGTGCATTGCATACTCGTATTAAGGTCAGATAAGAGATGACGAACGCCAGATGTGGGCAGAATGTGTATGGTGCTTTGTTGTGGTGGCTGTACGCATGTACCTGAGCGAAGAAATGGAGCCCTTTGAGAAGTAGACCTTGCTAGCATCAGGCTAAATGATTAGCATGGACGCTAACAGACGTTACGGACAAGTCCTACCCAGGTGTTACCATCGTACCTTTCCCAGGTGCAAGGCAGATCCCCGTAATCACCCCAGCTCGCCCGTCAGCACTGCCCATCAAAAAAAGAAGGGAAGGGACCACTTTCTGACATTTGAACATTGAATGCATCCAGATGTCTCTTCATCCCGTTCCCCGTTCGCCGTTTCCCGTTTCTCGTTTCCCGTCTCCCGTCAGCAGACATCTGAACCTTACCTTATGTACCTTACACATGCATGCACAGGAGGGAAAAAATAAGTCAAACTCAATCTCTCATTCCCTTCAAACATTGAACAAAAATAACAGCGATATCCCCCATGCGGTCACCTTCTCGTTAGGTTAGGGACAGAAACAACTCCCCTCGCTTAATCCACTGATTGTTCCCCTTCGTTTCCTCCCTGCATCATTCCACTGCGCCAGAACTGTGACGGCGGCAAACGGAAAGTCGAGGAAACCCCCCAAAGGATTTGCTTCTTACACGCGGACGCCAATACGAGCGCCAGTACGTACAAAGGCAGTTAGTTGAGCGACCAATTCCAGCAGTCTAGGCCGCCATCCTCAACCGAATCCCACCCCCCTGCTTCACCCTCGTCACGGATCAAACCCATCGGCCTGTTTCAGCCAGCCCAGCACGTCCATACCTCTGTCGACCTGGTCAGCAACCGTCAATTCTCACTCTCGCCATCGACCATTCATCCTCTATTCCGCCGAACCACACCAAACGCATCGCAACGTTGTAGTATTTCAACGTTGACGATACATACCACATACCAGAATAATATTGGCGTCTGCGAAACACGACCCCGACTTCTTTGTTTCCTTCTGCATCATTCTCGCTGGACGCCAACCCTCGCACCCCGCCGACTCCCATTTCACATTGTCGCGGAGGAACAGTACAGATCGCAGAATAAAACAATTGGAGTTGCCGACCGTATCCTAACAACAACTTCCCCAATAGCGAATTCGATCATCTCCATCCACGCTCGTTTATTCGTCCGACTCCTCCTAAAGTGAGGAGTCCATTTGCCATCAATCTGGCGTTCAATCGAGAATCTCGATCATTCCTGGCAGGGGACTCGGCAGGTTTCCGGCAGATCCCCTCTAATCAATCTTTCCAATATCCTCCACAGCAAGAGTACGCGCAGTACCCGCCAGACCAGTATCCTCGCCCTCAGTACGAGAGCGGCATCAATAACATCATGGCATCCAAGAGTAATCGCGCCAGCAGTCTAGCGAAATCTACCGGCGAGATTTTTACTAGAAAATGGCCGCGTTTATTTTTCATCGTCGCCGCGTTGCAGGCCATCATTTGCATCGCCTTTGAATCGTAAGTCGACTCGATTTTGCGTCATTTCTGACCCCGACCTAACAGCTATGAAATCTAGATACACCTTCGCCCAGTTCCAGAATGGCCTGAAAGACATGACCGACGCAGACTGGGGCGAGCACAAAAATGATGGCGAAGCTCAACTCAAGACCATTCCTACCTTCCTCGGTCTACTCATGCTCGGCTTTATTTACGACATTGTCTTGGTGTGGGATGCGCTTCGCATGAAGAACACCATTCAGATTATTGGCCTCTGCATTGCGAATCTGGCCTTCCTCGTATACAGCGCCCTCCAGATCGACCAGATTCGCGAAGCCATTGCTATATTAATATCATTCAACGCATTCAACAACCTGAACATCTGGTCCGAGGTTCAGGGCGAACTCATCGCCATCCCATGCATTATATCACTGGTCAGCGTTATCCTGAGCTTCATCTCGTGGAAGCTCTACCAGGAGTTCGCTTGGGATATCCTTAAGCATATAGGTGCTGATTACAGAATGAAAAAGCGATTCCTGCACTACCAGGTTTGTCTACATGATCTCAGTACCGCTTGGGCGTGACTGACGTATTTGCCAGGTTTATATCGCCCTCTTGAAATTTGACTTCTTTTTCTTTGTCGGCTTTACGATTCAATTCCTAGTCGTGGTAGGAGGCAAGACGACCACCGAGTTCATATTGACGGCCATTGCCATCCCTGTCACCATTCTCATTCTTCTCTGTGCCGCATGGTTTACGAGGCGCGAGTGGAAATTCGGCATGGTTATCGTTATGATCCTCTATCTGGGTGGCCTGACCTACTTCATCTACAAGCTTGCCCGAATCTATGATCCATACGAAGGCCAATTTTACGCGCCTGTCCGAAAGTCGTTGACGGCATTTGCCGTACTTACCATCATACTCATCATCTTAACCATTATCAATGGTATGGTTTGCATGTTCAACTTCGGCGCTGGTCTCAAGCAGCACCTCCTTAGCCCTCGACAAGAGATCGACAAGGACCAAGCTAGCTATTCGATGCACGACGTCAAGCAGCCCCAGCTACCAAGCAGAATGACCATCGATTGAGACTTCTAGGAGGTGGCATATAAATGTACAAAGCGATACGATTCAACGACATTTCCTTTCGAGCATTTTCCACCACCCAGATATCCAACCGATCGCGGCCCCTATCGTAGTAAAATGAGAAGGAGGACGGTTTTGCGTGGACTTGATTTTTCTTTGTGGCGTTCAGCGATCGAATCTGGGTTTCAGCCTTCGGAGTTATAGGACCACGTTTCTGCTTTTCGATCCCGGCCGCCTGTGTTGCGTTTGATTTGGTCGATCTGGATATCCGCCGCCCAGCTGGAAGAGGCGAGGCTGGGCCAGTGAGTAGCGAGGTGCTAAGGAATACCCCCCAGTTCAATGTCTTGGGTCAACGGGTGCATGGTTCTAGGTTTCCCCAATAGAGATGATGGAAATCAGACTTTCGCAACGATGCGTTATGTACCTAGTTAGCTAGCAGAATAGAGACTGAGATTCTGCAACTTTTTTCCATGGATCTTCATCATGCCAGCACTATCTGATGCTCTCGCTTTTGCTCCTTTTCTGTTATGACTTTCTACTAACTCAAAAGGGGACCCTTGAAAGTCAAATAGGGGGGGCTGGCCAATGACCAGCTTGCTCGGTTCACAGCATTCGAATGCGTCAAGAGATGCCAACGCAGCGGTAAAGGGACGACATCTGGTGTGCAATTAAAGGGTTCATCTCACGTGGCCAAACCTTAAGTTAAGGTACAGAAGATGGAGGGAAGGTACGCGATAGTGGCAAGTGCGACGTACTGTTTGTTACCATGTATTTAAGCTCGCATCCCAGGCCGCGTCCTGATCTAAGAACCTTTCCTACTACAACTATTTTTCTGACTCGATCCTATCCGAGAATTCTTCACCTCAACCGCCCTCGACTAAGTTTCAACGGCGTTTTCGAAGGAGCCATTGGACGCTATCATCAGAGAGAGGCAGGATTTACCAATACACTTGCGACCTTACCAGCACCACTCGGCCAAAAGATGTCTCGCCTCGAATCCCTCGCCCCCGAGCTCCGGGACATGATCATAGATCAATGTCATCCCCAAGCGCTGGTGAACCTGATCACCGCATCGCCCATCTATCTACGAAACTTCAATGCCCGCCGGTCCTCCATCATTCAGCGACATGCTCAAGCCGCGCACGGCGCCGCGGAACGGGCCGAGGAACAAGCCGAGGAGGTCAACTCCGAGGTGATGGCAAGCCTCATAAAGACCATGATCGCAAAGAAAGTGAGTACAGTCAGGTGACGATGGTGAACTTATTTGCGTCTGTATGGCCTGCAGACTATATACCCACCTACCTAACCTACCTGCACTGAGCTGCACAACTTGGTACTTAGGACGGCTGTAGTGCAATTGCGAGCAGAGCTAACTTACGGCGTAACAAAGGACGTAATGTTTACCCCCGAGTGGACGTCGTGCTGGGATAGACTGCCCTTCCTGGCACGGGTGCTCGAACTCGACCAGCTGCCAGCGTCGAGCGCTAGGCAATGCAAATCATGCCCCGCGCGAGAGACAGACTCGGAACGCTGCAAAGTGTGTAACACTACTCTCCACTGGCCTGTCGTTCGCTAGAGACTTAGAGGGTGGTCTGGTGCGTAAGCTTTGGGCTGGCCATCATTACCCTTGGAAGAGAGAAGGCTGGGGAAAGGGGAAAGGGGAACGAGAAGGGTAGACACTTGAGCTCGAGGAAGGTTGTGAGATTCTTGGAGGGCGACTTGGACGTTTTGAGGAGGACGTGTGTCTGCCGCCGTTGGATACAACGAGGCGTAATCAGTTGAACGCGGTTCTTCACGTGCGTCGGAGGAATATGGCACAGGAGCCAGTACGCAATTAATGGGCGTGTGAGTGAGTGGCCGAAGTGTTAGTAGACCAAACCTATGCAAATACACGTCCACATCCATCCCAACTATGTCAGCGGAATCGTGTCTTTCCTTCTCTCCTTTGCAGATGACAGATGACACTTCATCGTATGGTACCGCGGCCCCTTTGACTATGCGGTGAGCAACCGACCGGAATCCATTTTGAAGGTCGCAGTAGTTGACGTACGTTTGGGGCGGGGAGAAGCAGATTCATCTCTTCAACACTTTCAAGAAAATATCCGTTTATGACAATAGGAGCAGAGAACTCTCCACACGACATAATGGTGTGTGAGGGAAGCTCGTGATTAATAGTAGTCAATATATCTTGTTAGCAGGGGGAGGAATACAAACGAGACACCCTATATAATTACCTAAGGTTGCGTAAAAATGTTACGAGCGTCTTGATTTTGCTGTATTTACTGTCATAATAATGGGGATGCATTCGAAATATCTTCCATCAACTAACAATGAGTGAAGCACGCTGTCTGAGTAGCTTCTCCTCGAGAAGTCACAGTCTCGAAGCTCGTCGTCTCCTCGACTGTCGAGATATAGTTCCACGGGAGAGCCCTAGGTCACGGTCATAGAAAGTCTCGAAGGGTGGCTCGTTTATATTCCATTTCCAATTCGACTATTTTTCCAAGCTCTCTTTAGCTTGTTTTCTTGCAATGCGACTCGCCGCTGATTGACAGTGTTGAAGGGACAGTAGTTATGCTGAGCTTGATAATAACAGGAAGACTGAGAGGATCCTCGTGGCCGTAATCGCGGACTTGATTTCTAGAGGATTTCTTTTTCTGGGAATACTCTGTGTTGCTGAGATTGTGAATGGGTGGTCTTACCAACTGGATTCTCTTTATCCTCGTCCATCATAATCAGGGGGATGACAGACGATACCCTATTCATCGAGGCTTTTTACCTCAAGTTTCACAATGATCAGGCAAATATGGTAATAGCGTACAACTTACAGCCTATTTTCTCATATGAACAGAGTGAAGCAGACTGACTCATCATCATGAAGACGCCATGGCTACTGAGATACGTCGAGTTTGCTGGTACTCGAGGCTATATATTTTCGATGAATAGGAATAGGTAGGTAGTGACTGTGAATTTGTTTCGTTCCAGTATTCCGCGTCACTACCCACGTTGAACGCATCCAATACTGACTCTTGTTTAGACTGATGAGTTGCAATGCTATGCCCTCTCATTCCATCATTCCCAACGAGACATGGCTCATATAAGTTACCTTCTAACTGGCACTTCCCCTTGTATTCCCTCTTCTTATCTTCTATTTAACAAGTTGCAATGAACGGAATCCAAGAACAGAGATTTATCTCATCAGACAACATCACTCTTCGGCGATAACTCGATTCTCTCACATACCACTGTTTTTCGACCAAGGCACCTGCAGCGGAACATTCTCCCAAAGTTCTTCGCTTGCCTCTAGAGAATGGCCACTTCCGAGAACCCGGCGTTCGGGAGGCCAAGCGTATCTGTTCAATTTGTCGACCCAGTCGTCTCGGCCCTATTAAACGAATGCTCTGGAGCTTTCCACTCCATTGGCGAGCTCGAGAGATCCGAAGTCCTGGCCCATCTTCAACTAGACTTCCAACATGTCTCCGCCGAAGTCGTTAGAGTCCAACCACTCTTAACAGGGGAAACTCTAGCCGAGTTCCTAAAGTTGATCGTCGACGAACTCGCATTGTTGTGGGAGCGCCTCGTATTATTCGAATCTAAGCTTGTAGAGCTTCTCTACATCTCAAGCGCCGCGCGTACTCGCCACACGAACGCAGGCACCACGGGGTCGCCGTCAGTCCATTATTCGCCAAACACCGAGGACGAGCGCGCGAAGGTCCGCCAGACACTAGAAGATCTTAAACGTGCTGTACAAGAGTACCGCAAAATCGCCGTCGAATGCTGGCCCCCCAAGCTGGAAGACTTCCTCGACGGCAGCGAAGGTAGCGGTATGGAGTATTGCTACGCAAGCTTCATGGGATGGGTCAAAACCAACCACCCGCTCATATCAAGCGAATCCAACACCGTCCTGGCGGCCGCAATGAGCAAGCACGTACACGACCTCATGAACCTCGGGGACGTCCTGCAGGAGGAGCCTCGTGCCCTCCTCTCCAGAGCAAATTTTCTAGATTCTAGGCCAGTGCTAGACGATGAGACCCACGACCACGAAGACGCGGGATCGCCCCTAGACGGGTTCTTCGTGTGCCCGGAAGACGAATGCCCAGAGCGCCACGTGATCTATCACGACCGGTCGCAATGGGAGCGCCACCTGCGCCGGGACCACGAGGAGGACTCGGAGTGCCTATGCGGACAGCGCTTCCCCTCAGGTGCCCAGTACGCCGAGCATCTGCGAACCGGACATCCGCACGTTTTCGACGAGTCCGATCTGCAAGACTTGACGAGAGAGAATAAAAAGCCCCGCCGCTGTAAGATGTGCTGGGACTTTACGGTCCGCTCTGGTGAGAGGTGGAGCCAGAGGATGCTGGATCATATGGCCTGTGATTTCAGAGAGCTGCATGCTCATTGCATAGAGAAGGCTCGGGCGTGGTCGGGATACTAGAGCATAAGGAGGACAGAAGGGATGTGCGAAGAATGTAAAGAGGCCTCTTATGAGATTGTCGTAGGGGTCCTTTTCGCCACGTAAGATCGCTGTTATTGCCTACCAGGTAGGTAGCATTTAATATCCATTTCAGCATATCAGTCTCGAAAATGATGCGTGAAGGAAGACTGGACAAGCAGTATCATGGACGCGAAGACAGATTTAATAATTAGGTATTCTAGGCAAGACGCAATTGAATGGCCACCAAGGTCAACGACGAAGGGACAAAAGTAGTAAAAGTACAAGCCCAAACCCCTTTCCTTTTACCTCTTTCCATTCCGTTACCTGTCTATTCAATCCTCTTCTTGCCTTCTTCCGCGTTGAGATAGCGCGCCGTGCTCAAGCCACGCTCGTGTCGAGCTACGAATGGACCCAGCAAGGCGTCCTTACGTACGTTACTGATGGCGTCTTGGTAGCCCTCAATGGCCCAGGGGCGCGGGTTGAGCTTGGGCCAGTTAACCTATACAAAACTGGTGAGTACTTGTTCCTGGTACACATGGACAGGGGGTTCGGACTGAAGGGAAAAGTGGAAAGGGGAAATAACTCACATAAAGCATTCCATTATTAATTATGAAGTTGAAGCACCAGCCGCCAACAAGCAGCCAGAACAAGACGAAGAGGCGAATAGTCCAGACGGTTGAGCCCGGAACACGCTTAGTGAAGAGGCCCACAAGAACAAAGAATATGCTGAAGGCCAGAATGTAGGGGATGCTCTGGATGAGGATCGGTCTGCGATCCGCAAAGATGAGCGACGAGCCGATGTTAGCGGCAGCGGGCTCGTAGGCGCCTAGGAAAAGATCGAAGGCGTCTTGTCGGGGGCCATCGCGAAAGTTGTTGAGGTAGTATCGCATCACAGCGACCTTACCGTCTCCAAACGTACCCGCCTTGGTGCGCTTGCCCAGACGGGTGAGATCCGTCTTCATGGCGCCGGTGCCTGCATACGAATTAGATACCGTATCCGCGTTGTCGGCCCACAAGTTGCGGAAGAGGAATTCGAATGCCGGGTCAACAGCGGCAAATGTCTCGCCTCGCTGGAGCAGGCCAAGGTCGACGAACATGCGGTCTAACGTCCATCGCGCTAGCATGCTCTGAACGACATTGGTGCGGTCGAGGGAATCCATGCAATTCGTTCGCACCACACTGGTCTGGTAGTTCCTAGCCTCGAGGCCACCGTTGGCAGGCATGTCCACACCGCGGAAATACTGTTGCTTGATCAGAGCGTCTTGAAGCTGCTCGACGAGCAACATGGCCCGATGCATCTGTAAGCCCTTAGTCTCATGGTGGAAGTCGAAGTAGACGTAGTGCAGACGATCGTATTCCTGTTTTGAGGAACTGGGCTCAATGACGTGGAACTTCTCATCAGTGATCGCGTCGGCCTTGACGTTCTCCGATGGTGATGAAACCAGCATCTGCACCATTTGCTCGTAGGCATCCTTTATTCGCTTTTCGCGACCGGTTTGATTGACCAAGTTTACCAGATAGTTATCTCCGTAGATACGGATCTGCTCGTCGAAATGCTTCTTGGCAGCCGAAAGAGCAGTTTCGATGCCCCGGACTTGAAGCTTGGGAGTATACTTGAGCGCGTTGATCTCAGCCCAGTATACCGGGACACTTCCTCGCGTCTGGACATAAGACAATACCTGTGTCTCTGCGCCTTCGGAACCGTACTTTCCACTTTGCATGTCACTGCTTCCGGCGAACCCACCCAGCCCTCGGCCTGTGTCGTTCAAGACGACGATCTGTTCAGTCTCGTTGTAGTTCGCAGCATGGCCTTCCTCATCGATACCTCTGGTGAAGTATCTAGTGCCAGCACGGTGCCTTGCCTTGCGGGTGATTAAGACGAGGGTCAGGGGTGTATTCCTTAACGTGGTTGGTCGGATCTCGAGCGTTCCCCATATAAGCGGCAGAATATAGGGGTCGACAGCGGGCTGCGAACCGGGCTGCGATCGGTTGCCCTGACGGCGGAAGTTGATGAGGTCAGACTGGACGTATCTATTCCAGAAGAAGCGGTCGTCGGCTCGCATCCAGAGCGGGCTGGAAAGATCCGCAGACGCCTGTCTCTGAAAGCTGTTCGTAAGATCGATTGAATACGAGAAGTACATGGGCCCTTTCATGATATAAGTCTTGAGCAGAGATAGGAACTGGTCCTCATCGGGGTCGCGGATCTGTCGCTCGCGCATAGGTAGGAAGTCGGTCGAGACGACCTTATAGACCATGTGTCCCTTGAGACGGCCCACAGGTTGGGACTTGGTGATGATGATGACATATTTGTCTGCGCCATGTAAGTACTAGCTGGGCGAGATTTAGGATCAGTCTGCTATATCCCTTACCAAGTCTCAATCTGATCAAGCCCAAGATACCGGCTATGCTAGAGACACGGGATACTCGTGTGGGCAAGTGAGCCGTCTCGCTCAGTCTGACGTCTCCCGTAGGACGGTCGACAATGAGGGCGGGCGCATTAGGGGATGAGGGCGAAGTGAAGGTATAGGAATCGGCGGCTACGTGGACGTTAATGTCCCGGTATGGGAGGGACATGATGGGCTAGCTGAACGAGGGCGACGACCAGCACGCATTCATAGTATATCTTTCTAGGTAAAAAGAGGAAAAAGGAGCGTGAGACGACGGCAGGAAGCACGTCGTTTTGGGTTGTCGAAGTGAACTGGGGGCGGGTTTATTGATTCCAAGAGGCCACAGATGTCGGTTCGTCGCCAACGAATTAACATGTGCATTTCCTAAAAAGGGATTTCGACAGCTGGACCGGTCGCAAACGCCGCCAAGATTCATGTCATTACCCAAGGAAAGCACGGTCCACGCACGGGCCAACCTGCAGCCTCGACAGCTGAAGTCATTATCCCTGCTCGGTGGGTCTTAATTATCAGTACGTATCTACTTCCCGTCGGAGAATCAAGTATCATTTGCTTTATCAAGTCACGTGTAAGATAGTTGATAAAGAACAGTTGTAGTGTATTGGTACGGTACGGTGAGTGGTTTCCACCGGCAACCCGAAGCCTGACGTGTTGCTCCACAGTTACTAACTTTGCTTAGCCACTCATCATTCGTTAGCGCCTATTCAACAAGCTTCCTTCAACCTTCGCACCCAGGGACCCAGACCCAGACATCCAGGCAGTAATCAATCATCAGACTTACCAAGCCTTGCTCTGACCACTTCTTGTTTATCCGAGGGGCTAATCCAGTATCCACGACTCTCTTCTCACTCCACGATCCTTTGCAATAGTCTTCGACGGCTACCACGTAGTCGATTCCAACTCCATCAGGGTTAACGGTAGTAATTCCTTTCTGATATTAAGACGATCCCGTCGAGTTTCAACCATCGCCCGCCACCTTCATCTGTCTCCCACCTCATCATTCCGACTTCCGCATCGGATTCGGCCTTTCTAGGATTCTCGGAGTTATTTGCAGGCCAAGGTTATCATGGCTTCTCGAGCAGGGCCCGCAGCTAGAGGCGGTATGACCGGCCGGTTTGCGCAGTTCAAGTTGGTGTTATTGGGTATGGGCAACCACCCAGGATCTAGTTCCAAGATCTTGTCATAACTATGTGCTAACTCGGATGTAGGAGAGTCTGCGGTCGGAAAGGTACCTGGTTCAGCAGCAAACCCGTCTCAACTCGTGTTTTGCTAACTTCCACGAATAGAGCTCCATAGTTCTGAGATTTGTTAAGGTGGGCAGCCACTAGCCATACACTCTCTATGCAGCTCTTTGACTTATACTCCTCCAGGATCAATTCGACTCATACCGGGAATCAACTATCGGCGCTGCTTTCTTAACGCAAACCATCTCCTTAGACGAAAACACCACGGTTAAGTTCGAGATCTGGGATACGGCTGGTCAGGAACGATACAAATCCCTTGCTCCTATGTACTACCGAAATGCGAACTGCGCCGTCGTTGTCTACGATATCACTCAATCCGTATGTCGCTTCAAAAACAAAGGAATGCTGCCTGTGGTGCTAACATGTTGGTATAGGCTTCTCTTGACAAGGCAAAAGCCTGGGTAAAGGAGTTGCAGCGACAGGCGAACGAGAACATTATCATTGCACTGGCAGGGAACAAGCTGGATTTAGTGAACGAGCAACCTGACAAGCGAGCGGTTTCGACTGCCGATGCCGAGGCGTACGCGAACGAGGCGGGCCTGTTGTTCTTTGAAACTTCAGCCAAGACCGCAGAGAACGTCCGAGAACTATTCACCGCGATTGCTAAGAAGCTGCCACTTGACCAGGTCAGCCCTCGACATACCAGACCAGGACAACGACCGGGAGGCGTGAGTTTGGCACCAGAAGGCGCAAACACGCAAGCAGGTGGCCCTTGCGCATGCTAGAGGCGTTTCCGTAATTTTCTGAGACTTCTATGGGCGTGGTCTAACGAAGAGCTGGGCGTCCCTCGTATAATGCTGCTTATTCTAGTATTGGGCTAGCTGCTCAATCTCATACCAATGTTTTCATGGCTTAGATGCGACGCCCGAGCAAGAAGACTGGGCCAGGTGTTGGTAGACTGCCAATCCGGTGATGCTACCACCTTGGCGGTACAACCCGCAAGAGAGACTGGACGTGTTTAGGAAGCATGAGGGCGGGCTGCGACATGATGCCTAGGTGTATATTTCCATTGGGAGTTTCTTGGCAGGATGGCATACGTTTTTTTTAATACCTGACTTTGTTTTTGTCGATTGAGTTCTCGCAGTACAGGCTCGGCCATTAGGTGCATCGCGGCCATGAGGCTCGGTGTAGGGAGGTGCGCGCGTGGCGTGGAACGAACTTGGACTGAGACTGGACGTTACAGAGACATACATCACGACGAGTAATGCAATAGAGAAATATTTCTTCAGTATAAGGAGTAACGTCCGTTCCATTCATACTTGACATTGTATACCTTTACGTACTTTATAGGACTAAGGAGGATCGGATCTCACATGAACATGATGGACTGAAGACTCCCACCTAACCTGATTAAAAGTCTAATCCTTATAGTCTACATCACTCTCTAATAATAATTACACCCATGTTCATAAATTAACATATTATAATAGTTATTAACGTTATGCGTTATATGCTATCCGCTACATTTTATTCAACGTGCTCAGTTGTCTTTCCAAATTCGTCCCGATGACATAATCGAACGTTGTTGATGGTGGAGGTACGTACTGCCAGGTCCCACTCCGCCGGAGGTGCGCTAAGCCGGGATTGCCCTTTGCCCAACGCAACGTGCAGCTTTTCAAAAAAGCTTCCCGAGGTTTTTACATTGTCATAATACACCTCATACGACAGAACTGGAACCACGACGTAGTAACGGTCACCGCGTTTCGAGGCCCGTTCGATGCTCTCATGTTGCGGACTTCGTTGCGATCTGTCAGGGCAGTAGGCAGCAGACCCGTTGCTGCTGCTGCTGCCCGTCAATGGCAGCCCGCGATCGCGAGATCAGCCGGTGCGGCTTCAAGAGTATGAAGCCACAACAATATCCATGAGCTCTACCTTGGGGGACTAAAGCTAACGCCAATTGCAACCAGAGATGCTTCGCCGATAACAAGAAACCTTCGATAAACGACTCTACACCTGCAAAGCTGCCCACATCCGAGACAACTACGGCTGCGTCAAGCGACCCTCCCGCGCTGAAGACAGAATCCA
Source organism: Hypoxylon sp. FL0543 (assembly GCA_022578575.1). Lineage (NCBI taxonomy): Eukaryota > Fungi > Ascomycota > Sordariomycetes > Xylariales > Hypoxylaceae > Hypoxylon > Hypoxylon sp. FL0543. The sequence continues at coordinate 570,562 of MU394002.1, forward strand.
AGGTTGCCTCTTCGACGATCGACTCCAAAGAGGTCCCTCCGACGCCGCCCCCGCCCCCGCCCGTATCGGAGCCTAAGCCTTCCCCGCCTCCAGCTGCCCCAGTCAGGAAGAAGAAGGGCTTCTTCCGCCGACTGCGTAACTATGTCTTAACTCTAGTGCTTCTAGGCGCTATCACCTTCGGTGGTGGTGTGTGGTATTCACGCATAAGTGACAACTTCCACGACTTCTTCACCGAATATGTGCCTTATGGCGAGCAAGCAGTGCTCTACTTCGAGGAGCTCGACTACAGGAAGCGATATCCCGGTGGTCTAACTATCGGAGGACGCCGGAGCCAGGACTCGGATGCCAAAGTGAAGATAGGCCCTCAGAGCGGCGCGTCTTGGCGAGTAGCAGACGCCGGCGAGCCTTCTGGCAGGCAATCCAGTGCGATGCGGGATATTGCAGCTAGCAAGAGTGCCGCCGCTGCTGAGAAGAAGGATTCTCCTCAAGTCGCCGCAGATAAGCCTGCCGCGAAGCCTGACGAACCAGCGAAGAGCGCCGTCGCGGAACCTGCTCCCTCTGAGCCATCTGTCGTTGTAGGAAGAGAAGCAGTTGAGTCGAAGGTAGTGAAGAAGGGCGATGCTGAGAAGGGCGATACTGGTTTTGTACCACCGGAAGTCAACGAGCCTTCTCGGTTCCCCCCTGCTGCCCCCATCGATCCACTTGCCGTCAATGATGCCGAGGAGCCCGTAGTCCAGGAACTAGTCAAGATGCTCAACGATATCATTACGGTTGTGAACGCTGACAACGCTGATGACCGCTTCTCATCTACCATTAGCAAAGCTAAGAGTGAGCTCAACAAGGTAGGCTCACAGATTCGCGAGATGAAGGCCCAGGTTGAGAGAGAAGCTGCCTCGCAAGTCGCATCCAAGGTCAAGGAATTCGAGGGCGCAGCTTACGAGCTGGTTCAACGTGTTGAGAAGGCATTGGATGCGCAGGAGAAACAATGGAGAGCAGAGTTCGAGGAAGAGATGAAGCGTATCCAAGCCGCCTATGACTCAAGAATTAAGACAGAGTTGGAGCGGGAAAAGCAAATCAACGAGCAGAAGCTCCAAAACCTGCTGCTGGAACAAGCCGTCGATCTAAAGAAGCAGTTCTTACGAGAGGTCAAGGACCGAGTTGAGGGAGAGCGAAACAGCAGACTTGGCAAGCTGGAGCAGTTGAGCAAAGCCGTTAAGGAGCTGGAGGAGCTTACGACGGGTTGGAACGACGTCGTCGACACGAACCTCAAGACGCAGCAGCTGCACGTCGCCGTGGAGGCCGTGCGCGCTAGCCTCCACGATGCGGATCACCCGCGTCCCTTCGTACGGGAGCTAGTTGCCCTCAAGGAGATTGCGACAGACGATCCCGTCGTCAACGCGGCCATTGGATCTATCAACCCGTCGGCGTACCAGCGCGGCATCGCAACGCCCTCGCAGCTCATCGACCGCTTCCGGCGCGTCGCGGCCGAGGTACGCAAGGCGAGCCTTCTACCCGAGGACGCGGGTGTGGCGTCTCATGCATCCAGCTGGGTGTTGAGCAAGGTGCTCTTCAAGAAGCACGGCCTCGCAGCTGGCGATGACGTCGAGAGCGTTTTGACGAGGACCCAGACCTACCTTGAAGAAGGCGATCTTGACGCTGCAGCCCGAGAGATGAACGGCTTGCAGGGCTGGGCTAAGACGCTGAGTCGTGATTGGTTGGCGGAGGTAAGGAAGGTTCTGGAGGTGCAGCAGGCGTTGGAGGTAAGCACTTCACTTGTGGTCTTCATTAGAGACTGTGATTTCTGGTTCATAGGATGCTAACGATAAACAGGTCATTGCTACCGAAGCTCGCCTGCAGAGCCTAAGGGTGGAGTAATACTGATTTCTCGAAACGTTCGAACCTAGCCCGAGGAAATAGAAGAGCTTCAATTTTTTTTTACTTGATCACCGCCCCTTGTACATTTGTGTCCTCTTACCCACAGACTTATCAACCTACTGCTTTTGGCCCCTGACTCTAGATAGAGAAAAGACGAAAGGAAAGAGGAGATAGGGATGATGATGAGAAGAAAAGGGAAGGGAAGGGAAGGAAGTGAGGCTAACATGATGAGCCTGTGTATAAGATAATAGCAAGCTACGTAAGAATAGACGGCGGATAAGCCTGCTTCTTGAACTGGACTGGTATTCGTGGTATGATATTGTATTGATTTCCTCAAGCGACATGACAAGGTCTGTAGGTTTCGTTAATAATGCTGATGAGTCTCCTTTTTCCTGACTCGAAACTCAATAGCTAAGAACTAGAGGATAAGTTATTCACCTTAAATCCTAGATTACGAAGCTGGGGAGATTTAAGTATTGAGGAGTCGCAGCGCAGCTGAGAATGGGTTCAGGGTTAGGGTTAGGGTTGCGTTCTGATTTCTACAGCACCCTGATAAGCCGATAAGGACGGCAATAATTCCACCAGCTGCCAACAGGCCGAGACGCAATTCACGTTCAACGGAGTATCTTACATGAGAGATAGCAGAGCAGGGAAAATATCTCAGAGCAAAGGGTTACTTACAGGAGCGGGTTGATGTATATCGCCCAATCATGAGGCGATAATTAAGGCGTCAATCCGATTACACCCCTAATGCCGGGATCGGCCTTATGGCTCCTTGCTTTACACCAGTTCGAGGTTTATCACATGCGACCCGAGTACTCAGAACTTCAGCAAACGTCTATATCGGAAATTCACCCCTAGGCTGTAAGGCCGCTACTTCCAGGAAATTCTCCACCATGTCGCGGACATACGAGGATGCCCTCCGGCGCCTCGATTCCATCCAGTCGAACCGAGCCGTCACCTCGCTCTTCTCTCCACCACCACCACCACCACCCCCTACCCTTACCCCTACCCCTGCTCCCTCTTCCTCATCCGCCAAATCCACAGCACAAGACCTGAACGCGCAAGCGATCCCAGAGATGCTCGCCTGGGCCCAGCGAGCCGGCATCACGCAAAGCGACCTCGCGCGGCTAAAATGCATCCACGTCGCCGGCACCAAGGGCAAGGGCTCGGTGTGCGCATTCCTAACGGCGATCCTGACGCAGCCGGACGCGGCGAGGATTGCAGGCAAAGTAGGCACGTACACGTCGCCGCACCTGATCTCGGTGCGCGAGCGCATCCAGCTGGACGGGCGCCCGATCAGCCGGGCGCTGTTCGCGCAATACTTCTTCGAAGTGTGGGACGCGCTCACAGCGGCGGCGCGGGCCGAGGCAGCAACCTCGCGCTCGCACCAGGGCGGAAGCGAGGGGCTGTCCGAGGAGGAGCTCGAGGGGCCGGCGACGAAGCCGTTCTACTTCCGGTTCCTGACGCTGGTGGCGCTGCGGGCGTTCGCGGGCGAGGGCGTGCGCAGCGCCGTCGTCGAGTGCGGCATCGGCGGCGAGCACGACTCGACCAACATCCTGCCGCCGGAGGCGGTGAGCGCCGCCGTGGTCTCGCAGCTGGGCGTCGACCACGTGGGGATGCTGGGGGACACGCTGCCGCGGATCGCGTGGCACAAGGCGGGGGTCATGAAGCGCGGGCGGAAGTGCTTCACGCGGAGGCTCGAGGCTGGCGACGACGCGGCGGAGGCCATGCGTGTTCTGCGGCGGCGGGCGCAGGAGAAAGGGGCGGTTCTGGTGGAGATTGAGGACGGGGAGGTTGAGGAGTGGGGTGGGGTCAGGGGAGCCGAGGAGGCCGGGAGCTTGGAGGGCGGGTTTCAGAAGTACAACCAAGCCTTGGCGCTCCGGGCCGCAAGCGAACACTTGAGGATTCTGACCGGGGAGCCGGATACGCGTCCAGAAGACGAGAAATTGGCTGATCTGGGGGAACGCTTCGCCGATGGTTTACGCGCGGCTAGACTCAGGGGCCGCTGCGAGACGCGGGAAGACGGCGACTTCACGTGGCTCGTCGACGGGGCGCACACCGCGGAGAGCCTGGAAGAAGTCGCGAAGTGGTTCGCGGGGAAGCGCGAGGCGTTACCCGATGCGAAGCTGGTCCTGCTGTTCAACCAGCAAGAGCGCGACGTGGCGAAGCTACTAGGCGCCTTGCTCGAAGGGATCAGGAATGCGTCGGAAGCTCCGAAGGAGGCCGGCATCGGCATCTTCGACTACGCCGTTTTCACGCGGAACGATCTACGCCGCAGAACGCCGGACGAGCCGGAGCGGGATCTTAGCGTTCAGCGTGCGGCCGCCGACGCCATGCACAGGTTATGCCCTCATACGCGAACTGCGGTCGTGGATAACGTGGCCGACGCCGTGGAGAAGGTGAAGGCGGAGCAACATAACGGCGGCGGCAAAGTCGCGGTTTTGGCTACGGGGAGCTTGCATCTCGTGGGTGCCCTGCTTAGGACGCTGGAGCCGGGGGCGGAGCTGTGACGGATACATCTACGTGGGTGGCGGGCATGGCGTGGGTTTAGACGAGTTCGGAAGTGATCATATGAATCACGATGGATTGGTAGGGCTGGCGTTCGGAAAATTCTAACATTTAGACCTAGGTCACAAGACCCTGATCGCCTTGGGTATAGCTGTACTTTCAACAATAAGCCCTGAATATTAACATCGTATGCTACCGTGGCTCCGAATGTTGGACAGTTCTAGACAAGTTTTCATGGATATTATTCACTGAGCTTACGGGGGAAAACATATGTGTATTGTACGGGTTGAGCCGCCGTAGATCCTAGCCTATTGACCTTTCTATGGGTATTTACCTGTCGTTGAATCCAGAGCCGTTCCTGTCTAGCCTAGAAGAGATCTCATATAGAAAAATCGAACCGTCGCCGGTCTAGTTATAGGGCATCTGCGCCCTCTAATATACCTAAAGCCCCGCCTACTAGGTGCAAGCTGCCCGTGATGAAGGCTTGGACTGTTTCCCCTTCGCCAGAGCACGTCTTGCTGAGATCCCTGACGTGGTTGATCGCGTCTTCGATTGTCGGCACGACTGTTACCTTGGCTGCCGGATCTAGCGAGGACCATTTATCCGCGAATGCACGCTGCGCGGTGAGTGCTTTGATGGCCTCGGGATCGTGCTGGTGGTTCACAAAGTCCCGCTTGTAGCCCGTGGCGGCGTATGTCACGTTCGTGCAGAAGACGACGTGATCGAATGACCCTTGGCCTTGAGCCTTAAGAGTAGATATCATCCCCTTTAGAAAGTGAACGGCTTCGTCTCTTCCTTGTTGGTTAAATATCAAGGCTTTCGGACCTTTCCTCTTCGCACATTCCCCTGCAAACCATCTCGTCGCCATTTTCAGGCTGTCGACGGTATGCGCCCCGTCAACGTGCCAGATTATGGGGCCCTCGACCTTGACTTCGCAGCGTCCTCTCCACACGACCTGTTCAAGACCGTCCACAAACTCCTTACTTAGTCTTGTCGGGTCGGGTGTGAAATTTGGGTCGATTTTCTTCAATGCGGTCTCTGCCAGTGCTATTCCTAGGCTAGCGTTCTTCTTCTGAAATAACGCATTCGGTCGAACGTTGACGCCCTCCAGTCTGGGATCAACGTCGAGAACCTTCAGTGAAACGCCCTTTTCCTTAGCCCTGTCCTGAAGTACCTTGGCAGCCTCGGGCGTTTGCTCAACGGTGAAAGCGGCGCTGCCAGTCTTCATTATGCCCGCTTTGTGCCAAGCAATCTTTTCTATCGTGTCTCCGAGGGCGAAGACGTGGTCTATGCCAAGAGTGCTGATACCGCTTGCCAAAGGGTGTTCCACGATATTTGTAGCGTCGAACTCGCCACCAATGCCAGTTTCGTACACAGCAACATCGATGCCCTCCTGGAGGAATAGGTGATAGCTCAACAGGGTTAAGTAGCGGGAATAGACTGGCCTCGGAGGCATGGGGATGTCGAGTCGCTGATCTATAACTTTGGGACCTTCGCTTTCTTCGGCCTGACCAAGCTTATCCCATACTTCGAAGAAGTAGCGCGCGAATATATCCTCGCTGACCGGGTCGCCATTGATCCTAATCCGTTCTCGCACCGCGATCAAGTGTGGACTGGTAAATAACCCAATCTTGCGAGGCACACCGTGTGACTTTTGGTATTGCGAGAGGATAGACGCGGCGAATGCGCACGTACTTCCCTTGCCCTTCGTTCCCGCGACGTGCAGGATGTTCAGCCGATCGAGGTCGGACGGCTTGTAACCGATGCGCTGCAGGTAGACCCGCATTTCAGCGATGGAGGCGGCATCGGGGCGTATGCCGGCCTTGCGGCGGGCTTCGACTATGGCGTACGGCGTCTGGAGGGAGTTGAGAGCGTCAATGGCATCCTGAGGGAATATCTTGTCAGCACTGTTACAAAGTGAGAGATCTTAGAGGTATCATGTACATTGTACGTTCTGCCGCTTTGCGAAGCCATTGTGCGCCAGGAGAGGGAGTGCGGGGTCCTTATTGTATGCAGAGAGTGAGAGCAGAGGCTGACTCGTCGGAATACATGATGCATTCCCGGAGACCTAGGTCATCACTTCGAACTTTCTCCGTGAACCCGTATCCGGCGAAACAGAGACGGCGAAAATAAAAAAGAGGATCGGCAGCGATATCGCCGGCGAGCTTTCCCCAAGTGCACCCCGCCTTCCCCAATTTTCAGCTGACTGGCAGCTGCTCCAGCAAAGTAGTATAGCGCTTTCCCCTTTCTTGAAGTCGTTTCCGTTCTTTCCCTAAAACCACATTACCTATGTCCCTGTGAAACCTTAGGAGTCATAGATGTAGGTAACTTAATTTAATTACAATTACATGATATATTTACTAAGTTTCGAAGAGACAAGGAGGAGCTTGTAAGCTTTAACTCCACTGCCTCCTGCTCATAAACACAAAGGGCATGTTCATCCAAGTATCATCTTTTTGATACTGCACGTGCGTAATCAGTAAGGTCCAAGTTAGATAGAATGCTAAGATATAGTAACTTAACAGGGACTTTATCGCTTGTAGCGCTGAAAAAGGACTCTGAGGATGACTCGACGTCTATGTCTAACTGTCTAATTCTCTTGATTTTCTTGCCAGTGCCAGCTCAAACGCTAGAAGGTACGCTCCTGGTAAAAATAATAACGCAGTTGCCATGGAAAGAAAAGTTTGCTTCTCTATAATGAAAGGGTTGTGAACAAAGTTTAAGTGATTCGATACCTATTAGGTGTGCTTTAAACTTGCTCCTTTGCAGCTTCTAAGGTACATGGAGGCAGCTGCTTTAGCATAATTATATGAAATGACGCATGTAACAGTCATTTGGATTTTCTCCGGCATATAGAGTTTGACAAATGTTCCAGTTTATCAAAAAGGAGATTCTATAGTTCAACTTCGAAAGTGCTCTGTTCTTTACGCAGAGACGATCCTTCTGCGACGGCTCTTCCTAGAAACCATCATGAGCAAGTGGACAAATCTCAGAGTGTAGCCAATTCCAGACAGGATCTCTGATTTCTTTCCCGTCTATATCCTATCCACCCCCTTTCCCTCGACTGACACCAACACCTACCTAGGTATATACCTTCATTTGCTGGAGACGTAGGAAATATTCTGCCTTCTGCCCCAGAAATCATATCTAGATTATTAAATCACGTCTGAATAGGATTTTTGTTCCAACTGGAGGACTTTTCGACGAGACCACCTGGCTAACAAGCTGCTCCCATAAGATATTCTTCTCACTCAGCACCCGACTAATATTGCCTGATAGCCTGCTCCAGGCTTCCTCGCGACCAACGGTGAAGCCAGCACTTCTCATGCTTGGCTTGGGCCTCTAACCTGGATACTAAATGCAAGACCAAGCCCCTATTTTGGGTCATGGCCAACCACAAGTTCAAGACTGGCCATCGATAATAACCGCCCAACATACTCTCGTCCCCACCATACAGGTACAAGTAAGTGGACGTTGTCCATAGAGAGGGCTGTCTTATTGAAGCAAGTTCATTCGATCGTCAGCATTACGTATTTCTGCATCCTCCAAGTACGAGATCCTAGTCCCCCAATCATCGGATCAAATGTTGATTCGGGACCTGACGTCTGAACAGGCTTCACATACAAGACCAAGACTTACCTCAAGATGTTCATGACGTTGCCGGAGTTAGAATATGAGGGGGACATTTGCGGAGATACTGGATGTACTAGGACTCTTGCAGACAAAGCATATTTCAGAAGCATTATCCTTCCGTCGAGATTCCCAAACGAGCTTTTCCCGTGTTCATCGAAGATATCGCAGAGAACCAAGTCGCCGGCATCCCAAGTCTCAATTTCCCTCAGTTCTTGAAGGATCTCGAGCATTCCATTAGATAGGACATCATCTTCGAACCAGCCCTCCGGACTGCCGGAGATTCCATCGGCGGCGTTTAGGTACGTTGTAAGGTTCTTCTAGGCTACGAACCATACTGAAGCAATGAACCTAGATCACTTGATTGCTGGTGCTGCAACGCGGCCGACCTAGCAGGAGGCTAGAAGCAACGTTATTCCGCAAGGAACCATGAACCTAGCTAAGGGGAGGAGCCCTCCGTACATATGGGCAAGGCAGTCTTTGTCTTGCTGTCTCAGGTCCCGTAGGGATAAATCCTGGCACGTTTGTGGGCCCGGGTGCTTACTGTTGCGCGTTGTTTTTGTTTGATGTGGGTTTTGCGGTTGATATTGATGTGGTGAATGGGGTTCGGGCGTGGACGTGGTTTGACCGGAGAGAAAGGTGAAGGACTGGCAATGGATCTGGATACGGAGACCACGAGCTGCAAGATAAGTCACTGGGAACGGTAAAGGTACAGCAAAACGTGGGCTGAGTTGCACTGGCGACAAGCCGTTTACGCGGTTTTGCCCAACATAGGCCGCTTTTACTTCGTGGAAAACGGGAGATGCCACAAATCTCTCGACTTGACCCACCGCTCCAGCAGTACTATTCATAGCATTGGAGCCAGCTCCAGTTTAACTGAAGGCTTACGCAGTTCTTCTTACAATATCATTCATCACGTGGATACTGAGAAGGAAAGACAAAGGATAGTCATCTGTATGTTCACCGCGGTCCTCGGTAGATAGGTTTAAGTCTCATTGCGTAACATGGTTATTTCTTCCCTCCCAGTAACGTTGGCATCGTGGCACTCGATATGCCCATCACCTTACTTCTACTATGTCCACATACTTCCCATAGAGATTCAAGCGTCACAGGAATCAAGCTGGGAGCAGGTCTGAATGCCGTAATAACTCACAATATAGATGACCATTAACAGTCGCGCCTTCACAGAAGCAATGAGATGGCGCCGAATAGAAGGGGTCGCAAAGTTCAAATAATTTGTATGTGAAAATGGCGGCTGGTCTGACGAGATCAGAATAGAAACTCAAATCAGTTGAATGCTATATAGGTTGAGCAATGATTGCTTCAGGTATAGTGTAGGGTCGATAGGCAGGAGTGTGTATCTGAGCAGGGCTAGTTCTAATAGCTAGTTAGATATGTAAGTCGACATTTGAAATCTCGTATTTTTGAGCATATCATATGGCGATTCGATAACTTATATTTTACCGAGACTTAGTCTGTGATAGAGGCTTCGTCGTAAGGTTGCTTCTTCAAGCGTATGTCCTTGGCTCGCGAGGCGGTCAAATGGGATCGAGTGCCATCAAACGGGTGGTTGCGAACTCCCAATTATCCGTGGGAAAATCCGTTACTAGTTCTAGAATGTACGGTTTCGAGCTTGGTACGATTCCGCTGGGTGACTTGACACCGCCCGCTTGTGAGCTTGGTGAAGTCGGTTTTACAACTGAGCACAGCGTCACCGTTGAGATTAACATAGATTAGATGTGTACATGTACACGTGCTCTAACAGAAAAGGCACGTATGGAAATGACTCCTTATTAGGGAACTGGTCATTGCCATGCCAGATCGGTTCGAGCCATGCAGTAGTCTCAGCTACGGACCAACAGCCGAGGCGACGAAGTGCTCGTCCCCCGGATCACGCCTGTCGCTTCTCAATGGCGTTCATAATGCTGTCCCAGACCCACGGCGCGCGCGACGTCACCGTGTTGGACTGGGCGTTGAACTCGCCGACCGCGCGGAACATGTACCACTTGCGCGTGGCGTTCTCGGCGGCGGTGTCGCGCGCGAGGTTCACGATGCCGAAGCGCCGGCTCGCGGGGCGCAGATCCGAGAGCTTGACCTGGCTCACGCGCGGCTTGGCGATGAAGCTCATGGTGGTGATGTCGAGCTCCGTGTGCGGCGGGAGCTTCTGCGCGAACCGCCGCAGCATGTCCTCCGAGTGTCTGGCGAAGGGGGGCAGGCGCATGTGGATGGAGGAGACGAAGGGGGCGGTGGTGTATGCTACGAAGACCAAGGGGACTATGGCTGCGAGGGTGGCTGGGGGGATTTGTTAGTGGCGAGGAGGGGATGTAATGAGTGAGTTGTTTAGTTATGTGAGGACGGGGCTTACTTTTGAGGACGGTGGGCGATAGGCCTTCTTTGTCATAGTAGGCGGGCGTGACGACGAAGCCGAAGAAGACGAAGATGAAGAGGGTGGAGATCTTGAGGCAGGCTAGGAATGTGGTTCTGCCCGTGCCTGCGTGGTATACGCATAGCTTCTCTGGATAGGCTGCTGGCTAATTAGTGAATGGAAATGGCTATACCCCGTATCTTTAGGTGAAAATTACCGAATCTTTGAGGTGGTGGTTTTGAAGCAGCTTGAGTGCTCGACTTCGGTGCGGTCGTTTCAAACCTCACTCCTAAGAGCTGAGTATTCTGTCTCGGCAACGAATTCCGAAATACTGCATTTTGAAGGCTGAGTATATTCCGCCTTAATGGAGCGTTATGAGCCTTTCTTAAGACTCCAAGGACTAACATAGTTGGGACGGGAATTCAAGATGAATTCTCCCTTGCTCCTTGGAATTGATGTAAGAGCCGATGCGCTGAGATTTATTACGTGATTGGGCGCAAGCTACAAATTTAAGGTATGGGCGGGCGCGGCCAGGTGCAGTCAGCTGACAATCCATAGCACTCTTGCGCCTATTTCAATGAGACGACAGTATCGACATGATCAATTCAATACATATAGTCGCGAATTGGCATTAAAGATGAAAGGTTCGTTGACTAGGTATACAAATAACAGGTACCTACATCTTCTCGTGGCTCGCAATTTAGAGTCTAGGCTGCATTTGCATTGGCCCTACGTTGCCAAACCTGGGCATGATTAAGCAATGCATGCGTGACTTCCAAGCTCTCAATCATTCCTTACACAACGCTCTTCTTGAGCCACTCCTCCCACTGCTCCTTAGTCCAAGATGAGCTGATGTCGTTGGCGACTATGCCGTCGAAAATCACGGTGGGGCTGACGTGCACGCCGACCAACCTGCCGAACCGGATCTGCAGCTTCAAGTCGTTGGTGATCTTATTGCCGAAGTTCGGGTGGCCGCCCTCGGGCACCTTGGCGGAGATGGCGAGCAAATCGTAGACCTGAGCCTCGTCGACGCCGACGCTCGCGGCGAGCTTGGCGAGGCGCCTGTAGGTGTCGTTGCGGGGCTCGTCGACGACGGCCTCGTCGAAGTAGTCGAGCTGGCTCTTGAACAGCGCGTCGCTGAAGTCCCAGTACTTGGCGGGCGCGACCTTGAGCACGGCGAGGGCGGCCTCGTGCACGAGCGTGGACGACGGGTGCCACGGCTGCACCTGCTGGCGGAAGATGATCTCCAGGCTGCCGGCCCACTTGGGGTTGGACTTGATGAGGGGCACGACGCTGTGGTAGAAGGTGCCGAACTGCTTGGCGCTGAACGGGCACACGTAGTCGAGGAACAGCTCCAGCGTGTGCACGGCCGGCGGGGCGCCGGCGACGGTGGCGGTGGGAGCGCCGAACAGGAGGCGTTGGCCTGCGAACTTGGGGTTCAGCGCCATTTTGGGTCGCGTGCTTGTGAATTGACGGCTTTGGCGGAACTTGAAATTCAAGAAAATGCTGAAACTAGGAGCTAGGGCTGAAGCTGTCGGGAGGGGACGGATCGGTGGCTTATTGTATAATACAAAGGGAGAGAAACTCCGAGGAATGCGCATTCGGAGACCGGTGGTGGGCGGAGCTACGTAATTAAGCTACAATATGAGGAGCTTGAACTGATCCATCAAGGTGGGATTGACGTCTCATAATAAGTACATGTAGATAGGTAGTGACGCCATTTGTTGCAAATGTTATGAAAGGTGACACTAGGTATCTGCAGCTCGTATGGCGGGGTAGCTGCATGCTATAGTGTCTGATAGGGATACCGACGTCCATTAGCTCAACATGTAGCTTACTGGAGAATGCTTACAGTACGAGGTTGTGGCTGGAGGAGGGTTGATGACAGAGTTATTCTTCCTGAATTAACTCATGTTAGTAATCATTTAGTTTTATTCCCGGAAGCAAAGGGTTAAATTTCTCGCTAGACATGACGACTTGGTTATAAAGCACGATGGGTTCTTAAAATAATCGTAGTAGTAGGAAGTTGTCGATTCGAAGCTAGACTGTGTTCTTCGCTATGATGCTCCTGGCAAACTCCCCGAAGGTGATGTGTTGATCCAGATCAACTTCATCTTCGAGGTTCGGCTGCGTGAAGACGGCGAGCGTATTGCGAGCAACACCTTTGACATATGCGCCCCTGACCGAGTGTTCCACGGCCTTGAATTTCCCGCGAGTGATCCTCTCGAGTGCCTCACCGGTCTGGAAGGCGATGCAGTCCCTTGGTATCTTGACCTGAACTGGAATCCCCTTTCTATCTTTGATCCAGAGTCCGGCTTGCGGGTCTGGAGACCTGGGCAGTTCCTCCAAACTTGGCAGCAACTCTGGAAGCTTGCCGCCAAACTTAGGTACCTTCGCATCCGTCTTCAGTTCATCGATGAACATGGCTGACGTCAAGCCAGTCAAGCAGCCGTGATCTTTGTGTACCGCGCACCAGTTATCCTCCTCTTGACCCTTTGCGATCGCCTCCTCGGGCATGGGATAGTAGTGGAGGAGTCTAGCTTTCGTCGTGGATGACGACTTGACGACATTCTCTAGGTAAGCTGAAGGATAACCCGGGATCTCCTTCTCGGCGAACTTGTCGCAAGCTCGAGCAACCAATACCGCCGTATCGATTATGAGCCTGCACATCTGCTCCATCGTCGGCTTGAAACCCGGAAGCATCTCATTTGGAGGCCATGAGTTCGGCGCTAGGTATTCTGGGAACTCCTCTAGCGGGAACTTCTCTGTCGGTTTAGCCGACTCCAAGGACGGGTCTACGTAGAACGCGCAGTTTGCGTAGAAGGAACCCTTATACTCGTCGGCCGCTCCATCTTTAAGTTTCTCCCTACCCTTGGACCACCCTACGAGATACTTTGCTGCCTCATTTGTGAATTCCTCTAGAGGTTTGTTAGCCATGTGAGTGGACCCTGCTTTCTCATAAGTCTAGAACATACCGAAATCTGCCTCTGATAAGTTGCCCATATACGAGGCGTAAGAGAGGAGTTGGTGTCTCAATTGCGGAAACTCTGGAGGGACATCTTTGACCACGAGAATGCCTAGCGACTCTGGGCCAAAAGCCTCTTGGAGTGTCTCGAAGGAGATATTGCCTGGTGAATTGTGAGAAGCCGAGCTCTCGACTCGATGTTACAATACTTACCAGTCTTGAGATCAGCCAATGATACTACGACTGGCTGTGCTGTGGCCATGGTTTGTAATTGTCTTTGAAACACTCGAGTTGATATGCAATGTACCTTATACAGCCAGGTTTTGTAGTAACAACTTCAAAGTTGGATTGGCATCGCCAATTGGATATAGAATATCTACTAGGTAGGAAGGAGTTTTGACAGCTTCGAACTAAGGATATCGTCGGGATTTTCCAAGAAAGCTAATAAGCGAGAGCCTTGAACTAGCCCGAATGGCCGGCGCTCTCCGCGCCACCGTGTAGGAGCTTCCCGTTATGTACTTGACCTGCATTTGTACGTTTGGATCTTTCAGTAGAGAACTGCGATTCGTGTGTCTAGAGCTCCTTTGAGATGTTTCTCCTGGAGATTTAGACGGTTTACTATGTAACTGAGATTAGATACTATGTTGAAGTTGAAGTACTTAGATGGACTGAGTGATTCCGTTCTAGAAATTGGAACACTGGAGGAATTTCGGCGGGGCGCTCTTAGGTAATCAAACGCCGGGAAGTGACGCCAGTGCTTTTGTTACCAAGCTGCCAAGTCCACCTGCAAGCTCAAGCTCAAGCTCCATCTTACCAATAACAACTTGTACGCCGTCCCAGTTGCAACTGTTCAGTCCTGCCTGGACCCCGATTTATTGCGACATGGTTAAACCACTTTCTTTCAAGGGCGACAAAAAGTCCAAAAAGAGAAAGCGGACTGAAGCAGATCGCTCCGCTGAGAATGCAGGCACCAGCAATCTTGCGGTCGCCGCGACGGCAGAAGATGCTGAGAACGACGACAGCTGGGTGTCGGCCGATGTGGTAGGAGACGTCCAGGGTCCAGTCATGATTGTACTCCCAACAGGACCGCCAACGTGTCTAGCTTGCGATGCCAATGGCAAGATCTTCGCCGACCCCATTGTCAACATCATCGACGCAAACCCTGCCAGTGCTGAACCGCACGACGTGCGACAGGTCTGGGTTGCGAACAAGATCTATGGAACAGAAAATTTTAGATTCAAGGGGCGTTATGGAAAGTCTGTGATCCTATTTCGCTACCTCGAATTCCCATGCTGACATTATTATACATCCAGGTATCTCAGTTGTGATAAGTACGGCATCCTAAGCGCGACGTCTGAAGCCATCTCCTCCCTAGAAACGTGGACGCTCATTCCGACCCCTGATACACCGGGGACATTCCAGCTTCAGTCGCAACGGGAAACTTTCTTGTCAGCAAAGGAGTCTACCAAAGCCGGCGGCGCACCCGAAGTCCGTGGGGATGCCACAGAAATCACATTTGCTACGACACTGAGGATTCGAATGCAAGCTCGATTCAAACCCCGAATCAAGGCGACGAAGGAAGAGAAGGCAAAGGAGAAGATTAGTCGAAAAGAACTGGAGGAGGCTGTAGGCAGACGACTTGAAGAGGACGAAGTCAGAGCATTGAAGAAGGCGAGGCGGGAGGGCGATTATCACGAACGGCTTCTGGATCTTAAGTCGAAGAACAAGCACGACAAGTATGGCTGAATGTGAAGGGCATCTGAACCGTGCATTAATTTGGTCTCCATGCCTTAATGTACCCATCCTCACCAGCACTAAAGACGGTCTGCGCTTCATCGTACAGGCAAAAGCTTCGCACAATCTCCGAGGAATGGGCTCCGAACAAGCCCACAGTATTATCTGGGTCAAGGCTCCATCCCTGACCTTTTGTCATATGAATAATCTCGAATCCTTGACGACTTCAGGTCTTATGCTTAGCGAAGATTCAACTGAAAGCAGTTCCAAAGATGAGATCAACTTACTCATGGGCACCTGCACCAATCATGGCTCCGGCATTATTCACTTTCGGGATTACGTTGGCGATATACTGGCAACCGAGTAGCTCTCGCATATCTCCAAAGTCAGTCGTCGCAGCCCCGGTCTCGCGGCCTTCGGCCATGTCGTAAAGAGCTAGCTTTTCATCGTGGGAGAGTGCAAAGACTTCTGTGTCGTTCAGAAATGCTGCGTGGTGGATAGATGCCTCGTGGTTGAAGGTTTGGATCACAACCTCATCCTCGTCAGTGACTCGGGTGTCGTATATATTTACGAGGCCGTCCGTTGAACCTGAGAGGAAAATGTTATGGTCGCTGGGGTGGAAGTTAAGCTAAGAAGTATTAGAATAGGGTGGTCCCTCTCGGTAACGTAGCAAGCTAACCTCGGTCACATCATCACTATGACAGTACCCGTACTCAAGCTTGGGAGTAGGTGTCGACCGGACATCCCATGCTAATAAAGATACTTGGTGGTTTTGCATTTCGGTGCCAGCCACGACTGAGAAACCTGCACTCGAGCATGCCAGAGATAATACGGGATTTCTACTATCTATATTGACCCTCAGCATGGCATTCATATAATACAGAGTTGTCCAGCAGTCTGCTACGAACGAACCTCTCAGTCTAACAACCTCGGCCTGGGACGGAGGGTTTCTCAAGTCCCACATGGATATGGTGCCATCATCTCCAGCCGTACACACGATGGAGTTTTCCGCGTCGTATGCCCGAGCGCATATGACGTTTCTATGTCTAGTGACTAGGTTGACCGGCGGCCCTGCGCTTAGACTCGTGGGGTCGAATAGCGAGAGCTTCTGGTCTGAGGAGATTGTTGCTGGTCCCTGTGCGAGAGGGATAATATCGAGAACGTAGACCACTTCCCGGACTGGGATTTTATACTCGTCCACACAGGTAAGAGCATACATCGTGTTCCCCCCTACCTGGTGTAAGTGCTCTTGGCAAAAGTAGGAAAGATTTGTTGCTAGTCGTTCAATCTATTCTTGATCGACCACCGGACTCAGAGTGCTGGATAAATAAATAAAAGTTAGACGAGCTCGATTTTAAAGCTGCGAGAGATCTTAGATATATGGATATGATTTCCTCGTCAAAAAAGTGCTGGTATCAAGGTTCAGTGGATTAAACGGGTACCTGAGACAGCCCTGGTTTCCAGTGAAGGTTGATAAAATCTTTGGTGGGGTGTACCTACAGTAAAGTTTGACTGAAAGGGAACGAGAACGAGCCCCGCAAAATATGGCGCAAACCTGACCAATCAATTGCGAGCTGTCCCTTTCATCCAAGCTGACGTCGCGTTATGTGGTTACTACCTAAAGTACATGTACCTGGAAACCGATCTGGACAGCTTGTAAGTTCTCTCACACGACCGACGAACCGCTTCCTTTCGCCTCCAGCTATTTTCTTCTGCATATCCATACCAGCCTCTCCTGGAGATCATGAGACTAATACAGCTTTCGAAATCTTGCTCTTAGCAGACATTTTATCATGAGGCGTTTGCTCGTCTCGGCGCTCCGTACGTTGTTCACATTATAAATCCCGGGGTATGGCAAGCTCTATAAACTAATGCTTGGTACAAACAGTGCTCTTGCAGGCTGTCGCCTCTGCTTCCGCCGCCGACCAGCAGGTGATGGAAACCAATACGGACGAAACACCGACCACGAATCTCAACCCAGCAACTGAGACGGACGTCGTCCAAGGTGCACAACAATGGGCTCCCTACCAGAGTGGTAAGTTGCCTCAACTTGGCCGGCCAGACTCGGACGACGTCTTTCTGACACGGGAATAGGATGGGAACTTGTCCAAGAGGCCATGGCAGAGTTCCGAAAGATCAAGACGCCCTCACACCGGAAAAGTAAGAAGCAAGGCGGCCTGTTGGGTACACTGTTTCAATATGCTGCGAAGGCCTTACCAAGCTTGCGAGTTAGCGCTCCTTCTCCTCCACAGCCAGAGCATGCGTCGCCTGTCATCAGTGGTCCCCTTCTCGAGGGCGTTAAGCTGTTACAGCAGTCGGCCGACCAAAACAACACCGATGCGATTTACCTATTAGCGCAACTCAACTTTTTCGGGAATTATTCTCACCCGAGAAATTTCAAGACAGCATTTGATCACTACTACCGACTAGCGTCGTATGGGAACAGCTCTGCGCAGTATATGGTGGGATTAATGTACTCGACAGGAGTTGGAGACGCGGTGGAACGCGATCAAGCGAAGGCTCTGTTATATCACACCTTCGCCGCTGACGCAGGACACACGAGGTCGGAAATGACTGTCGCGGCCCGCCATCTAAGCGGCATTGGCGTACCCAAGAGCTGTGAGACGGCTTCTAAGTATTACAAGAGAGTAGCTGACAAGGCTATGCTCTGGTTTCGATCGGGGCCGCCGGGCGGAATGGCTATCACACCGGAAGCGCATCGACTCTCTGATGATGTTGGGGGCGTATATGGCGAGGGTGCTAGTGTGGTTAGTTCTGGCATCAACGCCTTAAAAGTCAGTCCAAGCTCCGACGCCTACGCCGCTATCGACGACGTTATCGAATACCTCGATTTGATGTCCCAGAAGGGAGATTTTAAGGCTTCTTTTAACTTGGGAAGGCTTTACTACGAGGGGCAGCGAGGGCTCGAGAGAAATGTCGATCTGGCCCGACGATACTTTGCCGCTGTAACCACGATGTATTGGCGTTCAAAGGACGGTCGTGCTGTTGATCAGCCGAAACCCCAACTAGAGAAGTATGCCAGCAAAGCCGCCGGTTACATCGGACGGATGTGGCTTCGCGGAGAAGGAGTCAGGCAGGACTTCAAGCTCGCTCGGGGATGGTTCGAGCGCGGAATCAAGCACGGCGATGCCCAGTCCCAATGGGGACTAGGATATATGAATCTCCATGGTCTTGGCATGCCGAAGAATGTCTCCAAAGCGACAGAGTTGTTCAAGGCATCCGCCGACCAAGACTTTAGCCTTTCCCATGTGGCGCTCGGTACTCTTCATCTCGACCAGGGAACACCAGATGACCTGAAAATCGCGAACTCCTACTTCGAGGCGGCTGCTCGCTGGGCTAACATCGAAGCGCAGTACTACCTAGCCGAGATGATCCATCACGGAGTTGGGCGAGATAAGACATGTGGCCTGGCCATGGCTTACTACAAAAATGTCGCTGAAAAGGCTGAGCCGTTGGTGTCATCGTGGGCAGAAGCTAATCAGGCCTACGAAGATGGTGATTACGAGCTAGCTTTTCTCGACTATCTCATGGCCGCAGAGCAAGGATACGAGAAGGCGCAAAATAACGTGGCCTTCATGCTGGATCCTACTCAGTCACGACTCCCTCTGCCGTCATGGCTTAGGCGCCAGCCACCGAAGCCTAGTCTCCTCCAGAATTCCGCTCTGGCGCTGATATTCTGGACTAGGTCGGCCATACAGTCCAATATAGATTCGTTGGTCAAAATGGGAGATTACTATCTTTATGGAATTGGCACTGAACCTGCACTTGACAAAGCTGCACAATGTTACACGGGTGCTTCGGAATATTTCCAGAGTGCTCAGGCTCTCTATAACCTCGGTTGGATGCATGAGAACGGAGTTGGGTTGACCCAAGACTTCCACCTCGCGAAAAGATATTATGATCAAGCCCTCGAGACCAATGAGGAGGCCTATCTCCCCGTAACGTTAAGCTTACTGAAGCTGCGAGTTCGCAGCGCTTGGAACACGTTCACTCATGGTCGTATCAATTCCATTCAGGACGAGCCGTGTAAGTCACTTATATCCACACATCTGTCGGCCTAAGATTATACTAACGCACGTGAAATAGCCCCTAGGAAGGACTGGTCGCTGAGCGAGTGGATAGCAAACTTTCTTCAGGAAGATAATATTTACTACGAAGACGATGGCTACGGCGGCTTCTACGATGATGGTACGATCACGGGCAGCGACAGCGAGCCCCTCGGCGACACCTTTGACGACGTAGATGGCGTGATCGAGAGCTTGATTATCCTGGGGTTGGTCGGTGCTATTATCTTCCTCATGTACTACCGCGCAAGACGGCAGCAGGCGCACCGCTTGGCCGAGGAGAACGCTGCGAGACAGGGGCAGCGGGGGGGTGTAGTAGGTGCAGGTGTGCCGCAACATCAGCCTGCGCAAGCACAGGCCCAGGGGCAAGGTGGCTTGTTCCCTCAGCCTGGAGGCCCGGATTTTGGACAGTGGGCTGCGGGGGCCGCCGTCGGACATTAGTGTTAGGAAAGATACCTACCGCACCTAGGCATGCTTTACGCGAATGAATAGAATGATTGTAAATGTTGCCAATGCTGCCTGTGCTTGCTATATGTTGGGACTTTAGAGACTGTTGTCAGTAAGAGGTGCTGTCTGGCAAAACAGGGGTTTAGGGTGGGTGCATAGAACCCGTCCTTTTGCGAGAGACACTAGGTTTGTCCTTGGAGATTGTACACAATTGCATGTTCCCGGGCAATCCAACGATCAAAGTGTACGTCCTTTTAGCACTTATACCCACGGTAGGTACCCATCTACGGGTCAGGAAGGGATCCATGTCACTTATGAGGAATTCCTGAAGTAGTAAGAAAGCGACGCTCAGAAACGAGAGACTCCCTCGAATTACGCCGTCGCTCACGCGAATCTGTTCCTGGTCTCTGCCTAGGTCACCAGACGCGACCAGCCGCGAAGCTTCACACGCCGGGATGTCGTGGCACGTTCCCCTGACCATGCGCCCGAAGGGGGGCTTCAGAGGGGACGACGAGATGGACCTGGATATCGGCGGCGCCGTCCCAAGCCGGGAAAAGGGGGGAGAAGAGAAGAAAGGGAAAGAGATCGAGAGGTCGTTTGAGGAGCTGAGGTTGTTCTGCTCTCGCCTCAAGGAGCTCGAGGACGTCTACCCGCCTGCCATGTTCAGGGACGTCATGGCCGCGACGTCGGGACGGCACGGGCCATCCGAGCCGGGCGGCGGCGGCGCAAACGTCGTGTACGTCGCCACCCACGTAACGAGCGCCCTGGGCGTCGACGCGGCGTCCGACACCCTGGGGATCTACAGCACCCCGGAGGCCGCCAACGTCCGGGCCATGTGCTTCTTCCGGGAGCGGTACCGCGCCCTCCTCGAGATTTGGAGGCGCGATCCCGCGTGGTCGGACCCCGGCGGGACGGACTCGCTCCCGAGCGCGCGGCGCGGTTCCGGGCGCGACGTCCGCCGCGGCCGCGGCTGCGGATACTGGCTGGAAGGCGGCTGCTTGACGCTGTGGGGCGGTTGCGCGAGTGGTGGTGTTGTTGGCGAGTTTCGGATTTTCTCGGCTCGGCGTGAGGTTGGGACCGATGGGTTTGTGGGTTACGCGGTGGAGGCGCCGGTTTGGCCTGGTTGGGTTTGAGATGGACTTGCTTTCGCTATCTGTTGGGTGAGAGAGCCGATGGCGTTCGTGGACTTGGATGAACGGGTTGTGCGTCCGCGGTGGAGATCGCATTGTTGGAATGGGTGTGATGTCGATTTAGGGTATTATAGCGCTGCATTCCACTTCGCATACCTATCTCATACGTACTAGCATTATTGAATATGCCTTGTGATTATAGCGGTCGTTACGTAGGGCCGATCTAATGGTATGATTCTCCATGGTGGTTACAGGGGGCTGCACTCTAGCAATCCAAGAATAGGTAGCTATCTCTTAATCCTCGAAAACGAGGAATAGAGGACCAAGCTATCATGACGAAGACCACGTGGCGAGCCCCTGAGTGTCCGATACGTCGATTAGATACCCTGCTGGGCCTGGCAACGTGAAAACATGGGACCGAATAATGGTTCAGGAATGGAGAGAGATGGAAGTAAATAGGGGGAAATCAAGTAGTAGACGCTGGTCATATGCCCTACGCCCGCTTTGGATCCTTGATGCGCCTCCCGTGATCTAGCCAGCTCAACAATCACCATCGCAAACTAACAACAAGTAAGAGGAGCATATATGTAACTGACGTAATAGGTTTTGGAAGCAGCCTGTGAATTACATTATCATGTAAACGCCGACTCAAGACGGGCCTGACGATAGAATATGAATAACGGAGCTTCAAGTGAGAGTACGAGCAACTCGCAAGAATAGAGCATGTTCTATTCATGATCATATACAATGGAATATACTGACGCGATCAACAGTCAGAGCTTTTAGAATACACTGGAATGAAGAGAGAATTTATTTATACCTGATGCTCCCTGTGCCCTTCTCCCGAATTTCTTTTCATAATAACCAAGCACTCGCACCGACTCGCTCGTAGCAAAACGTCTCGGCACTTGCACTCTACCATCAGCCTTTCCTGTCGATAACAGATCGTCTAGTCTCGGAGCGACAGAGTGGGTTTCATTCTTTCCTTAGGAAACTTTTTCTTTGGGCAAGCCTTGCGACTCTACTTCAGGTGCAGCTATTCGGCGACCATGTGTCAATACGTCTTTAAGCAGCAGTGGTGCAAAAAGACCGGCCACTACGTCGGAAAGCAACAACTCGTCCGAGAAGAAAAATGCTCATCAGTTAAGCAGGGAGAAAGCTTTGGCTCCTGCGGAAGCACGTCGGTCAAAATGGAAAAGTCGGAAGAGGTAGAAGAGTGCTGGAACTGCAAAGGTCTCTTCGGGGACTTTCAGTAGTGTCTATGGCTAGTATTCGCTAGGTACCCCTAAGCGGTAGAGTTTGTCACGTCATGCGGGATAGTATACATTGACACTCTCTATCAATAGAATGTCATCGGAGCATTGCATTTATACCTGTATACCTTCATAAATAATTGAGATCAGAAGTGATCAATAGCGAAGTACCTGCTGGCTAATAGTCTTTACAGAAGGTGGCTACGTAGCCATTTTTACTTTGCAGCATGGGTATAGGATTCCTCCAACATCGTAGATAACTTCAGAACTTTCCATGTAATAGAAGTTGGTACACCAAATATCTACAATGTAGCAGGTCAACCTAAGCTAGAGCACTCTAGTCATGGGCCTTTTGGATTGAAGCAGTTACAACTTGGAATTCCAATCTGCCCTGGCTTCTTAAATTGAGGTCTCTTGATATAACATCTCTTGCTGTACTCCTGAGTCTCGTCAAACCTGTCGCATTTACTCATCTCCAACGTGGATCCATAAAAGGGGTCCGCGTGGAATCACAGGCCTTTCAGAGTCACTGCACTTGAATTAGGGATCGTGCATAGATGACCAGGAAGACGGTTACACTATTGAATACCTATCCTGAGTCACGTTGACGGTCGATTTTAGCTCGTCATTTTGTAGCAAAGGAAGTACTTAAGCTCAGCAACTCTCGCGTCCTTTCCGTGAGAAAATAGCAACCGAACCACACATATCAATAGAGCATCGTTAATGTTTCTTCGTTACATTAGGTACCTAGGTACACAAGTTAAAAACCCACGATACAGGCACCTACAGCGAACCACGATGTGCCACCGCGTCTACAAGCAGCCATACTGCAGAGCCGGTGCCCACTACTATGGGCAGATAGCTGTCAGCAGCAAAGAGATCTGCGCTGACGGTGAGGAGAATGGAGGCTTCGGCGAGTGCACTTTGGGCATAGGGTCCGATCAACTAGAGAAGGGAGATATCGTAGAGAAGTGCGCCGAGTGCAGAAGAAAGGATGCTGAACAGACTCGTCATCATGTGTTGAATACCTCCTTGCCTACCTACCTAAGCCCCTCTGGTAGGTTCGGCCCTAGGTGACTTCTACCTCGACACCTAGATAGCTATCTATGAGATTGTCTTAATGGAGAGGTAGTGACCTAGGCGGGCAAAGAAGGTTCATTTCGTAAGGCAGATTAATTTTGGCTTGGGGCTTGCCGCTAGAGCAGTCGTTTGCATAGGTACCTAAGCTTCCTACCAAGGTACCCAGTCTAGCCGCAATAACTACGTTCTGTGACGAAACCCATGTTGAATGGATTATGCCGTGACTGTCGAGAATGACTCAAGGTAGCAGCGAGCCTTACCAGATACTCAATGTAGTTACACAAGGTCCAGCTAGGTAGAGCCCGGAAAAAGAAGGCGGCGATCCAAGAACACGCCTCTGCCTGCGTTGAGAATCTACTCACCTTAACTCAGTATCTGCGAGGTATCCCCATAACATGGGGCGAAGATTTGCCTTACAGCTCCCGCTTGATTCATTCTTATTTAGCACCCTGGTGCGACGGAAAACACTCGTTCCCAGATGCTCTCTACTCTGGAGCTCTAGTAGCCGCGACGACCGAGGGTATTGGCCGATTCTATATTAACTGGAAGGTCCAGTGGGACAACCTTTACGGGGTACGCACTCTGCATAAGCTGAGGACATTCAATGACGAAACAGCTCCGCAAGAGGCTGAATAGTAGGTCCCGACACCCTCGGAGAAAGATCCCTTGGTTAAGCAACAAACGGCCGTTTTCCTCTAGCATCTAACGATCTTACAGTTTTCTCGACGCCTTCAGCCGTATCATCCATCCAGATTACGTCCCTACTGTCGAAGATATTCGGCGACTCCCAATAAGGACAACAGGTATTTCGAGACCACAATCAGCTTCGATAATGCAGTATATCATGTTGTTGACCTCTCTGGGGCACGGGCGGAGCGTAAGAAATGGTACCACGTGTTGGGCAATAACGAGATAGCTATATTTGCTTTCGACGTCTCCGGCTACTGTGTTGGCATAGCAGAGAGGCCAAGCGTACCTAAACTGGAGGAACAGTTTAAGCTCTGGAAAAGCCTGATAAACGATGATACGCTCGTGGCAACCAGTTTCGTTGTCATCTTCACCAAAGAAGACAGGTTGATCACCGACCGGTTAACAAGATGGCGGTTTTCAGACCACTTCCCGGGTTTCCAAGGGGACCCAATGAACGTTGAAGATATTCTCCAGAATATTGGCTTGCGGCTTTCCTCCCTGTGGAACAGTGCCCCATCTGGAGAGCGCAATCTCATATTTTGGCGATATAGCATTGAACATACGCCTTCCGAGGTAGGCGATATGATCCTGAGAGCGCTTCAATTGGTGAAATTGATTTAAGTCAGTTCACATCTGTTTTCTCATACAGATTTGAGGATAGCATTTCTTGGCGTTTATGGTGGAAGACCTCTCTTGTATGTTTTGTGAAGGTGCCCATCTAAGTAACAATCAAGGAGCTTCACACTGGGTAATTCTAGTATCTGCCTACCTGCTCCAGGTAACAATAATACTCCTGGCCCAGAAATCAACCCCTTATTGCAGCATTCCAATGTAGCGTTTCAATTTCAACGAGATTCAATGATAAGGTGTAACCACGAGTCTCAGTTCCAGGTTAACACGTCTGACCATCACAAATTCTTCGGCCACAGAGCGACAGGGGTTAGATGACCAGAAGAAGCAAGATGACGACATCGCCGATCTCCGCACAATCTCTTCTAATTATCTCGACTGTTCGCGGAGTATGCCCACGGTCAAAGCTGTCCAAAATAACCTACCCTTCCCCTTGATTCTTATCGTAGCGATCACAATGGCGCCCCGCACTGAGGAAGAGCTCTCGTCGTACGGCGTTATGGACCCGACAATGGCAGATGTGAGTCCCACCCCGTTTCGTCGAGAAAGCACAATACCGCCCCCGCCAATGACATCCCTCATTCCGCCCGAAACGCCCATTTTAAATCACGCAAGACCATGCCGACGCGGTAACAGGCGCTAGCCCGGTTCCCCGTGCGGGACCCACAGCCGTCGGATCCGTATTTCGGGGACGACTCGCACGCGGCGTTCCGCGCGCACCGGGCCACCACGCTCCGCGAGAAGCACCACCTCCGGTACGTCCCCGGGCCCATCCCCGAGCACGTCAGCGAGGAGGACCGCAAGATCCGCGTGCGCGACGGCGCCGAGATCGTGGTGCGGATATACCGCCCCGTGAAGAGGCCGGCGCGGGGGAGCCCCTTGATCGTCATGTACCACGAGGGCGGGTGGAGCATGGGCGATCTGAGCGACGAGGAGACGAACTGTCGGCTCTTTAGCCGCGAGCTTGGGGCTACTTGCGTCAACGTTGATTACCGGTAAGTCGAATGTGTGGAATAGTGCGCATTCGGGTGTAGTTACGGGAGCTGAAAGAGAATGCGTCATGATAGGTTAGCTCCCGAACACCCATTCCCAACCTGGATTAACGATAGCTGGGATGCGCTGCAATGGGTAAGCGTATCCGCGTCTCCTATTTCTTTTCTCGAAAAATTCCATCTAACACTTATGGCCTGCTTTGAACAGGCGGCGGAAAACGCAGCGTCAATCGGTGCGGACCCGTCTCTCGGCTTTATCATCGGCGGGGGTTCGGCAGGGGGCAACATCGCTGCAGTTCTGGCGCACATCGCACGAGACGAGAAGCTCGATCCGCCGCTGACCGGGCAGTACCTCTGCGTGCCGGTGATAATGTGCCTCATGCCGCCCGCGCTGATCTCGCCGCGGTACCGAGCGGAGTACCTGTCGCACCCGGACGTAACCACAAACATCGACCCCGTGCTCAAGGTCAGCTGCGGCGTCGAGTTCGCCGAGCACCTGCACAGGAACCTGAAGACGTCCTGGGGCGACGCGCGGTTCGTGCCGTTCCTGTACGGCGCGCGCGAGGGCGGACACAGCGACCTGCCGCCTGCTTATTTCCAGGTGTGCGGGCTGGACCCGATCAGGGACGAGGGGCTGATATACGAGAGGGTGCTGAGGGAGGAGGCGGGAGTGAAGACTCGGTTGGACATATATCCGGGGTTCGGGCATTACTTCTGGACGAACTGGCCGCAGCTGCAGAGGAGTCGCGAGTTTGTGGAGGACACCGTCAGGGGGGTGAAGTGGTTGCTGGAACAGAAGCCATGAATGCGCTTCGTTCGAGTTTTAAGTGGAGGGTGAAGCTTTTTACAATTCTCATTTTCACCTATTTAGAGGCGGACAGAGATATCAATATTCAAGTCATTGTCGGAACGTCACTGTTCTAAAGGGAATTGAGACACCATCAGATTTGACATCCTTTTATTCCATCACGAAGCAAAATATCGCCCACAATTTTCTATCTTCTATTTAGAATCCTCGAGGATTTTTGTTATCATGAGCCATGCCGAACTCCGTTTTCCGGTGGTCAATCGCGCCCTTGTCATGGTTGCGCTCGCCGTAGGGGTTCGGGGCGCCTATCTGGCACCTACCCAATGCGGTAATCAGGGTTGCTGCCCGCCGGGGTCCGACGCCGTGATTCGCTACTCCGTATTTCTGTAAGACAGAGCAGGTACAATTGGCGATTAAACTTTGGAGACTTTATGAGGGGTCGCGCCAGGAATGCAGGAATGATGTAATGGCAGAGCTCTACATAAAGACAGCCAACGGACGCAGGACGCAGTTATCTAGAGCTTCGACATGAAGGGTATCCGATTGGAAAACTCAGATCTTAAAAGAAAAAAATTAATTATCGAGAGTAGCACACCCACGATAGCTTCATTACTAGGTACCTAGGTTAAATCGATTGGAAAGGAGAACCGAACATGGCGCCCGCGGAGAAATACCCCGACTTGACAAACTTCAAAGCTCTGAGGTGAATGAAGCCAGGCCCTAATACCTACTACGTCTTGTCTCCCAGACACACCAATCTCTAGGTACTAACTCTGACAATCCCAACGTCCAGCTTCGACTGCTACGGCACGCTCATCGACTGGGAAACCGGCTTCCTGAACACGGTGCGGTACCTGACCTCGCAGCTCCCGGCCGCGCACCCGCTCAAGACGGAGCCGCCAATCGAGGCCATGAAGCGCCTCAACGCCGTGACCCGGACCTACGAGCACACGCACCCCACGCTCCCCTACAACGAGATCCTGGCCGAGGCCATCACGGCCTTCGCGCGCGACGAGCTCCAGCTGTCCGGGCTCCCCGACAGCGTCGCCGAGCCCTTCGGCAACGCGCCCGGCACCTGGGCGCCGTTCCCCGACACCATCCCCGGCCTGCAGAAGCTGGCGCGGCGCTACAAGCTCGCCATCCTGTCCAACGTGGACAACCGGAACATCGCCGCCACGCTGGAGAAGCTGGCGCCGGTAGAGTTCGACGCCGTGTACACCGCCCAGGACGTCGGCAGCTACAAGCCCGCGCGCCGCAACTTCGAGTACCTGTTCGGCCACCTGCGCGCCGACCTCGGCGTCGACCGCGACCGCGGCGAGCTGCTGCACGTGGCGCGCAGCTTGATCGCGGACCACGTGCCCGCCAAGGAGCTGGGGCTGCCTAGCGTGTGGATCTCGCGGGGCGGCGATCGCAAGGACGGGTCGGGCGTCGGGGGGGATTACGAGGAGTTGAGGGACAAGGTTGCGTTTGGGTGGCGGTTTGACACGATAGGGGATTTTGCTGATGAGGTTGAGAGGCAGTTCGCCGTTAAGGAGGCGAGGGCGTGAAAATGGGGGTGATTCTAGGTTAGGTAGGGGCGGAGACTTGTAAGGGACTGTGGAAAAGATAATGTACCTAGGATGAGAACAGGTAACGTGCGGGAACTTGCGAGAGTCGAAGGAGAGATGATTCGGAAATACAGCTCGTAGTTCCTATACTCAATGCAAAGATGCCCTTGTACGTACGAACATCTACTCATCAGATACGTTCGCGCCGCCCATCTTCGTATCTCCATCTCCATCACTATCAGTCCTACCAGCCGCGTCCCCTCCCGCTCCCGCTCCCGCCCTCCCCCGTCTGTTTCCAAACCCCCCTGCACCCTTCTTCCTCCTCGGCTCCTCCGCCGAGTCCTCCGCCCGCCACCCCCGGCGCATCTTGATCGGTCGCAGGAACCCATCGACGTGCACGGCGCCGCACACCTCGTCCTCGCTATCCACCTCGTCCATCGGGAGCACCACCTCCGCCGGCGTCGACGTACGAGCAGCATCGTCTCCCCCGCCGCTCTCGGACGCGGCAGCAGCCCACCCGTGCACCAGCTTCAGGTGCCGCACCAGGTTCGCCCGCCGCGCGAACCCCTCGCCCTCCGCCGCCCGCGGGCACTCGCGGAACGAGCACACGTACGACCCAGGGCGCGAGACGCTCTGCGAGCGTGCGCTCCTGCGGGACGGGCCGGGCTCGTCGTCGGATGTGGCGGCTGGTGGCAAGCTCAGCGCGGGTGTGAGACCTCGGTTTTGGTTGTGGGTCTGCTGCTCCTCCGCTTCGTCCCCGTCTCCTTCGAGGAGTGGCGGGTACGGCATCCCAGGCACGTAGGTAGTCGTTCTGCTTAGAGGCGCTTTCCGGCCGGACGCGGCCGGGCCCTCGAGTAGAGTGTGCAGCGTCATGCTCTGGTTGAACAGATCGGCGCACCGCCGCGCCGCGCGGTCGAGCGCCGCGGCTGGGAACCCGGCCAGCGCCGCGGCGCCGAGCACGTCTCTCCAGTCCCGGAGGCCTACGCGCGGCCTGGAAGATGCTCTGCGTCGCTGGCTGCCGGCGGAGGCGGAAGAAGCTTGGGAGGGAGATCGGGCGGCGGCTCTCGAGATTGTTCGCTTGCGGCGTTTCGGGCGTCCTCGGCTGGGCCCCGTGGTATCCTCGGCGTCGCCGGAGTTTCCGCTCTCGCTTCCTGCCTCCTCGGCGTTCGACTGGGGATCTGCTTCCGGGTTGAGATCCTCGGGGAACACGGGCAGCGGCTGCTTGCGCAGTCTCGCGATTCGGATCGCGAACTCGCGATCGGTTTCGTTGTCGAGACGCGGGTACGTCTTCTTCGGTCGCCCCCTGCGCGTCCGAGGCGCATTGCCCTCTCCTTCTATCGGCGGTCTTGATTGGGCGCGTGATTTACTGCGAGATGAAGGCCCGGGCGGTCTGCCGAGCTTCCTGCTTGTCGCACCCGGAGTCCGCGAGCGTTGCCTAGATGGCGTCCTGCGGCTGCCGGGGTGCGAAGAATCCGATGCTTCTGAATCGCCCGAGTCCGAGAGGTAGTTGAGCGTGGACTCCTGCATGTTGTGTAGGATCGTAAGCGTCGTGTCCAGCTTGGCGAGTATGTGCCGGACGGGCGGACGCAAGAGGCTGTAGGAGAGGTCGTCATCCGCGGAAATTTCCGGCCTCAGACGCTTTTCCTTCGACGGCTCCTCTGGAGGGATTTCTTCGAGTTGGGGCTTACTATCTATAG